>CM041784.1:53514873-54714873 GCA_023375725.1 Nephotettix cincticeps
AATGTTCGGCTCAAGTTCGTGTCCACTTCGGGAATCATCGGGTCATGATCGGAGAGACTTCGGGAAATGTTTATGTTAAAGTTGCGTTTTTATTGAAGTTTAAGTTAATTTATTTTCAAAATTTTTATCTTCAAAGCTACGCTCTTTTTTAAATGGTGTATCGCTACAGGTGGTGGCTGAAGTGTTATTTAAAGTGATGGACTGAAAAGACTGGACCCAAATGATAAGTAGATTGATAAGCATTGTGTACACTGGCCACCTTTTACTAGATAAAGTGGCCAGTTAATTTCCAAACAAATATTTTTTTACTCACTGATTTATTTTTGGTGGAAATAAATTCATTATTTCATTTCCCGAACTTTTATAAAGTCTTTCCGATCATTTGTCGATTATTCTCGAAGTGGTCCCGAACTCGAGGTGAGGGTTTAACGAAGACACCCTACCGTTTTCCGATCACCTCCGACCCGAATCGTTCTCCTAAAAATATTCCGAAGGCAGCCGAACATTTCCCCGAGTCTTACACGGAGTCTCTCCGATCATGACCCGATGATTCCCGAAGTGGACACGAACTTGAGCCGAACGTTTAACAAAAAACACCCGATCATTTTCCGATCGTCTCCAACAAATCTTGTTCACTAAAAAACGTTTTGGTTGCAGCCAAATATTTACGTAACTCTTTCGAAGTCCTTCTATCATATGTTAATGATTTCCGAAAAGGACCTGAACTAACGCCGAGCGATTTACGAACACTGCAATTTTCTTATGATCTCCGACATATCTCTTTCCTTAAAAATATTCTGAAGGCAGCTAAACTAAAGTCGAATTTTTCCTATATTCTATGGAAGTCTTTTAGATCATTTCTCGATGATATCTGAAGTGGACTGATTTGAGCCAATACCCGATTCTCTCTGACACATTTCGAAAGAATCTTCCTAAGAAATATTCCGACGGTAGCTGAATTAGCTCTGTACATTTCCAAAGTATTACGATGACAATCCGATCTTTTTAAAATTTTTAGTAATTAACTATAATTATATTAGTTCCAATGGGGTTAGTAATAACTATTTTAAAAGTAAGCCTACCATTTATATAACTTTAGTGCTTGGTAAAATTTATATTCTGACTATTTTCAATCGTTCTTGTGTACTTTAAGTTATCCCTCTAAAAAATTACATACTACAAATTCAAAATTTCATACTCATACATCATCAACCAGTCTCGTAAGTGACGATTTGCAAGATGTGCTTTTCAGTTTGGCCTGTTCGTATTTTAATAATTTTAACTACATTAGGTAAAAGAAAGTTTTAAATTTAAAATATCTGTTAATAAAGAGAGTAGCCTGTTCCATTAAAATCACTTTTACCAGAAGTTATATCGTAACTGTGCAATGAATGATTTAGACCCACATTTACCTCTACCAATCTAACCTCGAAAAGTAGGATTCATGTAACCTTAGTCTAGAGACTTAATTTCTTAAGTTAATCTAGACGGCATATATACGTTACCTTTAAAGCTACTGATGCTTGCTGAAGGGCAACCGATGGTAGCGAAGGCCGAGCAACAATTGAAAGGAACATTTTGTTGCCCAACGTGCCAAAGTGTGATGTTGTGGTTGCCTCGTCGCCAGGCAACAACACAAAACTAATCGATCACAATAATTCTACTCCAATAGCCTATGCACACCGATAAGTGTGTTCAGTAAAGTTATATCTAATAATTCTTGCTATTAGCCTCTTCATGAAATTTCTGTTATTTCTTAATTGTGGAGCTTTATCATTTAACCTGACACGTTGTAGACTTCGAAATTCTAAAGGTTTTTCACAGGATTTAATTTCTATGTCATTTATATTTATTACCATGTCTTTGTGTTTCGATAGAAATGTTTCTGTTTTATTCACAAAAGTACTTTGTACTCCCACTAAAATGTTTTTACGCAATATCCGTTTCTAACATTCCATCTTGACAATTATCGTATTTATGATATTATTTACAATTATCAAATCATTTTGAGAAATTTAGTATATTTAAAAATAAACAATATGGTTATAGGCCAAATAGGAATACTAGTAAGGCAGTAATTAGGCTGGTTCAAAATGTAGTTAACGATTTATAAAAAGGTAATTTTGTTAGTTTTAGATCTTTTGACATGTCTAAAGCATTTCACACGGTACAACATGATGTTTTAAGTAAAAAATTATCTTTCTATGGCTTTAATACTGATTCTGTGAATCTTAAATTTTCATATTTAACTAATATAACTCAGTTTGTTTTTAATGAAGGAGTTTTTTCAAAAGGCCTGTTGGTTGAGTATGGCGTGCCTCAAGACTCAATACTTGGGCCCATACTGTTCAATATTTATGTAAATGACCTACCTATTGGAATTGATGGTATAGGTATTGATAGCTTTTTGTTAGCAAACGAACTAGGTTTAAAAGTAAGTGATGTCACCAATTGTTGAAAAATTAGATAGTAGTGTTACAATACTCAAGGATTGGTGTTCCTGAAATAATTTATCTCTTAATACTGAAAAAATCTGTGATTCAATGTTTATTTACAATATAAATGTACCAAATTCTTTAAAAGACAGCAATTTAAAGTTTTTAGGCCTGTGTTTAGCTTATAGGTTGTCATGGAATTTTCATGTTGATTCTGTCTCCAAAAAAATGGCCAAAGGCTTATACATGCTTAGAAAATTAAGGAACTCTGTTGATGACAGTGTATTACTGACTGTCTGTTTTGCTCAAATTCAAAGAATATTGACATATGGTGTTGTTCTCTGGGGTTCTAGTTGTAATTGTCCTAAACCTTTTATTTTACAAAAAAAGGCTATCAGGTTGATTTGCAATGTTTCTAATTTAACTTCTTGCAAACCATTATTTGTACATCTACGTGTTTTAACGCTTTACTCTCTTTATGTGTATCATTCTCTTTGTTTGTCCACAGTAATATAGAACAATTTAGTCTTAATTCTGACTTCCATTCTTACAATACTTGGAGTAAAGACTGTTTAAAAGTACAACAATATAAATTTAGTAGTTCACAAAAAATGGGTTTATGGTTCTACAAAACTGTACAATTCATTGCCTTACAAAATAAAATCACTGACCTTTACACAATTTAAAAAAATAAAATAAAAAATGTTCTTGTTGAAGAATGTCTTTACTATGCAATTTTATATTTTGCTACCATTAACTACCTGTTTTTTATAGTATAATCTAGTCACATTTTAACAAATTTTACCACTGTCTGTCATTTGTATTTTATATTTAAGACAATGCACCTGTTAAATTTTATTTTTTGTATTATGTATGGCTAACTTAGCATGTAAGAAATATTTGATGATTGTCCATTTTCATTTTGTATTTATATGACAATAAAGATTCTTGATTATATAAGTTGGTTTTGTTGAAATACATGGTGATTTTTGTCGAGTTTCTAAATGGAGTCTGACATTTCTCGCAACACACTTTCGATGTCTGCTGTAACATTTGTCAATGTTTTCAACCATTTTAAATATTTTTTAATGTCAGAAACTTCAGATTCAACAACAGCGTGCACGTATAGCAAAGCCTTTTCCACTGCAAGTTAGGGCATTCTGACTCAACCCCAGGAATTCCAGAAACCTGATTGAGAAACAGTCATCGAATGTTTTATAAAATTAATATATATATATATAAATTTATGAATTGTTTACTTCAGTGCAGTACCATGCTGTAGAATCCCATTCTGAAGAAAATGAGGGTTTCCAATCGTGTGGAAAAGTGAGCTCGTACAATTATTTAGAAATATTTTAAATCGTCTTAAATTGTAGAAAATGAAGGTTTCCCATTTTGTAGAAACATAAGGTCGTCCAGTTCTGTAGAATTTCTTTTACTCTATGGAACAAATAGACAGGGTTACCATGTGTACAATAATAATTTTGAAGACAGCTGTAGGTGACAAGTAAGCTAACGATTTTAGCAAATTTCTCATAGGGAAGAAGCTATTACCAGAGAGGAACGGATTATAAGTTTACTATCCGATCATCTATGTTTATACTTTGTACCATTTCAAAATGGCAGCCATTTCAATTTTCAAAGCTCAACAACTCAAAAACCATGAGATGTATAAAAATAAAACTAACGACAAAAAAATGTGCTAAATTTAATTTTCTTTAAGAAAATCTAAAATTTTACAAGGTCATAACACAGTTAAAGGAGAAAAATATGTATTTCTAAAACGGCTTTATTGGGAAATTTGGGTAAGTAGTAACTTCGCTCAATTTGAATTTCTTTGATAATTGTGTTATATAACAATATTAAAATTTAACATTTTCTTAAAGGAAATTAAATTTCACAACTTTTTAAGTTTTGAGTTTCTTCTTTGCAAACCAAATGTTTTTTTTAGCTATTTTGGCTTTGAAAAATTTAAATGATAGTCATTTTGAAGTAGCAAAACGTAGAAATTTCATACTGTGCACAATAATAGGTCTTATTAGTACTCAAACACGCACCAAGTTTGAAGTTTGAAGATACACGCAACAATATATCTTAGTCTAAACTAAGAAATACATTTTTGATTGTTCCACGACCTTTTAAGGATTTTTAAACTATATAACCTTTTACTATATAAATATCGTAGAAATCATATTGAAGAACTGGAGGGTGTTAAGGTTTTACTAGCTTAAAAAATCATATATTTTCTTTCTTTTAGCGAATTTCCCATAGGGAAGAAGCTATTACCGTAGGTGTCATGGCAAGAGTTAAGCCCGAGACTATGTTATTTTTTCTTCTTTAGGTGCCCAGAGACCAAAACAATAGTCGTTAAAATTTATATATACATATATGTGTGTGTCTGTGAACACGATAACTCTCGTAAAAATGGTCCGATCAAGACCAAATTTGGTAGAGACGTGTACTCCTACAAATGCTCGGACGAGTTCGTAAACCAGACATATCGGTCAATTGAAACGGGTAGTTTGGGGGGTTTTGTACCCCAAAATGGGGGTTTTGCGTTTTTCACATGTAATTTTTAAAAATTTCTAATTTTATATTTCACCATTGGAATCAGCTTAAAAAACTACATGAATAAGTTCCTTAAAGTTTTTCTCTATCTTCAACGGTTACCGAGATATAAAAAAATCTAAACACAGTACGTTGTATTTTGAGGCTCCAATGTTAATCTTATGGAGGATAAGGAAAAATTAATTTTTCACTTATTATCTAATATTTTTGGATGAAACTTGATATTTAGCTTCATGTGGTTGAGATCCATACATTTGTGCTAAAAAAATCATAGTTTATGTGTTTATCATGGCAGCAAACCTGCATACTCTTTTCCCATGTTAATCATATGGAGATTAGGCAAACTCCTTTATTTATGGACATATGTTGATGAAAGTTGGTATAAATGTTAAAAATAAAATTTTTGATGGTATAAATGGCTACTTTTAGTGTTCCTCACAGCAGCATACCTACTCACTCTTTCCCATTTTAATCTTATGGAGAATAGGCAAATAATTCTCATGTTTATTGACAGATTTTGACCAAACTTGTCATATATTATTATTATGTTATTATTGATTTGGAAATTCGCTGAGTACGCAGGTCTGCTGCGACGGGGGTATTTTTTCTTCTCTTTTTTTATACGAGGTACTCACGGTCCCAATTGCCATGGTTAGCCGATACTCTACTGTACTAACTACTAAGGGATCAAGAAGAACTGAAGGCTCTGTACCTTTTAAGCCATCGTGATGTGTACATGCTTTGTTTCTTGTGTGTGTGACTGTTATAAGTTGTTTACTGCTTTATACCAAGTCTAGATTATGTACGAATCTTGTTATGGTTTAGGTTCTAGCTCCACTCAAGATAGGATCAGATTCCTCTAAAAAAAAACTACTGTAAACTATATAGTTGGTACAAAAATAAGTAAGATGAAATGATATGATTTTAAATAAGATCAATTTTTGTTTTGAATTATTTATTATACACAAACAAAATCAACTAATAACATACTTCCTCTTTGTAACAAATGAAATAAATCTCTTGACACAACTCAAATTTATAATTGAGAATAAACCCCAAATAAATATACCTACAACTACCTCTATTTATACAAAATTTACAAATGCATACAGGTCGTAGAATGTTTGCCAACTATTTGTCATTCTTGCCAACAATTTTTACTTTATATTTTTTTTAATGAATTACATTGCGCCATACAATTAATTATTTAGCATGGCATAAATTAATTAAAAACAAAAGCAAAACACACTGTGCAATACTTAATTCTAAATTAAATTGTAATCAATAACAATTTGCTACATTATGACTGAAAAATTAATTATTACTTTAGGTCTGAGTATAAACAACTATTGATGTAAATATTAAATTGTAAATGCTCAGGAAATAAATCTCGAAGAGCGTAAATGGTTCACCATAGTGTGACTTTCAGTGAAACCAAAATACTACAGTAGAGAGTCGGTTATCAGAAACAATGGGGGATTAAGGGTATTCGGAACTAACTGAATTTTAGGATAATCGGTCACAGACGGGAAATGATATCAATAGACATATAATGAAGAACGAAACAATTTTTTAATTTACTTTTTATAATATCATACTAACAAAATATACAAAGAACTCTTTATAAGGTATAAAAACATTCTGAGCTTTAAAAAATTCCATAAGAAAAAGCTAAAGAACGTTCTTTGAACATCAATTTGGTGCACAAACCCGAGTTAAATCGCGTCGGCAGCGCTGTGTCGCTACTACCACCGATGGTTAAACTCAAATTTTGACGTGCGGTTTCACTTTTTTCATGTTTGGCTGTGTTTCAGTTATCGGCCTTTTGCATAGCCGGGCTTCGGACAATCAACGCTCACCATTACTAAAGAAAAATCCACACTGACATTCATCATAAAAAGGATTGAAAATATCATTCTAAAAATTTAGTTAAAAATAATATTATGAGTAAATCTACTTTTTAAGATGTGAACTGCTTCTCATGTTTGTTGACGATTATCATATTTCAACTACTGTATTATTACAAAAACTACTCTACTATGTATCTTAAATAACCTTCAAATAGATTTATACAAAACGGATGCATTATTCATTAAGCTCATCGATTCCTTTCCAACTATACTTTAATCACTGCTACATTATTTGAAAATCTTAAGTCCTTTTTAGTTACATTTTTGGCTTCTATGTTGAGATCAATGCCAAAATTAGACATAAAACTTAATATAACCCCGAACCACAGAAAAGGCATGGGCCTTAGGCTGGCAATTCAGCCAAGGTCTCACATTAAAAACCACCCAATTTCAAAACCAAAGTTTTAATTTTTTTTAAAGAATAATATCTTAATGGTTTAGGTCTTGCAACTGTTTTACTTGTTACTGCCAAGCAGTAATAATGAGAGTCAGTCTCTCTCATCTGAGAATAGTCGGCTTCAAACCTGAATCTTTTCTGTGGTCCGAAGTTAAGCAATTCTCAGATTAACAATTGGGAGTGATTATGAAGCACTCTTTATAAGTTAAAAGAAATTAAATGTGTATTATATTTTGTTAGGTAAAAAGGATGAAGCTAAGAATTATCTACTTGCAATGCAATAACATCATAAATTCATTCAAAATCCAATTAGAATCATCCACCATTTTATTTTTCGGTTATACACTAAATTCTAGGAATACAACAATGTGATCAAAGAAGACTTCAAATAAGCCAGAGTCCCTTGTACAAAGGACATTCCAAAAATGTGGGAATGAAACTTTAGTTTTTAATATATAAAATTAATCTCTGATTTGGTGTATTTTCTTGTCTCTCAACTATACTGATCATTTCTACCACCACGAATTTTGAAAATGAAAACTATTTCAGAGCTCCTTACAAAAAATCCAAAATTTATATAAAAAGTGAAGATGTTTGAAGAATGCCAAAGCTGAGACCAGGCAGGAGCCAACACATCATCTATCGTAGGGATCTGGGACTAAACAGAACAAGAGATGAGAGGAAAACTCGATATCTGGAACAATTAATTTAACCAATCAAAGTTTAAGTAAAGAGAAAACGCTATTTTTTTAAATTGGCAACAATAAAAATCATATATCCTACTAACAGATTAAAGAAAGCACCCACATTATAGGTCTATAGTTGTGGGATGATAGAATTTCTAAGGAAGCCAAGTTAACAATATACAATGCTTATTTCTTACCGATCCTAACTTACAGCTTAGAAATCTGTACACTAAATAAAAAAGATTAAAGCTGAACACAACCAGCATAATTTAATTCCAAAGAAGATGCATGCAAAAACGATGACGAATGATGAGACAGCATCAGAACAGTTTGGTCAAATATGAAAAAAGGCAAGGCATGGTTTGGATATGTCAAAGGACGGAGGAAGGAAGTGTGGGGTAAGTATGGATTGAAAGAGAAATAGGTGGTAAAAGAAGTTGGTGGACCAAGACAGAAGTGGATGGGCATTATATAAGACTTTAAACTTTAAGAAAATTCCTGGGAGACTGGAGGTGCTTATGATGATGGCAGATGATAATGATGTGCCACAACTCATAACAATGAACTCATAATGGGTTCGCATAATTTTGCCATTATCATCCAATAAGTTGTTGAATAAAACACAAGAGGGTCAGTTTCTTACAAGCTCAGTCTTGTTTATTTATTTGGGTAATGTTTACAGCTTATTTTCAATACTGTTGTAAAATATTAAATGCAAGCATGTAAATGCTCATTTCACACACAACTACCTTTGGGAAAGTAATTACGAGACCTAGGAGCTGTTCTCAAGTCTCCTTGGTGATCCAAGAATAGATGTGGACTATCTCTGAAAGGTTTACGTTATATCTGACTTTTCACATAAAATGGTATGGTAACTAAAGAAGAATACAGATGTCAATTGATTTGATATCACGATTCCTAACACACTCCACACAACATTACATAAGTTTCATTAAGATAAAGTTTTTGTCAAGATTACCGGTAATGTGATCATCCCTTCTCCACTACCCAGCTACACTGAGCAGTTTTCACAGTTTATACGCCTCTGGAACCTGCAAAAATATTAGGCCTACTACAACAGCGTGTGTACTGAACAAATATTTGAAAGTCTTCAATATTTGTGTTCAGTTTTACAATTTCATGATGGTCTTTGACTTGAAGTGATAAGTGTCCAAGCCTGACATTAACTTTTATAAAAAAATCACAATTTTTTAACATTTTTACCACTGCACATATCCATTTGTTGCCCAAGGGATGTGTCCATATTTGAGTCATAAAATTCAGACATATTTCTGTGATCGGCGTATTCAAATATTCTAGTCTATGATTCCACGCTTAGGAGACAAGAAGATTCCATTGAATATAACCGAGAAGTTTTGTTTCGTTTTTAAAATGTGAACAGCACAAAAAGCAAATACACAAAACTATTGAACACTTTTGTCAGAAAATGCATGTATTATTGTGCTTCTCAAAATGCATTTCTAAAATTTAAAATTCTTAATTTTAATTCTTCAGTACTTATAGCAGTATCAGTCTAGGCTTATATTAACAACCTGATCACCAAGTCCAGTGGTTGTGATGTAAAATAGGAAAAAGGGAACTTCATTTCTTATTAGCTTTTAAAAAATGAAGAGATGATGTCTGGAGAAGAGAGAGAGAGAGATCCGATGAGGTATTCGGACACTGTGACATACAGAGCCACACTGAGACCAACCCCACTGGCTAGCAACGGGTTGTTCTGGAAGATGATGCAAGTGGCCACCGTCAAGCCGAGGTAAGTCAGGTACCGGGTCATATTTGAGTACACATCTTGGCCCTTGGAATCTGTGGAGAAAAAAATTGTGTGAGTATGAACAGCAGTACAGTTTAGGATCTCTAAAATCCAGCCTTATATCGGGATTAGAAGGCCCGGATTATTGAAAACACCAGAATAGTAGAGATTGATGAAAATATTAATAACTTTACAAATACTTTACAGTTAGTTGCTTTTTAAATTTATATAAAATAACACAGTTTAAGTAGGAGCGATCAAACAATTACTATGTAGTCTAAAATTAGTAAGTTATGTGTTTAACGGGACAGAAATGGAAGAGCAGTTTGTAAACAAATTACGGTATCATAACCTCAAAAGAAGTGTACAAAAACAGATGCACCGGAAATTAAGTTATGAATCTGAGCTCGATGAGAACAGACATACGTGTACTTTTATCTTGTGTACTGGATACGACAACTTCCTACTCATGTTCGACTAATATAATGTATCGACTTTGTTTAGTTACGTCATCATCAAGTTGGCATTGATCATCACTTTTTCCAAACCATCCAAAATTGGGTTGTATTCATCACAAGTTATCCAAGTTTCACCTGCTATTGTTGTAATGATTTGCGATTTTAATGTTTCAAAAGTCTAGACAAGAAAATTTACTGACTCATTGTTGGTAAAAAAAATTTAGTAAAATTGGGTTGATTTTATTTTTTAGCCGTTATCTACCACTTTGTTTTTTCACATTATTACGTTTTTAATTCCATCACCGATTGATGTATTGATTTACAAATTAGTATGAAGCTTTAAAACACAAAACAAGCTTTAAAATTTACGTCCAGGAACATTTTTTCCAGAATTAATTCTTAAAATGGCAGTCATTTACTGTGTAAAGTACCTAGTCAAATTACGCCTAATAACACCTAATAAATTCACAAAAAAATTCTAAAAACATAATTAGTGACATTAGTAGATTAACCCGACAAGGCCTAAACCTTTGAAATTGATTGAATAATAATAAGTACCTGGTGACCGAGCTTTGCTCGTTTAGAATAATACATGTATTATAAAAATTAATTAGAAAAATTAAAACATATTTATTACTCAATGAAAACATTTATGTGGTTTAAATAAAACCAATTTAATACAACATAATTAATATAGCACTGAACAAAAAAAGTATTGCCCCTGATGGGATTTGAACACGTGACCTTCGTGGTACGAGGTCAACACGCTACCGCTGGTCCACGGCGTCAACCAAATGAGCAACGCCGGTTAAGGTGTTTTAGCCAACCTCAATTGTTTTAGCTGATCATTTACTATTTAACTATCCATACAGATATTATTAGCCTGTGACCAACTGATTTTGATATAAACGGAATGGGGATTGAAAAGAAAAAGAGAAATTTAATTTACACATATTAATTGGTTTGTTACAGTGGCTTCAAGCAATACAACAAATACGTTTTCTATCAAAAGACGAAAGATTTTGGAAATACTCTTTCCTGCTTTTATTTCGCACAGTTATGTTACCCTTAAGTTTTTACAAATTGTTTAGTAACCTGATAATTTTACATTTATTACATACATAAAATAAATATTTATGAAAAACCTCTATTCACATATTGTTCTTTGCCGTCTTCAATCAAGAACTGTCAAACGGTTATAAACAGCTGTTTCGGTTTGTATTGTTTACATTTTACTCTCCATAAGCGTAATGTTAAATTTTTAGATTTTAAACTTAATATTTCAAGAAAACACGAATTTTCCTGGACATTAGACCTATCTAGAACTTATTTTCTACTCGGAAATTAGTTATTTCCAAAATTTAAAGAAATTCCTCGGTGCCGTTTTCGAGATCCGTGTGCAAATATATATATACAAACCTTGCTCGTATTATAGTATTGGATTTATCACCATTTTAAGGTATTTCAATACCATCCAAAATATGTTTAAATAATGCCAATCCACTTAACTCACATTTTTTTAAATAATAAAAGAACTTATAGGTAGTAATTTTAAGTAAAATTAAACATACTTTCGTATTATACCCACAACATATCAGCAATGTATCCAGCACTCTGTGGTATTAAAAGGAACCAACGTAACTTAACTCCGCAGAGCACTGGACGATGAAACATACAATGCAATGTATGGGTATGGTCTATATAATTAGGAAGTACAGTAAACCCTCTCATATCCAGATCTCTCATATCTGGACCCTCCGATATCCGGACATGATTTTGAAAGAATAAAAAAATTTTAAAACATTCTAGGAGGCCAATGTTTGTTAACCCAGTAGTTGCGAACGATGTTTGGAGGCTGGTTAGTAGCGTGCCGGTTGCAGAACGCGAGGTTGAAGCGATGTGGACAGCGGTAATGTTCAAAAGCAGACTAGAGGGAACAATGAGTCACCCTTGTCCTGAGCGCCTGAGTCTTGAGCACTACTCTCTGTATTCTGTGCTATCTGGTGCAAGGTCACTGACTCACGAAACAATAAACCTCCCCATCCCACCTGTCCCTACCCACCCCATTAGCCAACACATCACATGTACTGTAGTGACAACACCCGCATCAGTGGTCAGTGTCGCCTTTGTTTTGCTTGAGTGACCTACGCTTTCTTACAACGGTTCGTTTTAGTTTCTATTACTCTATATACTGTACCACTTTAGACTGTATTACGTAATTTTTTAGTTTTGATGTCATTAAGGTATTACAACAAAAATTATGTTTTTTTATTTAATATCCGGATGCTTTATTCCCTACTCATATCCGGATTTTTCCTATCCGGATTGGCCGTCGCCACATTAGTCCGGATATGAGAGTTTACTGTACCAATTAAAACAACACTAATTTTTAAATGATGTACTTTTTCATGTTGAGACTAAACTATGACTATCCAACTATGGACAAATGATGACAGTGAGATGTGGTTTGTCTAATTGAAAAATAAACATTTTCTAATATTATTTTTAATTTAACTTATATTTGTTTTGATTTTTAAAGGTTCATACCTAATAAACTTTTATTTAACCTAGCTAAGTACATAGGATGGTTAAGAATAAAATAACCAGCCCCTAAAAGACAAGCACTTATAAATAAGAAACCAGCCACCAACACTTACCCAGCTAACAAGACAATTTGAATACCAGACGTAAAGACCTGTCTACACTTAGAAGCCATGACATACCAAATAGTTTTTGTAAATAAAAAAAAGTCTAAATAATACCCAACCCATAGCAGCCACCGAGATTATCCCAGTTAGATAAAGCGATATACCAAATGAGGACATACACCGAGTTACTTAATATGAGTTTGTCAAATCGAAACTAATTAGACGGCCGAAACTCATTAAATTAACTACTAAACTAATAAAATCCAGAATTTTTTTAACCATTCGGAACTTTAAATCAATTGTTCTCTCAGAGGATTTGATACTAAAAATTTTAACAAATGTTTATCGCCTAGAATTTAAAATACAAATATATTTTCAATTAACTCAAGGGGCTGATGATTCTAAAGAACTTTAATTTGACAACTGACACTTAAAATAATACTCATCCAATTTAGTTGAAAATAGATTTTGTATTATTGGAGTGTAAAATTTTCATGCATTAAGGACATTAATGACTGTTTACAGTGGCAACCACTGAAATGAATTCTGTGTAAGTATGATTATGATGTTATTATATCTACTAATATTATGACATGGAAAAATTAAATAAATGCTGGAAACTACTAATTACGCACTTTGCTTCCAAGGAATTTTAAAAATATTCTGCAAAATAATAGAGTAAAACCTCTCATAACTGGTCTTGGTTATCCAGTTCCTAAAAGAGATATCAAAATGTATTTCCCACGGCTTGCGGATGCGTAAAGTACGCACTAGATACCCCTACTCGACTGCTCTCACGGTTTTCGGAGATTACTGCCCAGTTGAGCTTTTGTACTAGTTTTAAAGACCATATTTCACCAAAAACTAAAAATGCCAACCTAACCTAAAGAGGTTATCCTACTAGGTTTTTAGTAATGGCATAACTCTACGAATGTGATCAGAGATTACGTTAAACTGCTAGTTATCAAGAGCCACTCAAAACTTTTAGCTCTGCTGGAAAGAGTGTATTTTTAGTATTCAACAACGACAAAGACTTTTTCCAGCAAAATAATCAAGCTCCTTTATTTGTTGTTTAAGTTTAAGTTATTTCCTCATAAATACTGAACTATTTTTTTGGTTATGTTTACTTGTTCACGTCAGCTCACTATCAGGACAGTTCATTGCCAACTTGATTTACTCTGAACTTTTGATTATTTACGTCAAGAGTTTTGTGTTAAGTGAGGCAGTGTCGTCTTATGTTCACTTTACTGAACAGTAGTGTACAAAAAATGAATCCATCAAAAATGAAAACATGACAGTCAAACAAAAGCTTAATGCTATCGAACGAACGTACTGCTAATTGTGAATCTGTGGCATAAATATATAATGAACTGAATATATAATGAAAAAGCACGGACAATGACTGGTGTCGAAACTAAAAAACTTAAATTGAGTTTTGTATAGAGATGGAGACTGAAAAGGTTTCATACAAGTGGCAATACTTGCAAAAACCTTCTTATGAGGCGGTTGATGACGTTTTGTATTGAGTTTATAAATGTGTTTATTTTTTACAATAGCAATCACAGAAAATTAAACCCTCATTATGACTATATGTACCAACTGCTTGTTATTATTATGTATAAATTATCTTTTTTTTTTCAAATAGGTTGGTTTATCAGAACGAATCGTTATCCATCCAAGGGCTTGTTCCCGAGGTGGCTGGATATGAGGGGCCCTACTGTATTGAATGTTCAAATCCATATTGGCAATAAGTGATATAGCCTATTTTAAATATGCTATAAATGTACTTAGAATATGGTTAAAATGGTGCATAAGCAAAGTACCATATTAAGCAAGTAGTTTCCAGAATTTATTAAATGTTTGATTTTTCAATGTCGTCAGAGTAGCAGAAATATTAACTCATATCTGTCTACTGATGGCCCCCTAAAAAATTTCAATGTTTCGTAATAGTGGAATGAAGATTGGAACCCAAGTTACAAACTGTAGCATATGTATAATGCATTCTAACAAATGACATTTTATGTACAGAGAAATGAAGTCTAAATAAAATTTTACACTTACCGAGACAGTAAAGGATCTACAAGACTCAAATGTAAAAAGCCTCATAAAAGAAATCTTCACTCAATTTCCCTTAAAACTAATTGGGCTGAATAATTTATAGTTCATCACAATTCTAGTTTTTAAATCACAGATATCACTTTTCTGTCTTGATCACAAACGCTAAGGTAATTATAGATATAGTCGAGTTTGCCTAATTTTCCTTCCCGTCACAGTTCCGTCTTCACATCCTCTGCTGCAATCACAAAAATCATACCAAAAAATATGTAAAAACTCTAATAAGAAAATTAGATGCAGTAACAGGCCTGCTTTGTGTCATCATCAATTGACAGAATAGCCTAACATGGCATTAATAGGTCTGCCAATAGGTTAGGAGGCACAAATAGCATTCTGTACTGGTTCAATTTAGAAATCAATCAATTGTAAATCAAAGCAAAATACGCCATAAAATTTGAATCATATTCATTGCAGTTACTTTTGAAAAATTTTTATTGATAGTGGACTATCCTATAAAGAGCCTTTACTCCCATAACATTAGTGGAGCCACCTGGTCTGAGAGACTAGACTGTACAAATTGTCAATTTTCCTTCATAAAATATAATGGAAAACATCTATCTATCACCTTTTATATCTTATTTAACATATAAGTAAATAAAAAAATTGTTTCCTACCCATGAAGTAAAAAAAAGTTAATGAGTGAAAAAATATCAATGCAATTTTTTAATGCCAATATAATTTCTAAAAGACACGGAAATGTTTTACATTTAATTTGTAAGGTTTTTAAGATTCAATTCAACTTATACCACGAAAAATGTTTATTTAGTGGTCAATATTTACAATTATGGCCCAACTATCTTTTAGGCACAGTCCACACATAAACTCAATCATTCATTCATAGCAAATTTTGACACATCACAGATGAATGACTCATTCAAACTGAAATAAGAGCATCAGATCAAGGGGAAGATAATGGGGTACTGGAGCAGTATCCACCAAGGCCAAGCAGGGTGGCCACAATAGGAAAATGAAATTTACCTCAGGTCTCTCAGACCGGTGGCTCGGTTAAGTGTTAAAAATAAAACAATAAAAAAATATAAAAAATATTGAAGTATTACTAATGTTACCTATGTTACTCTAGTACCAAAGTTTTTAATAAGACCATCAGTGTGATCTCAAATTTGATACACAGGCAGACGTTCTTTTGTGGATATAGAATGACATTAGATATTTCCACTCTCAACTGAAATCTTAAAATTCTAAACATTATATATAAGGTAGAAAATAAAAATGAACTGTTAACTTTATTGGTGTTTATTATTTCCTGTTTTCATTACAGAATTTATTTTTTTAAATAATAAAGGAATAAGTTAATTTATTTGAATACTAGCCACAAAAAAATCTGTTGTGAATAAATCAAGTTTGAAAAATAACCTTTCACGAGGCATAAATAGCTAAAATTAGTTCAATTAAATTATTACATCAAAACTCGATTCCCCAATGAGTTCAATATATTGATGTTAAGTTCAGTTTTTGGCGTCAACCGCGTCGTCATGTTGTTTGTATTGCCATACAAACAACATGACACACGTTTGACGCCGAAAAATCAACTCGACATTGTTGACACCGGCCGCGAAAGCCTACGTTTGAAGATCAATATATTGATGTTCCACTGCACTAGTAAAATTGAAAATAGCAATGTGGGTAAAATCTTTCTCTTAACCTATAACAATGGAACCGATACCAAACAGAAATGACTTTCAAAAAGTGTTGCTGACACATCCTAGATTAATTTAACTCATGCATATCACATGGTATCTTTATAAACAAATGCAGAAGATTGAAAATTATCAGGTTTCAAAGTTAAATATATGAGCGTTAAATCCATAACTAATTTTTTTAAATCGCTATCAATATCTAAGCTAAGATAAACCAGATGGCTGACATGAGAGAGTATGACATGAAGTTTGTACTGATAACGTTATCAGTTGTAGAAACTAAATCATAAATTGGTAACCCATAGTCTCAGAGACATTGCAATTCACATTTTGAATTTGGCGCTCTAACCAAAACCAATTTGTTTTTTTTCAACGGCAATGTGGTAGTAGTCTTGCTGGACACATGAGTGGTGGGGATATGCAACCATTGCAGTAGTAGTATGTAGTAGTAGTCATGTTGACGAAGCATTAGGCCCGTTTCACACTATTCAGCATGCGCCGTACGGCATACGCCTGATGCGGCGTTGGGCTATGGGAGTATATCAGTCTTTCCACACGACATCCGGCGCGTTTGTTTTAAAGTGTTTTATGTGAGTGAAAATGAGTGAAACACAAGACCCAGAATTTGAAATCAACAGAGCTGAAATGATATTGACGTGGAAAATTTAATAATGTTTGTCGAAGAAAGACCACTGCTGTGGGACAAGTCCCTAGAAGTCGATCTTGAGCTAGTGGATGAATCCAAAACCTCCTGTTCCTTCTTCTTTATCGCCGTATCCATAGCAAGTAAATCACTAACAATTTCTTCTCTCGTTAAGTTAACATTTCAATAGCTGATCCACAACTGGACAGACAAAATACAGGAGCGCCGCGCGGTGCGTGCCGGACCTTGTGTAAACACATCACATTTAGGCCGAACGGCGTGTTCAGACGCGCCGTCCGGCGCACGCCGGATCGTGTGAAACGGGCCTTACTATTACTGTCATTTTTATGTTTACACTTCTAACACCATTTTTCAACCGGCCTTTTAGAAAAACAATCGGTAATATACTCAAAGTTGATGTTCCTGCTATCTTACACTAGCTAACTCAGCCTCATCCTTGGTCCTCATCTACCGAGAGGAAGAAAAATTGGCAGCTTTTGCCCTTCAAAAACACACCATATGACGTTGCATTTCTACAGCCGCTGCTTCAGAGCAATGTGTGGAGAACACCAAGGCCAATAGTGCAAACTGACTTTATCAAAATTTCATGTTTTCATATTGACTATGTTTAGGTATCAAAAAAAGAATTTTTTGTCTGGATGAGCCATTTCAATTAATAATAATTAGTACATAAATCATATACATTAAAAACATTCACACATAATACACTATTTACTGCTAAAACACAATGAAAATAAACACACATCGACAAAAATGTCAACAAACAAGGTTAGCAAAAATGAAAATAGCTTGCTGTTATATGACTCGCGTATACAGTGGAACTTGGATAATTCGAACTTCTGTAATTCGAAAACTTCTTTATTTAGAATGAGTTTTGTGGATTGTTTTTCAATGTTAAAATATCTTGTTAATTCGAATAATTTTTTGGATATTCGAAGTTTTTACAGCGGAATCTATAGTGTGTGTATAAGTTGAACAAGTCATTGTGTGGCTATTTTTCCAGGAAACGTTCGAGGCTTCGTCTGTCCTCAGACTATTATAGCTAACTTTAGCCCCACCCCACTCACTAGTCACTACTGCTCATAAATCACAACATTGAAAACCAATGAGTTATGTCAACTAGTTTTGGTGGAAAGTTGTCGTCTATAGTTGGCCTGTTGATATGTCTGATTTCATGGCAAAGCGAACTCTGTATGACGGCAAAGCGGCGATAAAGGTAGTTGAAGGGGTTTTGAAAAATAATAGCTTCTTCGGGATTGCTGTCCTCCACATGACATATATCACGTTTGATTTTTGTATTTCTACCTAATTGTTTTAATGTTAAAACATTATGTTTCATTGTTATTTACCTGATTTTTTTGAAAAGTTCATAAATAGGATTTTCAAGAGAAAAAAAAAAAGCAGTTTTGGCCTGCCAAAATAGCCACTCTGGATTCGTCACTCACTCAGATAAAAAAAGCCGCCATATATTAGTTTAAAAATACCATACTTAGAAATTACAATCGCCAAAAATTATCTATTCGCCATGCGTTTAAACGTTGCGAAAAACAATTCGAATGTCAAAAGTTGGGTGAATTTCGTTTTGTTAACGCAGAATTTGGAAGTCAAATGTCTGATAAAGAACTAATGTAAGCCCAATAGGGTTATTATGTAGGAGTAGTAAAAATTATATTTAGCTAAAAGTGTTTTTATTTATAAAAAAAAAACTTTTTTTTACCATTTTTGTTAATATTACAATAAAATGTGACATGACTGAGTTTTTATTAACAATAGTATGATTTTTAACCATGAATATTAAAATTTATTGTTTTTAGTTTTTATTGTAATATATTTTACTGAGGGACTTACATTATTGTGTGAGATTTTTCCTACTTAAACAATGTAAAGAATATTTGTTTAACAAAAAAAATCATAGTGAAATTATTTTGTGAATTTTATATTTCAAATTGTATGTAATAGTGTAAAACAGAACACAAGTCTCTATTTTTTATCAGAATGGAGACGAATCCTACATAAGTTTTGCTATGAAATAAACAAAAATTCTCCCTCAGCACAGAATAAACAATGTAGCCACCCTCCTTCACACTATACACCATGTCCGTCCATCACCTGAGCATCCGTCGCAAGACATTGTATACCACCGCCAAACACTGATAGTAAAGTAATTAATGAATAATGACACATTCGTAAAGAAAGATTATGATTTTAAATTCAAATACTAATGTAATTATTACTAAAAATCTTCAAAAATAATTGTTTAATCTCTAGGCCAAAATTAATTTAGCACCAGAATCCAAAAAACACCAACACAAAGGAAGCATGTAGCCTGAGTAGCACACATGTTTATCACCTGACAAATCGCAAGACAGGTCACAATCTGTACCACCAAACCAACACTGATTAGTTTAAAGTAATTAATGAATAATCACATTCGTAAAGAAATAGATTACTTTGATTTTTTTATCACCATACAATGCAAATAACTAATTGTATTTATTACTAAAAATCTCAAAAATGTATCTTTTTTACATATCTCTAGGAAATTAAATATATGCACTGACAAACAAATAACCAAACAAATGTCAGTTTATTTCACCCCAATATCACAAAACAATTGATTTGTTTTAATTTATTTCCATTGTTAATTTTATTTCAAAAATCTAAGGATTCTAACCTTATATCTGTGGGGACATTATTTTCACAAATATTTTTCACAAATTTTAACTTGTAATAGATTTTTATATACTATATTTTAAAATATATTTTATTTTGTAAGTGTATGGTACGAAAATAATAATTAGTATGGATTTTGTACCTTTTCAATATCCTTTACAGTTTAACAGTATAGACCACCGGTTTCGAGACAATAGTTACATAGGCAATACTTTTATTTCCATTAAGTATTACAAAATTGCCATAGGACAGTTCATACGGGTTCACAATTTAAAACATAGGCTACTAAGAAAGAAGTTTCAAAATTTACAGCATTATAATTATAGAATTTATAATCTAAAAAGTCATGCACAGAATAAAAAGCTTGGTTTTTAACCACTATGATACAGGTTTTTTAAAGATGTTATGAGGCACATTTTTTAGAACTAAAGAAAGTTTATTATATGACATTGATTGCTGATAAATGTGGCTCTTTAATCTTTTTGACAGTCTTGAGTTTTTTGTGTTTTTCATATCTAATTAAAAAATGTTTTAGATTTTATCTTTCACCATTAGAATCAGCTTAAAAAACAACACAATTTAATTCCTTAAAGTTTTTCTCTATCTCCAACGGTTACCGAGATATAAAAAAATCTAAACACAGTACGTTGCATTTTGAGGCTCCAATGTTAATCTTAAGGAGGATGAGGAAAAATTAATATTTCACTTATTAACCAATATTTTTGGATAAAACTTTATATTTAGCTTCATGTGGTTGAGGCTCATCCATTTCATTTATGCTTAAAAATCATAGTTTTTGTGTTTATCATGGCAGCAAACCTGCATACTCTTTTCCCATGTTAATCATATGGAGAATAGGCAATCTCCTTTATTTAAGGACAGATGTTGATGAAAGTTGGTATAAATGTTAAAAATACAAACTTTGATGGTATAAATGCCTACTCTCAGTGTTCCTCACAGCAGCAAACCTGCACACTCTTTCCCATGTTAATCTTATAGAAAATAGGCAAATAATTCTCATGTTTATCGACAGATTTTGACCAAACTTGTCATATATTGTTATTATTATTATTAGTTGAGAGGTAACAAGTTGTGTTTATTTCTAGTTAAATGGCTGTGGTTTGTATTTTGAGGAGTAAAACAATCTAAGTTTTGTTTTAAATGAACAACACTATTTAAAATATACAATGAAGGAAATGTCAGAATTTTTAATTTGAAGAAAGATTGTTTACATGATAGTTAGGTTATCTGAAACTCCAAGGACCGATTCACATAGAAGGGACGTATGGCGGAGACGTGGCGTATGCTGTACGCAGAAGTGGCGTGCTAGTGACCTTCATTGGACGTTTTGGTTAAAATTAGTAACATTTAAAACAAACCTTGTGCAAAACGGCTCGTTGAAAGCTCAAGACAATGTCATAAACAACTGTATGATTTTCAACGTTTATCCTTTTTAATCGCCTTAAGGTATTTCAGGCAATTTGCGAATCTATTAATAGTAAATAAATAATAATTTAATAATAATAAATATAATAATAATTTAATAGTAGTAAATAAATATTTTCCATAATTGAACAGCAGTTAGTACCTATAGCTTAGTTAAATAGGCTTCTAACTTCTTTTTGAAAATTATTATATGTTTCAAGAAAAAAATAACTTAACTACTCAACCAAAAATTAGCTCTGTGATTATGATAATCTTGTTAATTTAATTCATTAAAAGTCCACTCTAACGGCAAATTGTTAAAAGACTGCACAGCCTTGGCTGCCAGTCCAACTGCCAACCAGATTGTAACAGTGTGGCACTTAATGCGTTTAAGGCTTGGGATATTCAGGAAACTCATAATTTATCAAAATCATTAAAGTTTTGAGATTATCTTCTTTTCCGATAATAGTACTGTACTGTATTTGCATTAAGTGAGGTCGAAGTTTAATTATTACGTTTAGTAAAACGTTACCCAAGCAAGAGTAGGATCCTTCATTGTTGACACAGAACTGGTTTTTGGCACAAGGAGGTTTGTCACCGAGGCACTCGTCGATGTCAATGCATCCTCTCTCCGGGTCTATGAGCCAACCCGCAGCACAAGCTAGGCATCCTGCGTTCAACAACAACAAAATTTTAACTAAATACTGATTTTGTAGCCTTAGATATTTCATTCTGGACGATTAGGAGGATCCAAAAAAGCCATCGGTATGTCTTCCTGCAGAATAATGTACGATAGAATCTCCCTTATCTGATCTACCAGTAACCGACCCACCCAATATCCAACAGACTATCCTGATGTTGCTGAGTCTGTCAAAACATAAACTATTGTCATTTAGTTAATTTAGTTATAGTTTTTTTGGTTTGAAATTCATTATTGGTGATGGTGGAATTATGGACATTTTCCATCAGGATTTTAAGTAAAAGAAAATTTTTAAATATTTCAGGACATAGAACCTGTTACAAAACATAACACGATTAGTACATAATCTGGACTAAGTCAAAAACTTGACTGCTTTAAAATTTTTAGTTTTCAGCTTTATACTTTAGGCTTAGTCCAGATTATGTACTAATCATGTTATGTTTTAGGTACTAGCTCGCCTGAGGACGGGATCAGATTCCAGATCCCGAAACATTGTGAAACCCTTTTTTACTGAAAATCGTGATGGAAATGTTTGTAGTAAAAATCTAAATAACATAATAGGTATATGTTTATTTTCAAGACATAACATAGATGAACTTAACAACCTCTGGGTCCACAAGTGTCGAGTTAGTGAGATTCTACTGTACTCTATTTTTGCATTTGAGCGATACTGTAGTGAGATAAAACACGCAATGTTGATAAATTCCAAATAAAACACTTGAAACGCACTTGGGTACAATTAATCAAAACTGCAGGGTTTAGATGTCAAATATGTTTCAATTAAAAAACACATGGTTACCAATATTATTGACTATTAACTGTGAATGATAGCAGTTAACGTTTCTAATATTTTATGACGATAAAAAATATATCAATTGTTTTAGGTACTTCAATTTACTGTTCAAGAAATTTTGATACTGCCCAGTTTTAAAATTTAATAATTTGTAAACGTATCATATTTTAACATTAACCAAGAAATTTTTTATTGTAGCTATTATTACTTCAATAATGAATATGCCCCTCCTAATTTACCATCCTAATACTACCCTCTTAATATAGCATTCATAAAACTTGTAATTTTTAGTTGTATCGTCGTTGTAAACTACACTGTACCTACTTCTGATTACAAATCTATCAAAGACAAGTATGATTGGTTAAACTATTATGCCATCAAATTTCTCAAAGAAAATAGATTTTTTTTAGAGGGAAGATGCATGAAGATTAAACACATTTTTAACCTGACACTATTTATAATTTTAAATATAACAAATGAAGATGGATTCTATCTTTTCATATTTTCCTCAAATATTTTAGTTAGAGAGATTTAATACCAGAAAATATAACTGGATACGTGACTGAAGCGTAATGTTGGCTGAAAGAATTCACACCTCAAATGCTGAGTTTAATTAGTATTTACAGTAGAACCTCGATTAACCGAAACACTCAGGACCGAGACCTTGACGGATAACAAAAATAATAATAGCGCTGATACAACTTAGCACCTAGACAGTGTTTGGCGTGACAACATCGCAATTCACTGCCTTGCATGTTATAACGGCGCCATTGTAAGTCCTAATTAATTGTCATGATTGCTGTGCAGTACTTAAAGTGAATTTATTTTAAAAGAGAAAAACAAACACCAGTTCGAGTGAAAAATACTTTATTAAAATATTTTATTAAGAAAACAATGAAATATCAACTGTACATGTACGTACCTTTACTCTCAAAACTTAAGTGACCGGTATTTAGTTTTTAAAATAATCCGCCATTTTCTTTTGTTTCTTTCCCCGTCGAGCTTTTTTGACGGTCTTGTTTCTAATTTTTCTGAGAAGAAGCACCAGCGTATAATAATTTATTGTTTATTGTCGCATCCCAAAACCACACGTTTCCGTTTCTCAGCCATAACAGAAGAGCAACACACTACGTAAAAACAGCACTGTCAATAATAAACGGTAAAGCACGTAAAACACTAGTAGGCATTGCACTCGAAATCGGCAATAACTTCAGTTCACTGTAGTAAGCCACGCACCATACTGAACTGAAATGAAACAGTAGCAGTGGAATGCAGAAGGCAGTGTAGAGATTAACCAGCTGGGTCACTACTCTTGCCGCCAACGATTCACGCACATTGCAGGTGTGCAGTAAAGTCGTCAATACTCATCATAGAGCCTCAACAGACGATCCGGCTTGGCGCTGATGCAAACATAATTTTTTTGCGCTAGCGGGGTGGCTAATTGAGGTTCTACTGTATTTTCTTAAGCTACACAAACTGAATTTAATATAAAATATAATGAAAAATACAATAAAAATGTTAATAATATGGTTACATTATAATGGTATCATTACGGTTATTTAAACCTACTATAAAACGTTTTTACTCCATGGGCTCTCAATATTTGTCCATGTTCATTGTTCATAGTAAAAAATGATTCTATACATTCTAATCTACTCAAAATGAAAGATTCTTTTACTTCTATGCACATTTAGAACTTCTCAAAGATGGTACTCTCCATTAGTTAATTAACAACAACACTCATCAACACAAAATTAGGGCAAACTTATTCGTAACACAAAGATGGAATAGGTCTTATTATATTAACATCAAATAGGTGGTTTTTGTGAATTTTTGATCATTTCTCCCCCATTTTCAAGTCACCAATTTCTAAATCTGGTCAAAATTTACAGGATAATATTTACAACATATACCTTTGGTATATACATAGGAGTAGTTTTAAAACACAAGATGGATTGGAAAAGGTCCAATAAGTTAAAAGTGAAGTATCGTCAGTAAGTTAATAACCAATAGAATAATGGGTTAAAAAAACCTCTGTATAAAATCATGCCTCTACTTGCCAGATGTTCAGAAAGAGATGTCATAATACTTGGCTTGAGTTATGAAAGTGGCTTGTTCCAATAATTGTTAAATAATTTATAAAAACTTTACGTATATACAATAGTATATTTTTAAAATCCGAGATATTAATTACCGGTCTTTAACATATTCAGTGCAATGAGCCCCGAACGGTGTTTGGTTAAACGTGCGGCGCCGATCGACGCCTCGCGCAACATTACATTTGGCACTAATCGTTCGTATTTTTCTGTGTCATTGTTATAGAAAAAATTATAGATGAAAATCCAGGACCTTCAAACAGTAAAAATGAGAAAGTGATGGTGATTGCATAGATGTAATAACCTAACTGTTAGTGAGATTGACCAACTGTATACTGACTCTGATGAAGATTATGTCTCAACCCATGAGGATGCTTTTGAAGATGGTGGTAATAGTGATTACATACCGGAAACTGATTATGATCATTGTACAATATATACTTGTACTCTTGCAGTGTGACCTTTTATTTTTGTTTTCCCAAATGCAGATGTTCAACTATTCATTCTATAACATTTTTAGGTCATTGTAGCAATTGATTCATGCAAGGACACCTAAAGGCACCTGCCGCATTCATTACCAAAGCTCTTAAAATTTCTTACTGGGGGCTGTGGACATAGGCATCCATACATAAGAGTAAAAAATGTGGCACAAACATGCTTAATTTTAAATGCCTTTGAAAAAATAATAATGCAGTTCTTGGGGAAAGGATTGTGAATTCTTTCATAGCAGTGAACGTCTTAACCCCAAAATATGTGATGAAATTACCTTTGGTACCAGCCTGTGTGCAAGGTCCTTGGCAGGCAGCATGACACTTTGAACACAAAAGCTTGTCCTCATCCTTGTACGCTTCGTAGTACCCAACATCACAAGAGTCACAGTAGTTGCCGATGTAGCCGTCGTCGCAACTACACTTACCGTTGCCTTTCCTTGTTCCATTACCCTGTAAAATCATTTCATAAAAGTGGGTGTACAGAAAATCAAGCCTAAAGTAAGCCCCTAATATATTCTAAAACCCTGGTACCTTCTTTACAATATATAATTCATAAAAATACTCCCAACAATGTTAAGCGTCAATGTTTTTATATTTTAGAAAATAATTTAGACATACAAAAATACAGATTGCAAATAAAATACTCAGAGGTTATAATAGGTTAGTACAGTAAAACATCTCTAACTTGACACCCAATAACTCGACAGTCAACAGCTGACAGAAAACCTTTATCTCACATTACTAGTGTGTCCGGTTTTTCAAGGTTGCGGAATAGATGAAACGAGCAGAGATGGGCAGTCGATTTTTGCATGCTCCTTTAGACTGTTTCAAGGTCAAATATCCGGACATAATAAGTTTACTTATTCATGGAAGAACATCGCATCACGGAAAGAAAACAGATATCAATTTAGAATTTTTTCAGAACATTTAATTATTATAATTGTTGAATATTTTACAAGGTCTGTTTACTCAGTATGTAACAATACTCATATAAATACTGTACTGTAATAAATGTTTATGTGAAACTCAAGTCTCACATTGACTGTTAATTTGGAAATTAATGTTATTTACTGGTGGGCTATTAATTAACAGTCCTGTCAACCTTATTCAGTAACAAGACTACAAGATTGCGCCAAATCATCCTAAACTCATTTCTCATTCATACTTGGTTTAAAATACCTACCTTGTGGTACGGTTGCTATTTCAATTATCTAATCTAATCTGTTATGTATAATTAATTAAAATTTAAAACCCATGAAAATTGCAATATTTTGGATACTCGACAACCCCGTAACTCGACAACTTCTGGGTCAAAAAAGTCGAGTTATACTGCTAGCAAAATCAATAGAAGCTTCAAGGTCACTTATAAATGAAGACTAACTTTATAACATATGGTTTTGGAAAAAATATTGACAAATTATCTTTACCTTACACTTTCCATTGTTGTTGCAAATCTTGTCTGGGTATCCTGGACAAGGATCGCAGTTGGGTCCAAAGTGTCCGTTGGGACAACAGTGCCTCACAGTGTCAATGCACAAGTATTGGACCAAGTCAGGCGTCTTCTTCTGCTCTGTTCTCCACCAATTTTCTAAATGTTCATCCCAGTCTTCTGCCAAAGTCAAACACTAAAACATAAGAACACATTAATACTCCGTAAAGTAGTAGACAGCTTTAGACGGTAATATTATTGTTAAAAGAAACTTTTTCACCAACATGGTAGCTCAGCGGTAACACACTGACTCGGTAAGTCAAAGGTTGCTGGATCGAGAGTGGCCTGCGACTTTTGTCAGATCATGAGCGATCACCTCTAGCATGCCTATATGACTTATATGGTACCTCATTATCTTCACTGCACAGATCCTAGGTCTATAGTATCCAAAAACACTAATAATTAACTTATGGACTAATGTTTTAGCAGTTAATTAAAAGTTTTTCTCATACTGATTTACTGATATACTGAGTGTCCCATAAAAATCCCTTTCCTTTTACCCCGTTTCAGAAGGCCGACGGGATGATGTATGGTGTAAGTCCACCACACCCGGTAGCCAAATACCTCACCAATCAAATTAAAATTCAGAATACCGTACCCTGAGTAAACAATATGTCTTGTCTGCTTCTATTTCCACATAGTTCTTTTTTCCGTCAGGTTTGCTATTTAAATTCTTCTCCATTAGATAATGTTTTCCTGCTCTTCCAATCATCTACTTAATCTTTAAACTTAATCATCATCGATAATCCTTTTTATTACAATCTAGATTTTGATTTAGGCATTAATTTCCTTCAGTAATATTTCATCTTTATAGTCATTTAGAAGAATTTAGATTTTGAAAACAGGTAACCTACCGCCATATCACAAGACCTGGAAAATAAGGCTCAACCATATCAATAAATAGATAACATATTTGCAAGAAAACTACTTTACCTGATCTTTGGCCCTGCCTTCATCACACAAATGCTCCTGAATTTCAACAAAGCGTACTTCGCTAGTTGCATAAGACCCTAATTTTTCCTCTTCCCAAGCTGTGTCTCCACCTCCAAAATGACTTCTAGCTGTACGTTCCATCCCCTAAAACCATGTAAACAACTAAATCATACTCATGATTAATATTGTCTGCCAACTTCCAACATTTGTTGAAATAAAAAGCTTAAAAAAGACAATATTTTGGACAATAGGATGAAAATCATAATCCGTATTTCAGTAATCAAATAACAATAAAAAAGACGTAATTAATTACAACGGTAAACCCTTAAAATTACAAATTAATCCTTACAGAATTAGGGAGGAGCTGTGTAATCATCTCTAATCTACCAGACCAAATCTTCCTAATTGACATTTTGAAACACTTACAACCCAATAAATTGTTCGGTGAACAAAACAGAGATATTAAAGAGATCTTTAATGAAAGCAGTGGAACTTTTTGAGCATCAAATATAGCCTTTTTCCTTTTTCAATTTGAACAAAATGTATATCTTCAATTTTCAATTTATTGTGTATAAAGTTTAATTTAATACAGTACTGTCCCGTAAACCCAGATCCCAGTAAACTGGTTTCTGAATGAACCTGGCGACCCCGTCGTCTATATATTTTTTTATTAAAAGTAAAAATATTTTACAATTTTTGTGGAGATCGCCATAAGGTTTTCCAAGATTCTTATTTATCTCGGTCAGTATGCTTGAATAGACATTGACATTCCCTCCTGAACTTCCTATTTACATTATCAGCAGACAATGAACCCTCTGAACCTGGTGTAGGTAGCCCACAACTGTGACAACACTTTGGGTTTTTACCCGGCGCACGGTCATAGACAAAGGAGCTTGTGAAATCCCGACCCTTCACAGTTTTGTTTTACTACCCTATCAGAGACCACCCTTAAGATTTCCCCAATTCTTTATCTAGGCCAAAATCTATGCTCGAAAGTGCATTGATCGACCCTCCCGTACTTTCCGTTCACCATAACCATAAACCATAAAGGCAAATTCTATTGAACAATAAAGGTAGGCTAAAGGGGTTTCTCTGGGCCGCAAATAATAATGAACTTTTTTGCCAAAAAGTAAGTCCAGTTCGTGTAAAGCTTTTATTAACTGGTTAGGATTCTGTGTAAAGAGCTGTATGGTAAACTTCCCAGTGAAATCTGTTTATGTGTAGTTTTGAACCTGTGGAAAAATTATGTTACCAATTGAATTTCCTTTAAACTTCTGTAAAAAGAATGTGCAATAGGCCTAACCAGACTTATGATGTTATGTTTTTGTAAATTGAACTGTATATGTGACAAATAAATTATATCTGTAACATACTGTACCATACTGTATTTTCTATTTTTGGCGTTTTCCCAATACCCCGGTATTTCGCAACCCCAGCACCCGTCCGGTCCACGCTGTGTTTGTGGGACTGTACTGTAGTACTTCTGATAGCAATTTATTTTTTACAAGTTCTGGATTCGAAACCATACCAGTGCCCTGATATGAAAGTTAAGGACATCAATCACAATATTCTAAGATAGCCTTTTTATTATGCTTTAATAAAGTGTACACATGATAGGTTTAAAGCTTACCTTCAAAAATGAATCAGCCACCATTTTACAAGCTTGGCAAGGAGGGAGCTTTAAAGAAGTCAAATGTTTCTCCAATGATTTATCAAGTCCTTCACTAGCACTATATAACACAAAAAGATATATCAGAAAGATATAATCCTTCATTGAAAGAACTCTGACCATAGCTTTCCTTAATGAAATGTCTTAATTCAACTGACTTAAATTAAATTTATGGCAAATCATTAAAATAAGACAGTAGATGAGGAGTTATTTTCACTGCGGTTACTGGCACAGTTTATAGATAAATTAGAATCTAAATCGAAAATCCCACAAAACTATTGCCGGTTCTAAGGAGTGTGACAATCTTGAAAGTTTGGTTAACCGCTGTAGTACAATAGTAGTCTGAAGCGTAACGTAATGATGTGGTATGGTAGTGTTGTCGTTGTGTTGACTGTGGTGGAAGTTGTGTTATTTTTTTCTTGATTTTAGGAGGATTTTTAAATGTTCATTGGTGGATCAAGAGATTGGAGGGGACTGAAAATACTACGTGTTTGTCGTCTGCTTCTTCTACGATAAAGACATATCACAGAGTATTAGTTACCATAATCATCTACTACCACAGAGTACTATCTAAGCTATTGTGTGCTATTGTCAGAGATATTGTCCTTTTATTACTGGATTTATTTATATTTTATATGCTATAAATACATGTTTTGTTTATTTTGTTATTTTTAGCATTCTATAAATAAATTATAAAATAATTTTAGCAGATATTAAACTCGAGTTGCGCTCACTTCTGTTAAATTAACGTTTCAGTTGTTTCTCGTATACCTACAGTTACTATAATATGATGATTATTTTAATTAATTCATAAATTAACACCATTGTCCTTTTTGTGTTTTTCATGGAGCCTGCAAGATCGCCATGCAGTGACCAGTTGAAATTGATTGCGGTATTAATACATATTTTACCGTATTGTATGTAAATGCAATGTACAAGTGTTGAAAGATGTAGATCTATTAAAACTTCATCGAAATTCGATGGATTTTTTTATCACACAGTGAAGTTTTATAATAATAAGGGTCAGATGCCCCTCCCCCATTTTTAAGTTTGTGTTTATTATATTTTGATTAACATCTGATATTTCACTTGCTCCGGCCCTGTTCTGATTTGATTGTTTTAGCCATTCCAAGAGGTAATCCAGCAGCTACAGCGGTAAACGCTAATGCTGTGGTCGCTCAAATGAAGTCCATTCGCCCGTATGTAAGTTGCGCATACACGTCTGGACGGATGGGGGAAGGTGGGTTTAGTTTGGGTAAACACCGCTTAACGGTGGAGTCTCCACATAACCCTCGCAGGAGCGGGGGTACTCATAAAGAGTTACCACCTGCCCCAAAAAAAAAAAAAAAAAAAAAAAAAGCCCCTCCCCCTTCTTCCTCTGTACTGCAGGACCTGAATCATACATTTATATCCTTCAAAATAAGTGAAGAATTTTGTTAACATTACTTTGTATTCAACGTGTGCTATATAGGTTACAGAAATGCATTATTAAAATAAAACCTGGTTGGTTTTGACCAACCAGGTACACCACCATAACATCAGGAGTGAGAGACAACAAGATCGCGCCACAATCATCTACACTTCTAGCCACTCCAAGAGGTAATCTAGCAGCTACAGCTGAAAAGCTAATGCTGTGATTCGCCCAAATGAAGTCCTTTCGCCTGTATGTAAGTTGCTCATATACGTCTGGACGGATGGGGGAAGGTGGGTTTAGTTTGGGTATACACCGTTCAACGGTGGAGTCACCACATAACCCTCGCAGGAACGGGGGTACTCATAAAGAGTTACCACCTGCCAAAAAACTAAAAATCATCTTACACTCATTCTCTCATTCATAACTTGGGATGGCTTAAAACACTTACCTGATTGGGTCACAATTTCATAAAGGTAATAACACATGTAACACTTACCTGATTGGGTCACAAATTTCACAAAGGTCATAAAGTAACACACATATGTAATAAAACCATCGATACAATGGTCTACAAATATATACCATAGGGGTAGTAAAGGAAATGTAGGTGGAAATACCATGCTAAAAATAAGATGCACTATTATACAGTGGGATTCAAGCTCCCACATACTGGCACACCACTATCAAAACCTAAGGCTTCCAGCTAAACAGAGGACGAGCCGGGGTCAAGCGACCTGTAGACAACAGCGTTGTTGAGCGAGAGGTTAAGAACTAATGAGTCTGCGGCTTGGAGACAGGAGGGTTGTGGCGTTGCAGTCGAACGGGATCATGGGGAGTAAGCCCGGTGAGGTATTGGGTATTGTGGACTTTATGGTAGACAGAAAATATTTATTAATGTTAGGGCAATCAACATTGTTTAATCTCTCAATTGTTTCTCAATTATGTAAATTGTTTCCAAAATCATTATTATTGAAAGAAAAATTGCCTCTTAAAGAAAATGTTTTTAATGAATTGATCGGATCGAGAATAATACAGTAAAGTCCTGTTTATCCGGATCGTGTTTTGAAAAATATATAAATAACTGTCAAGATGTAAATTTTCAAAAGATGTAAGGCTTCTTCAAAATGTCAGACGCTACTGGAATACCTTGCTGGCCGCTGCAGGTGTTACTCACGATGAAAGCGTAACATGATGAACGCACACTCTGTTAAAATGCTGTAGGTTTTATAAAATACTTGGTAGGTCGCCATTTCAGAAAGGTAGTTAAATAGTCGCCGTAAATGGCCAACAAATATATGAGGGTGGTAAAGGAAATGTGGGTGAAAAATATCATGATATAAATATTTTGTATACATAGACAATTTAAAAATGTTTGTATTTACTTCCCTATGGGAAATAGGTGGGATCATGGATATGTCTAAAGGGAATGTTATAAGTTCATCAAAACAGCTGTTCTTATTCTTTTATATTTAAAATTCGAGTACCTGGTGACCGAGCTTTGCTCGGATAGAATAAAACATGTACCGGTATTTTACAAGTTAATTAGAAAAATTAAAACAAATTTACTGCTCAATGAAAACATTTATGTGGTTTAAATAAAACCGTTTTAATACCCCTTAATTAATATGGCATAAATACTGAACAAAAATATAGCCCTCGGGTGGGGATCGATCACGCGACCTTGCGTACGTGAGATCTGAGCACTACTAACTGAGCTACGGCGTAGGCCAAGTTCGCATCGTCGTTTAAGAGTTTTTGGCCAACCTCAATTGTTTTAGCTAATCTTATACTGAATTTAAATGTCCATACAGTTTGTTATTATTATCCTGTGATCAACTGATTTTGCTAGAAAAGGAATGAGGATTGAAAAGTAAAAGAAAAATTTAATTTACACCAGTTAATTGGTTTGTTACAGTGGCTTCAAGCAATAGAATGAATACGTTTTCTTTCAAAACACAAAATATTTTGGAAATAATTTTCTCTGATTTTATTTCGCACAGTTATTTTACCCTTTAGTTTTTACAAATTGTTTAGTAATTTGATAATTTTTCATTTATTACATACATAAAATAAATATTAATGCAAAACCTCTATTCACATATTCTTTGCCACCATCTTCAATCAACAACTGTCAAACGGTTATAAACAGATGTTTTGATTTGTATTATTTACATTTGACTCTCCATAAGTAATGTTAAATTTTTAGATTTTAAACTTAATATTACAAGAAAACTAGAATTTTCCTGGACATTAGACCTATCTAGAACTTATTTTCTACTCAGAAATTAGTTATTTCCAAAATTTAAAGAAAATCCTTAGTGCCGTTTTTGAGATCCGTGTGCAAATATATATATACAAACCTTGCTCGTATTATAGTATTGGATGGATATGGATACAATAATAATTCTGGTAGTTTCTATGGTAACCTGTTGCATGTTTTCCATCTTAAAAATCACTAACACCCCCCTAGAGCTAAGACATATCCATGTCAAAATGTTTGTATTTACTTTCCTGTGGGAAATAGGTTAGATCATGGATATGTCAAAATGGAATGGTCTCAGTTCATCTAAACAGCTGTTCTTATTCTTTTATATTACAAATTAAATACAATAGATCTGGTAGTTTCTATGGAAACCTGTTACATGTTTTCCATCTTACAAATCGCCAACCCCCCCTCCCCAGAGCTAAGACATATCAATGTCAAAATTACTCTCATTTTAATGTAAGTATGTAAGTCATCATCTAGGTAACTAACGCTTCCAAAGTGTAACCAATCTTTTTAAAACAGAGATATTACATGGGTGCTTCCAACCTTTAAAGTTAACAGTTCTTTCATATTGACTCAGCAATCCTATGGTAAATCTTTACAGTATGTTTTTTCTTCTTCAAAAATTTACAAATTACAGGACTCATTTCCACACACGGGATTTTCCTATGTGGAAATTAATTTCACATAAGTTTTTTTCCTTTTTAACCTACTATTTTTTATACAGTTTTGTCACTTATATTTCTTTTTGTTGCACATTAGGTTAAGATTACTTTACTTTCTGTAAAAATTGTACATGTATTTTTTGCGAAACAACTAATCATTAATTCTCTAAAAAATCTGATTTCTAGTGTGATCAATTGAATATTTTAAATTTTGAAAACTCAGTGATTTTAGCACATTGGTGTTTGGGCGACCCCCTACCTGCTCATTTTCCCATTCACTTAGAAGAAAGATGGAAGGTTCATAATATCATTTTCCATTAGATATTTCCTTCACATTTGATTTTGATTTCTTTTAGGTTTGTCCAAGTTGTTTAAAAAATCTGATTTAGGAGTGAAAATAAATTATTCCACCCATTTATCTTAATTTTCAATGAGAAGTGAAAAAACAATATTTTTAATAACTCAGTTTCTGAGAATTGACTATACCATACTATGTAACCAAATGATAACATTTCTGTTTAAATACATAACACTTCCCCGCCCTTTTAATTTTAAATGTTCTTTCTTTTTGCATCCACCATGGGCAGATTTGTGAAACACTTGAAACTATACTCGTAGCTGATGATGCTCAATTGAGCCTTTCTTTTGAGCTTGAGCAGGCTGAAGGCTATGTTCAGTAGTTGAAGCATTGGATTAGGCTAAACACAGATAAGTAGGCATTGTTCTTTTTTCATGGTAGCAAGGGTCCTCTATCAAGACTGATTTCTACTGGTAGGGCAGCTTTGGAAGAAGTAGACTCAGCCAATTTACATAGTGTAGTTTTCGATAACAGTCTCAATTTTTCCACCCATGTGAGTAGAGTACCTTGTGTAGAAAAACTGTTTCCTACCTCAGAATGTTGTAAAGAAAAACTGTCTTTGGAAATGTTATTACAACAGGGGACATGGAGAGAATGCAGAGGGTGCAGAATATGTATGTCAAATTTGTCTGTGGTCTTAAAAAATATGAACATGCAGTGCACGTCTGAAGTTGGGAATAATACCCATTTCTGATGTTTACACTCTTTTGTACACTAGTGGTAGTCCACAGTATTTTGACCACAAGTAAGCCTGAGTATTTAAGGGCAAAGCTAAAAACCCTGTCTGAGGTTCAATCTCATACTACTACGCAAAATGCTTTGCTGGAGTTGCCTCGCGGTTGCAGCTTGACAGGAAGCGTTTTGGTTACTTTTGCTCCAAAAATTTATTACCAAATGGTCTTTGCCCGAGGTGAAGGTCCACTCAATGGGAGAAATGATAATAGTTGAATAGTTTGATGTAATTTTTTTAACTATAAATGTATTTTAGTAACGATTGTTTAAGATATTCTCTCTAGACTTCAAATTCACTAGTGGCTAAAATTAATGAAATTTGATTCTGGAATTATGGTCAAATAAATAGGCTAACCAGAGGTGACCTCTCATGCGGAGTCAACACTGGTCTCAAACCCAGAACCTTGGACTTACTGGGTAAGCGTGTTTCCCTAGAACAACTGTGTCGTTGTGTACGATTAAAATGTTAGGGAAACCTCAAATCATCTTTGACACATGGAATCCAATATGCCCATAAATACTTGATCATAACTAAATCACATGTATTTATGAACATCAAACCTTTGACTAGTGCACAAGGTTTATGAGCAAATTGGTAGCTATGAAACTAATTTTTGGGTGAAAGCATTGGGTATGTATTTTTAAGATGGAGAATGTAATAACAGAGTAGTTTTTGTTTTGTGAACAATATTGATGTGACTTCATGATTTCTTGGAAGTAAGAAAATGATCAGGAAAAGTTTCTATTTTTGTTTTGTGTCTTTCTACATATCTTTGCATTTTTTAACGTTGGTCCACACCCCGGTCTTGTTACTACCTAATGCCGACTTGTTGTTAGGAAGCATCATTAATTAGCCCAATGACAAAAAGATTACAGGCTATAACCTCTAACCTTCTAACCTAACCTCTCTTGGTGGGTGACAATATACAGTTTTGTCTTTATATACAGTGGAACCCCTCAAATCCGAACCCCGGATATCCGAAATCCCGTTTATCCGTGGAATCCCTTTTGGGATTTGAAATAGACATGTCCTATTTCAATTTGGTACCCCTATTCCATGTGATGTGGTTAATCTATAAGACACTATGGCGCTCCACACTCTCTATTTTAATGTGTGTATGCTTTGGGCATACCTTGCCAGCAGTCTATAAGCATGCATAGACCATGTTACTCTTTTGTTTTCAATCCTGTGTAAAAATTAATTAATGCAGAGTACCGAAAACTTGGCAATGGAAGAACTAAAAAATGTTATTTTACCTAGCTTGCTACAGAAGGTTGTAACCCAACTGGTTCATTTGTCTCCTGTTTCTATGTTGGTCTGGATATTTCCCGTTATATGTATACCACTTTTTTAATAGCGGTTCAATTGTTTTTTAATGTAACAGAATTAGGGGTTTAGTGTTTTTCTGGTGGCTACTTACTGTATAAAAATGCTATTAACGATATAAAACCATCAATAACCAAGACCTAACATAGTACACCCGATATTGCCGATCATACAGCACTCTGCGGAGTTTAGTTAGGTTGTTTTTTTTATGTTTTTATATAGTTAATAATATGTTTATACTGTCACTAACCTCTAACCACTGGTTTATTGTTAAACCTATTTTTGCTTTATCCAACGTAACAAATTCTTTGTTTTTCTAAAATTACTTCAACAATTTATTAGTCAGAACCTGCTATTTTGTAAATTTATGAGTCAAATTGAGTTAAAAATAAACATAAATACACAACCTTTCTAATTGATTGTAAGCCTTTGTTTTTTAACACCAGAAAACCGCTATTTAAACAGCTATTTAAGGCATTAAATAGTATAATAATGGTATAAATATAACAGAAAAGAACAGTTGTTCTACATTACTATTACTCCAAAACTACCAAAATAAAAAAATGGGGAACCAACTCAAACTTTTGTCCCAATATTTTTGGTGGTCAACTAACAACATCTCCATAGTTTTTGATAACCTTTTTTTAAACAATTGTGTGTTTAAGTACAATCGAGAGGTTAAAATACATATTGTATAATGATAATGAGATGTAATTTTATCACATGCCCTCAAGGGGATATAGTAAAATAAGGCATTTCTTGCTCAAAATTTATAATAATAATTTCTCCCTTTAAGTTTAGACTTTGAGATTTAATTAGAGAGCATCATTCTGAATTCATCCTGATCACTGTATGAAACAGAATTCGTGGAAATTTTCCAGTATAAATACAAAATTCCTTTGAATAATTAGATCAAAATGAATAAATTTCCTGGAAAGATAATCTCAATTCAATTAACCGTTAAGTATTTAAACTGAAAATACACAAAACAATACTTTAAAAGTAAAGCCTTTGTTGCCTGTTTTTAAAATCTGGCTTCCTTTAAGTATTATATCAGTAAACTTAAAAATGCAAGGGGTGACGAGTAGCTAACATTAATAATTTTGCTAAAAAGGAAAATAAATGAAAATATAAATATAAAAACCTATTTTATTTTGTATTTAAACAGCTTAACATATATCAAGATAAAAAATTCAAGGTTTATGCTTGTTTACAAGATGAAATCAATAGAATCATAGCTTTCTGTATAAAAATATATGTGGGGTGGCAGGGACCACAAGCAGTTAGACATGTCGAAAGATTCGTGGACAGAGTGTTATGTACAAGTCTACAGCATCACAGTTAGAACTCAAAGTTCCAAAAGCAATAAGCATTCTTTGGCCATGTTCAGTGGATCAAGATTAACAACGCGCAAAAACATAGACAAAATTAAATTTATTAATTTTCCAAAACCATGAAACAGCTTTATAGAAATTGAACACTTTAAAAACTGTTTATATGACCAAAAAGAAAAAAATAAGTATTTTCACAGAAAATATATACAATTATCTTAATCCGCTAAAAATGTACTATTGGATTAAATTCGTACGAAGGAAGGAATAACCAGTTTTTTCTTATACTTAAAAAACTAAAATTCATATTTACAACGGTTATGCTAAATGGTTTTCATCTACAGTTATTTACATCGTGATAAATAATTGTGAAAATGTCCGATGCACATTCCACAAAACATCAAAGTGAAATTCATAGTAAACTAATCGACCACGATGCCAGCGGGTAAACACAAACAACAGATGTTTATACGAGGAGGAGACATTTGGATCCCGCACCACTACATTATTCCGACTCACTTATAACAAATTATATGCATAATGTACACTACCACTTTTAGTTTGGCTTATTATCAAATAAATTAAACAACAGCATTCTTGTAAAAAAAATAGATGAAAAAATAATTGTTGTTTTCAGCCCATGCTAAATAGAAAATACACATACTAAAATGCAACATTTAAAATCAGTCACAATGGTTAAGATCTTAATAAAAGTGGAATGAACAAAACTTTGATCCCTCGAAAATTTAAAAAAAGACAAGATTTTAACAGACAATTATTATTGTTAAAAAGAAAACTAGCCATGCAGATAACACAAACTTTGAATTCAGGATCGAACAATACCGGTTACGGCTAACAATACCTACTGTTTCATATAAACCATGCTCGCAACACATTATTATCAATAACTAGCTTAGCCGATCACAAGAAACATAATGAACAAATAGCTCCGAGTTGTTCACATACAATTACATTATTTCTTAGGCTAAATCTTAGATTAATCGAAATATATCCATAATCGATAGGCCTACATTATTTTTGAGCAAAGTCGAATTACAATTATTTTATACGAAACACACGCAACAAATTTCATATTAGTACTGACACTAATAGGACAGTTCAAAGACTGTGTCTTACCGTGCAACAGAAGAATAATAAGTCGAAAATAATTGCTGAATATTTGTTGCATTCACTGTCATAACTTCCTTGTGACATCTCTGAGGCCCATCAAAACAAAATACCACTTTGTTTATGGCGCCCTGTCAAACAACGTACAGTTACAAAAAAGTTCTGTAAAGACTGAAAGAATAAAATCGAGAACCGCATGCACGAATAGACTCAGTCTATCTAGGTGGATCCAGTTAAAGAATTTTCAGAGGAAGTCGGAAGATATTCCATCCATGCGTGCCAGCCTCCAAGGAACGCAGAGAAGTCCAGCAGGCAAATCGACCACTAATCCTCGTCCGACAACGGTTCATACTGAGCGGAGAGTAGAGGGGCAGGTTCAGGGACAGAATCCGTCGGCTGCTTGGCAGTCATGTTGGCAACAGAGACTGGCACGGAGGGAGCTGCAGCGTTGAGACTAAGGGCTGAGAAGGGGTACGTATAGGCAGCGGATGTGGCGATGAAGGATCCGGGAGCTTGGCAAGTAGCCACACGACTGGTCTGTCCGTCTTCTCCCTCATCTATCACCATCTCACCACCTCCAGGACTTTCCCCTCCCCCACTTTTAGAACCACCTTCTTCCTCTGATGTCCGCATCACTTCGACAATACGATTCTTGACATAATCCAGAGGGGATATAGGTACCGCTGGGGGTTCGTAAAATCTTGCACGTGATGACGGCGAAGGGGGGCCAGCCATTCTTACAATGTTTCGCTCGTCATTCTTCTCACGTAAACCTTGGCTCTGGTCTAGCTCCTTGTGCTGGAGAGCTCTCCGCAACTTCCATGCTTGAGGTTCGTACCCCTGGAACTGAGCATGGCGCGATGTTGGCTGATAGTCCTTGTTTATTATCGAATCGATATGTTCACTAAGTGTTATTGAACCTTGCTTTGGGTCTGGACTTCCAGTCATAGAAAGACCTCCAGATTTCAAAGGAGACAATTTTCCATTTGCTTCTGGGCCATCTCTGTGGAAACCCTGAAAACAACATATAAATGTATAAACAATTTTGTTTATAAGAAAAAGGAATATTAAGTCCTAGACTTTAAAAAATTTAATTTTTTAGGAGTTGCGAAGCGTAAAATAAAGTATTTGGTATTGTTTAATATGATAATCTTCGCTTCAACGGTTGACCTAACTCTGTGATTGGCACAATTTTATTAAGGCTGTTTCCAGCACCGACAAAGGATTGTCAATATCTTTCATAGCCTTTTTTAACATAAATGACTGATGAAAATCTAATTTATCGTTTCACTGTGATTGGCTACTATCTTTCAAAACCTACATTCAAAATATTACTTCATTATTATTCACTTAAGTTATCAACATCACGACACAATCAAATGACAACCAATCATTGTTCGCCAACCTAAGTAATAAATGATTAACTTTAACTTACTCAAAACTCAAAAGTTTTGAATACTCACATATTCCTATACCAAGAATTTAATATCATTTTAATCCAATAATGACAAACCTGGAAGAGTCGGTCGCTAGGACGGGGTGGGGCGGAGCTGTTCGTGCCAGCGGTCCCACTCTGGACTCCTGACTCAGTGCTGGTCTGGTTGATCTGATGCGTGATGATAGCATCTATCAAGCTTGCAGCGGTCAGAGTGGAGGAGTCGGAGCCTCGCGCAGTGCTGCTACGCGAAACCGTGCTGCTTGACCCTCCGCCACTCACTGTTGGAGTACCGTTCCCCTCTCGGCTACCACTGTTGCAAGCATACCAGCCATCAGTATTCATTCAAATACATTACATAACAGAGAGTGTGTAACTGACACACTTGCAAATGCAGACAGCCTTTGACACTTCACCGTATTCTCTATAAGCATAACTTTGAGTAGAGCACACCCGGAGGCGAGAGAGGAATCTTGAAGACATAATAGGCCGCACCCTCACTCTACTATCTGAGGTTGCATTCTTCGCCTTAATGATACAAATCACATACTTAACACCTATCAGCATGTCTAGTAACAAGTTAAACTGTTAATATACTGGTCATAGATCATTCATAAGACAAAACAGCTAGTTTTTAAAGATTGAAGACACAAACCCGTAAGGATTAATTACCAGTAGCTGGTATTCTCACGATTACGGTATTAGCCAGATTGCTTTGTGTATAAACTATTCTAAATTGTCATATGTTATATACCATTAAACTCATATATTAACTTTGCATCAAATACCTTGGATCAGGATGCTGACGTGGAGGAGCCAACTGCATCATACGGGGCGGATCTTGGCCCTGACCTTGCGAAGGCGGGGCGTACCCCGACCCCGACATGCGACTCAGTCTATGATGTTCCAAGCTCTGCATGTGGTTCTGGTGCTGCTGCTGTTTCTGATGCAGCAAGTCTCTCTGATGCTGCTGTTGCTGCATCTGCTGATGCTGATGATGTAATTGCTGCTGTTCCCTGAGTTGCTGCTGGAGTTGATGTTCTCGCATATGAGTTCCCCCATGTTGCTGTATGTGGCTCCTCTCTCTTTCCATTTCCCTCTGCAAAATGTTATATTTTAAATACTGCATTCATCAAATGTAACTGAATTATTATGTTACCTAATTTTAGTTTTCTCTGTTTTTTCCCCTTACCATCTTTCCCTGGAACCACACAGAATGTCTATTGTACACTGAGCATGGCAGGTTATCTTTACATCACAAGGCAATGTTGCATCATTCTATCGTTACAGCTCTGTACCGTATATGTACAGTTTTATTATTACTAGATAATAACGCTTTATTAATATTTAATTAATAAAGTGGATTTTTTAAATACACCATTAGGCATAATTAGGTGCCAAGTGGGTTGCTATTCCTAATACAGTACATGTGGACGTTTTGGAACGTCCATACTAGCAAAAGGGTTAATTGAACCTTGTTAATTTTTGAATAAGATGTAGTTTTTAAGATTCTATACAATTTATGGAAAAATACAGGTTCAACTGAATCTTACTATTGAATTTTCATAATTAAATACAGTAGAACCTTGATTATCTGGGGGTGGATCAACCGGGCGGCGGGTTAACCGGGGTCCAAAACTGGCAAAAAATTATTATTATTTTAAAAGAAGTTTTTCATTGTCAATTTTCTCATGAAATCTTTTTAAATCTGAAATACGTGATAATAATACTCTATACTGACGTAAAATTAGTTTTGTAACAAACTGAACATTATTACAATAATTTTACTGAAAATATTCTGGGTATTAACTAAAGAGTAGATAAACACGAACTTGAATGAAAAATAAAATATCGATCAACATTTTGACGATCAACATTCTGACGAAATAAGCAAGCGCCAGACTATCAATATTCCTTCATTACACAGCTGTTCACAACACAACTCAGTATCTGATTGGCCCGTGGCCATGACGACACATGCACTAGATTGCGCAATAGATACTGCGCATGTGTGTGAGCGGGGAGAGAGAAGATGGACAAAGGAAGAGAGATAAGGAAGGAGACTGCCAGAAAACGATGCGTCATCACCCCTCCCCTCAGCCGTGTTTTGTTTGAACAACAGCTCAACTGACTTGATTTTTTAGTTGCCAGTTTTGATTATTCTGTCGATGAGTTACAGTTTTGAACTAGTTTTTCAATTCATTTCATTAAATCTATTGTTTCAATTTAACTGTTAGTTTGTCTGTATATTGCAATATTTTTAATTAAATTAAGTTGTTTATAATCTTTGTAAATAAGATAATGGTTTGTATGCGATAACAAACTGCTCACATTCAAAGTTATCAGTGACGAAGATCTGTTTAAAGCGTGCTGACAACTAATGATGTATTAATAATAAACTAGGGCGGTTTTTACGTGAATACTTTGAATTATTTTCTTCATTCGGATTAACCGTGTTTTCAGTTATCCGTGCCCCCTCTCCCGCTGATTACCCCGGATAATCGAAGTTCTACTGTACTTGGATGTCAATGTGAACAATTTTGGTGTCAGGTTCACGTCACAGTTGCTTTGAGCTACAAGTGTAGCCCGATTGAGTATTGATGTTAAGAGTTTTGTTATGTACAGATGTAATATTGATTATAGATTGTGTTATAATGTGTTTCTTTGTCAAAAGTCAGGGTCAGCTGTTTCTCCTTAAGCCAATTAAGGACTTGGCTACCAGGAAACGTATATCAAAGCTAACACAATTAGCACGATGTATAATAGAACAATTTTACTGTATTGTATATTGTGATTTTTAATTTAAATTTGTTCTTTTCCTTTCTTTTTTCCAAGAAACAAACTTCAATAATGCACATTTAATATACAGAAGTACAAAAAAAATAATTTTGTTTTAACTGTATTCTAGAATGTCACTATTAATTCTGTAGGCCTAATTATGTGTTCAACAGGAATTTGTAGGTTATGTTCGAAAATCCGGACAAATCGATAATCCGAACTACCTACAGGTCCAGTCCCGATTAGTTTGGATTTTCGACGCTCTACTGTATATAGTTTCAAAAAAATATAATAATGAAAATTTATTGTATCTTTTACCTCAAAACTCTAAAAATCGCTCCCTGCTTAAGTAGGGTAACCAAAACATAAATGTCAATATTTTACGAGAACAGGACGTATTGCAGTTTAGTATACACACATTAACATTGTAAGCATTATGTAAAATAATGTAATATTGAATAAGTTACAGTCTAAAAATCCTGAAAAAACAATTTTTTTAAATCTAACAGAAGAAGATGAGCGATTCTCAAAGTATGGGTGGGTATCATAACCTCCAAACAAGAGGTGGGGATCTTTTCTGTTATACATAAATCACAGTTTAGTTAGCTGTTAAATGGTTTTCTGACTTTAATTGGAAAGGTTGTGTATTTAAAATCATTTTTAAGTTGATTTCACATATGAATTTCCAAAACAGCACAACTAACTACGGTAGTAATTTTAGAAAAACAGAGATTTGGTTACATTTAATAAAGCAAAAATATAGGTTAAAGTGAAAACCAGTGGTTTTCTATAGGTCATTGAAAGTATAAACGTATTCTTAACCAAATACAAATATCAAAAACCAACCTATCTAAACTCAGTAGAGTATTGTATGGTCGGTAATATCGCGTGTATTATGATATTACGTAACGTAAATTAGTCGCTGACAAACAGTGCAGACTTAAGTTAGGTTTTGGTTATAGATATTTTCATATTGTTAATAGCATTTTTATACAGTAAGTAACCACCAAACCACTAGTTCTGTTACACCAGAAAATAATTAACCAGCTATTTAAAAAGATGTAAACGTATAATGGAATAGACCCAAGGTTGTACCGTGACCTCAAATTAATGGGCGGGTACTATAATATAAGAACACATAGGCACAGTTACTATTTACCTTTCTTGAGTGTTTTCTCTGTTAAACCTCTCGCCCAGGCCCTCGTGAAGCAGTCTTTTATCATCTTTATGTTCAGCGTGAGGCACAGGAAGGCTGGGTTGTCGTACCGCCACGTCCACCAACGAGGAGAAAGCTTCATGGCCCGGAGGGTAGTGGTGGGGGGACGGAGGTTTGTGTCCAGCGGGATAATGGTGGGGGGAGGGAGGTTTGGTATTGTGTCTCTGGATCACCCCTTGTCGTGGCGGGTAGTAGAGAGTAGTTTTATCATTAGTTCGTCTTGCCGCGCTCCCGTGCATCTGCTGTGAAGTTATGTAGTCGTTCATGATGATTTGTCTCTGTTCGACGGCGTATGCGGGCGGTCGGGGCGCGTAGAACCCTTGAGCAGTCGGAGTGGGTCGCTTGTTGCTGCCGCTGCCAGTGTTGCTGTAATATTCGCTGCTTGCTGATCCAGGATAGATCCCTCTCTGGTGGACTGGAGTTCCTACAACCACATCAGTTACAAGCTCACATCATAGGTTTAAAACAGTTATTTATCATCATAACCTAACCTAACCTATGTTTTCAATAATATACTGTTACTGAAAAATTCTAACCTTTTGTCAATAGTCAAAATTCTTTATTCATATACTTTGTACATTTTTTTGCAAATAGACATATTGAATAGTGTAAAGTATAAATTAAATGTGCAAATTATATTAGGTGTTAAACAAACCTTTAAGTACAGGCTCTCAAAATATCCCAAAGAGAATTTAAAATAAAAAATAAAAAAAATAAAATAATGTTAAACAGTTGAATGTCTCACAAAAAACAAGAAAGTGGAAATGCTCACACAACACAAAAAGATAATTTAATATTATATTCTTTATATTTACATTAAATTAGTAAACAAAGAAGATATTTATAAAACATCACAATACTTTCCCAGTTTGGATAATTTTACAAATGGAAGTTGAAAATGTGTCATCCTAAACTCAACAAATCAAAAGCAACCAAGTTTTGCAAGTTTGGCAAACTTGATGCCTCTCTAGTGTTTCTCAGCACAAAAGTGTGTCGAGAATATTTTGCAGCAGAAGTTTTTTTCTATAATTTTATTCAATAGTACCCTGATTCCTGTACCATGCACACAACACAATTTATCTCGCGAAAAAGTTATTTGGATTTATTTTGTCATTTAAATGAAAATGTTTTGGTAACAGAGAAATCGACACCACCTACATAAATGTTTATAAGTTAAAAGCACAGATACTGTGGAAAAGTGCAACAATATAAATTATACAGCTGAAGTGTTTAATTCTAATGTGGTTTTACCTTGTGTTATAGAGCCTGTGGATGCTTCCTTTGTAGCGTGTGGAGGCGTCATCTGACGTAGCAATGGTGAGGAGTCATAACGGCCAGAAGCTTGCTGGGGGCCTGACCCTGCATTATAGATGGAGGGCGAAGACACGGGTGTACCGTGTAGTATCGACCCTCCAACGCCCAGCAGGCCGGGCGAAAGTTTGGGCGACAGCTTTGATTGCAGCTGGGGCGAGGCCACCTGAAAATGACAAAGTCGATTAGATAGAAAACCACTAGTTGAGGCTAAAGGTGGAGCTGAAAAACGTTAAAAAAGTTTTCTTCTAAAATATTATGTGAAAGATGAAAATACAGTAAAACCTTCATAATTCAAATCTTGATAATTTGAATACTTCTACATTTTGTAGATCTTGCCTGAGAAAACCTTTAATATTACAAAAAAATATACTGTGATAATTTTAACTCATAATTTAGTCTCGAAAATTCAATCTGTTTGTACTTGAGCCTTATTAATTTTAAATTAATAAGGGTATTGATTTAAGATTAGTTACCATAACTTCCTAACTGGATCGCCACAACAAATAAGAGATAACATTTATAAATAAAATATTTAAACAAAAAAAAATTTAAGTAGCAAAAAAATATTCATAAAGTGTTCAACCAAATTGAAAGATACTAAGTGAATGGATTAGATTAGATCATTGAAATTGCAACCATACTACAATGTAGGTATTTTAAGCCAAGTATGAATGAGGATTGAGTGTAAGATGATTGTGGCGCGAACATGTAGTATTGTTACTGACTACGGCTGACATGTTCCTTAGACAGGACTGTTAATTAATAGCCCAACAGCCGATTGCAAATAATGGACCCACAGTTTGACGTGGAATCCGAACCACGGCCTCTGAATGACAAATTGGTCTAATTATGAGGATGGTCTTTGCGGATTGACAAAGATTTCAATAGTGCAGACGTTAATCCATACAAGAGAACACATCCACTGACCATCGCTCACAACTATCCACGATATGTGACCTCCAAGTAGCTGGATTACAGGACGTCGCAACCGTCCCAGTCAAATAGAGAAAGAATAAGCTAACGTTAGCCATTCCTTCAGTTTCTCCTTGAAAACAGCAAGATTGCCTCTTTAACCCACTTTTTTGGATTCTCTCAACTAATATTATATTGGAAGGTAGCATATTTTAGCGCAAAAAAAATATTTTTTAACATGAAAAATTCCTTCAAAGGAATGTGAATGCCACAGGAGTATTATTTTATATTAAATCCTGCAAAAGTTAAAAAAACTGTGCGACACCTATTGGAAAATAATAATTAGTGGAAAAAAACGGCACCTGGTGGTAGTAGTTGGAGTCAGTATGGGTGGAGGCGGTTCTGTAAACGGTGACTGAGTGCGGAGGAGCCAGCGGCGATTGTTTCGTCTCTCGGTATTCCGTCCTCGGTTTCTTGATACTCAAATCTAGAGTTCCTTCCGTTTCCCTGTTTTCCCTGTCTCTGTTCATTGGTGGCTGCACCTTGAAATAGACCATTGTTGTTGACATAGCTAAAATATTCTAGATTTTTTAATTCCGTAGAAGTATTTTAGGTGCCTTGGTGTTTTCTTTTAATGAAATAGAAATAATTAAAATGGGAAGTTTTAAGGATTTACAAATAAATTAAAATTAACTCCTACCTCAACTATTTATCACCCACATCTAGATAAATTTGCCTCCCATAGATGTAGTTAGAAAACATTTGGAAGGCGAGAAAAAGATAAGGTATCCTGAACTTTGATAGAGTTGAAATTAGATTAATAACTTTTTCGGATTGAAAACATGTAACATACAATGATCTGGTATTTTTTTAACTGTTAAAGGTTTGTTTTCAGAAATTTATACTAAATAATTATTGAAAATTACTTTTGACATGGATATGCTTAAGCTCTGGGGAGGGGTTAGTAGATTGGTTTAATGCAACAAGTGCAGCAGAAGTGTTTATATCCCATTTCCATAGAAAACTACCAGAGCATAATCCAAAGAGCTGATTAGATGAACTGAAAACATTCCCTTTAGACATATCCATGATCTAACCTGTTTCCCACAGGAAAGTAAATACAAACATTTTTAAAAATATTCACCTTAGCAAAAGGCAAACTCCAAAATCCCAAATTTCTACACCCGAGTGAGAGGTCTTAATAGTAACATAAAATAGCTAGGCAGTAATCTCACATAAAAGCTCAAGCTTTGGTACATCCATGAAAATCTGTATAAAATTGTATTGGTAAGGGGATAAGACCATATAGGAGAAGGAATAAAATAAAATAGTTTTATATTAATCAGGTTATTTTTAGCCATACCCTGTTCCTGTTCACTGTTTTACAAGGTAAATTAGCCAGTTCTACTAGCTTACAGGGCCGTTATGTGGGCGGGGACCGTGGAAGCGGCGTCTTTAGGAACACCAAAAGTGCCTCGGCAACAGTTATACGGTAAATAATTTAGGCTTCAATGTTAGGCAAAACATATTTTTTAAGGCTATTTGTAACTGAACATTGAATATTGCATTGTACTGTCTGCGTTTCTCAACCAAATGTGTCTATTTTGCGGCCTGGGACGCTTGACGATGACGATGCAACCCACCATGCTACATCGTAAAACGGGCCAAAGAGCATTGTGGCCGGGCGCCAAAACAACTATGCGACAGCCCTGCTGTAGTACAGTCGTACTACAGTAAACCACTTTCCTGTATCAGGCCACTTCCTGGAAGTCAGTATGTAAATGTACAAGACTAACTGATACAAAATCGGGACTCAAAAGTCTTCTACAAGTACACCTGGTTTTGTTGATTGAATTAAGCCAGTAAGCTACAGATAGATCACGGCTAAAACACGCTAGCTCAGGGGTAATCTGCTGCAGTAATTAAAATGTGAAAACAGTGAGAGTTGTAGTATATTAGAGCATTGTTCAACCATCAGGCTTATAGTCAAACAGAAATAGAACCTTTAGGTTCTTTAGGTTAGGTGGTATTTGGTATCGTTTACGATACCAAATACCCGTCTCATCAGACTTGCGTACTCAGCGAATTTCCAAATCAATAATATGGCAATAATAATACAAGTATGAGACAAAATTGATCAATCAATACCTGTTGATAAATTAAAGTATTTGCCTATTCTCCGTAACATTAACACGGGGAAGAGTATGCAGGTTTGCTGCTTTGAGGAACACTAAAAGTAGGCATTTTTACCATAAACTATTTTTATTCTGACCATATACCAAGTTTTATCATTATCTGGACATAAATAAAGGAGTTAGCCTATTCTCCATAAGATTAACATAAGAAAGAGTATGCAGGTTCGCTGCTGTGAAGAACACACAAACTATGAACTTTTAGCATTAACCTATGGATCCCAACCACATGAAGCTAAATACAAAGATTCATCCTAAAACTATTGGTTAATAAAGGGAAATTATAATTTATCCTTATTTTCCGTCAAATTAGCATTGAAGCCCTAAATACGATGTACTGTGTTTAGATTTTTTAATATCTCCGTAACCGTTGGAGATAGAGCAAAACTTTAGGGAACTAAATTGTGTAGTTTTTTAGCTGGTTCTAATGGTGAAAGATAAAATTTAAAAATAACATGGAAAAACGCAAAAAACCAGTTTTTTGGGTACAAAATCCCCCCAAACTACCTGTTCCGATTGACCGATATGTCTAGATTACGAACTCGTCCGAGCAAATGTAGGATTACAAGTTTGTAACAAATTTGGTCTCGGTCGGACCATTTTTACGAAGTTATCGTGTTCACAGACACACACACACATATATACAAGTTTACATAGTTTACAAGTTTTATTTACTATTGTTTTTGGCCTCTGGGCACCTAAATACAAAAAAAACATAGTCCTGGGCTTAAGTCTTGCCATGAGACCTACGGTAATAGCTTCTTCCCTATGGGAAATTCGCTAAAAACAGTTAATTGATGATTGAACAGTTGATTGATCTCCATTGTTAAAAACCAGCGAATGTTAAAACTTAAATCTCTTGCCACATTTTCACTAAGAAACAAGAAACAGCTAAGTGATGATGACATTCGTGCGATGTTTGAGGATTAGTTTGGTGCTAGTGATTCTAGAGAAAAATGTATTGTAAAAAGTTGTTGATAAGATAAATCAAAAACATTATGGTATTTAGATTTGAAATAATATTGTTCATACGAAACATACGGTAGATTTTATATATAAGAAGGCAGGCTGTTCTCTAACAACATCGCTGAAAATAAAGACCATGAAAGTGACAATAGAATTTCTGAGTATGAAAATTATGAATTTAAATTTTTTAATACAAAAAATAATATTTTGTTGTGAGAATTCTAAGTGAAATGAGTACAGTATATTTATTTAAATATTAACTTATTTAAAATAGTTATTTAATAAATTATTTAATATTAGAATACACAATTTTAATAACATGTTATTATTTTACAACTCCTTTATAACCTACACAAAATATAAAGTTCTAAATATCATTGACACAAACATGAAACTCTAAGTCACAGCATATGTGGACTAACAGTCCACGCACGTGTAGTAGAGGGTTGAGGAGAAAAAGGACAAAATGTATGTGAAGGTTTCTAAAGGGAAAAAATTTAAATATAAAAACCTGTTTTTTAATCATGAATGCTTTGGCTATCAAAGATGTTCAATTATTTCAGTAAAAATTAACTTAAAGAGTTTTTTTCTTGAATAAATTTGTTTGAAGGAATTTATAAGTAGACCACTAAGTAGACATAAGATAGCTTACATTTTTACTACTATGACATCTTTAAAAAAAATTGTAAACTAATTAAATGCAGAAAATCACGTTTGATGAGGCATTTCACTTCTGCGTCATTTTTTCCTATCCTAAACATAATTCTAGCACATTTTTTATTTTGTTAAATTTTGGCTATTTTACTTAACATATTTAAGTTTTCAATATTATTTAGCAGAATGTGGTTGAAATTCCACAGAAGAGAACTGTTTTATTCCACCATTTATTTATCATCGTCAGGTAAATATTCTACAAATATCAATTGTTAATATTTATTGGTTGTATTTGTATATTTAAAAATAAAACCAAATTGTGAATATAGTTCCTGTTCTATGTTAGTGATTATAAGTTGTGATTAGTACTGTAATATCTTATCAATATGACAAATGTGAAATCATTCCTGAACATTTTTATGGTCTCCTTGTATTCTTTACAGAAATTATGGATCTTCAACGAATTGCACATTTCATGCAACTGCAGTGAAATTAAAAACTTATACAATAATTAAAATATAAATAGTGTTAAAATATTAAACAAATAAGCACAATTTATAAATGTCATGTAAATAAAGAACATACTGTTAGGGTCTAAAGCAAACGTACTGATGCAAAATACACACATGCACAGAAAAACGATGATGAACTGATGATGAGGATGAAGGCAAAGAAAACTACAGAAATGGGAATCTTTGAAAACTAACAAATATAATGATTTGAAAGCTGGAGTTAAAAATAGGTTATGCATTGAAAAAGCTCAGGAACCCCTGTAAAGTGTTAGCAGAAACAAGTCAATTACATTGGTGAGGGTCAAATTTCTTACATTTAATATTTGTTTCGTTTTACATCCAATATTTTATATCCTAAATTTTGTTAGTGGTACAAGAGTAAGTAATGAATGTAAAAAAATAACTTACACATCTAACCAGGTAAAACAATAAATATTCAGTTTTAATTTTGTTTCCTTAACTTTATACTTTTCTAAAAGAAAGAACTTACAATGTTATAGATGTAATCTTAACTGGAGTTTGTAATATAAAATCTCCAAATGAAACACACAGACATAACATCTGGTGGCCCAAATTGGCAACAACAAAATTTTCTCAAACTTTTACGCCCAGAAAGGATAGACATAGGTACAAACCATCTTTGTCACGATAGATCACTCAGATGTGTGTATTTCCCTAAAAATCTGTATGGGGAACGTGAAAAGTCCCAGGATATCTGTATAGCTGTGTCCGATTTTGAACCAAAATGATGGGTATACGTTTTTAAGGAAAACTGAAACTATAATGTAAAGCAGTGTGTTTTAGTATGTTGCAACAAAACTATGTTAATAACCCCAAATTAAAATGAAAAAGCAAATGAATCCATTAAAACCAATTTCAGTCCAAATATTATTGGATGGTATTGAAAAGTGCATCAATAGAAATGGAAGAGAACGTTAGATGAGAGGTTGGTGGTGTAGATGACTCTGAGAATGAAGTGGGTGATGTATATGAAAATTGTGTAAATTTTAGTTGTCATCTTAGTTCCTTTAATTTACGTTTGGGTATTTCAGTTACGATAAAAAACCTGACCAAGTCAACACGAAAGAAATCCCAATTTGGTAATAAAGTTTAATTTAAAATTTGAAGCAGTAAAATGAAGCCTATAGTTCATTCATTCATTCGAAGGGGCGGATTACTCCCAAGGCACTTCAGCCGTAGCGGCTTTTTGTGCACCCCTGAACTTCTCTCTCCTTGAGAATCAGGAATCTTCCAAATGAAAAAACCTGGAGAACCTATAGTAAAAATTTGACAAAATGATTCACAATGGATGCATCCCTTGGTAAATTAAACATTTTTATTATATTATTATCACACAACGGTAAAAGTTTTCTTAATTTAAAAGTGAACATAACAAATTTAGTAAATTTTTATTACAAATTCAGTATTTCGTCATAACTACAACAGTGTCCATTACTAGGTTTGTACAATGGAGGAAAAGAAAGAGATAGAAGTAAGGAGCACAACTAGGTGATGCGGATGCGGATGCAACGTGCATGCAGTGAGAGAGAGAGAGGAGTATACCTGAACTACAACCAGGCTCTCCTTGGACAACTCCGGAGGACCGACGACGGAGAGTGTCGCCAACGACCCGGACTTGACGAACGTGTGGTCCGTCTTGAGGATAGAAGAGATGGTCGGGGCAGTCCCCGAGCCTGTGGGCGCTGACTGATTCTTCATCAACTGCATCTCGATGACCCCCAACATGATGTCTTTGACTGTGAGAGGAGATGACGCGGGGGCTTGACTCCGACTCCCCTCTGGCTCTCCTGCCCCTTGGCCCTCGTCTGCCGTCTCCTGGTCCCACACCCAACAACACTCAAGACTTACTAACAAACCCTACCACTCATAACTACTCTCTCACTTACATTAGACCCTCTCTCAAACAACAGCGGGACGTTCAAAATAATAAATACTACAATTAAGCAAAAGGAAGAAGGGTCTCAAGTGTCTTTTTCGCTTAGTGGTTAGCGTCATGGACATTGGTGCGATAGGCCAAACATTGAATTCTCTAGTGTAGAAAAAATTGAAATACTATATTAATTTCTTACTAAGTCAACTGCGAGTGATTAAAATTAATACAAAAACTTAACACCTATTAACCCTTCAACGCAGTTTGACGTAAACCATACGCAAGCAAATTGCCCTCTGCAGTGTGGTTCGACGTACAAGATACGCGCGATGTCGACCCATCATGTGCTATTCCTCGGCAATTTATACTCTTGGACGTTTCCAGAAAGTTTTGGACAGTACAAAGAGTAATTCCAGATGTTTTCATGTATTTCCAACCGATACGAGAGAGACAGAGATAGTTTAGAGTGAGACATCAAATCAGCTGTTTAGTTGCCATGTTACTTAATCTGTGTTTGTTGTTGTGTTTCTCAGTTATTTTGGCCATAAATAAGATGTAACAGTATGAATAAATAGTGGATACATTTAGTTTAACTGTTTTATTATAATTGTGGATACTTATTGGTGCTTTATGTGATTTTTTTCAAGAAATAACCAGATATAAGTTTTTGTTTTGTGTGTTTTCGTCATTTGTAAGATATGTTTTTATGGTAATGTCACTATTACCCTGCAATTTACTAAAATAAATAAGTAAATAGGATGTCTCATAGTGAAGATATTTGTTTTAGTAATTGTTTGCACAAAAAAAGTCCCACGTTGAAGGGTTAACGGGCAAGTTAAAATTCTTATATCTTTGCTACATTTTGCTCACATGAAGCGTTGTCACTTTTATTGCAGTGCTACAATAGATCAACATAACAGTAGGAATATTGGATTCAGTAAGCAACATTTAATACTCTTATACTATTAAAAATCTCTTTCTCAAACGGAAATCAAGACAATTCCATTTATGAAAAGCATTTGCAATCGGTCACTAAGACACAGACCCACAACATGGCCTGGTGGTTCTGTTGCAATCTTGTATTTTTAATACAATTTTATATTTTACTTATAAGACAAAATATATATTATAAATAATGCTGCTGTCTCATATGGAGAACATTTTACATAAGTATAAAGCACCTTTCTATTTCCTTGTGGAAATTGTTAATATGCCTGCTCAAGTTTGGAAGTCAGTAATCATTTTATTTAGTGAAAAACAATCTTCACCAACATTTTAATGTTTGCATCGTAGGTTATGAAAATGAGAGTAAAGTATCCTGGAAATTAGCAGTTAAGTTTAGCTATGGTTTCATATACAAACACCGATTGTCGACTCCGGAGTTGGTTCTTAGAGGGTCTAATGTATCTAGAATCTTTTCGAGGAACTCCTTAAATTGAGTAGAATAGTATCTCAGATGGGTTATCATTCATAATGTAGTGCATCTTACATAAATTATCTGAATTTAATACCTCTGTATAAAAATGGTCATAATAAACAAATATGCCCCAGAACACAAAGTATGCATGAAGAAAACAAATTTAGGAGTGTGCAAAGTTACTTATACAGAAAAAAATATTTTTTTATTTAAAACTTGTATCCAGCAGAAAGAAAGTTATAACAGTTTTAGGAGTTTATAATTATTTATATTTTGAGTTACGGAACCGAGCATATATTTTTATCCGTAACAGAAGTGTTCTGTGCGATTAATTTTCAAACCTAATCTAAATGAATGAATCAATAATTAAGAGGTAACAAAAATCATTTATAAAATAAGTTCACTGAAACTGTAACTGAATTTGTTTTTAAGTTACAATTAAATTTCCAAGTATAGTTGAAAAATTAATATATTTTAAATCGGGATCCTTGGTAAAATAAATTTTAGGTAAATTAAATATTTATCAAATAGTCAAACATTGACTAAGCAATATTGAAATAGTATTGATAATCATAAAAATTGCTATATCTTATACGATTTCCAACTTAGAAAACCGAATGAATAGTTCATAATATTTTAGTTAGAAACTGGAAATTAAATAATAAAAATAAATTTAGATTCAGATAAAATTAGTAACTCTATTGTGAAGTTACCTGTTCTGTTTTAGGAAAAAAAGAAAACATGGAATCCCAATATTTATATTATCATAAAAACTTCACACAGTAGGAAGTTGCCATATATTTTGACACAAATTTTCATTCTATGATTAAAAATAAATGCTAACTAACTTTTATCACAGTTTAAGTAGTTTCCACTTTGTATTATAGTCTAAACAATACATCATCATATTTTCACTGGATAAATGACTGGATTTTCATTTAAATGGAGAATGAGAGGGGATCTAGGGGGCATGGAGAATGAGGAGGAATCCAAAGGAGATGGAGAACGATGAGGCGGCATCAGGGATGCATGGAGAATGAGAGGAAGGATCCATGGAGAAATAATTAGGTGGGTTCCAGGGGGCATGGAGAATGAGAAGTTGCAAGGGACAGAGACAATGATGAAGGCTCCAGGGGAGAAACAAGAATGAGGAGGGATCGAGGAAGCACGGATAATAAGAGATGCATGGAGCAGAGAGATTGAGGGGGATTCATGGGGGAACGGAGAATGAGGAGGGATCTAGTGGGGCACGGAGAATGAAGAGAGAACAAGGGACACGTCGAATCAGGGGGTATCCAGGGGGGCATGGAGCATGAGGAGGGATCTAGGGGGCACACAGCAAAGGACGGTCACAAAATTTTCAAACGAGATAAAGAAAGACAAAGAGGAACGGGATAGTTACATGCATGGGAAAAGATAAGGAGATGGACAGACAGACAAAGGACTAACTACCAATACATATCAAAATAAACACCCCACATGCCACAGTATGTTCTCTGACTAGAGGTATCAAGACTAGCGACGCAGTGTACTCACCGTAGCGGAACTGTCATAGTCCTCCTTGTGGGCGGTTAGGGTGGGCGGCTCCGTATTGGTGGCACTGCCTTCATCCTTCACCTCCTTCTCCTTCCGCCCCTCCTCCTTCACCCCAGCTTCTGAAGAAAAAACCTCATCATAATAGATTCATAAGAAATTTGGGAGAGCATTGGTGTCTTGACAGCCAGAAGGTCAATGCGGCATTCCATACTCTCAACTTCTACTCTAACAACTCACCCTGGCTATTATACATTTCAAACACATATCCATCATTTATGTGGAGGAAAAAGAGAAACAAGGCAAGCATCTTTGTGAAAAATTATAAGTTCGGTATCATCGAGTTACATTCTTATAGTTATTACTGACTCTATTGTCATTCAAAATTTTATTTTCCGTTACGTTTAAACATTCAGTGGGGAAGTCCTAAAAATCTTACATGTAAGCCTAGGTTGAATTCATCAATCTAAAATATTTTTAAGACTTCCTTCATAAAGCATTACTCCACAAAAAATTATACAAATTAAAATGACCAAAGAGTCAATTACTAAAGTGAGGATCTAATCATAGATTTTTATTGTTCTTTATTTATTCACAAGCAAAAAATCAAGGTGTTCCTAGACGTTTTGAGCAGACTGTATAAAACCTCATGAATAGTTTCTAATCAAAGTAAATAATAGAGTATAATCCAGCACATTTCTTTCAATAGTACTCTTAGAATAAAGTATAATACCTAGTTAATTACTTCATTGAAATAGAAGATCACTTTATTTTGTTAAAGGTACTTGAGAAATAAAGGAAAACAGTGCATTGCTTCCAAGGTCCAAGCTTCGACTCCTTGGGAAAGAAAGAATATTCTCTAGCCCAAGGCTAGGGCTTCTAACATCCATATTTTTGGGTCCATGTCTGTACCATTAAAAACCAAAAAAATAAGAAATATATGTATTTTCAAAGGGTGAGATAAAACAAAACGTGATTAAATGACAGCCAGTTTGACCTATGAAACTATTATGAATCTTAATTAATTCCACATTACAAACATTTTCAGGTATAAATGTTTAGGGCAAAATTTAATTGCAACTCACCTATCTGAATCAAAACCATTCACATTCGTATCTTACAAGTTACCTTTTCCGGGAAAATTTTTAATTAAATTTAATATCATAATAGTGTCAAAATCAACAATAGGGGTGTATTCTCATTTTAACTGGTAAAATTCTGAAACTAAGGGTTTTTCTTTTAAAAATTCTTCATAGACCACCCACTTTGATAAGGGTGGTGTTTAATAAACCCTAAATCCCCCCCGGAGTGTCCTTCCTTTATATGTCTGTATTTTTGTTCAAAGAATTATGGCAACCCTGACCAAGACAATCGTGGGTGCAACACTGACCATGACCATGAGCCTGGGATGGGGAACCAGCACTGGCAGTGTCGCTGTCTGCTAACAGAGCCATCTCATCACAACTGGAGGTGCTAGATCCAGACTCTTCCTCATCTGTCAGCGAAGGCTTCCGCTCCTCCCCCAGGTGAGTCTGGAAAACGCAAAACAGATGATTAACCTAATGCTCATGGGTCATGATAAAACATTTTAACCCCCACTCAGGAAAATTATCATGGAAAAAATATATACACTGTTATGTTACCCTCAAGTTTATGTAATCATGAGACATTCACGCCCTTGGTAAGTCTAGAAAACACAAGATGGATAGTTATTCTAATATTATTTTGTTGAGGTTTTCCAATACGTCTGTGTTTTAATCTAAAGAGTGTACAGTCTACTCACTCTAATCCGGAAACCTCAGGACCAAACCCCTATCCGGATTTACAAAATTCTGGACCATCCGTCAGTTATATATATAAATTACAACCTGTAATAACATATAGTATCTATATAATCACATCACAAGGAGATTTTAAAGTGTATTTCCCCAAACATTATAGGTTTTTGTTTCCAACTCACTGGATCATAGTTTATTGTGACTTTGAAATTAAATGTGTCACCATAAAAATGGATGAACATGAAATTATAAAGCACTACAAATTGAACCTTTACAAATTTATTTTGTAGTATGAAAAAAAGTAACTCTAACTTTATATTAATAAGATTATCTCAAACATATTTAATATAACATAAAAAGAATAAAAGTCTTGGCTTGAGTTTGGAAAACACAAGATTTATAGTTATCCTAACGTGATTGACATACACATAAACCCAGCTAAGTTTAGAAGGCACAAGACAGTTGGTTACACTAAAATTAATTTAACATTGTTCAGGACTCAACTTACAGAATATATAATATGTAATCCTGAAAAAAATGAATAAGGATATTTTATTTTGTCTAATTTTGATTGTTATAAACTACTTTTATATGGTTTTTTACTATAGTTTACATATAAATTTACCTTGTTGTACTCCTGTAGAATTTGATCGAGTCCAAACTTCTTTTTGTAATTGAAAAAGAAGTTTTTACACTGATGTTGAGATTTTGAGGGCCCCACTACTTGCGCCACCTCAGACCAACGGTTGCCGTGCTCGCGCAGCCCGCGCTTGAGAGCTTGTATCTCCTCCTCGTTCCACCGTAGATGAGGACTGGGACTGCCCCCACCAGACCCCGCACCACTTTCATCCAGAGGTGTCAGCTTACGCAGGATTCGGTTGAAACACGCAGAGCAACACTTGGTCACATTTGGAGGTATCTCTGAAACAGTGAACCCATATTAAAACATTTGTATCAATAAAAGTTTTCTTGTATAGTATAAAGAGCATTCTAATGAATCACATGGGATATCATGTTCAATCCACTGGTAATTGGTGAATATGACTCATCCTAGATCAGGAAGGACAGAATTTCTAGGTACAGCAATTCTGTGGATGTTAATTCAGGTATATGGAAATTTGGTAGTGGGAAAAAATTCAATCCCTGATTTTTAATTCATTCTCTGATAAAATACTAAAACGTTCCAAACTGTTCTCTGGTGAAATGCAATCTGTGAGAGACAAAAAGAAGGAATTATAAAAAATAACTAATTATAAATATCCTATTTTTGCCTTTTTTATCTTTTGGGTCGGTTTTAAGAGTATTTCTGTTCTAAGCCTCTCAATATTGGGAGCAGTAATCCCATTCAAGTACTATAAACAGTCTGTAATCAGAATATGTAAAAAAAACAAAGAAATTATCCATCAAACTGCAGCAGTGGAGGTTTTATGCGATGGATAGTGTCCTTAAACTGCCTTGGTTAATCACCTGTACACATAGGATTTAGAAACAAATTACAGTAAAACCTTAATATAAAAAATTTAAAGGGTAATATATATACGTCTTCAGAGCGTCAGGTTTATCATTTTAGTATTGATTTGTTGGGATTGTTATTTTATGTTCTATTTTTATTATTGTTATCATTTTTGTCGGTTGGCGTCAGTGGGCGTAGTATGCTAGTTTTGTATTTTATATTCATTTTGTATTTGTAATTATATTAATGCTGCAATGTAATTGGACTTATGTCTGTATTGTTGCATTTGAAAATAAATAAATAAATGTTAAATCGAGATTCGAGAATCGAGATCGAGATTTTGTGTGTGTCTTTCTTCGCCTCTCTGCATTTTTAAACATTTTGATGGGGAACGGTCCAAACCTCGGTCTTGTTGCTACCCACAGTCGACCGATTAATAGCCCAATGCAGAATTTGATCCGGCAAACTGAAGGCAGACGCTATAACCAATCAGCGAGTTAAATTGAGGTTAGGTCAGCTAAGATTTCCCTATATATTGAGGTCCACAGATCTACTTATTAATTTCTTGAAGACGAATTGAAGTGAAATTAACCTTGATATATGGTGATATGCTGTACCTAGTAAGAAAAACAAAATAAAACTCGTACTACACTTTACATGCACAATACATACAGTACGCAGTATGGTAAGATCTCCCAACGGTAACTAACAACTTAAGTGATGATACGCCCTTCGGTACCTAAGCAACAGGATGTTGACTGTTCTGACAGATGATTCAGGTCAGTACAAGCTTTGAACATACGTTATATCGTAGTTGAATCGTAGACCATACGTTATAGGGAGGTGAAATACTTTATATGGTGACACAATTTTTTATATAGTGGTCAATTTAAGTTTGCTAGTACTACCGAAAAATTTGTAATATCAAGGTTGTGAACATAGAGGTCAAATATGCATTGTGTGTTATATCAACTTACGAAACTCGGCAGCGATGGGGTCCTTTATGTGGCGAGGTAACTCCGGCCACTTCATCGGCAAGGGTCGTAACCGCTTGACCCGGTGTCCCTTGGCGTGTCCTGGGCACGTGGGGAGTGGACAGTGGGTGTACCTGGACCGCACGGACTTGCAGCGACATGTGTTGCAGACCCTTGCCCCAGGAGGGATGTCCTCCTCCAGCAGTCCATACTGCGAGGCATGGGACCGAGGAAGAGCCCTTGTCGTCTCAGACTCAGTCTTGCACACCACGCAGAGCTGCGGACCTTTCTCACCATCTACAACAATCATCACTGATTAGATCATCTAGAATCTACCAAATTCTTTGAGAGAGAAGTAAGCAGAAATGTAGACCCAGTGTTGGCCCATAAATACAAGGCAGAAAAAAAGATCCTCATCTTATACATTGGAATATTTAAAGAAACTTATGCTAGCTCGATATTTAATTAAAAATAACCTTATTCAATAAATGAAATACATTCTGCTTCTCATTTCTGAAACTACATTATAATGTGCATAGATATCTATTTCATTTTTTTCCTTGGAAAAATAAAAATAACATTTTAAAGATAAATTTTTTACTTAAAAACCTTAAAGGTACTATTTCTATTAATTATCAAAGTGGTTATCTAGGGAAATATTTAAAACAATTTTGTAAATAATTTTTTTTAAGAGAAAATAAAAAATTAACATTTTATTTCCCCTAGGCTATCAAATGGAGAATATGATTTAAACATTGTTGTCATAAGAATCTAATCATAGCACAAGCCAATGTATGAAGAGGATAGCATCTAAATATAAATGATTTCAACTCAATGAAACCCCATCCTCATTAGCCTGGTAAAATTCCACAAAGTGTGTCCTTTTTCGAAATCAGTTAATTTTCAGTCCACATTGGTCAATAAATTTGTTACAGCTTTCATTCTATGAAAAAATTGGTTGTGTTCATGTAAGCCTAAGGGGGGGCAAATATTCATTTGCATATAATAAGGAAGGGTCTGTTTTGATTATAAACTGAAATTCAGGCCTAAATCTTTACTAGTTCTTGCAGTCTTTACTAGGGGTTTTTAAACACCCAGGGAAGATAAATTTAGTGATCCTTTGTATTTAGAGTGGGCTACCCTGCCATTGGTCTCAGTACCTTCAAACTACAGTATGTTTAACAAAATTTCAAGGGAGTGCTATATTTTTCAAATTTTTCAAACATATTTTTCATATCAGACAAAAAACTTTAAGGAATTTATTATGATAACATGTTTTCAAATAGATATAGAATGATGAAGAAAACTGTAAGAGTCTAAAAATAAATCTTATGAGCTTATAAGTACAAAAATGTTTGGGGTGTTCCAAATATCCCACACAAGTAGATATGTCTAAAAGAGCCGTGCGAGTAATTAACGGATAAGTGTTGTTTAATCTTACTGTTGGAAGAGCCACATAAACTAGAATAAGTAATTCCTAGCTTAACAAAAAAATAACAAAAATTGTGCCAAACATTTTAAACTGTAGAACATTAGAAATAAAAATTTGCTAAACACTGTTGGCATTAGTTATAAATACGAATCTGAAGTAATAATTAAACATAATATTCAGGGTATAATATTTTAATAAAGGTTAGCCCCAAACGACTCCAAAACAGGAACCACTGTTCACTTATAATCGTGCCATAGGCCTGCTCATTAATTAATAAACGTAATAAACGAAATGGCAGTAAAAAGTTTAACTTTGTCATTGCAACAAAAATAAAGAACCGAGGGGATTTAAGCGATTTAAGCTCTTACAATCACACTAGGTAGATAAATTACGGGCTTTGTAACATGCACGTCCCGTCGTGCGTGTGTGTGCGCGTGTGTGGCCGTGTGCGTGTGTCCACTGCGTGCGAGTGAGAGCGCCACGTATCAGTTTTAAAGTGATTGGCGCTCAGCTCACAAAGTGCAACGTTCGGTATCCTATAATCCGTTTATAGCGTTCACGTCAATTCCATTAAAAACAACAGTAACGGGTTAATCATCGCACCGCACTCCATACATGCAATTAGGACAATTACCAGCTGCATTATTAATAACACGTCGCATTAGGCGGGAATTACAACGCAAAAACCGTGTAGGACACTCTTGTCAAAATTATTTGATACCGTTCTCCGTTATAATTCCCTTTGCTTTTTGTCCCCTTTTACCTTAATTACATACACGAATTGTCTCCTAATCGCATCGGACCTTGGACTAGTGACTGTACCTTTGTCGGAATATTAGGCCTACGTGAAGTCATTTTACGAAAAATTGGATCTTTTCCGACACACGTATACCACTGTTTAATGGTGTTAACATTAAATTAACAATTAGTTGGACTTTTCCAACGCGTCTTGTGTTTAAAATCTACACAACGTTTCGAGAGTTGGTTAAACTACTCCCGTTTTCAAGTGCCTAACGATATTTACATTTATACAAACAAAGGGTTATTTCTATATATAAAAGAAACCGGTCAAAAACACAACAAAAAATATAACTATAGAATTAAATAGTAAACAAAACACTCTACTTAGCCTATTTTGTACATTCGGAAATTTGCAATCCAACGACACTAACACTCCGCCTCCGAGCTAGCGGACGTAAAAACAAGTAGGACCGCACGACACGAAGGTCAGACCACTACTTACGTACTTACGTTATATTTTTTGTTGTGTTTTTTACCGGTTTATTTTATATATAGAAATAACCCTTTGGTTGTATAAATGTAAATATCGTTAGGCACTTGAAAACGGAAGTAGTTTAACCAACTCTCGAAACGTTGTGTAGATTTTAAACACAAGACGCGTTGGAAAAGTCCAACTAATTGTTAATTTAATAATTACTAACCAACGCTATCATGAATTTTCAAAACTCTGTTAACAAACATAATAATTGGAAGGTTGTGTTTCAGTTCATTTTAGGTCGATTTCGCGCATAAATTTCCAAAATCGCACAACTATTAGAGGAAGTATGCCTAATTTAAAAACACAGAGATTTGGTTAGGTTGAATGACGAAAAAATATAACCAGTGGTTTTCTAGAAGTTATTGACAGTATAAACATAACCTATTATTAACCATATACAAATATCAAAAACCAACCTAACCAAACTCCACAGAGAGCTATATGGTTGGCAATATCGCGTGTATTATGATATTACGCAACGTTGGGCCTAAATTGGTCGCCGACAAACAGCGCTCTACGGACTTAAGTTTGTCTTGGTAATTGATATTTTTATATCGTTAATAGCATTTTTATACAGTAAGTAACAACCAAAAACCACTAAACCACTGGTTATGTAACACCAGGAAATACTTAAGCCACTATTTAAAAGGTTGTATACGTATAACGGAAAAGATCCGAAAAAGGTTTTATAATGCAAATGGCCAAAGTTGGTTATTATCTCTATATATAAAATTGAATGTATGTCTGTCTGTATGTATGTATGTCCTTTATGCGTTGCCAAACTACTCATCCGATCGCCATGAAATTTTAGGAAGTTGCTCTATATGTGTCCGGGAAGGTTTTAGTGAAAAAATATTTTCGAAAACCCCATAAGTTTACATTTTATGGCGTTTTAAATTTCTAATGTTAACCTTATGGAGAGTAAGTTTGTTTACAAATTGTCTACAATGAAAACATTTGATTTCTTAGCTACAGCTGATTGGTTTACTTTCCATTAGCAATACCGTATGCTTTACTATCCAATGCCATATGAATCATTCATTAATGTTAAACTATGAAGTAAATGTGTACTGTAAAAAATGAACAGCTTTATTCACCACGTTAATAGTTTACGGTTTTGGGGGATTATGTATTTATATTTTTATTTTCTGTCTGATTAAAGTCACGTGTTTATATGATAATTACAATGTTTATATTATTTCGTTTATTATAATAATCAGCTGTTGTATATCTTTCCTATAAAAGCCGTATTACAGTTAGGGTTCGTTTGGGTTTGGATTGGATTTGAAAATTGTGAATTAATCCACTCAGATTTATTTGTTTGATGGGAACGATATTAATATGTTATATCGTTTCAGTATTGTTATTCACTATGACGCGACCCATAATACATAACCTTTCACAATGAAGCCGTATTGCTATTCGACTTCAGAACATGGCCAAACTTGAAGTTAACATGTATTTACTATCAGGCGTTACGAAGTTCGCCGGGTCAGCTAGTTTGAAATAAAACATTGATGGTACTCATCACTATGGTAATAGTCTTACTCATATTTTTTACACTTTAGTTTAGTTGTTTATGACATACCGTCCGTCATATAAATGAGTCAGAGAAAATAGTTTACTTGCACTATAATTTTTTAAGTTACTTATAAAGAGAAATTTGTATCTATTAATTGTATTATTAATTTAAACAAATTATTTACCAAATGAAAGTTACGCCTGAGTTCGTAATACACTAAACATCGCGAATAAAAAATGGTTAAATTGCAGTTCCATAATGTAAGCTGACCTCACAATCGGATCCGCTCATTTTTGATCCCTCAATTGTGACAGGGAGAAGGGAGCTTTGAAAGGGCGGCTCTAATTAACTGAAAACTACCTTGATCGACACTGGATCCAAGCTGTATACAAACAGATGTTCTATCGATTTCAATTTGTTTGTCGACATTGGATTCAAGATGTCTACAGACAATTTTTCAGTCGACTTTGTATCCAAGGTGTCTACAAACAATTATTGTACTCTCGCCTTTGAATCAAAGCTGTCTACAAACAATTATTGTACTCTCGCATTTGGATCAAAGCTGTCTACAAACAATTATTGTACTCTCGCATTTGGATCAAAGCTGTCTACAAACAATTATTGTACTCTCGCCTTTGGATCAAAGCTGTCTACAAACAATTGTTCTGTCAACATTGTATCCAACCTATCTACAAACAATTGTACTCTCGCCTTTGTATCCAAGCTGTCTACAAATAATTTATCTGTCGAATTTGCATCTAAGATGTCTACAAACAATTGTACTCTCGTCTTTCGATAAAAGCTGTCTACAAACAATTGATCTGTTGACTTTGTATCCAAGATGTCTACAAACAAATTTTCTTTCGACATTGGATCAAAGTTGTCTACAAACAATTGCTCTGTCGACTTTGTATCCAAGATGTCTACAAACAAATTTTATTTCGACATTGGATCAAAGTTGTCTACAAACAATTGCTCTGTCGACTTTGTATCCATGTCAATGCATATGCTTTCGTTATTAGATGTCAGTAGTTCGTACTGACGTCTAATGTAGTAGATCTGACAGATGTTCTAGATAATGCCGCTCTAATCACAGTTTGTATTCATATTAGAGAACAAAGCTTAACACCATGCTTAGATTTCATTTGACTGTTCATTTATTAATTAACAGTCTGTCAAGATGTGTGTCTGATAGTTATATCATTTTTTTTGTACAATATTTTTCTCTAAAACTATCGCGAATTGTGGAAGTGAGCATTACTCTTGTGAATCCACGTAATTCAGACTGTGTCAAACCACATTCTGTAGGTTCCTTAAATATGTCATTCTAGGCTATTAACAGTTGTCTAAGAACATTTATGTCAGTAACAAGACTACAAGATCGCGCCCAAATCATTCTACACTCATTTCTCATTCATATTAGGCTTAAAATACCTACCTTGTGGTACGGTTGCCATTTCAATAATCTAATTGCTCTGTCGAAATAGTTCCAAGCTGCTACCAAGAAACTGCTGAATTTAAATCCAATTTTTTAAACTAAAACTATTCCCCAAAGGTTGGAAGAAATATGAAGTGTGGAATTTGGTGAACACCAAATGACTATGTAAACTTTGACTAACCATTTTTACATGCGTAAATAATGTTTCAAATTTCTAATGAAAGATTTAGAAATTAGTCACTTGAAAATAGGAGAAGTTTCACATCCGAAACGTTGCAAAGTTCAAACAAAGAAGAGCCTAGAAAAGTTAAATAGGTTAAGACATTGACAACCAAAGCCATAAAAAACTTACAAAACTAAATATTTATTTTGCGTTGATCAATATTACAAATTCGATCGCGTTCGTAAAAAAATCCACGTTGAAAAATATTGTCACCTTAATATTTTCACGTCCTAGTGCAATTATAGAAATGAGAAAAATTAAACAATGAAATAACTCGATTCAAAACGTATCTCTTCTCATACACAATCGTTCAATTATATTAAACCGAAACGCCGTAGTGGTTGGCAAAATGCGACGAGTTAGATGGCAAAATAAACACTCGTATTTAAAATAATAAGGTAAATTATGTTAAGTCTACACGTAAAATAAGCACAAAGAAACGAATAGCGGGGATTGGTGGGTGCTCGGTGCGGCGCAAGATGGATTATTTCCTTCCTTGTTTTTCATATGTACACAACACTGTTTGCACTGCTTACGAAGCTAATTGGATGAAAACAAAAAAGAGAGGGCAAAATCTGGGGAGGGGTCGCCTGAAACTCGTCTGCGAGGGGGGTAATTAAAATTAGTGGTCCTTAACGTATTATATTGATGAATATCCGTGCCACCTTACTCTGTGGCAGGGTTAGGATGTTTGGAACCATGAATGTGGAAAGTTTCACTCTCATTTTAGTGGTCTTTGACGTGGTATATTGATGAATATCCGTGCCACCTTACTCTGTGGCAGGGTTAGGATGTTTGGAACCATGAACGTGGAAAGTTTCCCGCTTATTTTAGTGGTCTTTGACGTGGTATATTGATGAATATCCGTGCCACCTTACTCTGTGGCAAGGTTAGGATGTTTGGAACCATGAATGTGGAAAATTTCCCAATCATTTTAGTGGTCTTTGACGTGGTATATTGATGAATATCCGTGCCACCTTACTCTGTGGCAAGGTTAGGATGTTTGGAACCATGAATGTGGAAAATTTCCCAATCATTTTAGTGGTCTTTGACGTGGTATATTGATGAACTATCTGTACCACCTTACTCCGTGGCAGGGTTAGGAGGAAGTTTGGATCCACTGCCGTGGAACCACCTTACTCTGTGGCAGGGTAGGTTTCCCACTCTAAAAAGAATGTCGTCGCCTTGTAGATATTGGATACGTTGCAAATTAGTGCTCTTTGACGTGGTATATTGTCGACTATTTGTACCACCTTACTCTGTGGCAGGGTTAGGAGTATGTTTGAAACCATGAATGTCGAAAGTTTCCCACTCATGAAGGGATTTAGTAGCTATCACTCATATTTTGTTGTTCTTTAACATTTATGGAACTCCCAACTCCATGAAAAATATTATCTTAAGTGGTTTTACAGTAAGATTTAGCAGGGTGAAATACTAAACGGTGATTGGATTGAGCTCTTAATTTTTCGATCCTTATGTACATATATGTCAAGAAATAAAATACCTGCATAATTGTTTTTTATTTTTACTGGTCCATAAACATTATCCTAAGCAGATAGTTTCATCATAATGTAAACTTTTCCAAATATATATTTTTAAAATATTTAAATTTTGTTTTGATTTCAGAATAATAATTCCAATATATGTATTAAAAACAAGTAACTCTTTTGCAATTTTCTCTGTTTAAGTGCTTGACTTAATGAACAAAACAAAACAATATTATGAAAAATCTCTTTTACTTCCGGAGATATCTGTACCGAACCTAAATTTTCGAGAATCGTCAAAAGATAACATTGTGTTTTAATTAAAACCACTCTGATTTACAAGAATTCCAGCGGGCAGGGTTTAATAAAAATGTTATTAACGAAATAACTACTCATCAAAATTGGTAGAAATATATGTGAAATGAAATGTAGGCCTATTGAATTGGAGATTATAAAAACGTATAAAATAAAAATCCATATTTTTGACCTTATTAACCATCCAACTCCCCCTAAATAAAAAGGAAAAGAGGAACATAAAATAATCGAAGGGTGGTTCAAGACGAGAACGATAGAGATTCAGGATCTAGAGCGTTGGATAACTGAGAATCCCGCTGACTAACCAAATACACATTAACTTCTCCATAAACTGTTTACTGAGCGCTAATTAGTAATTAACTAGAGATTAATTAAATAACTGGCGAGCGAAGGTAAGCAATATCACAGCACAAGTTGTAGAATGATCCTCCCCACCCCCTCCCTGGTACGACCCCTCGGTCTCTAGAACCGCCCAAATGTTGATATTTTAGCTATCGACGCCAAAACTAATTGACTGCTCCAAGTCAACAATGAAAAATATACGTAGAGGTTGAAGATTGAAAGGAGATGCAATCAAGGATTCGTGATGCTGTGATTACGGACAAGATTTACAGTCAAACCTTTATGTAACGAGTCTGAAGGGACTGAATAAAAATATGTTAAACAGTATCAAGGAATTTGTTATATCTCGGTTCGTTAAATTGAGGTTAGGTTAGCTAAGATTTCGCTATAAAAAGGTTCACAGATCTATTGATAAACCTTTATATAACGAATCTGAAAAGACTGATAAAAATTCGTTATATACAGTATTAAGGAATATGTTTTATCGAGGTTCGTTAAATTGAGGTTAGGTCAGCTAAGATTTCACTATAAAGAGGTTCACAGATCTATTGTCAAACATTTATATAACGAATCTGAAAAGACTGAATAAAAGATAAGTTAAACAGTATCCAGGAATATGTTTCATCGAGGTTCGTTAAATTGAGGTTAGGTCAGTTAAGATTTCGCTATACAGAGGTTCAAAGATCTATTGTCAAACATTTATATAACGAATCTGAAACGACTGAATAAAAGATAAGTTAAACAGTATCCAGGAATATATTATATCGAGGTTCGTTAAATTGAGGTTAGGTCAGTTAAGATTTCGCTATACAGAGGTTCAAAGATCTATTGTCAAACATTTATATAACGAATCTGAAACGACTGAATGAAAGATAAGTTAAACAGCACCAAAGAATATATTATATTGAGGTTAGGTCAGCTAAGATTTCGCTATATACACAGTTCACAGATCTACAGTCAAACCTTTATATAACGAATCTGAAGAGACTGAATAAAAAATACGTTATACAATATCAAGGAATACATTATATTGAGGTTAGGTCAGCTAAGATTTCGCTATATACACAGTTCACAGATCTATTGTCAAACTTTAATATAACAAATCTGAAATGACTGAATAAAAGATAAGTTCAACAGTATCGAGGAATATATTATATCGAGGTTCGTTAAATTGAGGTTAGGTCAGCTAAGATTTCGCTATAAAATGTTCACAGATCTATTGTCAAACCTTTATATAACGAATCTGAAACGACTGAATGAAAGATAAGTTAAACAGTATCCAGGAATATATATATCTACGTTATTGAGGTTAGGTCATAAGATTTCGCTATAAAAATTTCACAGATCTAGTCAAATTATAACGAAATGAAGACTGAATAAAAAAGTACAGTCAATATATTATATTGAGGTTAGGTCAGCTAAGATTTCGCTATAAAGAGGTTCACTGATCTACAGTCAAACTTTTATTTAACAAATCTGAAACGACTGAATAAAAGATAAGTTCAACAGTATCGAGGAATATATTATATCGAGGTTCGTTAAATTGAGGTTAGGTCAGCTAAGATTTCGCTATAAAGAGGTTCTGACGGCAGATTTGTGAACACAATTATAGTTAGTTATGGTTTATGTCAATTGTGTTTATGTAAAAGTACCGCAATTATAAACTATGTTTTATTAAAGAAAGAATATTTGTACAAATTATACGAGTACGTTGGCAGTATTGTAGTTGTTGATTAAGTAATTAATCATAGTTGTATTCGAGCATACAGTCACACTTTAAACATAAATGACTTAAATCACCCTAATAAATGTTTTTACCTTATAGTTTAATGTTTGAGTACAAACAGTGTTTATATAGAGAACATTATCGTGTTTTGTATAATTATTAGTTTTTTTCAATTTAACTTTCGGGAAATGTCATAAAAAATAAAATTCCGACTGGTTTAAAAAGTTTATTAATGTAGTGGTACTGTATAACCATGAGACCCATAGCAGACACAGTTGTGCGAGGGAGGAGATTTAAGGCCGACCCGAGCTGGGGCGCAGGTAGTCGAGGGTCCATCGGCCAAGTTAGTGTATACCAGTGGTGTAGTGGAGCCGGGCTCCGGCACAGCTCGTGCAGCCGAAACTCAGATTTTTACACTTGTACTTTGCCTTTTTATAGAGAGTGGTAGGTAAGCGAGTTGCTCGCATCATTTCATAATAAACACGCAATATCGAGGCAATTTTAGGCGTTTCACATTAACCCTAACCTAACAACATCGTAACACCAGAATCAGACACTAGGGCTTACTTGAAGACCATATATCTTTTTATAGTACCTAGTCCTTAATTCAAAAATATATTAATTTTTACAACAAACTTGAGGCTGACTAAGATTTGTTGAGATTATTTGTATTTTCAGACTTCAACCATTTAAATCCTATTCATTTTAATCTCCGTCTAAGATATTTATTTCAACACACCCTCTTCCTACAGAACAGCCTTTAATTTCGATGAAGTTGCGGTGACTTTTACAAAATAAAATTTGAGGATTTTCCTCCTTATTATGTAGTGGGTAAACTCATTTACAAATATGTTCTTTCTCCTTGACCTCCAGTTTGGGTTGAAAAAGAAAGCGAACCCTTACTAAAAAGGGACCGTTTGCCTTCGACTGCAATACTTTGCATGAATACAACAGATACCCCAGGAGCATCACTAGTCGCTTTAGCAAAATTAAACTTCGGGATAAAATCATTTTACACAATTCCTCGCGTTTGACCACGCAATGACGCAGGAACTTTCAGACTTTGACTACCCATTACCCTTCCCCCCCCAAAGAGTAATGGCCTTCCTGGGAAGGGCCTATTCGCCACACACCGCTCCGGCAGAGCTTTTTTTAGCACTACACCACTGGTGTATACAGACTATAGTTACTGTAATGTGAACCCTTCATCAGCTGGCTGATTTACCAGCGGATAACCTACGAAAACAATTGTTCACAAGCAAATTCGTATCGGAAATGCACCAGATTCGCGACATGAATTATGATCACAACTTTGACAAGGCTGAATAAACAGCGGCGCACCTGTTTGTTCAGTGGCGGGTGCGTTTGCAAGCGACGCATCAAAGTAGGCGATTCATTTAATAGTCAGAGAGCTGCCCGCAATCAAATAATCCCATTACACGGCTAACCCAACTATCAAATCGTGGTTGTTTGGTTATTTCAGGAGCTGCATTATTCGTGTTTTTCTCCCGTGACATGTTAATACTGTATACTATGTGTCATGTTTGCTAGCCTGCTTTCAGAACTATCAATACGTCGCAGCAGACCTGCGTACTCAGCGGATTTCCAAATCAATGATATACAGTAATAATAATAATATATAACAAGTTCAATGTTTATTTATCCTTATAGCGATTCACATGCCTGAAATTTATAAAAATTTAAATGAAAATAAATAATAGCAATCTATTGCAATAATAACTTAAACAACTACGAGTATAAACTTAGCCAATGCATAAGGAAAGGCCTACATGAGCAGGAGCCTGTGCGTATACCTGAGTTGAAGCACTAATCATATTTATAATGGCCAATTAGATTATCACATTGGAGAAAAAATATCAATATTGAAGTTAATGTTAAACAGGAAAAATATGAGTGCAAAAAACAAAAAATATATATATTGGATGAAGAAAGAAAAACTAGTAATAGAAAAACAAGATAATAAGTCTGCCCGCAAGACAAGAAAAGAAATTTAAGCAACAAAGTTGGACCTGAAAAAGAATCACTAAGCAAACTTAATGGGAGGATGAGTGAAATATGAGTCATTTTCTTATTCTCCATAAGATTAACATAGGAAAGAGTATGCAGGATTGCTGCTGTGAGGAACCTTGAAAGTAGGCATTTTTAGCATAAAACATTTTTACTTTGACCATTTGTACAAAGTTTCAAAAACATCTGTCCATAAATAAAGGAGTTTACCTATTCTCTATAAGATTAACATGGGAAAAGAGTATGCAGGTTAGCTGCCATGATAAACAAATAACCGATGATTTTTAAGCATTTAAAGCATAAGATCTCAACCACATGAAGGTAAATACCAAGTTTAATCGAAAAATATTGATTGATAAGTGAAATATTAATTTTTCTTTATCCTCCATAAATTATCATTGGAGTCCCAAAATACAACGTACTGTGTTTAGATTTGTAATATCTCGGTAACCGTTGGGAGATAGAGAAAAACTTTAAGGAACTAAATTGGGTAGTGTAGAAAAACTATGGCTTAGATCATGGATGCGTTTGAAAGGGATGTTTTAAGTTCCTCCAAACAGCTGTTCACATATCAATGTTACGTCCATTCCGTTGCATTTTTAACGTCTCGCAAATTGCTAAACCCCCCTCTAGCTTAGACACATCCATTTCAACATATGAATTACTGGTAAATTCATTTGAAAATCAAACAGTTAAACATCAGGTTTATGGAGATTAAAAAAATAAATACCCCACTCTTAAAAACAAATAAAAATCGTCAAATTACTGATAAGTAGATTAAATTAAATTAAAATTAAGCAACAAAGTTGGACCTAAAAAGTAGCAATCATTAAGCAAACTTAATGGGAGGATAGTGAAATAAGACATTTTCTTATTCTCATAGATTAACAATTATAGCGAATGAGTACCTGGTGACAGCTTTGCTCGGATAGAATAAGACATTTATTTACACAGTTAGTTAGCAAATAAAACAAATTTACTGCTCTATGAAAACATTTTTTGTGGTTTAAATAAAACCGTTTATAATACATAATTAATATGGCAAAATATGAACAAATATATAGCCGGATGATCACGTTGATTTTTGAAGCATTTAAAGCATAAGATCTCAACCACATTTCGCGTCGTGGTTTAAAATTTTTGGTGAAATAATTAATTTTTTAGCTAACCTTATAAGAATTAAATTGGAGTCCATACATGGTTGTTATTATTATCTGTGATCAAGATTTTGTTAGAAAACGGAATGAAATTGAAGCAAAAAGATAAAATGGCTTAGATTTTACAAATTATGGTTTTGCTAAACAGCTGTTCAAGCAATACAAAGAATACGTTTTCTATCAAAATTAACGTCTCGAATTTTGGTAATACTCCTTCCTGCTTTATTTCGCACAGTTATGTTACCTAAAGTTTTTACAAATTGTTTAGTAACCTGATAATTTTACATTTATTACATACATAAAATAAATATTTATGAAAAACCTCTATTCACATATTGTTCTTTGCCGTCTTCAATCAAGAACTGTCAAACGTTTATAAACAGCTGTTTTGGTTTGCATTGTTTACATTTGATTCTCCATAAGCGTAATGTTAAATTTTTAGATTTTAAACTTAATATTACAGTAAAACACGAATTTTCCTGGAATTAACCTTCTAGAACTTATTTTCTACTCGGAAATTAGTTATTTCCAAAATTTAAAGAAATTCCTCGGTGCCGTTTTCGAGATCCGTGTGCATTATATATATATAATATATTATAAAAAGTATATATATATATAATAAATATACAAACTTGCTCGTATTATAGTATTGGAGGTTTTCAATGTTGGCCATTGATGAAGATCTGGTGGAAGAAGTTTAAAATTACAACACTGGAAGAAATTGGAAGAAGATTAAAAAGGGCTAAAATTGATACTGGTGAAACATTACATTTCATATGCATTACAGTTTGTGAATTCAATAATTAAACATCCCAAACGTCCATTGTGTCGAATCTAAAGATTCACCTTTCCCCAACAATTAATAATTATCTCTTGATTATTCTTGAAGTACATACTCTACTTAACATCCATAACCTACAAACAGTTTACAACACTTAACTGAGTTGTCACAAACCTATGGTTAGGTTAGATCACCGTCCAATTGATTGTACCTGCGAATAGGACCCCACAAGGGTTTATCAATTGATATGAAAAAAAGTATTACTAAAGGGTCTTGTGTTTTTATAATGCACACAATGCGAGCGGGATGATGTGGCTCGGCTCAGCTGCCATAATACAGAATACGATATGAGCAAATCCTATTGTTTGCCGGGACAGTAATGCACAGTCAGGCCACTGTATGAATGCTACGGGGAGTGGTACAGTCCGAGATAAAACGATGCTCTGCCTGCTGTACGTTCTGGATTTTGTTGGTAGATAGGCCACTATATGAATGCTACAGTGGTACAGTCCGAGATAAAACGATGCTCTGCCTGCTGTACGTTCTGGATTTTGTTGGTAGATAGGCCACTGTATGAATGCTACGGGGAGTGGTACAGTCCGAGATAAAACGATGCTCTGCCTGCTGTACGTTCTGGATTTTGTTGGTAGATAGGCCACTGTATGAATACCATGGGGAGTGGTACAGACCGAGATAAAACGATGCTTTGCCTGCTGTACGTTCTGGATTTTGTTGGTAGATAGGCCACTGTATGAATGCTACGGGGAGTGGTACAGTCCGAGATAAAACGATGCTCTGCCTGCTGTACGTTCTGGATTTTGTTGGTAGATAGGCCACTGTATGAATGCTACGGGGAGTGGTACAGTCCGAGATAAAACGATGCTCTGCCTGCTGTACGTTCTGGATATTGTTGGTAGATAGGCCACTGTATGAATGCTACGGGGAGTGGTACAGTCCGAGATAAAACGATGCTCTGCCTGCTGTACGTTCTGGATATTGTTGGTAGATAGGCCACTGTATGAATGCTACGGGGAGTGGTACAGTCCGAGATAAAACGATGCTCTGCCTGCTGTACGTTCTGGATTTTGTTGGTAGATAGGCCACTGTATGTATGCTAGGAAGTGCTACAGACCGAGATAAAACGATGATTTGTCTGCTGTACGTTCTGGATTTTGTTGGTAGATAGGCCACTGTATGAATGCTACGGGGAGTGGTACAGTCCGAGATAAAACGATGCTCTGCCTGCTGTACGTTCTGGATTTTGTTGGTAGATAGGCCACTGTATGAATGCCACGGGGAGTGGTACAGTCCGAGATAAAACGATGCTCTGCCTGCTGTACGTTCTGGATTTTGTTGGTAGATAGGCCACTGTATGAATGCCACGGGGAGTGGTACAGTCCGAGATAAAACGATGCTCTACCTACTGTACGTTCTGGATTTTGTTGGTAGATAGGCCACTGTATGAATGCTACGGGGAGTGGTACAGTCCGAGATAAAACGATGCTCTACGTACTGTACGTTCTGGATTTTGTTGGTAGATAGGCCACTGTATGAATGCCACGGGGAGTGGTACAGTCCGAGATAAAACGATGCTCTGCCTGCTGTACGTTCTGGATTTTGTTGGTGGATAGGCCACTGTATGAATGCTACGGGGAGTGGTACAGTCCGAGATAAAACGATGCTCTACCTACTGTACGTTCTGGATTTTGTTGGCGGATATGCCACTGTATTAGTGCCACGGCGAGAGGTTCAGTACTCTGTTCTGACTGCTGTCGGTTCTGAATTTTGTTGGTGAACACGTCACACCATTTGAATGCCACGAGGAGAGGTTCAGTTAGAGATAAATGCTTCTCTACGTACTGTCGGTTCTTGATTTTGTTGATAGACAAATCACTATGTAAATGCCACATGGAGTCGTGCAGTCGGAGATAAAATGCTTCTCAAACTATAGTTGGTTCTAGATTTGGTTGGTGGTCCCCTGTATAAATGTCAAGGGGAATAGTAGCCTACAACTCTATCTCCTTCATTTTGTTAGTGGTCAGATCATTGTATGAATACCACGGGAAGAGGTTCAGCATTTGATGCAAAGCTTTTCCACTACTATCAGTTCATTATTTTGTTGGCGGGCCATTGTTGAGGGCTAACCAGTTTCGACCACCTGCGATGCGCGCATGCGTGTTATGACGCCACAGTCACCAGTCAACAGGTGTCAACGGCCAATCCAACACTTCGCAACTGCAGGATTAGCCTCTGGGCATTGATCCTCCATCAGATTCATTAATCCGCAACCCATGTCCCGCCGCGTCTACCCGGGATTTTAGTTCAATAAACAGCGTGTGAATAACCTCACGCGTAACACGTAGGGTTTAGTCAATTTATTGCCTGTTCAGCTGTTTTGTTTTGTTGCATTTAAAAGAGTTGTACAAATTATTGAAAAAATGGATAAACTTTAAAAACAGAATTCCCTTTTCGATACAAATTAAGTATCATTTTAAATAAACCAATTTAGAGTAAATGTTATGAATAAATTAGTCATATAAACTCCAGAAATTTGGTTAAAAACTATTTATGCACTTTACTATTAATAATAAAGGTATCTACATTTGAACATGAACTAGAAATTAATTTACTTACTGCAGAGGTTTTAAAAATTACTATCGCATTGAAATATAAACATAACAGATTTCTTGACTCAATAAATCAAGATTAATAAGCAGGCGGTGGAGAGTTTGACGCGGGGACCTAGGCGAGAGCGAGGAGGGGGGGAGTGGAGGGGGTGGAGGGGAAGTCCTGAGGGAACCGCTCGTTACAGGGAACCTGGCAAATAAAACAAAGTAGAAGGGAAAAAAGCCGAGTCCAAGTTGAAACTGAAATAAGCACCTACAAAGGCGGGTATCATTCGAATGAATCAAACATTTAAAATGCAGTTTGCTTTTCTTGTCGGTTCATTTAATTAGGGAGGTTCCACAGAAGGAGAGGGAGGGCAGAAAAAACCCCACGGAATTCTTTTATTATTAAACCTCCACCCGACTCTCCTTTCATCGCCTCGAATATTCATCGTTCTTGACGAGACCTCGGTTCCCGTTACATAACACCGAGTATATACTGGAACAACTCAGCTTCCGTTGTAACACCCACTACATACTTAAAAACCTCGGTTCCCGTTACATAACACCCGGTATATACTGGAACAACTCAGCTTCCGTTGTAACACCCACTACATACTTAAAAACCTCGGTTCCCGTTACATAACACCCGGTATATACTGGAACAACACGGCTTCCGTTGTAACACCCACTACATACTGAACAACCTCGGTTCCCGTTACATAACACCCAGTATATACTGGAACAACACGGCTTCCGTTGTAACACCCACTACATACTGAACAACCTCGGTTCCCGTTACATAACACCCAGTATATACTGGAACAACACGGCTTCCGTTGTAACACCCACTACATACTGAACAACCTCGGTTTCTGATAAGGTAACACCACTAAATATGGAACAATCTCAGTTCCTGATAAAATAACACAACATAAAATACGGGAACAACCTCGGTTTCCGTTTAGATAACACCACTATAAACAGGAACAACCTCGGTTTCCGTTTAGATAACACCACTATATACAGGAACAACCTCGGTGTCCGTTTAGATAACACCACTATAAACAGGAACAACCTCGGTTTCCGTTTAGATAACACCACTATAAACAGGAACAACCTCGGTTTCCGTTTAGATAACACCACTATAAACAGGAACAACCTCGGTTTCCGTTTATATAACACCACTATATACAGGAACAACCTCGGTTTCCGTTTAGATAACACTAGTTATACAGGAACAACCTCGGTTTCCGTTTAGATGACGCCACTACAAACAGGAACAACCTCGGTTTCCGTTTGGATAACACTAGTATATACAGGAACAACCTCGGTTTCCGTTTAAATATCACCAATATATACAGGAACAACCCAAATTTCCGTTAGATAACACCAGTTATACAGGAACAACCTCGGTTTCCGTTTAGATAACACCACTATATACAGGAACAACCTCGGTTTCCGTTTAGATAACACCACTATAAACAGGAACAACCTCGGTTTCCGTTTAGATATCACCAATATATACAGGAACAACCTCAATTTCCGTTAGATAACTATTACTGAATATACAGGAAACCCTCGCCTTCCGTTTGGATAACACTAGTAACAACCAAAGTTCCCGATAAGATAATGGTACGCTATATACACTAATCTAGTCTAAGGTTTAAGGTCTAAGGTACAAGTAAGGTTTAGCATAATTTTTGTCCGAAGAGCATGCGCAATTGTGCACAAAGATTGGCGAACCGGTAACAATACTAGTCAGACATGGTTATAGTATGGTGAGTTGCGGGTAATTTTCATTTATTTGCAGGGAAAATAATTTTTCAGACCTGGAGACACTGCCGGCCAGGTGACCGGGCAGAGTGATTGATGGCATTGGGACGTTGGAAACAATTAATTTTGATTATGGGAATTGGAGCCTTAAGTGGGTTGGCGGTAACCGAATTAAGCAGAGATGCGAAAAGCCCATGGGCATGTCAACGTAACCCAATTTGACGTCCATTACATCTGCAATAATGCCAGTCCCACCTATAACCCGTGACATGGAGTGGGCTGCTGCGAACGTGTGTCCTAAATGTTCCTATTACTTAAGTGTTAATACTAAATGTATTATGTATTTATAAAATTGTTAAATACTCATTGTTAAGATACTTTAAAGAAAACGAGAAAACGAGATAGCACGCTGGCATGAGTGGAGCGAATTTCATAAAACTTATATTATTCCCATCATTGTAACGTTCTTACAATAATTGTTTAAGAGTCTGCATCAGTGGTAGCCATCTTGAATTTTAGTCCCGTAAGAGCAATTCTGGCGGAACATACCTTCACTTTGGCGTCTGTAGTGGCGTTAATTATCAAAGTATCAATGTAAAACTTTAGAAGTACATTGATGAGATGTGGCTCAAGAGCATGACTTTTTAATATGTTCAAAAATTTAACTTGATATAAAAACCAAAATCCAGGAATATTTTACAAAATAAATCATTATTATTTTTTTATTGAGAGCGAAAATAAGAAGTTCTGTAAGGTGGTGCCCTGGAGGACTGTAATACCTTTAAATTGACACCTCTTCCGTTAATTTATGACAATAGGTCAAGGAGATATAGGCGCCAGAATTTAACATTGCTCTTACTGGACTAAAATCCAGGATGGCTACCACTGATGCAGACTCGTAAGTGTTAATACTAAATGTATTATGTATTTATAAATTTGTTAAATACTCATTGATAGGATACTTAAAAGAAAACGAGATCAAATGCAGCACGCTGGCGTGAGTGGAGCGAATTTCATAGAACTTATATTATTCCCATCATAGTAATGAGTATGCAGGTTTGCTGCAACAAGGGATGTTTTACATGGTGTATATACAGGTTAATAAGAGGAAAATCACATACCAAATTATACCATATATTTAGCAAATTATACCAATTTATCTATTCTCCATAAGCATTACATGGGCAATAAGTACGTAGGTTTGCTGTAGTAAGAAACATTAAATTTGGGGTGTTTATGGGTTTATTGATCAAACTAGATGGACTTGCATGCCAAATTTTGGAAGAAATTTAAGTAAATAAGTGACTTATTGATTTTAGGTTATTCTCCATAAAATTAACATTAGACAACGTACTGTGTTTGCCATTTTGAATAGCTCAGTGACTAATTGACCTAGAGTCCATGATTCAAAATACTAAATAGTGTGTTTTTTAGCTGAATCCAATGTTTTGCGTTTCCTAACTAACTCATCCAAGATATTACAGAAAGGAACAACTCCATTGAATTTTATAATAATAATCATATGCATCAATACCAGAAATACTCAGTATTGCAGAACCCAATTCATGGAACCTTTTTTGAAGTCACCTTCCAACATTTTTTTCAGCTCTAACAATTACACATTTTAGTATTCTAAACATTTGCTCTTTCTTCAATGGTTACTGAGATAATAAAAATTGTTTATGGTAAAAATGCCTTCTTCAATGTTCCTCAAACCAGCAAACCTGCATACTCTTTCCCGTGTTAATTTAATGGATAGTTGGCAAACACTCTTATTTATTGACGGATTAAACTTGTCATATATTACTTTTGTCATAATATTGATTACGCAGGTCTGCTGCGACGGACGTACTGTGTATATAACTTCTTCCGTTTCCAGACTTTTTGGAAAAAGTCTAAACATCCTCCTTCTTAAAACAAACACGATATTTTAGTTGTATGCTTTATATACAAAAATAAACTATGGTAATATTTTAAATGACCACTCATACAAATTAACTGAGGCTCGAATAGTTAACACGTATGGAAAAATATATTTCTAGATTTTAGAAATGTTTTTGTGAGTTCGTATTTGTATTTATCAAAGCCAGAGTAATTTTACGTTTTGATACTGAAACAGTCCAAACCCTGGTCTTGTTACTAACCTAAAGTCATAATGTTATTAAATAACAGCCAAAAGTGTCAACATGGTTTTGAATCGAACCGGCTGTCTTCGGATTACGAGGTGAGCATTCCAGCATTTAATGATTACCGCTAGTGATACGAGGGGAGATTTATCGGGCGTAAAAACGTGACGTAATCGCTCGCTGAATAGTGTGTCAAAACTAACGTGGAAATATGGTCTGGAATCGAACGTCTTTGGATTACGAGGTGAGCATCCCAGCAAGTAATGATTACCGCTAGTGATACGAGGGGGGATTTATCGGGCGTAAAAACGTGACGTAATCGCTCGCCGAATAGTGTGTCAAAATTAACGTGGAAATATGGTCTGGAATCGAACGTCTTTGGATTACGAGGTGAGCACGCCAGCAAGTAATGATTACCGCTAGTGATACGAGGGGAGATTTATCGGGCGTAAAAAACGTGACGTAATCGCTCGCCGAATAGTGTGCATCACAACTCACGTGGAAATATGGTCTGGAATCGAACCGGCAGTCTTCGGATTACGAGGTGAGCACGCCAGCATTTAATGATTACCGCTAGTGATACGAAGGGAGGTTTATCGGGCGTAAAAACGTGACGTAATCGCTCGCCGAATAGTGTGTCAAAACTAACGTGGAAATATGGTCTGGAATCGAACGTCTTTGGATTACGAGGTGAGCACGCCAGCAAGTAATGATTACCGCTAGTGATACGAGGGGAGATTTATCGGGCGTAAAAACGTGACGTAATCGCTCGCCGAATAGTGTGCACCACAACTCACGTGGAAACATGGTCTGGAATCGAACCGGCAGTCTTCGGATTACGAGGTGAGCACGCCAGCAAGTAATGATTACCGCTAGTGATACGAGGGGAGATTTATCGGGCGTAAAAACGTGACGTAATCGCTCGCCGAATAGTGTGTCAAAACTAACGTGGAAATATGGTCTGGAATCGAACGTCTTTGGATTACGAGGTGAGCACGCCAGCAAGTAATGATTACCGCTAGTGATACGAGGGGAGATTTATCGGGCGTAAAAAACGTGACGTAATCGTCGAATAGTGTGCACCACAGCTCATCTTCCGTTGTGAAGCGTCCGTGCCGCTGGGGAGTTGGCGGCGGAATCAAAAAGTGAATCGTCGACTAAAGGCATTGTGATATGTGGTTGAGGGACTATTGTTCCCGCTAATCAGTCTGTTTCTCAGTCAATTATTTCCCAAGGGTCACCAGTCGTTGCTTTGCTTTCGCTCAATGCTCTCGCCCCTCCCCCTCCCCCTCCCCAACCCCTCATCGTTATCGCCCATTCTTCACGCCAACAATTTGGCAATATTCATCATGAGTGTTGATTGATATTATGTTTCGATCGACCTGAAAAGCGGATTACACAGATTAATTCTCTGCAACTTACTTTTTGCTCGAAGTGATTCAAAATGTACAAATATGTACGAAAACCACTATTGTCTGAAATTGAGGTTGCAAAATTCACGAGTACGTGAGAAAGTTTATGAATTATAAATGTTTAACTCGGGAAAAATCAGCTGATGATTCGCTGGCGTTCAAAAACTTTACTGTATTATAATTTGTTTCACGTGTACTATATAATGGAATATGTATGGAAAGTGGAAGAGGGTAGGGTAAACAACTTATTTAAACCAGACAACAATTTTACATGTTTATTTAGCTCATCATGGATTAGTTATTTTATAAAATCCAGGGAGACAATTGAAATCGAACAAACACAATAATAATACGTATTACGTAAAAGTTAGGGGTTAAATTCGTTAAAAACGGGATTGAAACGTGGAAAAGCGATAAACGAACGGTCTTGACAACAGAGGTTACAATAGTCATAACTAGGGAGCGCAGTAAGACATTCGAACTGTTAGCGGGTAATAATCGGAGCCAATGAGAGCGCAGGGGGCGGGGCGGTGGGCGGGGTGGAGGCGGCGGGAGAGACGTCGCGACGGCCGCGTGCCAGCGTCAGTACGTCCGCGACCACGGCACGTCACCGGCGACGCCATGTACTCCCTCTGGTTCCTACGTGACACGCCGGACGTGTTGATCGTCGTGGGCTCCGGCAGATCCGTGCACCAGTTCGCCGGCCACCGCACTCTCCTAGCGTCCCACAGCGGCTACCTCAAGTCCCAGCTGACCCCCGACACCCACCAGGTGACCGTGCCCAATGTGGCGCCCGAGGTCTTCGCCCCACTGCTCACGTTCATGTACACGGGCTACCTGGACCTGACTCCCGACAACATCTACGCCGTGCTGCTCGCGTCGCATCTCCTACACATGCCGCGCGCCTCAGACCTCTGCCGCGCCTACCTCGTCCAGAGCCAACAACCTCACCCGCCGACACTGGTCAAGCCCGTGCCCAGCAGGAAGCCGTTCCCTTCACTGCTGCCGGCGGCACCGTCGGGTCTCTACTGGGCGCCACCTACCTTCCTCCCCGAGGCTCCGTTCAGACCTGTGTTCCCCGCCGCCTCCGACGCGGATGCCGCACCCGCCACTTCGCGAGAGTCTCCCCCAGCAGTGGCGTCCACCTCCGCCGAGCGACCCCCACCGCCGTCACCACCGCCCTCCAGCCTGTCCCCGTGCCTCTCCCAGGGCTCCGACGCTTCTGACAGAGTCACCGTCACTGTCTCACCCGGCAAGTCTACCTCCAAGAGCGACGGCAAAGTGATCGTGGACGTCGCTTGCTGTGACGGCCCCGTGCGGTTCCACAGGGTACTCAACCGCAACTACCCCGGGCCCGAGGGTTCGGCCGACAACGACAAGGACGGAAGAGTGTACACGTGCAGGTTCTGCGACCACACGTTCAAGAGCCACTACTGCTACCAGAAGCACGCGCGGAGGCATCTGAACCCCGTGCCGGTCAAGAGCAGCAAACCCAAGCCCGCCAAGCGGGAGGTGCGGCTCCTGGACATGAACGTGCAGTACTACCCGTGCAAGACGTGCGGGTCCAAGTTCCCCAGCTACTACTTCGTCCACAAGCACCGCAAGATGTGTCATCCGCAGGAGGAGAACACTGCAACCACGAGCCGCGCCTCCTCGGCGGCGGGACCCTCGGACACATCCACGTCCACGTCCGTCTGACCCCACGAGTCCTCGGACAGCGTCCCGGCGGCCACGGTCTCCGCCCCAGACTCCAGCGACTCTGACGCCTCCGAGCTTACCGTATGAGAACTCACACCTTCACCAGTGTCAACAACTGTTCATACCGGTTTCTTAAAGTGTATAAATGTTTTTTATCCTTTATCTAGACAGACTATTACGAATTTCTCGATGTTGTAATATTTAGAAGTGTTAAAGAATAAAAGGTTTTAAAATTTACGTTTCTCTTTTCCTGCTACTTTCCGGTAAGTTTTCGTATAATTGATGAAAATCAACTATAAAATACAGTTAAGACAAACAACATCAGTAGATAAGTCGTCCGAGACGGAAATTATAACTTATACCTCTCGGAAACCCGACACTACACTCTTGCTTTACATGCTACGTAGCTACTAAAATAAAAGGTTTTTAAATTGTACCTCATCAAAAACTGACTTCCTCAGTTCTGATCAACACTTCAATTTTTAAAATCTGAATTTATTACTAAAGAGTAAAAGTAAACCCTTCTTAATTCTTATTCACGAGACAGCTACCAAAGTAGAACCGATTTCATAAAAATCTTTATTTTGTTACTTCCCACGAAGATTTGTTGAGTAATTTGGTAGTCAGAAATTGTAGTTTTTGAAAAAACTTATTCAGAAACAACATTAAAAGTCTTTGAAAAATTTTCAACCAGCATTAGTGTTGTGAATTAATTCATTGTGCAACACTGCGATTGGTGGGTTGAATGTGTCGCTGGATAAAAATATAATCAAAAATAGCTAGATAAATGTACTAGAAAATTCACTAAATTCACAAGAATAAGGGTTTGCATGAGATATATGCTAAGACTGTCGTAACAGATTGTTATAGAGCAATAGCATAAGATACAGAAAACTGTACAATAAATTAAAATTTGCAATTTTTTGAAGTAGCTAATTTTAAGACATTTGTAAAATAAAATGAATTGCGAAACCTGGACCAGTACAAAACTAAATCATTTTCAAATTTACACGAAAATAAGGCAAAATTAACATTAAAAATCAGAATGTTTAACTTGTTTTCCAAAATTTCTCGTTCTTTAAAAAGTGGTAACCAACCACGTATCTATAACTAAGTCTTCTTATAACAAAAATTAAGTAATAAATAAAATCCAGAACCAGGCTTATGCCCTGTATAATATAATAGGAAAAATATTGATTTCGTAAAAGTGGATGTATCCAATTTGAGGACCCTAGAAACATAAAAGTACTTTTCGACTGTTCGTTTTTCTGTAACATGGTACTGAGGTCATTTTTATTTGAAATGAGACGTCCTATGAGACAAAAATAAGTAAGTAATGTGAAACCAAGAAGTGCATTGTTAAAAATCTACACGAAATTAACGATTTTTAACTAAAACAGGAAACACTTGGCTGTAAAATGATAGTCGACTTTTAACTTTAATTTGCACGTTAATTCAACAACTCTGCACAGTTAAAAATCAATTTTGAATAAATTATTATTTATTTTAATACCGATATTTGTTTCTCGATTCTTGTAATATATAAACAATTACAGATTTAACGAGATCGCACGCAGCACGCTGACGTGAGTAGAGCTAATTTATTAAACTAGCTAAAGTACCCGTCCTTAGCACGGGTCGGTTTGAGAGAGTTAAAAACATGAAAATTTTATCAAGGAAATTTGTTTTATTTGAGGTAAAATACTATTCACATTAAAAAAGGTATTTACTAATAGTATTTTATACTAAACACGATCTCAAAATTTATAAACACGTTTGTCTACAACATGACAAAGTACCACCTGTTAAGTAATATTGGGAAAGGATAAGGAATAACGTACTAGAGACAGGCATCGGGAGAAAAACTAAAATCTACCATTTCGGCAATATTAATTTCGATCTAGCAATTTATCTGTAAAAATGTACTTTCTTATTCTTCCTGGAAAGGAAAAATATGGTAAAAATTTAAAAAGTAGTGTAAACAGATGGTGAAAATAGAAACTGTAAACATTGAAACCTATGACGGTCACGACAGGTCTTTCTTCTTCTTCCCGAACTGTCAAATTTTTGTGTACACAGCTGTTAACATTCAAGTAATCATATGTTTTCATTCTTTGAAAAAATAGAAACATTGAAACTTAGGACATTCACGGGGCGTAGCACGAGGGGGGTTTAACGAAATGAATGCGCCTATAGGTTGCATGAGTTTAAGATCTACCTTTGTGTAAAATTTCAAACCGGTCGGTTCAGTATTTTTCGCGTTTACTTGCCACAACAAACATACAGTAACCACCTCTTCTTTATGATACAATAGATATTGTACATTGGCAAAGAATACTATTTGAAATTTAAAATCCTTAAAATATTTCATTAAACCTAACTTTACTAATTTTTATGTAAAACGGGTAATCCACATCCAGGGCTTGTAACAGATCTTGCGGTTAAAAAAATAAAGAAAATAACCAATACGATAAAAATATGAAAATCGGTGTTTAATTGGGTATTACCACAGATAATTAGAGATACTAGATGTCATCAAAATGATTTAATACTTTTAAGTTGGTCGACCGAACAGAAATGATACTTAATTATTTATTTCATTAATTGTTGAAACTGATAAGTCTTACGCGAACTACAACCTGTATTAAACAGATAGGAGCGGAAATTCCACCTCAGTTAATTTTGACAACATTAGCCAAAGAATATTAATAATTTAAACAGTTTATAAACTTAAAAATTATAAAAATACATATTAATTCAGTCATTAAATACACATACAAACTAAAAACAACTGAAAAACCTTCTTAACGTTTTTGACGGTTTACTTCAGTGTGCGATAGAAGACAAATTTACATATTTTTACCTCACATGATAGAATTAGGTTATTGTTATTCTTCAATCTCAGGAAAAATGTGTTACTGTAAAATTGATTAAAGCCATTTTAAGTGAAATCGTCAGTTTTTAAAAAATGAGTGAAAGAGTAAATTGATACTCAATAGCGAGATCGCACGCAGCACGCTGGCGTGAGTAGAGCGAATCTCATAGAACTTAAATTATTACCAGCATAGAAATCGAATAGTACTGAGTATGCAGGTTTGCTGCAATAAGGGTTATTTTACATGGTAATGTGCTTATATTAATGCTGTCCACTAAGTAAAAATCACATACAATATTTTATCAAATTATGTCAATAACTAAGCGAGTTATATTAATTTATCTTTTCTGCGTAAGAATTACATTGGCAATAAATGCTGCCATAAGAAACATTAAAATTGGGGTTTTTATAACTGTATTGATAAAACTTAAATAGATGGACTTGCATACCGAATTTTAGAACAATATTTAAGTATAAAAGTGATTTATTGATTTCTAGCCATTCTCCACAAGATTAACATTACACAATGCACTGTGTTTACCATATTGAATATCTCAGTAAACAATTGATCTTGAGTCATGATTCAAAGTCCTAATCTGTGTGTTTTCACAGAATTTTACAATAATAAGACAATAATCATGGTCGTTTACTTGCCAAAACATAAAATATGCAGTATGCCTAAGCCTGTGCTTATAAATACAAAATATATACATATATAATTTTGAATGACCCCCAAAACATGTTCAGGGAGATGAGTTATGAACTTTTTTCAGAGGAAATTCGCTAAAAAACTACTTAAAAAATGTCTAACAGGAAAATACTAACATTTTCCCCAGCCGCACTAACGCAAAGAGGTTTGGCAGAATTATGTTTTAGAATCCATTAAGTGTAGCGATGCGCAATAAAAAGGATTTGATTGATGATAGAATATTCAACTCAGGCAGTAATGTTCCGTTTTGATATTAGAAAGAAACATTGTAAAATACCCGGTTAGAATTTACAATAAAGTGATAATTTATTTCACATGACACTATGGCGTAATCAGCTATTTTCGTCCACCATTATTAGCATCGAAAATCACATTTTTGTTATAGCGAATGCCGGGAAGAATAAGAATGGGGTGGAAGAATAAGACAACGAATCCGTTTCCGTTAGGTAAGCCGGGAAGAATAAGAATGTTGGCTTCCGGGAAGAATAAGAAGACAATGAGTCCGTTTCCGCTTGGTCCGTTGGTATCCGTTTGATTAGTTTCACTCTCATTTGGTATCGTGGTACTAAAATGTTTATTCTAGAATCATTAAAATCATAAATACCAAGATCCACAAGGAAATAACAGGTAAATAAATCATTAAAATCAATTTTAGCAATATCTCTGATTGTATTTTTAATACCGTATGTATAACAATCTAAGTTTTAAATACACTAGTTGGTTACACTTGCTTCATTTGGCAAAAACTTATCTATTTTGTTTGATAAACGGTAATAATATAAGAATGTTTATTTAGTTTTGAATTAAATGTATTATTAACTATGTATTGAATTAAATGTCTTTCTAGGCAAAAAATTAATTATATAGTTTGTTTGGTTGTAACTTACCCAAAAGTTAATGTGAGTTTTTGTTTAAATGAGGTTATGTTTTGTTTGTGAGTGGATAAAACTTGTTTTTTCTATTCAAAATATTTATCAAATAGTGTAGTGTGATGATCTTTCGTAACTAGGATAAAAACGTTTTGCCCAATCTCGATTTTGAACCGGTAAAACGCCATTTTCAGCCCTTGTTACGAGATATACGGGCAAACGGGTAATGTCAGCCGATATCTATTATTGGGATATAAAATGAACCTTTTTACAATGTGCCAATAGCTGTTTTTTAATATTTTAACTGAGTAGGCCAAAATGAAAAATTGAAATTCTATTCAGTTAGATCCCTAGACATTGTAATGATCTTTACTACGAGTATTACTCAAAATACAGGGCGTTCCGGTTGAAAACGTCACTATAACTGTTTGAACTTACATTGAGCTTACGAGAAGTAAGTACACCAAGTACTGCAGACTATTGTCAAATATAAAAGGTTTGAATCTCATTTTAATCACGGTTAATGTTTAGCGTGTTGGTATGACTGCATGAATCACACACACCTGACTACCCTACCCGGGCCCAACAACACGCGATCAAGTCGACTGTGCATATTTTTGATTTTATTAAACTCAATTTCATGATTTTTTAACGAGCTGTTTCACAAGTCTTATAATCGGTCAACATTACTGTCCACGACTCTGGGCCAAACAACCCATGCGACAATCATACATTTTGAAGGCAATGAAATCAATTTTTAATTATGGTACTAAGAGTTAAACAGCTGTGTGTCCGAGGTACGAAATCGTTGCAACAAAAGCGCATTCAGTTTATGGTAAAGCCGTCGAAACTACATTTTGAGTTGTCAATGTATCTATATCGCTGTATTTTTTGCATGTAGAAGATCCCAAAATAATGCATTAAGTATACACAGTTTTAATTATATTATTTATATATTTTATAAAATTCTACCTTCATAATTGCCCATTTACGGTCAGGCCTCAAGATTAAACGACTCTACAGGCACTAAATCCAGAGCACCAAGCGGTGAGTGAATTCCTTATCGGCTCACGGTAAAAAAATCCTTATCGCCTCTCGTGGTCAGGGATTTTTTTATCACCCACGGACGAGAAAAGCTTTATCGCCCCTCACGGTCGAAAAATTCCTTATCGCCTCTCACAGTCCGGAAATTCCTTATCACCTCTCACGGTCAGGAAATTCCTTATCACCTCTCACGGTCAGGAAACTCCTTATCACCTCTCACGGTCAGGAAATTCCTTATCACCTCACGGCTGGGAAATCTTATCGCCTCTCACGGTCAAAAAATTCCTTATCGCATCTTACGGTCAGGAAATACCTTATCACCTCACGGCTGGGAAATCTTATCGCCTCGAAATCTTGAGGGCGCCGAGCGTCCAGAAAATTCCTTTCCTTATCTGTTTCGAGATCAAAACTACACTTCCAAAACAAAAGCAATTTTCTCTAAAAACATAATTCTGCATTTTTTTCTTGCATGACGCATAATTTATTAAGCATCATGCCACTGTTTTTAATCTGGTTCCTTTTATGTTAGAATCTTCTTGACATACTTATTTCATTTACGAATATTTTATCATTGTGTGTTAATTAATGATTATATATTATTTATGACAGACATTGATTTTTTGTATAAAAAATGTGATACAAAGCTATGAAATTTTAACCTAAGTTCTTTGTAATTTAAGAATGCGAAAAAATACATTTCATGACTTCGCACAGTCATATTCTTTGTCTACGACCATTGTAAAAAGCACCAAACTGAATATTGTTGGTCGTATATAAAATAGTGTATTATGCCTTAAAGCCACTCACATTACAATTGTTGCATAAACTACTATTAAACGATGAGTTCTTCTGCTGCACAAAGCATTATTGTATTTTTATCTTCCCACGACAGTCAGTTTATGTCCACGGAAATAGAGATGTAGGGAAATGTAGGAAATGAGATGTAGATAGAGAAATATAGGTAGGAAATAAATCTTATTATATTTTAGAAACTGATAAAATTTTTTTTCAAATTGTGAATTAAGTCAAAACTTTTTATTTTTGAATGTAACACTTTACTCTGATCTAAACTGGTACAATCAAAAATACAAAATGGTTTCCATAGCCTGGGGAGTCAACACCTGAGCCCCATGCACATATAATTATATTTGACAAACATTAGTGATCCACCCTCATTAACTTGTGTTTAGTTATAATTTTCCCTCGGTTTACTACGTGTTTACTCTGACTTTCTTTACACTAAAGTACAAATATCTATCTTGTTTTCAAACTAGATATGAAAATAATGATTAACTGTTTGGATTACCAAATAGGTCAGTTAATAATTAAACCAAGAAAAATAATAAATAAGCAGATTATTGCAGAAATTTCAGGATGATTTCATGAAAAGAAAAAAAAACTTTTGTTACTGTTTACCAGCAGAACACTGCAAAACACTAATAAAATAAACTAAATAAAAAATTGAATTTTGTCTTTAATTAATTACTACTAAAGGACTTATCCTTGGAAAAAGTACTTAGAACAACTCTTACCAAGTCGTATAATCTAAAATAGAAAGTAACAATACATTAATAACCTTCAGAATTTGTAATAAAATTTTGTTTCTTAAAAACCAAATTATATTAAACAAAGTTAATGTTATTTTTATTTATTCGATTCATTAAAATTTTATATTGATAAAACTTATCATGTACAGTAATTCGAATAAATTAAAAACAAGTAAACCACCACACAAATCCTACTAACCCGTGTTCAACAAAATATAATTTCTGTGCAAAAAATAATTTTTCTTGTTTTTAAATACAAAGTCGACGGATATCAAAAAATTTCTGGACAAATACCTTACAAGTAAAGAGCACTTTGGTAAAAAGATTAAAAATTAATTATTCATGAAGCTGTTGGATTCTAGATCCAATTTGTTTGAGCTTTCTAATGGGATTACGACCAAATAAACTCCTTTGGGGATTTACATCTACTGCCTTTTGGTAACGGCTGAAATAATTGCTTTCTGTGTTGCATTATCATCCTAGATTAGGATTGCTCTTGGTTCATGTACTCCTTAAAGACGAAAAATTGTTTTCAACCGTACTTTGTGTAATGGACGTGATAATTAAGACAGTAAAAAGTGGTTACCTTTAAAATAAAACATATACAATCTTCTAGAGAGGAAAATTAACTATATTAGAAAATAACAAATTCTAATCCCAATTTTAATTGTTGTAACTTTGAATGTTTTAATGCGAAATTTATCACAATGTTATTTAGATTTTTGTCCGGACCAAACTGGTATAGAGCTGAAAACATAAAAGTTTAAAGCAGTCAAAACTGATCAGTTTATACCGATTTGGTCCGGATTATGTGTTAATTGTGTTATGTTTTAGATATTAGTTCACCTGAGGACGGGATCAGATTCCAGATCCCGAAACTTTGTGAAACTTTATTTTACATAAAATCGTGATGGAAAATGTCCACAATAAAAATCTAAATAAAAAATCCACCATCACCTATAATGAATTTCAAACAAAGAATTGATTACAATGCCTGTATTGGCTTACAAATACAACCTCTGAGGTTGAATCGTAAGAGAAATCTTTAAAATTCTGTATGTACGTATTCTAAGAAAAATTGGAATATTTCATATAGATGGATGTTGAATTAATCCTAAGGTTCATTATTATTATTTTACTAAAATCATAACAAATTAAATGTTAATAAACTCTGAAACGAAAAAAAAATATTTTGGTTGGGGTCAAAAAATAAATTTTGAAATGTTTTTCAATTTCCATCTCATAGTTGAAGTTGATACTAACTTATTTCATAATTATAATTTATAATTATAATTTTTTACATGATTTATATGAAGAACCAGCAGTTCTATGAAGTCTTCTTAGAAATTCTGATTATTCAACCTACAGGCAATTTTCACAAAAACATCACATCACAATCTAATCTACTGAATATATTTCATTAACCTTTATCTCAGACGTATACAAATACTGTCTGAGTGCACGAAACAATAACACGAGGACGACTCGACCTACCGGTAGTAAAGATGTTTCAAGATCAGTGACGCCAACCCACCAATAATAAATTTACCAAAGAGATAAACAAATTTTACAACAATAATATTTATTTTTGGCCTAAGGTCCTAACTATGGACGCAAGGCAAACGCTCGCAAGTGATTCGCATTGTTGGCGTATATATACGTCAAACGGAAGGGTTAAATTAAAATTAATAACCAATTATTTTTGGTTTTTATTTTTAAACATCAGTTACACAATTTAAATCTATGGATACTCACTTGATACTGATGGATTTTACTGAGCTAAGGTGTGGCTACGTTTTGTTTTTGGTGCAATACAAAGTAAATTACTACCCTTTGCTAATTAGAACCTGGTGACCGAGCTTTGCTCGGATAGAATAAGACATGTATTTTACAAGTTAATTAGCAAAATTAAAACAAATTTACTGCTCAATGAAAACATTTATGTGGTTTAAATAAAACCGGTTTCATACCCCTTAATTAATATGGCATAAATACTGAACAAAAATATAGCCCTTGGGTGGGGATCGATCACGCGACCTTGCGTACGTGAGATCTGAGCGCTACTAACTGAGCTACGGCGTCGGCCAAGTTCGCATCGTCGTTTAAGAGTTTTTGGCTAACCTCAATTGTTTTAGCTAATCTTATACTGAATTTAAATGTCCATACAGTTTGTTATTATTATCCTGTGATCAACTGATTTTGCTAGAAAAGGAATGAGGATTGAAAAGCAAAAGAGAAATTTAATTCACACCAGTTAATTGGTTTGTTACAGGGGCTTCAAGCAATAGAATGAATACGTTTTCTTTCAAAACACAAAAGATTTTGGAAATAATTTTCTCTGCTTTTTATTTCGCACAGTCATTTTACCCTTTAGTTTTTACAAATTGTTCAGTAATTTGATAATTTTTCATTTATTACATACATAAAATAAATATTAATGCAAAACCTCTATTCACATATTGTTTGCCACCATCTCCAATCAACAACTGTCAAACGGTTATAAACAGATGTTTTGATTTGTATTGTTTACATTTGATTCTCCATAAACGTAATGTTAAATTTTTAGATTTTAAACTCAATATTACAAGAAAACAAGAATTTTCCTGGACAATAGACCTATCTAGAACTTATTTTCTACTCAGAAATTAGTTATTTCCAAAATTTAAAGAAAATCCTTAGTGCCGTTTTCGAGATCCGTGTGCAAATATATATATATAGAAACCTTGCTTGTATTATAGTATTGGATTATAGTCATTATTTTATTACCAATTCATAATTTTACTATTTCATTAGTTTAAGTAATTGCAAAAAAATCTTGCCTAGGACAGTAAAATAGCTTGTGCCTACCCTTGTTTCCATTTTTGGTGTAATTATGTTAAAACAATTGCATTTAAAAAAATCTCATTGAACCCATTAAGAATTAGTGCCTGGTAAAACAGATGATGCAGTGTTTTTTGGGGATCATGTTTGGAATTGTGTGTTTGGCCAAACGAGTAACGAGTTGTATTGTTCAGCAAACACATATTTAGATTGGTTGTGCACTTCCAGTCAGCAACTTAACTCTCGACTCTTTCATAAACACAATATCCCCTTTCAATCGGTTTATTTGTTAATCAATTCACTTCACATTCATGCCACATTAATTTTTGTTGTTCTTAAGACAAGAACAATTTGTGTTACTGGTTATTATTTACTGTTCAATACTATAATTACCTAGGTTTCTTCTGGGTTATCTATAGGGCTTATAGAGTTGAGCTCTTGTAGTGCTAGTTGTGGGTACACATATTACAGTGGAACCTCTCTATAAAAAACCTCAATGTAACAAAATACCCTGTATAACGTATTATTTTTCAATCCCCTTGAAAACGTCACATAACTAAATCAAAATTTACCCTTATATGGCAAACAAAATACGTATGAAGCCTTCTATATAACAAATATTTAGTGTGTGTGTTAGTAATTTTCTCACCCATGTTTAACGAATATCCAAAGTAAGAAACACTTATATAACCTCTTTATAGCGCATTCCCACGGTCCAGATCCCTGTATAACGTATTTTATTCTTATCTAGGCAATCACTTGAGCAAGTCTAGACTTGAAAGTTTTCATTTCCCTTTCTTCCGCCCGCCGCCTGTAATATTCGCAAAAGGTGAACATTTATCATATTATTAATCAAGTGGGACATATTGTAGTAGTTTTTCATGTGTGATTGACAAGTTGGTGTGTTTTTTTGTGCTGGTGCGTCATGGCGTAGAAAAGTAGTAGAAAAGCTCTTAGTGTCGAATTCAAACGTTAAGTCTCAAAACCCTAGAAAAAACCCCATATAAGAAGAAAGTGAACATTGTACCAAAAACTCTTGCAACAATTGCCAAAAAGAAAAAGAAATATAAAGACCAAAGTTGACTTTCTGGTCAATGTAAATAGGTTAAACGGCCCAAATAGAGGACGTTGAAACTGCTGTCATTTTACTTAACCTATTCCCGTCTAAGGACGCACATTTCACATCCGCGTATTTGGATAGACAAATGACTAAGGTCGTGCGCTGTGCGTCCGTGGGGCAGTTATGAGCAAACAATGTGCGTTGCCTTCTTATATTTTGACATTGTTTCTTTTCCGCCATTAAGTGTGCTAGTTCATTTCTCATCAGATAGATGGTGTTGGTGTCTTCTTTTAAATCATCGTATTTAGTTTTCAATGTTCCGTGTTGACAGTAAATTATTTTGTATTTATTAATGAGAATACAGTAATAATGATTATCTTTAAAAGATTTATCATTAACTATTTATTACTGCAGGTAACTAGAAGTAGATGTGTCAAGTGAAATAAAGGAATCATTTGAAAAGAAAATAAGTCTTGATGAAACAACAGTACCTACTTGTTTCTAAGCCTACCGCTTGAAACTAGTGAAAAAGTACAGTAATAAATTATTTTTGTAGCTAAAAGTGATTGAATACGTAGTTAGTATAAGTAACAGGGTAAAGAAATCAAAACAAATAATTCATGAAGTTACTGTTAAATGTATCAAGCTAATAGTGACACACAATCGTAGTGAACAAGGCTCGATTTTCGTTCAGACCCGAGGGCCTCAGGCATCGACCATTCTGTCCGATGAGAATGGGTTAAAATAACCCATGACGAAAACATAATAACATATGTATAAACGTACAATAATACTGTGAACATATTTACTTTCCACAAATAAATATTGTTATCAAATTTGCAGCAGTACATAAAAAGCATATAACACACATTAACAAACATATACATACGTAAACATATGACAAACATAACATATGCCTAAAAATTCACTTTAAATAGTGGTTGGATGCGTATAATATTCTTTATTTGGAGGTTTTAACTAACCCCTATATTACCAATTTCGGCAGAATTTAACGTCAATTTAACGCACCTAATTTTAAGAATACCCTTATGTAATGAATACATTTTTTAGTCTCTTTAAATTCGTTAAATCGAGGTTCCACTGCACTAATAGTCGTCAAAATTGATGAAAACTGATACGTATCACTTAGATATGAAACAGGGCCTTTGCTAACCAAGTTTTTGATTCTGCCACGCTACCTACACCATAGACTAACTAACATTATAAATTAGTAAATATTTCTTATTTATTTTTTTGTTTTACTTATCTAAGCATTTACTTTACACTTCTCTCTCACATCAATCTCTTGGAATAAATCCAAATCATTTGGTAATTTTCTTATTCAATCCCACTTCATTTTCAAAGATGTAAGTTATATTAATATCATGTAAAAATTTGAAGAAGGTTTGTGAGATACAAAAAAAAAGAAAGTACTTCTGTATTCAAATTAATTATTTCACAACACATCATTAGCTTCATTCGTGTATCTTTCTTATGCTCTCATTAAGTGTTATGACTTTTTAGTTTATCAAAAAAGTTTTGGTATGGAAAAGTGTAGTGTTAATGTTTTGTGTTTTTTTTGAGTGTGTGTTTTGTCATCCCTGAACAAAACATCATACATTTTCGAAGGTTGTAATATTTATTTTAATTTGTACTACATGTTAAACTTATAACCAACAGCAAAAAACAGCAAAGTAAATGTAATTATTGTTGGTTTTCCCAATTTCTTTGGGGTCTTCTTTTGACTCACGGACAAGATTATGACAGTCTTAACAAACAGTGGCTATCATTGCATAATACTGTGAACATATTTACTTTCCACAAATAAATATTGTTATCAAATTTGCAGCAGTACATAAAAAGCATATAACACACATTAACAAACATATACATACGTAAACATATGACAAACATAACATATGCCTAAAAATTCACTTTAAATAGTGGTTGGATGCGTATAATATTCTTTATTTGGAGGTTTTAACTAACCCCTATATTACCAATTTCGGCAGAATTTAACGTCAATTTAACGCACCTAATTTTAAGAATACCCTTATGTAATGAATACATTTTTTAGTCTCTTTAAATTCGTTAAATCGAGGTTCCACTGCACTAATAGTCGTCAAAATTGATGAAAACTGATACGTATCACTTAGATATGAAACAGGGCCTTTGCTAACCAAGTTTTTGATTCTGCCACGCTACCTACACCATAGACTAACTAACATTATAAATTAGTAAATATTTCTTATTTATTTTTTTGTTTTACTTATCTAAGCATTTAATTTACACTTCTCTCTCACATTAATCTCTTGGAATAAATCCAAATCATTTGGTAATTTTCTTATTCAATCCCACTTCATTTTCAAAGAGGTAAGTTATATTAATATCATGTAAAATTTGAAGAAGGTTTGTGAGATACAAAAAAAAAGAAAGTACTTCTGTATTAAATTAAATTATTTCACAACACATCATTAGCTTCATTCGTGTATCTTTCTTATGCTCTCAATTAAGTGTTATGACTTTTTAGTTTATCAAAAAAGTGTTGGTATGGAAAAGTGTAGTGTTAATGTTTTGTGTTTTTTTGTGTGTGTGTTTTGTCATCCCTGAACAAAACATCATACATTTCGAAGGTTGTAATATTTATTTTAATTTGTACTACATGTTAAACTTATAACCAAGCAGCAAAAAACAGCAAAGTAAATGTAATTATTGTTGGTTTTCCAATTTCTTTGGGGTCTTCTTTTGACTCACGGACAAGATTATGACAGTCTTAACAAACAGTGGCTATCATTGCGGTGAAGAAGAAGAAAAAGCTTCAGCTGGTGGTACATCAACAAATGCTAGATTATGTTATGGGAGAAGTCTAAATTATTATGAGATAGGGAGAGATATGTCGTCTCCTTGTGAAATGATTCAAAAGGGGTAAAATGATTAAATGTAGTGAATTAACTGTTAATGTATAGTTAGTTCTAGACCTGTCTGGGCGTCCATAATAACAAGGACTTGAGTTTGTAATGAAACTGTGTGGTTATATGAGTTAAAAAAAAACAAGAAATAAAATGATAACAACTGTATGTATAATAATATCTTTATTTAACTTCAACGACTTTGTCAATTTTAACAGTTTTTAAAATTAAAACGCAATAGTCTAATTTATAAGGTTGGTAAATTAAACTCAACAGTTTAACAACACTACTCAAAGTATTCATATTTAAAAAAAATAATTACTTAAATATTTAAACAGAAGTTATACATGTAGAAAATAAGTTGAAAATTCTATCTAACCTTATAAAAAATAATTTATACGTGGGAATATCGTTAACCTAATTTTAAGCTTAGTATATTAAACAAACAAATAAAAAAAATACTCATACATTTGGACAAAAGTTACACATAATGTAAAGATAGAAAATTCTATCAAACCTCATGCTAGGTTTACGCGAGGAAGAAAAGTTGTGGCAGTAATTGCGCGAGAATCGTAGCACAGTGTAAACACCTTATCCGGAAAGTTGGCCGCGCTCTGGTCTGCGAGCGCGAGCGCTAGCTGCATTCGCGGATTATTGTGACAGTTGGCAAATATCCATCTACACGTGAGAGCTCCATATGCAATTTCGACTCGCATGGTCTTGCAAGTCAGTATTCAGAATCAAAAGACAAGCTGATAGTAGATATTGTGAATAATACCTGTGATTGTTGATTGTTGATTAAGGACTGGTGAAAAGAAAAAAGAAAAAGAGGTATACGGCTTAGTGTATGGTATGTGGAGTTAACATAGTTCTTATTTTAATGTTTACAGTGAAACATGTTTTCAGTGTGTTTAGGAAACATACAGTTAAGTTTAAGGAACTATTTACAGCATAAATATTTTTTATAAATGCAAGATAGCATCTTCTGTCTTTTCGTTACGTACCCAATAACAATAGGCAAAAAGTTTGTCTGGTGGGTAAATGTCATATCAATATATATGTAATGTATATATTCCATTCCTAACATCCTGATGGAACTATAGAACACTTACCCATGTTTTGTAAATGTTAACATTAAGACATTTCTAAATATCCCTTCTTTCACCTCATACAATTACTTAAAGTGCACAAATGTTTTGTACAAATGTGTTTTCCTATTCAACCAAATTTCTGTGAGAATATAAACACATTATTAAATTATTATAAACCCCAATTATTTATGGAATAAAATAAATATATTTTAAAGTTTAGACGTGTAAGGTCAAGTGTCAGACACTTGCACTGCCTTCACGCCACCAGCTCTGACACTGCTCACGCACCTGTTTACACGAGCAATTTTTGCTGTCTACCAGAAAACACACGCAAATTTTCTTCCTCATATAAACCTGGCATTATTAAAAACTATTTTTATTAAAAACTATTTTATTAAAAACTATTTAAATGCGGGAATATATTTAACCTAATTTTAAGCTTAGTATATTAAACAAAACAAAAATTATTTATTCATATGGACAGAAGTTACACATAAAGAAAATAAGTTGAAAATTCTATCCAACCTTATTAAAACTATTTTTTATACGAGAATACTTTTAACCTAACCTATTTTTAAGCTTAGTATAAGTTCATTGCTTTTCCTAAGATATTTCCTTCAAAACACAGAAACTTCAATATTCAAAAATCATTCGGGAGAAATCCAAATCAGCCTGTAAAAATGTACCAGCCTGTAAAAAAGGAAAAAAAATTCTGGCTGTAAACGTAAAAGACCATTAAATGTATTTTGTTAAATATCATGAAATAGAAATTATTAAATGTAATTCATAAATGCGTTGGGCCAAAAATGTAATCCTCAAAAAAATATTTTACACCTGCACCTCCAAAATAATAATTCTTGAAAATGAAAATTGCACTCTTCATGAAAAAAAACAGGAAAACAAAAAGAGGCAAGTGTGCCAAAGTAATCTCTTAAATTTCCCAAAACATTTTAAGGTGGAGCGAGTGATATAATTAACAATTGAGAAAAAACATCGTAAATATACTTTGCCATGAATTTTCAAGGTTTGAGAGAATATTTTTCCGAGGCAACAAGTGATTAGCTATGAAATTCGGCAGCGTTTGTGAAAGAAGTGTAGAAAAACTATTCTATCCCATAATGCTTTCGAGCTGATCTTTTACATCAACATGCTTTTATAACAAAGCTTTTTTCATACGTTTGTAAAATTTTGAAAAATTGAAAACATTTCATACACTACAGAAAATTATTTTTGATCCAATTCTTTCATAAAATATGTCACTTACCTAATGGTACTCACACTACCTTAAATGACCCATTAGAATGTGCAGCCCCTACATGAAGCCAGTGAAAGTTTCTAGTCTTGTACTCAAAAATAAAGCATCAAAACCATTTTGAAGCTAATTAAAGCACATTTTTCTTTAACTGTGACGAAGAAGCCCACAAGTACAAAAGTGGCCCGCGTAATTAGTACACCTGTGTTAGATACTGCTTTACTCTTAATTAATATCATTCACAAGAGGATTTCTAGACTAATTTCAGTGACAAAAATATTACTAAATACCACATACATACGAGTTATTGTTGATAAAGTATAAGAGGATGAGTAGATATAAGTTAGTTGTATTAGTATAAAATTGTATGAAATAAAAATATATAGAGCGTAGAAAATCGATATTACATAATTTTGGTGTTTTTCTTATTGTAAATAACCTGAGCTAAATTTACTTTTAACAAATTTTACTTTCCATGATAAAATGGTGTCCACGATAATCTCTAAAAAATCTATATTGTTGAATAATTTCTATTTTATCAAGTTTTTATTTGTTGGTTTCGTCTAATAATTTACATTTAAATGGTCTAGATTTTTAGTTAAAAATTTTCTATGTATTCCTGTTTGCAATTGGAATAGCGTAAAAACAGGAAAAATGTAGTGTCAGTTCTGCTACCTAATTAAACTTTTACGAACTAAATTGAATTAAGTCTTTCTATGGTATATTATTAACACACGTCTAGTAATTCGCTTAGCCAAGCATTTTAATCTTGGCCATGCCTACAATAGCCGTCATTCATCTCAAAGTCTGTGGCTGAATGCACCGCAGTAAATGTGTTGCAGGTGCACTTTATTTTACTTAACGGCCACAATGCAAGATTTTGAAAATGTTTTCTCAAATGATATTATTGAAGACAGAATTGAAACTATTGTCTGTCCCCGTCGGATCCTGCCGATCATTTTTTAGTCAACACACCAACACTGGGGTATACTAAGATACTTAGATACTTATATTTACTTACTTAGATTATTGAAATGGCAACCTACCCAGGTAGGTATTTTAAGCCAAGTATGAATGAGAAATGAGTGTAGGGTGATTGTGGCTCAATTTTGTAGCCTTGTTACTGACTAAGGCTGACATGTTCCTTAGACAGGTCTGTTAATTAATAGTCCAACAGCCGATGGCAACTCAGGGTCAAACAGTTTAACATGGAATCCGAACCACGGTCTCTGAATTACGAATTGGTCTAATCATGAGGGTGGTCTTTGCGGATTAACGTAGTATTCAATAGTGCGGACGTTAATCCACACAAGAGAACACTACACCCACCGAAAATCGCTCACAACTATCCACAATTCGTGACCTCCAAGTAGCTGGATTACAGGATGACACCACCATCCCAGTCATCATAAGGAATGTCATCACAATCGAAGGAGCTGTACTCCTAGTGAACATCATTTGTTCCCACCAGGGGAGGTTAGTGCAGAGGAATCAAGTTGAGTAGTTAGCGCTAAATGCCTAGCTGCTCCCCTGAAGCTAAGACCCTAGCTTAGCTTCAGTAAAAGTCAAATCCCAGCACGTCCTCAAAGCATACAAAGCCTACCTCTCAACCTGGAATGGTCAGCCGATCGAACCCATCAATTTCTTTCTACCTCACTTCAATTATCAAAAGCCCATTGGAGGCATGTCAATAATAGAAGTTCTCAGTTTCCTTTCAGTGGCTAGCTTAAAAATCCTCGGTTTAAATTAACCCATATCATTTTTCCTGTGATTTGGGATATTGCCTCCAAATCCCTTCAACACGTTCGGTGCTGGATTTCGTTTAGCGTGTATTTGCTAAAGTGTGCCGACGAGCACGAATCGAAAACATGAAAGTATCATCAAAGCACAGAATGGCCGCCACAGAGACGAAGCACACCTAAATTTGTGGCAGAACACACATAAAACGCGGCAAACAAATCAACGTTCTCAGTACGACACTGAAGCCGGGTTGTTGACATCGCTCATGAGTGATATTTCCCGCCTTGCGGCAGTGATCCCATTACCTCGGGGAGGATATATCCACCCCGCATACTTAACGTGTTAATCCTTTCACTGCTATGCATTTTTCATGTTATTCTTGTTGTTAAACAATTACTTAACACCAAACAAATACTCAAAGTTCCTAACCATAACCAAATCTTAAAAAGCAGAATAGGTATCAATTGCAATCCCAATTATGCTCAACTACAAGCCAACACTTTTCAAGCCAAATTAGAACTCTCATGATCGAGATTCGAACCCGAGTACTTCCGAATGGCTTCCAACGTTTCACTTGTCAGCGAACGCCGTAACCACCTGGACCACCAGTACACCATCAGACAAATTAGCTATAAAGCATACTCTAGCGGCAAAACAGCAACAACAAGAGTTAGTTCCAGTATCAGCTCCTAGAGGGCAGCTCGGAAGGTGCCGACAGACAACGACAACAACTAACAGTTTCACTTCATTGAAGTAATTTTTGATCCCAGATGAATGTGACACAAAATTGTAGTTATTAGTGCCAATAGAAAGCATGCGTCTGACTACTCACCCTGGGGATCAGGGAGCTCCTCATCTGTCGTCTCTCCAAGCTCTTCTTCCTTCTTTTTCTTTTCTTCTTTCCTCCTCTCCTTTTTCTTGCTGTCCAGTTTCATTTCACTGCAACATTAACAAATTATAAATAATCATGATAATAATCTTGGAGAGATAAAACAGGTCTTATCACCAACAAAGATCACATGTAAACACAATCAACACGTTTTTCCCATAATCCGATGACTGACCAACACATTACTTTATAAAATTTTCAACGCAATGCGAATCATCAAACCATTGAATACTTAAATAAAAACATTTGTTGAATTCCAAATCTTTTCCTACAAATAGATTTTTTTAGAGGTATTAAAGGTAAAACAAGATTGGATACAATAAGGAATTCTGAGTTGAAAAGAGGAATAGTTGGAGAAAGTTTGAGAGAGCTAGTAGAGAAATTGGGGTTGAAATCATTCAACTTAAGAAGAATGGAAAACGATGGAATCCCAAAAAAACTAATGAGCTTCAAATGAATAGAGGAAGGTCCAGAAGAAGTGGATTGATGAGGTATCAAGAGAAGTGCAGACACAGTATGAGGAGGGAGAGACATCTTGGAGGGTGGGAAGACGATGGAGAAGTCAACTGAACACAGATGGCAGGATAACCAGAAAGGAAAATAAGTGTAACAGTAGTTTATGTGTATCTGTTTGAAATATACAACGGTGTAGATTAGATTACCATTTACTGTCATTTGACAATTTTAGGATTCTTAAGAAAAAAAGTACCTGGCGATCGAGCTTTGCTCGTATAGAATAAGACATGTTTTATAAAAATTAATTAGAAAAATTAAAACACATTTATTACTCAATGAAAACATTTATGTGGTTGAAATAAAACCGATTTAATACACCATAATTAATATAGCACTGAACAAAAAGTATCGCCCCTGGTGGGGATGGAACTCGCGGCCTATAGTTCTTGAGGCCGACACGCTACAACTCGGCTACGACGTTAGTCAATTGAGCGATGCCGTTTAACGTCTTTTAGCCAAAGCCGATCATTTACTGTTTAATTATCTATACCGTTATTATTAGCCTGTGATCAACTGATTTTGTTATAAACGGAATGAGGATTGAAAAGCAAAAGAGAAATTTAATTTACATCAATTAATTGGTTTGTTACAGTGGCTTCAAGCAATACAACGAATACGTTTTCTATTAAAACACGGAAGATTTTGGAAATACTTTTTTCTGCTTTTATTTCGCACAGCTATGTTATCCTTAAGTTTCTACAAATTGTTTAGAAACCTGATAATTTTGCATTTATTTAATTCATAAAATAAATATTAATGCATAACCTCTATATTGTTCCCCGCAGTCTTCAATCAAGAACTGTCAAACGGTTATAAACAGCTGTTTTGGTTTGTATTGTTTACATTTTATTCTCCATAAGCGTAATGTTAAATTTTTAGATTTTAAACTTAATATTACAAGAAAACGCGAATTTTCCTGGACATAGACCTATCTAGAACTTATTTTCTACTCGGAAATTAGTTATTTCCAAAATTTAAAGAAAATCCTCGGTGCCGTTTTCGAGATCCGTTTGCAAATATACATATATATACACACAAACCTTGCTCGTATTGTAGTATTGGATAAAACATGTATTGGATTAACTTTTAAGACACATGTGATATTAAAGAAGAAAATATTTTCTAATTTGATAAACTTTACTACTAAATAAAACTTTAAGTGTAAACTGATTTATAAATATAAGAGTTGCTAAAATTTTTTATCTGTTGAATTGTCAAAAGAGATAGGAAATAATGACTTTTTGATCTGTTATCACAAAATAATATATTTTGAGAATTTTTTTACAATAATAGGTTGAACATAACGATATTAAACTTTTAAATAATTGTCTTTCACTTTAATTTGTAGAAGTTCCAGTGGTATTAAAGTCAACCTATATCTCGTTTGTTCCATGGAAACTTGATAAAATCCACTGACTTAATTGTATCAACTCATGTTCTGTAGCTATTAATCTTTAAATTAAACTTAAAAGAGTAAAACACATTTTATATTGGGATGAATAATTGGATGAATGAATTTAATTTCTTTTTGAAATTGATTGGTCTCTCAGAATCAACTCAAAAAGTGAGTGGTAGAAGACAGACCCCGGAGCTCTTAATGGAATTGATATGCTAATAAATGTTTATTTAAGATTTTATTTGCAAAGTCTTATGTTAATCTCGAATCGACATTGTTTCTAAATTTTCCAGCTCTTGTTTCTCACTTTCTTTCCATTTTTAGTTCTCAATTTCAATTTATTTTGTATGATATTCGTATTAGATATTATTTTTATAATTATTAGTGGTTTGTAGTGAAGATAATAATATAATTTTTACCAGTAACCTATTATTTACAGTTTTCTTTGACAGTTAAAATTAGTTGGAGTAAATTATGTTACTAGAATAATCACTTTTTATTGATGAACTAGCAGTACGCTCGTCCTCTGTACGGGTTCTAGGATTCTGTGTTAAGAGAAAAGATTCACGTACACGCATATAACTGGTAAAAGTACTGTACTTCGTTGTTTATTGACCGATTTTCATAATTTAGAATTCATTAAATAGGGAATTAAATTTAACATATATTTTTATATAAAAAAACCTTTTTTAAAGTTATTTTAATTTTAAAATGTTAAATGGCCGCCCTAATCGCGATGATATTTTTGACCAAATTGGGTCTTTACTATTTAAAGACACATGTCAAGTTTCAAAATAATCGTTATAAAATTACTGAGATTAAAAATATTTTATAAAAAATTTTTTTTGCTTATATTGACCCAATGAATCACATCATAAAGTTTGGTGACGGACTTTACAGACACCCTGTATGTCTAATATAGCTCAGAAATGGCTTTATAAGAGCTTTTTATTTCATTTTTATCATGTGTCGGTCAGTTTAAAGTAAACAAAAACCTTCCCCAAAAGGTAAAAATAAGGAAAATATATTTCCAAACTGTGGGTGCTCTAGTTTTCAGGGAGAAAACTAAATATTTTCATTGCAAGCAATTTATTAGCAAGCTAATTTTATTTATATAGATTTTATTAAAAGATTATCATTTGACTATTAAATTTCCACTGGGATGTTGATGTCTTCCAATATTGATTCTCTTTATCCTGATCAATTTGATCTTGGCTTTTGGCATCATACATTCTCCATATGTACAATATTTTCATGTTATAAGCGAAGTAAGTTAAAACATAAAAAGGTAGAGTATTTGGTTGGTAGAACTAATTTATTTAGGCTTAAAAGTCAGTTGGTTACCTAGGACACCTACATAGAATAGTCGTTTATTCCATCGTTTTTGCAACTGATTTTGCCAGTTTAACAAGACTTAAGTTTGGTAACTTGCAGGACATATGGCAAGCCAAGTTGTTGGTATTAAAGTTATCAAAAATATAAAGATTAAAGCTATCTGAACACAAAAACAGTATCACAGTCATTGATCACAGATAGCAATATTTCTTTACGCATAAAAAGTATTTACAAGAAGTTATTAAAGTAAGCAATAGTTATTCTATTAATAAATTTGAGTGTTTCAAATAAAATAAGAATATTATTGTTTGAAAATAATTAATTTCATGAATGGAACTAAGAGAAAAAGGGGCAATATAAAACAGTAGAGCTAAATATTTTCACATTTATAACAATATTTATTTCAAACTTATTTTTCGATTATTTAGAAAAGATTAAATAAAACGTGACAACTATATTGGCAGTCCTTAATAAATCATCCCCCTATACAGATAACTAAGACCATAAGCAATAACCGTGAGACATTTGGGAAGCGAAGGGACACAAGATATGGCTAACTGGAACCTGGAACCAATCCACTGAGCAATTTCAATATTTGAGCAATTGATTAGAATTCAATCAGATTAAAAGGATAAATGAATTAACAGCCCTTATTTCATCTTAACTTTTTCAATCTATCTTTTGATGGTGTACCACACACATTTTATATCTTAAGATAGTATTTTATCGATACAAAATACAAAATATTTAATTTCTTAAAATAAAACTTTACGAAGAAAATTTGATCAGCCAAAACCAACATAATATCATCTCATTGTTTAACAAGTTTCTATTTCTTTCTCATTTGACATTTAACGTTTTTGATAGATATTTATATTATTTGACGCGTTAGTTACATTTTTAGTCACTACTGTGTTGATTTAATACTGTATTTTTGCGCTCTTCTCTAGGATCTCTTTAAAGCGGGAGTATAAATAGGCACTACTTTTAATAGGTGTTTAATATTCTATATAACTATAAATCTCATAAAATTCTCCTTGGAAGTCACAGCATAAATATTACAAGTTAATTAGCAGTATAGATTATCATTAACAATATCATTGAATTTAAATTCAAAATAATAGGATTATTTTTTCAAAAAAGAAATTAACATTGAAAAAATTCCTCAATTCCTGAGAATTGAGAATTTCTCAGAAAAGGAACAAATGAAACAGAGAACCTTGTCCTAACTAACCCCAATCTACATAAGAGTTAAGGTATGCAATTAGGGAGATGTACCTCAGCAATTTAATACACAAACAAGCTAATTGTTTAAAAATAAATAAAGTATTTAAAACTTTAGAGTAATTTTTTTCATAATTAGAGGAAAAATTTATTTCAAATTTACATTTTTTCACTCATAGTGAAATTGGCTTCATTACAAAGACAATTTTTACATTTAGATTGTTTTAAATTTTTGGTTCTAAAAATACTATTTCAAGACTTTTACTGTAGTGTGACTAACTTTTTTCTAAAAGATTTTACAATAAATTTGGTATTTATCCTTGACTGCCAATTAGGCCTATTTAAATATTCATTATGAATATTTTTTTACAGTAACCAATCGTTTGTATTGAAAAAATAGCTCAAGGATATTTACAGAAGAACCAAAATTGTGGCTGTAATAAGAAGGTGGCTTAGTCAAGTGAGGGGAAGAGTGGAGGAGGCAACAATTAGAAGAATTTGGAGAGGCCGACCTCAAGGGAGGCGCCTTTTGAAGAGAGTGAGAAAAATATGGAAAGACCAAGTGATGGAAGACATAAGAAGAATTGGGGCATGGCTGAAGATCGAAGAGTTTGGAGTCAACTAGTTGGCTAATCTAAAAATCAATTTCGATTTGAGTAGCCACAGGGGTAAGTACATTTTCACATTTACATCTCTATACGGGGCTACCTCAAACATAATTTAATCAAATTTAATAATCTATAAAAACAGTAAAAATGAACTAACCTAATGACTAGAAATTTGAACTATTTTTGGGAATATGTTAGGAATTATATACTTGGCTAGGAAAGTATGTAAAAGTATAGATCCACTTGAAGTATTGTATAAATACAATGCGAGGTATTGTATTTATGTATAAAATATTTGTGACTTCATCTCATAGAACTGAATATTCTTTACTATAGCTCAGTATTCTTTAAAAATACCTCACTCAATAAAAGAAATAAATTAAGCCACACATGATTAAAAACTAGGCCAATAAAAAGATGTATGCATGTAACAAAATTCTAACATCAAAAATGTTATTACGTGAAACCAAAATTAAAGTTTACCACACAATTTATTCGACCAGTTTTGTTATATGGAGCAGAAACATAGATATTAAATAAATAAGAAGAGAGAAGACTCATAGTTTTTGCAAATAAAATTTTTAGAAAATTTATGGAGCAGTATGTGGTAATGGAGAATGGAGATTCAGACATAATGAAGAATTAAGGAATAAATACAGAAATTATGATATCAGAGCCCACGCTAGAACTTGACGTTTGAGATGGGTGGGGTATGTCTTGAGGAGAGACAGAGGATCACTGTTAAGGGAAGTAGGAGAAGGGCAGCCGAATGGGGGAAGACCACCAGGAAGGCCCAAAAGAAGATGTTGGGACAGTGTGAAAAAAGACATCACATGAGCAGGAGCAGCAATTGACGAGGCACAGGACAGGGCGAGCAGTTGTTGGCGAGGCCAAAACCTTACTTGGATACTGGCCATGGTAGTTAAAGTAAGTATAATTCAAAACTAAATTAAAACAATATTTAATTGACAAATCACTATATTCAGAGGGGATTCACTGAATGATTAATTAAGAAATAAACTTAATTAAATAGAAAATTCTTTATCGGATACAATTCTTGTAGTTATTTTTTACACTAATACGTAATACATAATTGACACTTCTTAATGTACAAATGTACATGAATGCTAATACAAATTATAGTACAGTAGAACCTCTAAAACTCGATTCCCAAAAACTCGACAGGGCTGGTGAATTAATATTTTTTACACCGCCCATAACCTAAAGGTACATAGGCCGCCGAGAGTGCTAGACACTCGACTAGGTTTTGGGTTCTCCAACGCATCCTTTACCTGCTGGGGTGGGCTATTGTTTGCACATGTTCCGAATTTCCTGTGGCCCACTTTCCTTATTGTGAGGCAGCGCATTGACCGGGCAGGTCATAAACTACCCTCGTTTTATTGTCGTCACTGGGGGTTCAGCTTAGTATAAATGTATATAATAAATCAATAAATGTAACATTTTAACAGGTTTGCTGCGGGCGGCACCGATCGCTGCTGCACGCCGTCCCCTCCCCCATAATACGTCAGTGAGCTGCTAGTACTTCTACATTGCCTGTGTTTGTTATAGCGCTTGTGGTGTGGTTCATATGTTTCATTTTGGGCAGTGTCCGTTTTTGATTCATATGTTTCTATGAAAATATATGTTTATGTAAACATTGTGGATGGCATTTCTCCACTGTTTTCCATTGACTGGTGAATAAAAACAAAAAAATTTAGTATAGGTCTATACTACTATCTATTCCATGAATTTTAGCAGTGAACGTGTTTTACTACTGTAAATAAGCGTTTTATTCAACCCTTTTTTTTCCTTAAAACTCGACATCCTCAAAACTCGTCAACCTTTAGGTCCATATTGTGTCGAATTTGAGAGGTTCTACTGTATATATTAGACATAGTTTTCAGTCTTTATTTTGGGATTTCATCTTACATTTAAAGGTTCCTCAACTAATAAAATTCATTCATAAATGAGTTTGGTATCCTGACAGACATGTGAAACAATCAAAAATATCACCCTGGAACTGCCCATCAAGTTTCCTCAAATTCCATCGTGTTATGATGCAATTTGTATGTACATTTTTTTTAATTTTGTAAAAAATATGTTGCAAATGGTAACAGTAATGTATTATATATCATTTTATTCAGAAAATAACAAGGAATACTATGGTAAAGATTATTTTCAAAAAAATAACAGATATATTAATACAAAATTTATATACAGTATGTGTATTTAATTAAAACATGATACACAAACTTTATGGATCATGTACAAATTACAAATTTAATGAATAAGGATTTCCAGAATGCAAATTTGATTTACTATGAAAAATAAATTCAGTTTACTGAAACATAACAATAATTTACAGAATCGACCAGGAAACCTACTTTCACACTATTCACAATATTTACAAGCAACGCAACAGGTGTATCGGACCTATTTTAAAGTTTTAGCAGGCTGCCAACACAATACAATTGAATAAATTTACCATGAGCAGGCAGCCAAATTCAATGGCTTTACAGTGGTAAGTAAATTAAATAGGTCTGTTGAGAACAAGTATACATTAGATTAAATATACTGGATTGGCGACATTATGGCTGACGGCATTCTCAAACAACCTATATTAGCCATAAATTGACTGATTAGTAGTTCCAGGGATAATCTTGATAGTATATTTAGTAACTTCACCAAATCTTTCTATTGAGCTGAGATAAGTTGAATGTGATCCTTCGCATGTCTGTCAGTATGAAATGTACTGAAAACTGACCTGGAAGCAGTGGTGAGAGGAGGCGCTGGCTGCGTCTGGGCGTCGAGGGGTTCACAAGGGGGAGGGGTGACAGCAACGGTCAACAGTGGCGGTGACGGATTATTGTCCTTAGTCTCTACAGTATCACAGATGGGGTCGGGGGGTATGGACGGAGTCTCACTGGGGGCGGGAGGGGGTAGAGGGGCAGGCGGATGTTCTTGTTTCTGCAACTGTTCCCGCTGCAGACGGGTGGTCACACCAGTGGCGCTGCTCAGTATGGAGTCCATCGGATCACTCGCGGCACCGCTCGTACTAGCTCCCGCTCCACCAGCATTGTTCACCTTCCCGTGTGGATTGCGGCTCGATCTTGTCCGCTGCCGTGACTTCCCTGAAACATTGAAATTTGTTAATTTTGTATTCTGGAGTTGTTGATTACAAAGCTCCTATCCCAGCCCAAACAAAAAAAATCCTGCAGGTGCAAGTCAAGTGTGAATTATTGTGCTAGCCAAAATTCCCATTATACAGTGTGTGTTTGATAATAGGAATGGGTTAGGAAGGAAAGGATAGATAAGGTGAGTAAGGATGGGCTCGGTCATCTAAGGATGGTAAAGGTGGGTAAGGACAAGCTTGGTCATCTAAGGATGGATAAGGTGAGTAAGGATGGGCTCGGTCATCTAAGGATGGATAAGGTGAGTAAGGATGGGCTCGGTCATCTAAGGATGGATAAGGTGGGTAAGGATGGGCTCGGTCATCTAAGGATGGGTAAGGTGGGTAAGGACAAGCTCGGTCATCTAAGGATGGATTAGGTGCGTAAGGATGGGCTCGGTCATCTAAGGATGGAAGGATGGGCTCGGTCATCTAACTATACCTAGTTAAGCTCTGGACTTGAGTCACCAACCCAAACTAAGTGGGTATTTTTATTTTAATTCATCTCTGATTGTGTTAATATTCTTTATTGTCTTCAGATTTTTGGCTGTAACTACTCTTAAAAACTCGAACATTTAAATAAATGAAAAATGTTGAGACACTGCTAAAGGACACCCATATACCAAACTTCAAACAGATAAGATGACCATTATCTAAATCTATTAGGCCATTAGTTCCGATCCAGCAACCTTTGACTAATTGGGCATTACACCTTAGCTACCGTACCGGATTCTTTGTCTCCTATTCAGTACTTACAGAACTTACTTCTGAGAGGCCTTCAGTGGCACTAAATCTACATGAACATGACTATCAATAATATTTGAAACTTACTCAGAAGCCGTTTGTAGTTTTCTTCCTTTTTACTATGGTAATAGTACTGTACACAATCACACGCACTTTTACGGTCGAGGTAAGAGGCTATCACACCAAAGTTTTTTGGATGTTGAAGGAACTTTTCTTTAAAAATTTCAATTTCCGCTTTAGTCCACACGTTTAACACTTGTCTCTCTTTATATTCAGCGGCAAAGTCTTCTATCTTCCCGTTGTTGTTTACGTAGCAATACCGCCGTTGCCGCGCATCCAACAACAGAGGGGGAATCACAGCATAAGACCTCATCTTCTTATCTTCCATCTAATAAAAACAAAACAAATTCAGAATTTATAATTAATACATAGATATGTTCATATAGGTATTTTATTATGGATGTAATAAAAGTAAGTTTAGTAACATCAAAACAATAAACAAACACAGAATACAGATGACATATAACAGGCTGCTTAACCCTAGAACACAAAGGCTCCCTGAGCCAAGCGTTGTTACTAGGGCGTAGTCTCACAGACTACTTTTTTTGAAAGTAAATAAAAAATACTTTTCATGACGGGGAAAATTTTTAATTATAAAAATACTTAAAATGAACATTTAATTAATGTTTTAAAAGAGTTTAATATTCAAATCTTAATTGTTCTGGCACTCGCAGCAGATTGTCCCCTGGTGATTGCCACACATGGCATTTGCGCAGCGTCTATAAAAATATTTTTTCATGCGCCGTAATCTTGGAGGTCAGAGGGCACACACCTTCCTTCCTCGTTGGTATTCTATACTCTGCAATAAGACACCACGATCTACACACGTTGCGAGTCTGCCGCGAACTGTGCGTTGTTACAAAGGCGTAGTCGACCTGACGACGTGAACTTAATAAACTTTAAAAAACTCGTTAAACAAAGGACGCAAGCGAACACCAACCAGACCCTTTCAATAGTAGGCCAAGACCGACAGCTACACAGAGTTTTGTGAATTTTAGTGGAGTGGAAGGGGGTAAGGGGTAGAAATGACACCTTGCGAGTCATCTCTGAGACGACGCCTTTGAGTTCTAGGGTTAAGTCACAGATTACACTCCAAAGACCACTTAACCTATAACTCAAGATATCTGAGCGGAATCGGAAAACACAATACTGTAAAAAATGTTTCAAATTCTTATTACAAATGCTAGAAAGTGTGGTGTCTGTCTTTGGTCATAACACACGTGTTTAACAAGGGCAGACTATATCTGTCTTTGACAAAGTCAAAACATATAAAGCCCAGAAAACAAAGATGATTTTAAAATTTACTTTAGTGAACTACAATTACTTGCACAGAACTTTTGCTTTTACTTGATCACAATCTGCTCCAGCCCTCACCTCTTGCTCCTGGAGTCCATCCATGATTTCCTCCAAGTCAGCTTCGCTTTTGATCCTTGCTCCTACACGGTTGAACCTTTCCCGGTCCTCCCGTTGCTTCCTCAGTTCAGGAAACACCTTCTCAAAAAACTCGCGGTTTTTAGCGTCTTTCGCTTTTCTTTTCGCTGAGCTTTCAATCTGTGAACAATCCGAAGGTCCTATTACAAATGAAACTTTGTAGTAAAGTCATTCACTAAACCATGGATTTCAATCACAACATTCTCTGCCATACCCACCTCACCTAGGAGTTTATAGTCAAAGGCATCACAGTCAATGTTATCAATATTAACTGTAAATGTAATCATGTAATCAATGTCAATGTTAACTAATTTCAACCCTTTGCACGCTGGATATGAAAAATAGACTTCACTTATAAACCATTGTATTAGCATAACAAATATTTGTATAAATATTAAATACAAACATTTTTTGCAACCTCTTTCTTAAGATACTAAAAGTAAAAACAAACAATGTCTTTACTGAAGTGTAACCTCAACACAAACACGTGGGAACGTCTGCTTTCACAACAGATCAGCTGACTGAGGCTGACAGCTGAAGCTGCGATACATGTAAGGAGTTAAGTTTTCACAGTAAAAAATTAAAGATTATTTTAACTATCGAAAAACGTGGTTATCATAATTTGAAGATAATGTTATATTAGAGTTATATCGAAAGAAGACAACATCCTACACAAACGATGGTTCGAAAAAATATATCGAATGTTATAGAATGAAATGAATACTTATGCTTCTAAAGGCATGTTTCTCAATTATAAATGTTTTGTCAAGGCATTAATTAAGCCGTAACAAGACAGCAGTTTCAAAGTTCTATAATTCGGGTCGTATAGCCCTTTTATACTGTCCAGAAAGTCCACCTTCGTCTTCTTAGGCTATTTATTTTTACAGTTGACGATTTTGGCAAGAGTTTTTGGTGTAATGGTAAAATCCTTTACAATGTCCACTTTCTTCTTATGTGGGTTTTATTCTAGGGTTTATATATATATATATATTTTTTATTTTACATTTTAATTCGACACTATGAGCCTTTCTACTAGTTTTCTCCGCCATGACGCACCAACACAAAAAGCACACTAACTTGTGTGTGCTTCACACGAAAATCACGAAAAACTGCTACAATATGTACTTCTCTTAACACTGTGATAGATGTGCACCTTATTACGAATATTACAGACGGTGCGCAGAAGAAAGGAAAATGAAAACTTCCAAGTATAGGCATACTCGAGTGATGGCCTAGATAAGAATAAAATACGTAATACAAGGGTCTGGACCGTGGGAATGCATTATATAGTTGTTATGTAGGGGTTTCTTACTTTGGATGTTCGTTACACAGGTGTAATAAAACTATTAAAAAAGATACTAAATATTCTTTATATAGAGGGTTTATACGTATTTTGTTTGCTATATAGGGATAAATTTTCCATTGATTTATGTGACGTTTTCAAGGGGATAACAAAATAATATTTTATACAGGGTAATTAGTTTCATTAAGGTTTAACATTCAGCCATAATGCCCCACAGAAGGGACCTTTCATATTGACATTGTAATATGTATTTTTCATGTTTTATGAACAAACATATTGTTTTCTAAGGAGGATGTTTTATTTACAGTTATTTTTACCATCCTAGACAACTTATACTATTAGCTATACTGTTATACTATTAACTATTAGTTATACTATTAATTTATACTAACTTAACTATAGCTACTATTTTATGAGGTTATATTTTAAGTGCATAAAAAATAACTAAATAAGAACATAAAAGAAGAACATACAGAATACAAAGAACATGCAGAATACAAAGAACATACAGTTAAGTCCAGTTTATCCTGATTATGTCTCTTTCTTAATTTCATTTTTTTGGAGGAATAGTCTAAAAAAAAACTTATATTAATAAAACTTCAGAATTTCAATAACTTCAAACAAAGCAAACTGGTACCAACAAAACAGACAATAATATTAAAAGCCCAGCCAAATTGTAAGAATGCATATATGAAATTGCTATTAGTAAAATTTAGAAACTTAACAATCAAAAATCAAAGTGGACAACTTAATATAACTCCTTATATACTTGCAAGTGATTAAATAATGTATTATATAGTTTATACACATATAAGATAATGACAGATTCCAATGCCATCATTATTAAGGCGATTATTTTAAGTCAACAATGTGTATGATAAATACTATGATAAATTCCCACATTTATAAATATTTAAATTATCAAATAAATGCAAAATAATTCTGCCTCAAAATTTAAAAAAAAATTCCAGCTTATACCTGATGTTTCAAAAGGGATTTCATTCAGTACCAGTATATATGTTAATTGTAATCATGAACTCCCAATATAAGTATAAATAAAATAAAAACAAATACATAATAATTCTGAATCTAAAGTCATAAGGAAAAGAATTTGGGGGGCTAGTCAGGGTAGTGTATCCCTCTCTACCAGGGAAGGGGGTCGGCAGCCCCCCTCCAAAAAAAATATTGTTGAGTGTTGTTTAAGCATTTTAATAGGCATTTAAAAAGTTAGCTACATACATGAATAAGATTAGAAATAGATTGAATGGACATAATTTCAGGGAAACTCCTATGACCTTAATAAAGCCATACATCCCACATTACTCAGCCCTTGTGTACGATGCTAATCATTTTATTAATTATTTACAAACCGCTCGTCTCTACAGTATTCAATATTTGAATTTTCTTAGTTAGAAAGTATTTACACTTAAACTATACAAAATTAGGCAACTAGTCATAGTAGGAAAGTAGTCATTTTAACCTAATAATTGATTCAGCCACTCATTACATTTTTCACCTAGTATTTACATTTTTTTTAATCCCAGTATTTTGGGTGAGGAGGTTTCAGCCCGGAAACCCCCCTAAATCCACAACTGTGTGTACCTGATGTTTCAGAAAGGATTATGTGTGTATTAATTGTATTCATAAATTTCCATATCTATAAATATTTAGATTAAATTATAGAAAAACTGACTCACAAGGGATAAGGATAAGGATCATTCCACATTGTACCTGAAGTTTCAGAAATGATTTTGGGAATAAATAGTTTTTAAAACCGAACTAAATAAAATATCACTAAATTATAGTCATACATTTATATGAATTAGTATTCTCCTCAAGGGAATTGTTAGTAATTTTTTATTACTAATGTTGGTCATATTGTTCTCCCTGTTCTCTTCCCCCTTGCCTTGGCTTTCTTTCTCTTTAGATTAATTAAAAATTGTTTCCATGTTTAATCAGATACAATAATTTTACAAGTGTTATTGACATTTTACAAATACAGTTTTAATAAATGTGGTTAGGACATTTAGGATAGGATTTTTAGGATAGGTTAGACATTTTAATAAAGTAAAAATGGAAAGGTCAAGTTCTGGTTCCCAGGAAAGGTATGAAGCATCTGTTCACTTTTACAAATTGGTGGTTAATAAATTCCACCAAAAATAGATGCACTGAATGAATTCACTGCATTTATTTCCCTCTATAAATAAATAGGGAATATAGATGGCATATAACTCTTAGATTATAATTAACTGCTACTTCATATATTTCCTACATTTTGTTCAAAGTCTGCACTACCTCCGCCATCTTGAATTTTTAGTCCCATAAAGAACAATGTTAATTTTGAGAAAGAATTATGACCTAAAGAAAATACATTGAAAAATTATCACATACTTAACTATGCGGTAATTATATTTTTCCGGAAAATAAAATAAAAATTGTAGCCTATTTAACAATTTTACCTTTAATTTTGTACCTCAACCATCTTTTTATAACTAGGCCTATTGTGTTGTTACACAATACAATGTGTTATTGCACCATGTAGTAGTAACAGGCTGGCCGAAGGTTGGTTCTTACAAGGCCAAAACGATATATTTTGCCATCAAGGCAAACTCTTAAATGTACTTAGGTGTCCTACTTTTCTAGTTATCTGTGGATAAATAAAAATAAAGTGTAAAATGTAGGAATAAGTTAGAGCTACATTATCACATCCCAATAACTGGTAATATATATAAAGCCAAATAGGTAAGTCCTATATTTTTTCTTTAGAAATCGAGAATCAAAATTTTGCTAAAGAAATTATAGAGGATTTTAAGTTGTAGCCAACTCGCTTGGGGGAAAATTCCCCTAACCTATTTTTATTATTAACAATTCTAGTAGGCTAGAGGTGTGCGGATATCCAAAAAGTCAGATCGGATCGAATATCCTGCTCCGATCCGCATGCAAAAAAAGCATCCGGCAAAGTCCAATAAATATCCGAACTTTCAGATAGACCGTATAAAATGTGCTTTAAACCGAAAGATTAAAGCAAAATTTTTCGTTAGGGATTAAGTCGACAATACGTAACATCTTTAATTGAACGAAAAGTGTTAAAGCATAAGATTTAAATTACGCAATTCATATCGTAGTGGAATGTAAGAACGTCATTGACCGGTCCGAGGATGCGGTGTAATTATTTGATTCATCAACTAAATATTTAAGTAACCGATTAAGTTCAACACAATATTGCATTTTGAAACACAAAGCATAGCATTATCGATTGTTGAACCGAGTATAAGATTGCGGGTTGATATTATTCTGCATAAAATATGATTTCGGCTACAAAAACCTTCAATTGTTGATCTAATATTTGGTAACAAAGCTCAATAATCATAGTGGCTCATTTTGCGGTGGTATTTGAAGCAAAAAAATGTACTACTTTATTTTGATTGTCTACGTAGATTATCAAACTTGAATTATTTTGATATAGGCTAATGGACTATTTTTCGTTATCACATTTTCAAGTTCTCCAGTTTTTAGTAATATGATAAAGTGTTGCCAAATTTATATTTGTCCTATTTCGTCATTTCATGTTCATATACCCAAAAATATTTTCACTCGTTTTCTAAATTTTCTCTTTGATGGATGAATTTACGTATGATTAGTTTTTAAATAGTGCATTTATAGACTATTTTAAGATAAAATAACTATATTACGACAAGGTACCATAATTTCACAGGTTTTAAGTTTTAATATTGTAACACGGCAGCCCGAGCCCAATATGCAGATAGCCGATGACAACGAGCCAACATCGTCTTTCAAAACTTGATTCTTTATTTATGGTGATTGCTTTTTATAATTGTAACAAATAAAATAGTTGAATCATGAAATAAAATTGTGAATTATTTTTTATTTCATTGTGTTTTATATGATTAAATTTTTGGATCTGGTGATGTAAATTATTGGTGAATTATAAGATGTTTATTGATTTCATTCTTGATTTATGCCACCTTAAAATTTGTTTCTTTTAAATGCAGTGAAGTATAAATTTTAGTTTTGTTGTTCAGCCTATGAATAAGTTATGATTTTTTACGTGATTTTTAACTTGGTAATTTGATTCGCTGTATGTTAGTTATACACAGTTTGCAGCACTAATATTGCAGGCACCATTGGCGATCGGTGTACATGCGACGTGGACATTTATATCCTGTTATATTTTCCAACTATCCAGATTTTTAGCTTCTATGCTAGGCCTATTCCGACTCTGCCACATGAATATGGATAAACTGAACTTTTACAGAACTTTATTTGACGCATGAGAAGAATTTAGATCTTACATAATTATGATTAGCGTTCTTTGCTTTCTGCCTCTTAGATGGCTGCGACAAAATTAAACAAGTTGTTGTCGCTATGACAGCGATGTATATTCTGACATACAGCGATCTGCAGAGTTAGGTTGGTTATTAATAGTAAAATAATATCAATAACCGACTTAATCTACATTCTCAGACGGCTGTATAACTCATCTGGTGTTATTATATTCTTAAAAACTCAGGAAAATCCTACTGAGATATTTATGATAACCAAAACAAACATAACAGCCACAGCGTGCTGATTATAGGTGTGACAATCAACTCCATATCCTTACTCTCATCACTGCCTTCTGGGAGACAGATGGCAAATATCGTTTATCAGAATGACTTAGAATTTGGGCTGCAAGTTCAATAAACAATATCTTTCTAATTATTTAGTTATTTTTGGTATCCAGTTAAAAAAAAAATTGCTGGCCTCCTTAAAATACAGGGTAAGAAACTTATATAAATTAATTCTCACCTTTTCAACCTTCCGATGCCATTCTTGCACCAGCCTTGAGTACGTTTGTGTCAGGTACTTCTCGCGTGCTTCTCTTTCCTTATTTTTACTACGCAGGTGCTCTAATAGCCTCTTCTTGAATAAAAAATGCCTGAAAATACATAGATATATTTGAATTAGAAAAAGGAATTTTCCACATATGATATAATTTTTGTGGTAACAGATTGATAATTTCTAATTTTATGCACACAGCTCTTCAACTTAATATCATCATTTAAGTATGCATCTTACAGAAAACTAATATTAAAAACTGATTAATGTACAAGTTTTTACCGAATATTGAGACAAATGACATAGTCACCGACAATCTATAACGCTGAATTTAGTGGCATATCACATGATTCCCAAAAAAAGACAACTTCGAAAGCTCTTTAAAGTAACATTGGTTTACATAAGACCTGTGAGGTACCAAGTTTCCTGGGATTCACATTTTTGAGGTTCTGTTATGCTTTAAAACTAAACTAAGTTATGTCAATACTCACTTTCTCCTATTTTCATGATAAACAGCTGTATCTGAAGGCTGGTTGTAAAGAGGCTGAAACAAATGAAACAAGAAGTTATTACAAGCCAGAAATATAATCCGCTATCGACTGCTCAACAAAGACATTATTTTTAGTAAATCGGATGCACTTTGATCCACGGGAACAGCGTTTTCATACTCCCTACTTCGTATGGAAGTAATTTCACTATTATTATTTTTTAGCAGTGAATGTGTTAGAATTTCTTAAAAAAGGGACCATTAACAATACACATTTTAAATTAAAACACTTTATTAAACCTTGTGAGGGCGTGTATGGAGTTTTCCTCTACACGTGTAGTTTTTGTTAAAATAAACACGCATATCGGGTATCGGCAGCCATATCAAGCTCCGTCACCTCACATCTCATTCCAAGAATCTCCCAAAACCATTTACAACCCCCACACCCCATTTGTTTCCTTGCGAATTGCAATGTAGTAAAGCGATGTCAGTTTGCGGATGCTTTCTCCGCGTGCGCCCTATCGCGTAAGTGGTTAGTGCGTAGTTTAGTTCTTCGTGAGCCCTTCTGTGTTGGAGATAACTTACCATTATAGTTTTGACTATTTTCAAGTATACAAGTATTTTGTATTTCCGTTTTATATTACACTAATTCCATCATGGATTTATTAGAAAAGGAGAGATTACTTTGAATACAATATTAACCGGAAATAACCGGAATACACATATGAACATGTGTGTGAACCAAAGTAAAATTTTGTTTTTATTTTATTTATAGTACTGTCATTTAATATATTTGGTTTCCAACGATGTTCAATTTTATTATTGCGGGACAATACTCCACATACGCCCTCTCCCGTAACACTATTCTTATACTAGAAAATTACTAACTATGTTTGTTACTACGTTTGATACTCAAATTTAGTAATTAATTAATTAAATTAACGATGGAACTTTGTATTTTATCAATTTATTTGACATTTAAATTCAACTAACATTTAAATACTATGTTATAAAAACAAGTAAGATGGGTTGAATTTGTGTGATTTAGCGTTGCATTTAACTGGAACTAAAAACTCAATCCATTGATTTTAAAAGAGAAGATTTTTTTTTATGTCCACAAATTAAGTATCTTGGCCGCCATTATATGAAAGATCTAAAACCTTAATCGGCTGCATCCGTTACCGGGTTTTCTTCTACTTCTGTAGGTCATCCAGTGATTTTGTCTCCCGATCTTTCTCAGTGTAAGGGTGGGTCATCAGTTTGTACACTAAAGCTTGCAAACTTGGAACGCAAAACTTTTGCCAGAATATCATATGGAAAACATATTTTTAATGAATTTATAAATATTTTGTGTTAGAGATTAATTTTTAAATCTTAATTTACCAGTCCAAAAAATCATATAATCCAAAACTAACTTTGAATTATCCATGATGTTTTTCATTTTTGGAATATAAAATGCTAGGGACATCGATGAATATTCAAATCTAAGAAGATTTAGAACTAAAGAAGTTATCCAAGTTCCACTGTACATTACAAAAATATCCTTGGATGTGTGAAATATTTAAAATTCATTAACTTAAAGCATTAACGAGTAACAACTGATGTATTTAACTTGAAGTAAATTATCCAATTAACTTTTAGACAGTTAGTAGTAAATTATTATTAGATATTCACAAGTACATAATGAGAGATTTTGCACCAACAAGAATTTCTCAATTCTACCTTGAGGCTTGTCTCTTTGACCATACGTAGTAGAAAAGCTTTAGACGGCATAATATATTCCCTTCTAATTGATTTCCCTTGTATTCTAATTAAATAATTAGTTATTGATTCTTTTACACAGTCATAACCATTATTAATAGACATGTAAATAATATAAAGAACACTTACCAATTCTACTTTCGGGCCTAATTTTTCCATTTCAAGATGAGCTTTTTGAGCTTTCCTCTGAAACAGAACATGAAGATAACAGAACTGAAAAATAATTCCTAATCAATCGTAGCATAAAATTTAATCTTAAAGCGATTAAAAGATTAAACAATGGGTTGTAGTGTCTCTGGTATTAACCTATTCCTGACAAACGACCTACAGTGTACTCCCTCTGCCACTAGTAGCCCGATGACTTAACAACATGCACTGTTGTTACGACCTGAACAAACATACTTTTGCTTTAACAAATTTGCTATGTCTGCTTTTATTTCCAAGTAGTTCATTTTTCCCCTGTTACTTGTACTAATTCATTACTTCCCCGATAGAAAGTGTTGGCTTCCTCATTAAATCGTCATATTTACAATATTTCACTATCGTCCGATGTCCCAGGTTGACAGTAAATTAATTCTGTTTTGTCTTTCCTATTCACACGAATTATTCAGCAATTGTAATAAGTGATGGGAATACAAGTAAATGATTCTTTGTCATAACTAATTATTACTGAAACTAAACTGGAAATAAATGTGCTTTGTGAAATAAAGGAATCGTTTGAAAACAAAATAAGTCTTGATGAAGTACACACAGTAAATAGCTTAAAGAAATCAAAACAAAATCATTTGTGAAGTGACTGTTAAATCTACATAGTGACTGGCAGTCACAGTGAAAGAAACTAGATTTTAATTCACATTGGAGGGCCTCAGGCGTCTCACGGAAATTCAGTTGGGAATGGGTTAACCCTTTGAGTGCCGAGAGTCTTGATACGAGATGCGCTAAAATTGCCAGCCCTAGGTACAGTGAATCTACTAAAATTGCCGGCCCTTTTTCCCGAAAAACGCAAGCGTTAAGTAAGACAATTATAAAAATATTATTTATAACCATTTCTCTGTTCTGTTTTATTTGTTTTACTTTTAGGATAAAATTGTCCATCAAACAACGTATATGAGTACAATAATTTAAAGTAAAAAAAAGAAAAAAAGTGTTCACTATTTAAAATTAACATACTTTTTTTTAAATACAAGTTTGAAGTAATAAACATTTTTTTAAAAAACATTTGCTTCTTAGCTGAATTATAATCTAAAAGAGCAATAAAAATTAGTCTTATTCCTTTTTTAACTAAGAAAGAAATAGCAAATAAGCAAAACGGCCAAATTTGCGTTTTTGGCAGTTATAAGCTTTACAATAGGCACTTTTTTATAAGGTGTTAGAAATTAAAATAAATTAATAATAAACATTAAAATGTTGTTTTACTCTGCCGACTTTTGTTATTGGTCGTCTCAGCTGTCGCAGGATTGTTTATGATTGATCACGATCTCAGAAAGCATTCCGCCATTGAGTAAGATGCATAAAAATAAAGCCCATTTCTTTCTGATATTAATAAATTTTTCTTTCAATAATAAACATTGATCTTCGAGACTTGGAGCAAGACGCCGGCATTTTTCGCGCAGGCATGACTGTCTCGATCGCTCGGCACTCAAGCTACGGTAACCGCACGTCTCGGATCGAGACACTCGGCACTCAAAAGGTTAACTCAGCTGTTTATTACTAGTACGTCGATTGAGTACACTCCACCTATTTTGACAAATTGACTTACCCTATTTTCCGCATAGATTTTCTGAGCTAAGGATTGATGCTTGGGTTGTTGAGCTAAGCGATCTTCTTCGTCATCCTTCTTCTCATCAGGCTGACATGCAGCCTCTGCTAGCTCTTGCTGTAACATTTATTTTAATTATAAAGCTGTGTTTACTTTTACAAAATATCATGAGTGCAATGTCCTTTGTACAGATAAATGGAATGTAATGTGTGGGAGTGGTTTCACTAACTTTGTTGTGCAAGACATTCCTCATTGAGCTATCTTATGTGTTTTGTGGCAAAATTACAAAATATGTTAACACTATACCACACCACTATCTTTTATCGTACGCTTAAACAACTCTTTTTTATGACCTTAACATCGAATACTGAAATTATATAGCTTTTAAAAGTAAAATTTACATTATTTGTGCTTCTCCAGATTAACTTGGCTAGTCACTTGGGAGAGAAAAATACGATACATCTCCGAAAAGCATAAGAAAGAATGCAAGAAGCTATTTTCAGCAAGGAGTATGACTTCTGTAAAGGTATAATACAATTTATTTTACTTTTAAAATTGTAATACTCTATCTGTTAGATTTGTAAACCACTTTAAGAAGGAGGACGCACACTGAGATCATCCTCAAACGATACAGTACGGACTGTGATTCACAGGCCTGTGCACTGTGTACTGTAATCGCTGGTTTCAACACCCGGCAGACACAAATGACAGTCCGTACAGGCAGTGCTAGTCATTACCATGCAAGTTCAAGTGTGCAGGATCCCAATTGATTACTTATATTTTAACTTTTTTTCAATTCACCGGTTCATACTATGCTGTGCTGATTGCAATATTCGGGATTCTACTGTACCACTATAAAATATCTTGTTTCAATGACAATGATTGATTAGGTGTGGCGCAGACATATTTTTTTATTTTCTAAACCCTCCAGCGGTTTTACTATTTTACGCCTGAGGGTTCGCCGTTTATTGACTATTTTGCAGTTTCGAAAAAAAAATCATTTTATTCCTAATTAAATTTCCTATGACTACACTATATTTAGTTTCCACTGACATTTATATTTTGCTGTTGTATCTTCTTGTAAACACAAAAAGAGTAGAACACCGTAAAGATTTTTGAAGTTTGCTCCCTCACAAATTTAAGTAAATACCACCAAATTAAAAATCCAAAATAACAATTTTTGTTCTAAATTTAATAAGGAAAAAATGTACAATGTTATGCTCTTATAGAAAATAAAAACACTATTAGATGAAACAATATCAACAAGAACGTATCCAAAACGACTCAGAAGCAGACAACTGACGCATCTTTCATCGATCGTTATATAACTTTCATAAAAATTGATCAGTGTGAGGGTTATTAAACAGTCAAAAGACATTCCGAAAACAATTTTTTTGGATTCAGGGAGTCTCAAAACGGATATATCTACTCTCAACTCAAATTAAAAAATTTGACAAAAAGAATACTTTCCCCATATATGTTTAAGGAGAGAAAGTAAAAAAAACAATCTAGGTATAAGTTTATTCTGGTTTGAAAAAAAGTAACCTCTTTCTTCTTCAGCTTCAAGATGGTGGTTTCAGCTTTGCTGATTTCACGGTCTACTTTGCTAATTTGTTGCAGGAGATCATCTTTGGTGGAGCGGAAATTAGCATCTTCGACCACACTGTCCGACGGCCCTGTAGGAGAGATGGCTTCCACCTGAGGGTTGTACGCGGGAGCGGGATTCAGCTGCTCCTGTGCAACAACCACAATTTAGTGACAACTACGTATAAATACTACCCTGCTTACAAGTTGCCTACTTACTTACATACTTACAAAAATTACTAGGCATACTTAGAACCTTTTATCAGACCTTCACGTTCGCTGCTAAAATGCATGCAATAAAGAGTGGTGCATATTTTTACTCGCCATTTGATGTCTTTTGGAATGGAAATCAGTGAAGAAACACCATCCTGACAAAAAAAATTACAGAATTCTCAGCCAATTTTTCCCACAGCAACGATAATCTGCACACTTTTCTTCTTCTAATATTTTAAAAACTTAACGTTATAAGTAAACAACACTTTTATTTAATTTTAAATTATAAAAATACAACACTAACATAAAAATATACTAATTACAACACCGCCAGCCCACCCTGATATGTTACGTTTACTTGTACCTGTCATTAAAACACTTACGCTTAACGCACTATCTCGGCTAGTCCTCACACTCGGTACTATGCCAAAAGGCCCTTTTATTGATATTTCTCTTGCTGCATTCGTGGCACCTTTTATGTTTTTACCCTTTTGCCACAGCTTCCCTTTTCGGTGATTCAACAAAACAGTATTTACTATTTACAAATACAGAATGTTAACAGAAACATATGTTTCCAAAGAAAAAGTGATTCAAAAACTGACACTACCAGAAATGAAAGAAATGTACCTCGCCACAAACGCAATAACAAAAAAGGGCACCGGAGAAGTGCTAGCAGCTCACTGACATGTCTAAGCAACAATGTAATTGCAGCAACGATTGTATACACGCGCACCCAGGGAGAGGCCAGTGTAGAAATAATAGTTGCCTCCCGCAGTGAACAAGTCTTAAGTTTTATTCTTGTTCATTGGAAGAAAAATATGTCATTATTGTTTATATGTTTCCCTATTAAGGAAATTATTTTGAAACAATTTAATTAAATCAATGTGCATAACAATATAACAAATACTTCCCCACTTATCAAGCATTGAGTAAAATCATTTGTTAGGCTTCATTCATATAATTTACAACATAACTAACAAATGAAGTCTGACACTAACTTATAAATATTGTATTGTTTTAAGTATATATGACTCTTAAACTTTCCAGGAACATATAGTCGAGGATGAAGAGATATGAATTACATTGCTGCACTGAAAATCAGTCTTCTTATTTCGCACAACCAGTTAATGTAAGTAAACTGCCTAAGTACCAGTTTAATAAGTTAAACAGAAACAGTTCCATTAAATGTTCATCAAAAACAATGGCAAATCATTGGCAATATGGCCATCAACTTTGTCTACACCATATCTGAGAATATAGCTTCAAGCTGTACTAAGGTAGGTATTTTAAGCCAAGTATGGAAGAGAAATGAGTGTAAGGTGATTGTGGCGCAATCTAGATATCTGGTTACTGACTAAGGATGACATGTTCTTTAGACAGCACTGTTCATTAATAGCCAAACAGCTGATGGCATTTAAGGGACCTACAGTGTAACGTGAGATCCGAACCAAAATTTTGCCTCTAAATTACGAACTGGTCTAATTATGAGGATAATTTATAACAATATGTGTGTATTGTTGAAGGAAATAAACGATTTGTCTATTGTCTATTTGTAGATGAATGTAGAATTCAACTGTACACAAGTTTGGATATAGTTATGACCAACGCTCATAACTATGCACAATTCGTGGCCTCCAAGTAGCTGGATGACTGGACTCGCCTCTGTCCCAGTCTTTGTTTCATATTTATACCACATATTATGTTTCATATAGTAAACTCTTAGGACTATGACGTATGCCTTAACAATATTACAGTAAACCCTCTCATATCCGGACCCTCCGATATCCGGACGTGATTTTGAAAGAATGCAAAAATTAAAAATTACTCTAGGTGATCAATGTTTGTTAAACCAGTAATCGCGAACGATGTTTGTAGGCTGGTCATTAAGTAGCGCGCCGATCGCTGAACGCGGGGTTGAAGCCACATGGACAGCGGTAATGTTCAAAAGCGGAATGGGGAAACGATGAGTCACCCTAGTCCCGAGTGCCTGAGTCTCTAGCGCTACTGTCTGTATTCTGTGCTATCTGGTGCAAGGTCACTGACTTACGAAACAATAAACCTCCCCATCCCACCTGCCCCTACCCACCCCATTAGCCAACGCATCATATGTACTGTAGTGACAACACCCGCATCAGTGGTCAGTGCCGCCTTTGTTTTGCTTCAGTGACCTTGTCTTTCTTGTAACGGTTTGTTTTAGTTTCGGGAAGGAATAAGTTATAATGGCCGGAAAAAGAAAAAGGGTTGTCATTACGATGGAGGAAAAATTGTATTACTCTAGTACTGTACCACTTTGTACTAAATTACGTGATTTTTTGAGTTTTGATATTATTAAACTGGTTTTTTTATTTAATATCCGGATGTTCTATTCCCCTCTCATATCCGGATTTTTTTGCTATCCGGATTGGCCGTCGCCACATTAGTCCAGATATGAGAGGGTTTACTGTATAATTTCACTTTGATTATTATCAATTTATGCATCATGTATTCATTTGAATGATTTTAATTAGGTTCCAATATTTTGTTTACCTGTCTGGTCTCTATCCTGAGCGGTTGTAATTCAGGTTTCGGTTCTGCCAATCGGATCTTCTTCACTGAAGGGCCAAGGTCTTGCATGCTGTTCGTTTGGCTCGGAGGCACCACCACACAATCTCTGTCTCTCTCCCTCTCCCGCTCCCGTTCTCGATACGGTTCTCCCCTAAAACATTGAACCGACCTTACAGAAATACTCAGAAACAGATGAAAATAAAACCTGAAAATATCCGATAATGCAACGACAAATAACAGCAAAACCAGAAAATTTATAATATTTCCACCAGTTCTTCAGGCGCCACTATCTAAAACGAAGATTTCTAAAGAAGAACAAAACGAATATACATCCTGACAACTAGACATCGAACAAGAAGGTGTAATACCAAAGTTAAAAGTAAACTAACAAGGAAAGGGGGAGGGCAATATAATTCAGGAGAAAATTCCTTAATATATTTCATTAAAATAAGAGTATTGATGTGAAGATGTCAACAAATAAAAAGCTTGATTAGAATTTTATGTTACAAAAACAAAAACATTCAGCCAAGAACTTGTTTCAATATCTTGGAATATATTTTAATTATGTAGCCTTTCTTTGTTTGAAATTCATTATTGGTGATGGTGTATTGATGTTATTTAGATTTTTATAGCGGACATTTTCCATCAAAATTGTATGTAAAACAAAGTTTCACGACGTTTCGGGATCTGGAATCTTATCCCGTCCTCAGGTGAATTTATATCTAAAACATAGCACAATTAACATATAATCCGGACCTGAAAACATAAGTTGTCTTTGAGTCTCCGTGACATGTGGACGTGTTTGGTTTCTTTTGTGTGTAATGTTTAGTGAATGGTTTGTTTGTGTTTTTTTTACTGCTTTAAACTTTTATGTTTTCAGCTTTTTACCCGTTTGGTCCGGATTATATGTTAATTGTGCTATGTTTTAGATATTAGTTCATCTGAGGACGGGATCAGATTCCAGATCCCGAAACGTCGTGAAACTTTGTTTTACATAAAATCGTTATGGAAAATGTCCACAATAAAAATCTAAATAATATGTAGTCTCTGTTTTTGGATCCAAGTTTTTCAAATTAATTCATTTAACAGGCAAGGATTATAAACCAATCTCTTACTATACAGTGCAATACTATATGATTTGGCTACTAAATTTTAAAAAATTGACAAATTAAAATGTAATAATGGCATCTTTTCTCAAACTCTACTCAATCAGAAGAGTAAAATCTTTTTAAAAATATAGGAGTTCTTGGTTCAATAATATTATTTACAACCAAATGAAACATTCTAATATATTAGTTAAATAAAAAAATCTTTCCTTCACAAATAATTCAATTTTTTGGTTGATTTAAGACATAAAAAAGAAATTAGATACATATAACCTACTCTAACACAAAAAGCTTGGAAACCATTTAAGGACATGAGTTGGTGAAAATTTTAAAAGCGATTTTACACATTTAAGAGCGCAAAATTTCATTTTTTGCTCCTGTAAAGTTTTATTTCTGACAGAACCCTCAGAAATTGAAAGCAATAAGAGTTGACATGTAAAAGACGATTATCAGTTCGAAGTGCCTGATGCGTAGTCAAGTCGTGCACACATGCTCACGGTAGAACATCAATGTGACATCCAGACACCTTGCGCATTGCGCTTGCGCATACCTCGTAATTAGGTTGTAATAGAAGTCATGGTAGTAATAGATGTCATTTTGTTTCCTTCGACGCGTCTCCTTGCTCGCCTTCCTTCTGCAACACATCGACAAGTCAAGACCTAGCCCTACACAACCTGTGTTGAACACCAAACACTGGGACCCAATCCAAGACATGTGTTCTGTTGTTAATCCAAACGGATCGCTATTTTACTGCACTTACAAATGCAATCGTAACCATTTCCAACTGTTTTTCAATTGGATAGCAATGCTTCTAGACAAATTGAAAGTGTTTAACTGTTTCTGAGCTTTATATGTTAAACTGTAGTCCAGTTAATACAAAATAGCGTCTGTTTGAAACTTTTTGAACAGCTTCATAATAATTATTATTGTTTTAGTTACAGTGCAGATGCACAAAAGAAATTATGGAATTGTCTGAAAAAAAACAGAGATCACTGATATTTAGACTGTTAACATTGGACAAAATAAAAGTAACATAGAACAGAGACAGTAACAAGCACATACACAGGTTATAATTCTAAGATCGTATATTGTGAGAAAGTTGTAGGTTTAGGTATCGGTACTCTGCCATGCCCATCTAGGAGCAGCACGCAAACTTTACCGCCTATGGAAAAACCAATATGTACAGCGATCTAAGCACGAGAACATAGAAAGCAAAAGGAGACCAATGACTCGCTTTCCGGTTCTAGGTCCTAGCCTCATGGCAGATACAACTGTGTACCCTCAAGGCGTAGTCTTAAACCAACCCTGCAGCCTGTCACATAACAGTTAGCTCCGTCGGTGGCAACGAAAGACGAAGAGAAACACAGTTAGTGAAGGTACAGTCACTCCTGGCTTCATGCTGGGAAACATAGAACGACAACAAGAAATCTCACCTGACGAGCCTGTCTGTCGTCATAGTCTCTAGATCCCTGACCCTCAACAGATACGAAGACGGACCACTGCAACAACAGAGATAGTAAGACAGAAGCGAGCGACCTAACAGAGACAACAGACGACGGAGACACAGCGCCTACCTTACTACCGAGGGCCGACCGATGCAGCCAATACTTTCCACCACACTTCTCTCCCTCTCCTGCTCCCTAGCGATGTGCTCCATGCTGCAAAACACCCTATAGTCAGCTAAAGAACCAAGTCATAGGGAAATTCAAATACATTACTCTGGAAAGATGTTTAAATTACAATATCTGCTTTACTATTTAAAGCAGTAAAGGGAAAGACAGTTTTATGATGGTTTTAAAAACATGTTTATCGTTCATGCTGAAACAATTATTTATATTTCAGGAACAGCATGCTATTCATCTTGAATATTGAAGATATTGAACAAAAGAGATCATAAAGGAGTTGTTCATATAATCAAGATCTTCTACCATGAGATCAAAGGTATGTACCTCTTTAAGCTTTTAATAATATGACCTTTACGGACTTTATTTACATATAGGCCTACAATTATTTTCCTGAAAACTCAAGAAGGGTTTTCTATAAGTTTAATTCCACTAACATAATTTGATTAGTTCAAGACTATATTGTTGCTTACATATACAATTAAAATCCAAAAATAAATCGTATCAACTCTTGTCTCAGCTTGACAAGATTAATTAAGGGCCATGTACTGATATGAAAGGAAACACACATTGCTTATCAACTAAAGAATGGCTGGTCACTGATAAGCTTGGTTGTAAATGGAGAGGTTTGTCATGAAAAATTACAAAATATTTTATAAACATATACAGTAAAGTTTGGTTTATCCGGATTAACCTGACGGGGTCCCGATGCGGATAATCTGAAACGCTACTGAAAATATACCATTACAGACATCCACGTCCCATAGACAATGATCACTTTTAGCACCTGCAATATTAGTGCTGCAGACTGTATTTTTTATTTTTTGTAATTGTTTTAATGCCACTCGTACTTGTAGGCTTCTTCGTCTCAGTTGCAGAAAAAATGTGCTTCATGTAGTTTAAAACCGTTTTAAGGCTTTTATTTTCAAAAAACTTCCCAGACCCACCTTTTAATGGCCAAAAGCAACCATGCCTCTAATCGCGGCCCTGCGGAAAATTTAATGCAAACCATTTCGCTCTTTGAGAAATCTTAGTGAGGATCCTTGGTTTAGAGTAAACCATAAAATTTTTAATTTTGCTCTCTGTTTAGTAAACATAATAAATAACAAAGGTTTTGAACATACCTTGGTGAGGGTGTAACCAAGTCGATGATTCTTTCCCGCTCCCGATATGGCTCCCCACTACAAAAATAGTTCACTCTTAAATTTTGTTAATTTTTTTTACTAATATATATTACATTGTAAAAAATACCGTATGAGGGTGTTTCAAAACTCTCTACCAACCTTTTGAGGCATTATTCCTGAGTCAGCATAAAAACCAAAAATTACATTTAAACCATCTGTAATTCCTCTACTCACAGAGCCGCCATATTTTCCAAAAAATTTTTCCAAAAAATATTAAACCCACGATTTTTAATTTGGCATACATTTTGATGATCATAGAGGATAGCTTGACGATAGAATTTAAAAATTTTCCAACATACAGATTAAAAATGGGGACTATTTAAATATTTTACATTAAAATAACTTTATGATGAAATGACACTTTTTGTAGCGTGAAATTGTTGAAGTACATCAAATGTGAGTGTTTTTCCATTTTCACATTTAACCCATTGTGGATCAGGGACATCACCTCCCACGCTCGAGTGGACTGAAAGTTCAATGACAAGACGCCAATGTCGCTGCACCCGTTGTTTAAAATTGCATCATCCAAGGTCAATGTTCACTGTTACAATGTACGCAGATATTCCAAGCGCTTCTCAGCGTAAATATGTATGTGCTTAACGTAAATAACAACATAACGTGTTGCGAGCGCGCTAAGACAGCTGCTGCCATGCCATTTTGTCCAATTACTTTGTACCGCTAGGTCGGGCCATCGCGATCCGCAATGGGTTAACAGTTTTATGTTTTGTTGTTTTTGAGAGAGAAAAATTTTCGGAACAATCAAAATCGCAGTTCTGTAATTTACAGAGAACTTCCGTACGATTTAATTGTGACAATTAGATTTTATACTGGCCCCGAAGCGATACCACAAAAGGTTCTGAAACACCCTGAATAACAATCAAATGCGCAATAATATTTATAGTTATAAATATTAAAAAACCATTATTTAACTCTGTAAAAAATTATATCGGTAAATTATTTTTTAGTATAACTTTATCAGATTTTGCTTTTCCTTAGCTTAACGTGATTGTCAGTTGTTGTTTAATTTAAAATATTCAATTTTGCCACCTAACCTAACCTTAGTAATCATGGTATGAAATATAGAAGCTGATAGGTATGACACCAACTACCATGGGTTTCACATTAATTTAAAACCTAGCACACAAAAAAATGTCCATGAAACTGAAAAAAATTATTTACACAACTATAATCCAAAGACTCAATATTGCTCAATACATAACTATTCCTATAATTTTGAAGATCACATTATACATCTAAGTGGCCATTTTAACCATTTTGCAAGTTTTTCTAGAAAGTCCTTAACAAATATAAAAATGCTAAAACAAATTTCAAATTAATTAGCATAATGTATTCTAAAAAGGAAAAAATTTCCGTAGAAATCTTAATAACATAAACCCACCATCACCAATAATAAATTTAGAACATTGAATATAAAAATAATCCAACGAAAAATACAAGTATAACCTACAATTGCAACTACGCTAGAGCAACAGCCAGCCGTTGCTGCTCAGTTATTGTCTGGAGAATGATATGAATGGAAAGCTTGGAATTTGCCTTTTACGGCAACATCAATTTCAATCAGTATAGAAAACAATCGATACCAACTGAGCGTTTATATGTAAATGCTACACCATCGACTTGGACGTGTCGTCTACCACTCGGAGGGAGTGAGGACACGGACACGGGTGTGTTGATCACCAGTCGGAGGGTTGAAATGCCTGCATAGGCACAGAACATACTGGTAAGCTCACAATTAGTTAGTGCCGATTTGAAATTGCTGATACTTAATTATTGATATCGATATTGTTTCCGTTATACGTATACCACTGTTTAAACAGCTGTTTAATGATTTTCTGGTGTTAACAAACATAATAATTGGAAAGGTTGTATGTAAGTTCATTATTAAGTCAATTTCACACATAAATGACCAAAAAAGCACAACTAATTGTGGAAGTAATTTTAGAAAAACAGAGATTTGGTTACGTAAAATAAAGCAAAATTTAGGTTTAACCCATTGAGGAAGGAGTGAAATAGAACTTAGGCAGATCTCCAAATAGCAATTAAAATGACCCATTTTGTAGAATTTTAAGAAAGGTTGTATAAAATTGCTTGTGTATTAGATAATTAGATATTTTTTTATATTTATTGGTCACGTGATCGGTAAATACTGCTTAGTTACCGATCACGTGACAGGCTCGTGGTCTGACTTTCATTCGGCACGCTCATTTTCACTTTCATTTCTCGAGTACAGTTAGTGTGTCTACCTCAATAGGTAAAGAAAAAACCAGTGGTTTTATAGAGGTTATCGACAGTATGGACATATTATTAAACATATACAAATATCAAAAATTAACCTAACCCCGCAGTCGCTTTATGGTCCGTGATAACGGAGGGACGTATATTGGTTGCTCTGCGGACTTAAGTTAGGTTTCGGTTATTTATATTTTCATATTTAATAGCATTTTTAACAGTAAATAACCACCAAAAAACCACTAAATCGTTGGTTTTCTTACACCAAAAAAAAATTAAACCGCTATTTACCCCTTTTGAGTGCCGAGCGTCTCGATCCTAGACGCACTGTTGCTGTAGCTTGAGTGCCGAGCATCTGGGATCAAGACGGTCATGCCTGCGCAAGACATGCCGGGTTTCGCTCCGAGACTCTCAGAAAATCAATGTTTATAGTTTGTGTAGCAGTTTTGTGTAAATGGCTTACCAAAAGCTTCAGAAAGAAATGGGCTTTATTTTTATGTATTTTTTTCCTTGGCAGAATGCTTTCTGAGATCGTCTTAAATCATGAACAATCCTGTGACAGCTGCGACGGTCATTAACAAAAGACGGCTCATTTGTTTAACAACATTTTAACATTTTAATTTTTATTATTAAATTATTAACATTTTTATTGTTCTGTAAGATTATAATTCAGCTAAGAAGCAAATGTTAGTTTAAAAAATGTTTATTACTTAAAAATTGTATTTATTTAAATATGTTCAAAAAAGGTAACATATTTTATTTTAATTTTACTTAAAATTATTGTACTTTGATATGTTGTTTGATGGTATCATTTTATGCCAAGTAAAACATAACAACTGAAGAAATGTTAAAAACAAAATTTTTATGGTAGTTTTATTAAATGCTCGTTGCGTTTTTTGGGAAAAAGAGACGGCAATTTCATCAGATCCACCATACCTGAGGCTGGCAATTTTAGCGCATCTCGGATCGAGACGCTCGGCACTTAAATAATTAAAAAGTGGTGTATGTATAACGGTAAAGATCATAAAACCAGTATGGCTATTTTTTTGTTTGAGGGTGGTATCCTCTTTTACCTATACTTTGCCCACCACATAGACTACAGATATGTGCAAGGGATGTGTCGACCAATGATAGGGGTGAGTGGACACAGTACGAGAAGAAAAGAACTGACAGGTAAGTCTGGGATTCGAGCCAGGACCGTCGCTGATCAAGGCTTGGAGTCAGTCACACCACCAACTCAATGAGTAATACCAGACACACCACTACAATGAAGCAGGATGAGGCAGTGCACTTTATGTGTTTGGTTACTCACGGTTGTATCCTATTCCTAGACATCGCAGGCAGGTACTCTGGTGTCGTAGGTAGGCTGGTCAACAAGGATATACGGGGTCGAACCTGAGGCGCCATGTTGTCACTCCTCACATACTCCACCGGCTGCTGTCTCTCACTCACCGCCTGTCAACAACATCACATTAAATGATTATCACACACACACACACACACAGTTAATCCTTGAATACCACTGAAGCCCGTAGTGGGACTAGAGCTGTGCATTCCTTAAGTGTCGAAACGCTTGTTACAAGCTTCTTAATACAGTAGAGCATCGATTATCATGACTAATTGATGCTTGACAGTGTCCGGATAACTGATTTAAACTTAATTTTACCTAGCTCAAAAGTGTAGACATAATTAAAACTTTGAATTTAGGCCTAAAGAGTTCAGTAGTACGTAACATGATTTCTATACACTTATCTTTCATTCACATTCTAGTGAAAATACACACTGTGTTGTGTAGTTCAATTTGTACAGTAATCCTTCAATCGTACTGTACCTTGATTGTGGCGGACCAATTAACCGCTTGAAATACAGATTAGGTTAGGGAGACTAGCTCGATTCGCCGACAGGTAGCAGCAGAAATCAGCCAATAGAAGAAAACAGCGCATTTTTACGAACCAGAGGAACAATTAAAAATCATGAAATTTTTCACAAAACTTCCATTATGTAAATTATAGCTGTACAGTACTGCACATGGACTAAAAGATTAAGGATTCTGACAAAAGAAATCAGATATTTGTTTCTACTTGAGATCACTGAAACGGTTTTTGCGGATAAATCTCTTAGTTTTTTTTAATGACAAAAGCTGAGTTGTGTCACATTTAGCTTGACACCCCAGCCACTTTGACTGACGTGTAAGATGATGAACGCTCAGCAGCTAAGGCTTGAAACAACAAGCTGGGCACGCAGAAAAATTAAAACATGAAAACCTCACACATGTTTTTCAATATTATTATTTCATTCACCAGATATCCAGATAATCCGATGCTCTACTGTATCTGCCAAAATTGCTAAAGACTCATTGAGGGAGTCTTTGTATTTTTTATTATTATAATTTTGTGTTTCTATGTAAGAGTCTGGTGTTTATCCCAAAGGCTTCTCTAATAGCCTTCATGTTTAATACTAACAGTCAAATGTGCTCGTAGTTAAATGAGTAGTCTTACAAAGTATTGTTTTGCAACATTGAGTAAAAGACTGAAGTGGGTTAAAGATTAAAATATTTTTATTTTCTAAGGACGAATTTTGCCTAATATTAAGTTTATATTACATAGAGTTTTTATTTCCTCGTGGCAATAATCAAGGATTTTAGATAATTTTTTGGAGAATAAGCAGTTTTATATAACTTTCATTTGTGACTTGACCAATGACAATTTTTAAGTCAAATTAATTTCGGTTGTTATACTGGTCTGCTGCGACAGGGGTATTTAACCCTTTAAAGAGTACCGTATTTTGCGTCAAAATAGTATTGACGTATTAAAACATCTTTATAATGGTTCCGCAAAAAGGAGTAGAGACGTTTTAAAACGTCATTTGACAAAATTTTTTCAAATATATATATATACATATAACCTGAGACAGATTGATTCTTAAGCTATAAATCGATAATTAAAGACACGTATATAAGCGGAACATGTCTATTGGTGTATTCGGTAGGTTGTAGGTAATCTACGGAGGGTTTCTTAGGTGGGGTGGTCGCAACGGAAGTTTCGGCAGAAAAAGTGGCGGAGCGGCATGAAATTTTATTAGACCTGTTATTTATTAGCACTGAATAAAAGTGAAAGCGTTCTTTACACCCCTATTATTGACGCCTGTATCTCTGTAACTGAGAGTTATTAGTTTGCTAAACATCACTCGGTGCTTTCTTTAGCTACTTTGATTGAAGATTAAAAAATTGATTGAAAAACTTTCTAAAATTTTTATTTTAGGGCATTTTGAACCTAAAACACGTTTCTAACTATATTTACTCCATGTTGCAATGTAATTTGGTGAAAATAAAAAAAATGTTTACTCTTTTGAAGTGTGTTTTGAGTTTTCATCCTAACTCCTTAACAGCTCTCAAAGAATGACGTTTTAAAACGTCGTTACTCCTTAAAGGGTTAATACTTATAGACAGTTGTACTCACGGGGGTGCGTACGTTGTACGGGTTGTCTCTGTAGGGCACAGCAGTCCCATACGGTGATTGTTGTTGGACGTACCGCATGGAGTTGTGGGTAGGCGGGTAGTTGGCGTAGGTGGCGGGTGAGGGAGGAGCAGCGGGTGGCCGCTGAGGCTTGTACGGTGACCCTTCCCCGGGCTGAGGATGGTTGGCAGCCCGGCTGAAAACAAAATTTATACTTAGACCATTTATTTTATTTATAACAGTGAACAGTTTAAATATTACATTTCAGATGTCAAACACAATCATAACATAAGTCCATTTAGTAGCAGAAAACAACATGAAAATTTATTTACTTCCTTGAGGGAAATAGCTTAGATCATAGTTATGTTTAAAGGGAATACTTTTAGTTCCTATAAACAGCTGTTCTCATAACTATATGACGTCACTTCAAATACAACTTTTGGTCGTTTCGCAAAATTGCTACCACATCCGCTCTCCCAGAGTTTAGACATAGTCAAGTTCAATAGAATACGTACTCTCAGCCAGTGGGGTAAAATGGATTTTTATTTGGTCGATGATTAACCTTAATCGGCTAGCGCGGCCCGATGGAGTGCGAGCACTCGCACGGCAGCAATTATCCGCCTATTGCGTTTTGTTTGTCGTTATGAAAGTTTTTTAACTCAGTTATATTAGTTAAAGGTGGGTACTTGAACATAGGACATTAAAATAATGTTTCAAAGATTTTTTCAACAAATACATTGTTTGTGAATTTACGGATTGTTTTTGGGTTTAAGTCCACTTCATACCAACATTTTCATCTAATTTTTCGTTATAGATGCTAAAAGGAACACTGCAGTGACCTTTGCAAACATTTTTTCCCACTCGAGTATAGCCACTATTCAGGACACAGTTAACTAATGGCCATCATGCAATGATAAAATACTACCCCCTTCATTCATTCATTCATCCCCCCTTAGTGGTCCTCAACCCTTCTGTGGTGTTTCCCGCGCTGCGGTTTTTCAGACTATCAATTCCTGGGCTAGGGATTGGCATAAGAAAGGGTGGGCTGAACTTTCCCTGCATAGAGTAAGTAAGCTTAATCTTCGTTCTCCATCTCGTCAAGTTGCAAAGAGGTTCCTGAAACTTGGCAGGAAGGATGCCAAACTTGTCACAGGTATCGTCACTGGTCACGGTAATCTGAGGAAGCACCAACTACGCATGGGGATCTTCAACAGCAACCCTCTTTGTAGGAAATGTCATCTGCAGGAGGAAACTGCAGATCATCTACTCTTTGATTGTATAGAGCTGGTAGGGGTAAGGTCCTCCACTCTGTGCAATTTGGTAAGGGGTAGTTTTCTGCCTCCTGACGAGCTCGTTGACAGGCTGCTGCAGTTTTCCAGGTCTCTTCATCTAGAAGATTCCTGTTTCTCCAGGAAAGAGAATTTTTAGGGGTGCGCAAAAAGCCGCTACGGCTGAAGCGCCTTGGGAAATCCGTCCCTTCGAATGAATGAATACTACCCCCTTGTCGTAGTGGTAGTGGGTGAGGAATACATCCGGGGCTGAAGCTTTTGCTGACCTTGACTGGCCTAATACACATTAGAACTTAAAAAGGCGACAATCCTGCCTTCATCTACCACCTACACGAGTGGATGAAGGTTAACCTGATGGAGTTATACTTAGTTAATTGACTCCTTACAGCATAAATGAATTGATTAACACTAAACAGTCAAACTATAACTGATATTTAATTTTAGAGTTGGAGTTGTTTTTATTTTGGCTGCTTTTACTCGTATAGTTTAGTGGTGCGATGACCTCAACCACTAGGATAACTTCAGCCACTTAGGGGAAGAATGAAAATAAAATGAATATTTTTTCTCTTTATTTTTTCTAATGAGTTTATCTACTTTAATTTAGTAGTTTTTAGTTGAGATCTACCAGTAATGTGTTTTAATAACTTAATGACATTATTCATGTACCTAGATCTGTATATATTGAATAAAGATAATTTGACTTTGACTTAATCACCCACAACAAGCATTCTTGCTGTCTATAGTCCGGGAAACGGATTTTTGGCAACCGCCCAGCCCCCACCAAGGGTTGGAACCCTAATTAGCCCTCGACTGCAGCCTTTTGGCAACCTCGGTTTCACCCAAAAATTCTCCCTTTTCTCCCTTAAAGTCCCTGCCTCATTGTTTAACCACACAAATTATCTCTCTTATCCCTTAAAATCCCTCCCACGCCCAGAAATCACCGAAATCAGGAGGCGTAGAGCGAGACGGCAAGGGGCAGTCGATATACACCACTATTATATACAGTTATTCCGAGTAGGAGACCCAAGCATGGCTATTCACGACTACGGAGAACTGGCTATGAATGAGCCAAGTCCTCTGAACAAATTCCATTATTTCACAATGGACGTTACAGGATTTACGTCCATAACACATTAATAATTTCTTAATAATATATACAGTGAAATTGATATATAACACCTACATTCTTAAATGTCTTATACCAATTGTATTTGTAACCAATAAAACAAAGTGTATGACAGTATATTTCCTTTAATTGATTCCGTACATTCTGAATATCTTTATATTGGTTATAAAATTGTTCCTTAGACAGGACTATTAATAAATAGCCCAAAAGCCGATGGCAACTAATGGACCTACATGGAATCCGAACCACGGCCTCTGAATTACAAGTAGGTCTAATTATGAGGATGTTTTTTTAAGGATGAACGTAGTATTCAATAGTGTGGACGTTAATCCACACAAGAGAACACTACATCCACCGACCATCGCTCATAACTATCCACAATTCGTGACCTAAAAGTAGCTGGATTACAGGACGACGCCACCGTCTCAGTCCCATTTAAAAAGTGGATTACGTATAACGGAAAAGATCCGATACCGATAATATCGAAATGTCGTCGAGGTTTGATATCGTTATTATCGGGCATCGGAATGTCCCGGTGGTCAGCGCGTCCGTCACACCCGAGCTAGCTCCTCGGTAGCCGTGGCTGTCCGCGACGCCCCAGAGGCTCGTGAGCCGCCCCCCCACCCATCGATAAAGGGTACCTTCGGTGAGCGAAATTGCATCCAGCCGAGCAGGTCATGACGTCATCGTGATGACGCATTCGTTGATACGATTCCAGGAACGCAATTCTACTTGCTGTATCGATATTTTAATTGACTATCGTATCTGCTATGAAAACTTCCAACTTGAATGTGGGAATGGAAGACACTAGAAGTAGTTTATCATGAATTACTATTTTACTGAATAAATTTTAAATTAAAATTCTTACTTATAATAGCATAAAAATTCATAATTGTCACGTTTAGCAAAAATCCGTTGAGTAAAAAATCTGCTTTTATGTTTCATACAAACTTCGACAAGTACCAGCTACTAAGTCATGTTCTTTAAGTTTTGTCTGGTTTGTCTTCGATTAACTTAGTCACCGTCGTTTTAATTTATTTTGGAACAAAAACTATTTCTATTTTGTGGAAATAAAAACTACGATTAGCGAAGATAAATAGGCTTTTCCTTCAGTTAATCAGATAAGTTATAAGGGTAGGAAAATTATAACACTATACAGCAAAAAATACTTATTGGGGTGGTCCAGTTTAAGAAAGAGTTTTGGCTAGAATGGTCTTAAAACTGTTCATTTGTTTGTTACTGTATATTCATCCATATTTTGAGACATTAAGCAACCAGTACTGCATAGCAATACTTTACTGGAATGGTATCAACACTTTTGAGACCGAACATTCGTCCAGAAAACTATCGGAAGCCAACTAACCGCATTGAAAAATTAACCGTTAATCGCATTGCATTACATCTATGACGTCAGGACTAGGCATCTCAATCCCGAGATTTCGGGATCGAATAAAGCCATTCAGGGATCAGTCCCGGGATTACAGTTATTATAAATCTAAGATGTTTTGTTTGGTGAAGACACCCCTAAAAGAATTTGTTTATTTAAGTTATCAACAGTTTCATCTTATAAAATCATAAAATCTGGTAGTTTTTGGGTCATTATTATAGTTTATAAAAACTAACGGCACATACTATTCACTCTCACTATACAAATCTGGGGCGGTGGCGACAACCTGTAATCCAGCTACTTGTAAGTCACGAATTGTGGATAGTTGTGAGCGATGGTCGGTGGGTGTGGTGTTCTCTTGGTGGATTAACGTCCGCACTATAGAATACCACAATAATCCACAAGGACCATCCTCATAATTAGACTGATTCGTAATTCAGAGGCCGTGGTTCGGATTACACGTTAAACTGAAGGGCCATTAATTGCCATAGGCTGTTGGGCTATTAATTATCAGTCCTGTCTAAGGAACAAATCAGCCTTAGTCAGTAACAAGACTACAAGATCGCGCCACTATCATCTTACACTCAATCCTCATTCATACTTGGCTTAAAACACCTACATTGTAGTATGGTTGCCATTTCAATGATCTGATTTAATCTAATCTAAAAATCTCTCCCTACTCGCGCAGCTGTTGGCTAAACGAAAGCGCGATCATTAGTTGGACATCATGAAGACAAAAATATCAAAATAAAGCCACCTGTGCTTCCGTGGAATACCTCGTTCGTGGGAATTTTCTGCAACGGAAGGAGCGATAAGAATCTACTCAGTGCTGAATCAGTATCCAAAAATAAGTTGTTATTGTTGTATTGCGCTTCGGTTCTAAGGAAATATTAAACTTTGAGAAAAATAAATTGGTAAATATCCGTTTAAGGGACATATAAAACAAATAAAAACTATTATTTATTATTATAGTCTAACATAAATGAGGACATTTAAAATGTTTTAAAAAATCTGTGATTTTGTGAAGACGACTGTTGCAGTAGTTTAAACATTCAAATGACGAAAAAATTGTAAAATAATAAATTTTTTAATCCCGTCAATCCCGGGATTCATACCCAAAAACGACCGGGATCCCGGGATTGAGAACCCTAGTATGGGCCTGCTATGTGGGTATGTCGCTCACCGGTGCCTTCAGGGCTTGTAACAGATCTTGCTTGAGGTTAAAAATAATCAAAATGATGGAAAATAACCTAAGATTAAACTCCAAGAATTCAAAATATAAGCGTTTTATTGGGATATTTACATTGATAATGAGAGAGTAACAATATTTTATAATAATGTTTTATAAAACAGTTCCTCAGTTCAGTTACGTCCCTCTCAGTTGGTTTACGTTACAAATCTTACCGCTTTTCGTTGGAGGCATTTTATAAAAAAAATACGAGTCCCCCTAAAAAAATACGAAATACGAATTTCCCTAAAAAATAAACTGTAACAAGTCCTGTAACTTGGATCCCCTTTAGTACACCCTAACGTATTACACAGTGATCAAATATTCATTCCGCCAGAGATTTTGTAATGATAAAACATCAACCACTCATCCAGTTGAATTTTTTCACCGAGAGCTGTAAAACCATAGATTAAATTTACATAGTGCCATAAGCAAAACAGTGACGCAAGTTCTCCCGTGTAAACATTGCTAGTGTCCAATGTCGGTACTACGCAAATTTTACGTCATAAAAACCCCATGAAATTATACTCCAACGTACGTGGTCTATGGTACGTTGCAAGATCCTTAACACTAGTTACCGCCCAGATACAAATAATTTGTAATTTGCGTTAAGTAATTGTATTGTTAAGCCAGAAACACGGGATGTAATCAATAAACCGCAACGTAGCGCGCGTAGTTAAAAATAACATAACTGCCTTCAAAACGCGCGATACCGTACAACACACGAGGAAGTCTTATCAAATTTTTAAGTAACGCGCGTAGTTAAAAATAACATAACTGCCTTCAAAACGCACGATACCGTACAACACACGAGGTAGTTCTAAGAAGTCTTATCGAAATTTCAAGAAACCACAAACTATAATATCGGCAGAGAATTTATTTAATAAACAATAAATAAAACTGAAACTAAATGACCGCGAAAATATTTAATACATGCAGGCCTATAATTCAAATTCGAAGCAATTTTTATGAACGTTTTAAAATAAAAAAAACGTTTGTTTAAGTATTGTTTAAACATTCCATAATAATTACAGATATAGGAAACATTCAGACAAAGATACATGTTTAACTATTTGGTTGGCTGGAAATGGGATATTTCGTTTTTTGCTGTGTTTTTTCACTTTCCCTGATTCTTAGATTCTTTCTTTAGAGGTCCGTGCATAAATAATAGACGCCATTAAAATAGTACAACCCTTTCTCTAATTATTCATCCAAATCATTAATTTTTCGTTAAAAAAACCTTTAACTAGTAAAAAGTGAGTGAAATATTAATTTTAGTAATTAATTAATTTTTAGTCTAAGTAAATAGTCGTTTACTTAGAAAGTTAGAAGCTAGAAAGTTCAGTGACCCTGAAAACTATTGGCTATCACGGACGTGAGTAAAAACTTCCAATAAATCTGAAATATTATAGCACTAAGGCGGTGTAAGAGTGCAAACTTTTAATAAATCTGAAATATTACAGCACTAAAGCGATGTATATGTTAATTATTTTTAGCCTTAGCAGTTAACAATGTTTAATAAATCCAAGCAAGATGCTAGACTTGTTGCCATGCATTCAATCGTTTCCCCAGACTGAAGCTTTACAGTTGTGTCCTTCCATTTAATTAACTTATGAACCTTTAAATCACTTGCTTTTACAAGTTATTTTAGTATTATTATTAGACTTATATAGTATCAAATCGTAATAAAACGATGTAAGTGTTCTTCAGCAGAGCTGAACTTCTTAGTTAGGGCCTAGGCCTAGATTATTGTTAAGTACTGGACGTTAATAGATTAAAAATTGATTTAATAAAGCAATACCTTAACCTTCAATTGGGTTATAAATAGTCTTGAACTTACACCTATGGAACTCTTAAGTTAATAAAATTTTGATGACTAGGAAAAGGCCTAACCCTTTTTTTGTATTTTTGGCAAATTTCCCATAGGAAATAACATACTCTTTTACTATTTTAGTCATATAGAAAATTCAAACTCCTTTATTTATGGACAGATGTTGATGAATCTTGGTATGTGGTCAAGAATAATATGGCTTAGGCTATGGTAAAAATGCCTACTTTTAGTGTTCCTTGCAGCAGCAACCCTTCACACTCTTCCCCATGTTAATCTTATTGAGAATATACTAACTCCCTTATTTATTCAGAGATATTGATCAAACTTATCGTTTATTATTGTTGATCTGAAAATTCGCTGAGTACGTAGGTTTGCTGTAACGGGGGTTTTATATATGTATATGACCGTGAACACGGTAACTCTCTTAAAAATGGTTCGATCGAGACTAAATTTGGTAGAGACGTACATTCCTACCATAACTCAGATGAGTTTGTAATCGAGACATATTGGTCAATCAGAATGGGTAGTTACAAGGGATTTAGTATCCCAAAAATGATTTTTTTGCGGTTTTTACCTGTAATTTTTAAAAATTTCAAATTATACATGAATGGGTTAACATAGTTTCAACGATTTCATGTTTAAAATGTTTAGGCTACTCAAATTTAAATTTTCCTCAGGTTTGCTGTGACGGGGGTTTATATACATGTATATGTCCGTGGACACGATAACCCTTGTAAATAGTCCGATCGAGACCAAATTAAATAGAGATGTGTAGGCCTATTCCTACCTTTGCTCAGACGAGTTCGTAATCCAGTCATATTGGTCAATCAGAACGGGTAGTTTCGAAGGGTTTAGTACCCCAAAAATGGGGTTTTTGTGTTTTTCACTTGTAATTTAAAAAAAATTTCAAATTATACAAGAATGGGTTAACATAGTTTCAACGAATTCATGTTTAAAATTTTTAGGCTACTCGATTTTAATTTTCCTTACACATGGGCCAAGTCAAAGTTCTCCAGTCGACTAAAACTTGAAGGAACCAACCTTGAAGTGAAGCTATCTTCGGAGGGTTAAAGATTCCATGCTTGAATTTTGTCTTGGTAATAAGTATCTTTTTTCTTAACACGAAATCCTACAATCAGTACAAAGGACGGACATAGTTAACTTGTTGCTTTTTTTCGTGATTACTTGACAGGTTGTCAGCAACATTAAAATATAGATCGACGTAGCGTATTCCGATAAAAACGTCAATTAATTTTTATTGGTTATTGATGATAGCTATTGTTCTTCAGGGGGATTCGGATGTAAAAATCTTATCCTAACCCATGAGAAGAATCCAGACATGCGTCAACCATGGCTTATTGTGCCATCAACCAGAAAGAAAGTAAGTGCAAAAAATATTATTAATAACTTAACTTTCATTGAACTACCAGCATTATCGTACTACTGTATACGTCATATTGGGTCCGAACAATGATATTTAAACGTAGCATCGGTTTCATTCATTTTGAAGATGGTAATAATTAGTTTTTAATTATTACCGTAGTTTGAACTACTGCTAAGGCACTTTCTTTTTTTTTTGAACTTTTCTAAGGCTGCATTTTCCTAGACGCGCATTAGATGCGTTGCGCAGGCGCAGATGACACCTCATATGGATTTCCGTGTAAATGTTTTCCTACAACGCGCATCTAAGCCATGCGTTGGATTCCCTACGACACAGGCCGACTTCGCTGAGAGCAGTCAAGTACTAGTTACGCTGCGACATAGATATATATTTTTAAAATGGAAACTCCAAAGGTGCCAGTTAAAAAACAAAAATAGATGTTTTCTATTAATCAAGACAATGAACTCAATTAGTGTCTAGTCATGAAGTATTATGGCGGGTAAATCATGCCGACTACAAGAATATCATAACACAGGACCAATTATGGAATAAAATAGGGGTTTTAGGCTACTATCGAACTAAATGAGAAAATTAAATCGGAAAATAAACATCCACTCATTATCTCATTTTTGGTACATGTGACAACACTGTTCCCGAAATTGTAACGATGCCATCAAAACATCTTCATCAACATCACTAACTGTAATGCATGTAACTTTTTATTCCGATAACTAGTATCGCAGATGTCTAGTTTAAACACTGCCCTCGCTGTATTACCTTTCCGCAAAACAGCTAGGAAAACACTGCCTGCTTCTGCGACAAAAATTGGAAAGATTGGCGCATCTAATACGCGTCTAGGAAAACGTAGCCGAAAAGTATTCCTTGGTTGCGAACAATTCCAGTTCAGAACTAATCTTGTGACAGCATTCACTGGTTACAAGATGGCTGAAAAAAGATGACCGAGGTATCAAATTAAAGGTAAATTGCAAAGTTACATTTTTTAATTTTATTTAAAAAAAATACAAATTACCACTCAATTATATTTTATATTTAATAAGTAATTATAGCTTTAAGATGGAAAATAGAAATAATATGTGTTATTCGTTGTAAATTGCATATCCAAAGTGAAAACCCTAATCCCCATCATCACCTGGCTGCTCCACAAACGTAGTCGCGATCGCTCGCGGAGCTTTCTTATTGTTTGTTGTCATGTAAACACCCTGTTGCGGAAATGCACTGGTTCATGTGTAGACTGGATTAATTTAATTACTTCAAATGTCAGAGTCTTATGGGAAATGACTTCGAAATTTATAGGTTAACTTAGAATTTTAGATTAAGTGTTCAAAAGGACCATACTGTTATTCGAATTCTTAAGGCTAAATTAAATTAAATATACTTTGAATGATTGAATTATGTTTCCTCGATAACTCAAGGGTTTTCTCGAGGGGAACAGATAAACTCAACAAATTGAAGAGGTTTTCAAATCATCGAGGTTCTACAGTAGGCTAGTAGTTATAGAACAGTTTATTTATCTAAGGATCTACTAGTTGGAATTCAATAAAAAACATCATTTTGTCGGAAATACATTCCGAGAAATATAAAGTATGTATAAAATATATAAACTAATAACTTTGTCTTAAATTGTGTTTTAAGTTATGAAAAATAAATAATTTTTTTAAGCATTTTATTATTTGATGGATTTACTGATTGTATTTCAATATAACGGTTTTAAATAGCATGACATTTGCTTGTTGTTTTTATCAGCTAGAGGAAAAGTGCGTGGAAATGTATAAAATCGTATTGTTGGGACTTTTTCAACACAGTTGAGGTCAATGTTTTTTCAGGGAAAAGGATGTTTTCGGTTTTGTTAAGTATTGATTTATTAATGATTGAGATAACATGGTGGTCCAAAACAATAGAGGCGGGTGTACCTTCTCAGAAGAGCCAGGGTTAACTAAGAGATAAATCGGAAAACTAAGAGCCACTGTGCCGTGTGTGGAAACCCTGTCTGCGGAAAACATACTGTGACATACAGTAAGACCTGCCATAGCTAACAAGGAGAGGAAGAATATGATGATAAAATAATGATTAATATGTATATGAACTAAAAAGATTTTTGTTAAGTACAGTAATGATTGCCCATTAAAATAAAAAGGCATAACAATTTTATTATGATTTTAATAACAATTTTTACTCTTAAATTTATTATTATTTATTTATTTAATTACTCATTTCTAACTAGGGATACTTCGATGAAAAAAAGTTTTATCAATATTAAAAAGGTATTTCAACTAAAATTAGGAATTTTTAGAGGGGTGAGTGTTGAGTTCACTTGCGTGTAGCGGCCTAAGTTCCCCTAGCGTTTGTAGTTTGGAGTTTAAAATTTAGATTTAAAAGTTATTATGAATAAAACTTTTTATCAAACTTTATTATCTACCCAATGAAACCAAAATTATGAAAATCTGTCAATAAACAACTGAGATTCAGTACTGTTACCAGTATTAAGTATGTACGAGTACTACGTTATCAGCTGCAACAATGGTCATCGGCCTGCCCAACTTAGCGGAGTGACAATAATAGTACTATAGTACTCGTACGCACTTAAAACTGGTCAAAGTATTGAAACTGGATATCGTAGTTTAGTGGCCGATATAATTTTGGTTCCATTGGATAGGGAATTAAATTTAACATAACTTTTTATCATCATTAATTTTTTAAATAATAAACCATTGTAAAATTAAGAATTGAACCACGTCGATATTTTTGTCTAAATTTGACTATTTCATTTACTATTTGGATACATATGCAGAGTTTCAAAACAATCGATTTAAAAATTACTAGTATAAAATGTATTTTTTGAGAAAATTTTTTTTAGATATCTGGGTACAACAATGACGTGTTTATATGTTGGTCAAATTAAAAAATACAATGTTTATACATGTCTCGATTAGGGGTTATTATAATAATCAGCTATTACATATTTTTTATATATTCCTTTCGCTATCTGGCTATCTAGCAGGTTGTTATTGTGTATTATTACCAGATATTTGATTCTGTGAGTGTGTGCTTGAAAGAGTGTCTCTTTACCAGTTTGTAAAACGATCAAATGTACCTGGCTTAAGAAAGTACAGTCTGTCTCAAATTTCCATAAATTTTTCGAGTACACGTGAATACACTCATTTCTTATACATAATTTGACTTAAAATACCTAAGCCAACATTTCAGAAAGGTAATAATAATTAAATTATGTTTCATATTTTCCCAGCGAACCTAAACCTAATTAATCTCTTTTGAACATCATAGCGATGGTTAAATAGTAGTTGTAAATAAAAGTTTAGTTTCGGTTTTAGTTATAATTTGTGCATATATTTAGATTTATAACTCCGCAACAGTTATAACTGCTTTGATCAACTCCCACATCCCTGTAAACCACCGTTTTATAAATGTTACACGTACTAGGCCTATAACGAGCCTATAGGCTACTTGAATATTATAAATAATTATTTTATTGCTATAATTTTGTAAAGGTTATGCTGACTTTATTCTGTTTCTAAATAATATGTTTATATATTTTAATTAACCCATGAGGTACAGTAGAACTCTACATTTTGTAGACCCAGAGCTTGTCGAAATATGAATTACGGGGTTGTTAAGTTACCCAGAACATTGCAATTTTTCATGGGTTTTATTTAATAATACACAACAGACTTGTGTTTCACATAACCATTTATTACAGTACAGTATTTATGAGTATTTTTACAAACTGAATAAACAGCCCTTGTCAAATATTCAACAATTTAAATTATATGTTCAGCATGGCATGAAAAAATGCTAATGATAGTTTTTTCTTTTGATAATGTAACAGTAATAGTAAGCTAGCGCATCCCCAACTATGCCCAGGTGTTAGACCTTGAAACAGTCTAAAGAATTGCAATAGATCGACTGCCCATCTCTGTTCGATTCATCCGTTCCGCGACCTTGAAAAACCGAACGCAGCTGTAATGTAAGATGAAGGCTTTCTGTCAGCTGTTGATTGTCGAATTTGGTTTAATTGTATAGGATAAGTTTTGTTTGATTTTTATCGTAAAAAGATTATGCCGAGAAAAATATTTGTATAAGTTTTGTTTGATTTTTATCGTAAGAAGATTGCCAAGAAAAGTATTTATCACTTTTTGTTAACCTTCTTGCAGTCAATATATTTTTATAGTCACTGCAAATTTCAATAGTATTTATCTGCATGTTAATAGAATTAACCTACGATCGAATACCTATTCTAGCTTTGCCTAAATTTTAATTTCAATTAGTAAAATACTTGTAAGTTGTTATATATTTTTTAAGAAAATATTGTTTAATTGAAATAGTAAATAAATAGTTTATTCATTCATTTATGATGTTTTGAACTTGACCTTTTTCTACCATCTCTGACTGGAGTTTTCTTTTCTGCGAACCATCCATGATTTTATATAGATGCTGACCCATAGCTGTAATCACTAAAACACAATGCAAATTTACTTTAAAACACTAACACACGGCACTGTTCACTATTTTCACTTAGAGCGCGCAACTCAATCGACCTTACTCCTCCGCCATTCGACTGTAACTAAACTAAAACTAAACTAAAGTAAACAGTATGTCCAGGTCAAAAAACTAAATTTCCCCACTAAACCCCCACCGTTCATAAGCCCAACATTCCCCACCAGCAGCCCTAGTTTTCTCCACAATTACCAATGTGCGTTCACCCACATACTCGTGTAATATAATATATGTCATTTATCTATAGTCACACAAAAATTAACAATCATATATGTATGCTTTTTCATTTGATTTAATTTTTTATCAGCAGATAACCTGTCCTTATTTTCATCGCTGCATATTTTACAGTACAAAGAATCTCTTATTTACTGGGCCCTAACCAGATTTTAAATTTGTCGTTTTAATCCCATTATTTTCTGCACAAAATTACTATGCTTTGGATTCCTGGTGTTACAGATTCTTCCAACTGCTCTGTCACTCACTTTCACTCCTCACTAATAGCTCACTAACCCATAATAACTTTTAGAAATGTATACACACAGTGTATAAATCACACGTGACGCGACACATGTCATCAATATGAATAATAAATATCAATTTTACAGTATTGCACAATAACTGATATTAATAATTTCCATAAACTTCAATCGGCTGAGACAACCACAGTTTATCATTCAACTGGTCGTTTTTTTATTCATTTAGAAAAACTTGAAAATTCCCCACTCTTTCTCCACAAAATCGAAATCCCCACACAATTCCTCATATCTAACTTTTAGGCTAAAAATCCCTAATGTGGGGAAATATCCCCACGCCTGGGGACACTGAAAGGATCACCATTCGCCTTGTATACTGTAATATTTTGTTTCCCAGAAGGACCGGATGTTTATCGTACTTCCGTGGGACAGTGACGCAATGTATAGGCTCTACATGGCCGGCCACAGCAAACCACAAACTAATAAATAACTGAATAAATTAATTTATTTATCATAACAGTATAACTATAACTGAAGAAAAATATAATCTTACAATGCCTGAGATTTTTAACTGGCCTCGTTATCAAGCTTTGTGACCAGTTAAACATAATAATTATTACACCCAATAAAACTAATTAATAATTTATCCAATAGTAACATTATGGTATAGTCGGGTAATATGGAATATGTGAATAAAACCAAATATACTTGACAATAACCGTTTATTCATGGATACAAAAATCATATTAAATGCCCGAAAACAATTTAAAGATTATTTCGACTTCAAATTTAGGTTTTACAAAAGACACAGCTATAATCATCTTCGTCAAATTAAATTTTTAGTGTAAATTACAAAGATTTATTGGTCAGATTTCTTAAACACAATATAAAATATGAAATTTATAATACAGTAGGAATGATACCATAATTATTAATTTCCCTTACATTACCAACAATTCTATTTTTATTTATGTATATATTCAGTCAAGAAAACCAAGTGGAACAGCAATAACGAGCTCGCACGCAGCACGCTGGCGTGAGTAGACTGAGTAGTGCGAATTTCACAGAACTTGAAAAGTCATAATAAACTATTTCTTACGTGAAAAGAAATATAAATTTTACTCAAAAATAACATTCATTACAATATTTTTAGAATTTATTCAGGTAGTCCAAATAGTATGTTTTATATCATTTACATTTTATCTAATTTTTGTCGTTTCTCGTGAAAATAATAATCAACCGCCCATTCTAGATTAGTGTTATAATTTTTAATGTACCTGTTGAAAATCTGCATATGATTATTCTATTGCCATGCACTGACAAAGTATGATAAAATATTAGATTATAATGCAGATCAAATAATTAATTAGTTATTCCAAATTAATTGAAAACCATTTCGTGCATTTTTGCAAGATGCGTTTAATATTGGATTTTTTATTTTATTTATTTTTTAACAATACAATCTAATGAACATAAGTGTCACACATAAATAGAATATTTTGACAAAAACTATTTTAACGGCTTTTGAAATTAAAAATTCAACAACGTACAAACATTATGTTTGAGCTAGCGCTGTGATGGCAATCCCGCTTAACGAATGCGTTATTCGAGAGGAACATTTCGATTTTACAGTCGACTCCATCTAATCCGGACACCTCTGAACCGGACCCCAGTCCGGATTAAAAAAAAACAGACCATCCGATGGTTTTATATATTTATATACATAAAATTACAACCTGTACTAACAAGCATACAGTATCTATATAAATCACATTTTAAGACGATTTTAAAGCGTTCTTTCCCAAACATTACATATTTTACTTTGTTGGATCGTCATTTTTTTGTGACGTTGATAAATTAAATAAATATGATTTATCCTGAAATCATAAAGCACCGCAAACTGAACCTTTACAATATTATTTAATGTATGAAAAACCGGAACTTTATATTAACCATATTATCTCAAACTTATTTACTATAACCTAAGGAGAATAAAAATCTTGACTTTAAAATACTGTACATATTAAAATAAATATGTTATTTTCTTTTGCTTTTTCACTTAAACTGTTTTCTTGAAAGCATAATCACGCCATTTCCTCATAAACATTACATCTACAGCTGACGCGATATCTGTTGTTCAACGTAGAGCAGCTGGCAACTGGCGACGTTGTTGCCAGTTCCAGTGCTCCCATCCGCATTAATCAAAATTCCCACGCCGACGTTGCCATTTCCCATTTCTGAAAATCCGTATCGAACCCAATTGTAAACTGAACTGATGTTTGTGATGTTATTTATTTATATTTAGACCGAAAATAAACAAACACGTTCACTCCTGTCGATTCCTGCCATGACAAAACGCGACCGCGCGCTGATGACTCATTTCCAGGAAGTAGTCTGAACCATCTGCTGAGTCCGGACCAGAGGGAGTCGACTGTACTAACATCTGACTTGGAAATCGAAACAATCAATAAGCGAGAAGCTTACGAAGGGAACATTTCGATTGTTTCAACCTCTCGTAATCGTCTTCGTACGCCTTTGGGCGGATAATTATGTGACGGGGGGCAGTGGCAGGGGGGGGGGAATGCCACCCTGCACCCTGGTGGTATCCTAGATAGCGACCCAGCAGGTGTGGTCGCTAGAGACAGGTGGTAGGTGGCAGCGCACCCCCTGTTGAACGTGGTACCTCCCAAGGCCGGCACTCGACAACGAGAATGTCAAGCTTAGGGACATTCCCAAGATATTTTCCGTTATTTATATAGGTGTTTCTGGTGTTACAGGGTGTCTAGCAAATCATCATAAGGAAATTCCCTGATTTTCCCTAACTTTTTCATATTAGATGCAGCACTTTCCCCGACTAAAACATGTGTAACTATTGGCTTAGTTTGAAATACAACATGGAGAAACAATTAAAAAGTACACAAAATCAGTATCTACATATTTTATAAACTGATACACACGCAAAATCAATTTGTTATATTAAAATGTACAAATAAACAGAATCATATTAATTGGAGAGCGAACTAGAAAAATACCCGGCATACGTCGACAATCACTATTCATTCACTTCCAAACCAGCTCGCTGATGAGTAAAAAGAAGAAAGAATGGTGGCTGCTATTTACAACTAAACTCACCAAGTCAGGGTTTCAATGCTGGCAGTTTTGCCAAATTTGTAAGTTCTGAATTCTAAACAAAATAGTGATTTCCTTAAGCGGTTTCCTCGACCAATATAGAAATTTCCTGACTTTTTAATACAGTTTTAAATTCCCTGACTTTTCCCTGTTGCTAGACACCCTGTGTTAACAAACATAACAAATTGGAAAGGTTATTTTTAAATTTATTTTTAGGTTGATTTTACAAATAAATTTCCAAAATAAAACAGAGATTTGGTTAAGTTGTATTAAGCGAAAATAGGCTTTGCCCCAGATAACATTGATAGAGCCAGCCATGCTCAAGGAGGAGGCCTAAAACTGTATTAAGAGTCTAGTCTGCCGTTCTGGTCAAAATGTTAGTTTTCAAATGATTTACTCTATCTAAATTGAAAAAGTAAATAATTTGAGTAATTAAATAGCTAAAATAAAAACAATAAAATTTAAAACACTTCAAAATAGGCAAACTTCAACTTTTGATGATAACTATAATAATGAAATTTTGTCTTGAACGACAGGGGTTCCACACAGCATCTCTTTGTGTCTCATGTTGCAACATCGAAACGCAATTTTGGGGGGATTTTGAAAAGTTAGAAAAATGGGGGGATTTTCTCAATATGCAGTTTATAACTAAATAGAATTATTCAGTACACTTTAATGTGCTCTCGTCTTGTAAAACAGAAAACGCTAAATTGAAATGGTCAAATAACAATACTGTCAGGTTCACTTGTTCTAAAGTTGGCGTTTGTTGACGCCTATGATGATTTGTTGTTGCTGTATGGGCAACATGTAAACCTAAAATCCTAAACAAATCAGTAAAAAGAAAATAAATAAATACCCTAGTTTACTATTTAGTATTACTTTACAATTAAATAGATTATAACATTTTTATAATTAGTAATATGTTAAAATAACTTTTTAATATAGCACGATTTCGAAATGGGTTTAAAATCAAAGACCAATATAAACAAACTAGTATTGATTTTAATTTGACAGATGTTTGTTTTTCTATCTATTAAAACATTACACTACAAAGACAGCTGATTATTACCAGTAGGTTATTCATTCAAAACTGAAAAAGTATGCGACTAATATCGCTTAAAAAGTGGGTTTTGAAATGCTCGTTATTTACTTTCCAACATTCGGACAATTTCAAACATTGGACAACCTTCTCAGGAATGTAGAGAATTCATGAAATTAGTTTCATTCTTATCAGTGTTTTTTTTCGGAGAAGATGTCGTAAAAAGCCTCCTGGAGCGTCACAGACAAACAGATATACAAATTGAGATAAGACTTGTTTCAGCTTCTCTATCGTACGAAACGTAAATATAACTAAAAAATTAATAACTCTGAGCAACGTACAGTCAGAACTCCAATTTTATTTATTTTCATTTTACAAATTACTTACAGCCCCCCCCGAACTAAGACATAACCATGTAAAAAATAACCTGTTTTCAAGCTCTGCTAATTATACAATAGACGTAAAAAGATGGAAGAAGAGTCAAGTTAAATGTAAAGTCGTTATGTATGGAATTATTAAATGTTAGCTTTTGTTTTATGTTCCGGTAAATATTTAATTACCACACAATTATATCATAATTAACCCATAGTTAATGATAAGAAAAAATATGGAACTATTTAATTCCTTAACCATCTTCACCTTTAATAAAACCTTTAATTTGGCACCTCAACTACCTTTTACGACTGTTTGTAATACTGTAAGAAAAATTAATATTGTCCTGATGGGACTGGATTCCAAGATTGTTAATGTGCAGCAGAATGTTAAGATCGTAGAAGCCCTACTTAGAGCAAAAACGTGATGCTATATAGGATTAAAATAACAAGGAAAGCCCTAGTGGTGCCACAAAAAGAACTAGCCCTATTCATTTTTTTTAATTCAAATAAACTTTATCCATTGAATCTGTATAAATATACAATCATAAAAATGTTGCATGATGTCAAAGTTTTTAGCAAATTTCCCATAGGGAAGAAGCTATTACCACTTAAGCCAGGGACCATGTTATTTTTTTATCTTTAGGGGCCCAGAGGTCAAAAACATTGCCAAACATATAAACATTTTAACAGTCGTTAAAATGTTTATATATATGTATATGTGTCTGTGACCACAATAATTCTCGTAAAAATGGTCCGATCGAGACCAAATTTGGTAGAGACGTGTATTCCTACATTTGCCAGGACGAGATCGTAATCCAGACATATCGGTCAATCGGAACAGGTAGTTGGGGGGGGTGTTTGTACCCAAAAATGGGCTTTTTGCGTTTTTTCCATGTAATTTGTAAAAATTTCAAATTTTATCTTTTACCATTAAAATCAGCTCAAAAAACTACACAATTTAGTTCCTTAGAGTTTTTCTGTATCTCCAACGGTTGCCGAGATATTAAAAAATTTAAACACAGTACATTGTATTTAGAGGCTCCTATGCTAATATTATGGAGGACAAAGAAAAATTAATAATTCCCTTAATAATCAACAATTTTGGATGAAACTTTGTATTTGAATAGAACTTTAAATATTTTGATCTAAATTTTTTTTCAAACATATGAGTAAAATGGCTTTTATTGGCGATATACTGTATTTTGTAATTTGGAAATTTAAATCTTGGCTCCATCAATCAGTTACAGAGATAAGGAATCTTTTATTTTAAATTTTTTTGTAACTTTGATGCCTGACGATTATCTGCAAATGATTATTATTCTTCACTTTTTTGAAGCTATATGATGAAAACTAAAAATGATGCAGATAATCGATTGAGCGAGTCCATATTACGTAATTCACATGAGATAATCCAAATAATTTTTGTTAGTTATTCACATCTTTTATTTTATTTTGACCTTGTCTAAATCAAAATAAGGTTTTTGAGGGTTTTACTTATATAAACTTATATCACTAAATTAATTTGTATGAGAATCCGGCATTTTGAATCTTAGCTCCATCAACTGTAACTGATAAATGATATTTTTAATCTTTTGTGAATTTTATTCCTGTTGAGTATCCATAAATGATTAAATTCGGTCGATTCGAAGGAGACCATGATTTAAAAAATAAAATGACGTCGGATAGTCAACTGAGCAAGTCTATATTATTAGTTTTATTTCATTCACATGAGATAATTCAAATAATTTCAATTAATTATTCCCATTATGACAATTGTTGCTTTTTTTAATTCAAAAAATACTTATTTGTTATAAGGATGTAAAACGTATTTTTTAATGATAAAAAAATCTTGAATATATTAACTAATCAAACTTATTGAATATTATGTTATGTTAGTATTTTTTTATATTTATATATAATGAGAATATTTAACCTTAGATTAACATTTTCATTTATATGAGGCGAGAACGTGGATAATTTAGTCATAATATGTTTTTTGTGTTGCCATGTCATATTATTGAACTTTGGTTTGATTTTCAATAAAAATTTAATATGGGAGCAGCACATTGATATGTTGTGCCAGAAATTATCACAACAGCTATTTTTGTTTAGTAGATTTTATGATGTATGCTGTAGTTTGGGACTTCACTTCTGGCACGCTGTTATTCGGAATATCAAATTAAAAAAAGTGCTATACAAACATTGACAGGAGTGAATACAGTAAGCGAACGTCATTACGGAGAAAGTTTACTTCTTTAACATCCTATCTTTTTTACTAGCATCCCACTTTATTTGGTATGTGATGATGTTTTTTTAAACTTATGATAATGTACATTAACATGCATGTTAATGGGATTATTTACCTAAATTATATTATTTTTCACAATTTCTAAAGAGGTATTGGTTATAATGATAAGATGTCCTAAGGGGCGGGGGTATCTACCAAGAAATTAAAGGAAAAATTTATTTGCTTATAGTTACTGTAATCAGTACTCAACCAACTTTCATCTAATTTTCATTTATTTCAAGTCTTTTTTTATTTCCAGAATGAAGAGAGACGCTTAGACAAAATGCTCCTCGTATTTTGACAAAGGTAAGGTAACCATTACAGTAATTTTAGTTAACTTGTGGTAGGCGGGAAGAAGATTCTACACCAAAATAAGGTTTTTGAGGGTTTTACTTATAATATATCACTAAATTAATTTGTATTGGAATCCGGCATTTTGAATCTTAGCTATATCAATCAGTAACTGAGAAATTATATTTTTGAAATTTTATGCCAGTTGATTATCCACAAATGATTAAGTTTCATCAGTTTGAAGGGACCATGATAAAAAATATATATGATGTGGAGTCAACTGAGCAAGTCCATATAATTAGTTTTATTTCATTCACGTGAGATAATTCAAATTATTTCGATTAATTATTCCATTATATGGACATTGTTGCTTTTTTTAATTCAAAAATACTTATTTGTTATAAGGATGTAAAACGTTTTTTTTTTAATGATGAAAAAAATCATATGAATATTATTAACTAATTGAACTTATTGAATATTGATGTTATGTTAGTATTTTTTTATATGAGAGATACATATAATGAGAATATTTAACCTTAGATTTAGTAACATTTTCATTTATATGAGGCGAGAACATGGATAATTTAGTCATAATATGTTTTTCGTGTTGCCATGTCATGTTATTGAACTTTGGTTTGATTTCCAATAAAATTTTAATATGGGAGCAGGACATTGATATGTTGTGCCAGAAATTATCACAACAGCTATTTTTGTTTAGTAGATCTTCGAAATAACAAATTTAACACTTCGATGTATGCTGTAGTTTGGGACTTCACTTCTGGCACGCTGTTATTCGGAATATCAAATTAAAAAAAGTGCTATACAAACATTGACAGGAGTGAATACAGTAAGCGAACGTCATTACGGAGAAAGTTTACTTCTTTAACATCCTATCTTTTTTACTAGCATCCCACTTTATTTGGTATGTGATGATGTTTTTTTAAACTTATGATAGTGTACATTAACATGCATGTTAATGGGATTATTTACCTAAATTCTTTAATATTTCACAATTTCTAAAGAGGTATTGGTTAAAATGATAAGATGTCCTAAGGGGCAGGGGTATCTACCAAGAAATTAAAGGAAGAATTTGTTTGCTTATGGTTACTGTAATCAGTACTCAACCAACTTTCATCTAATTTTCATTTATTTCAAGTCTTTTTTTATTTCCAGAATGAAGAGAGACGCTTAGACAAAATGCTCCTCGTATTTTGACAAAGGTAAGGTAACCATTACAGTAATTATGGTTAATTTGTGGTAGGCGGGGAGAAGATTCTACACCAAAATAAGGTTTTTGAGGGTTTTACTTATAATATATCACTAAATTAATTTGTATTGGAATCCGGCATTTTGAATCTTAGCTATATCAATCAGTAACTGAGAAATTATATTTTTGAAATTTTATGCCAGTTGATTATCCACAAATGATTAAGTTTCATCAGTTTGAAGGGCCCGTGATAAAAAATATATATGATGTGGAGTCAACTGAGCAAGTCCATATAATTAGTTTCATTTCATTCACGTGAGATAATTCAAATTATTTCGATTAATTATTCCCATTATGACATTGTTGCTTTTTTAAATTCAAAAATACTTATTTGTTATAAGGATGTAAAACGTTTTTTTTTATGATAAAAAAAAATCTTGAATATATTAACAAATCAAACTTATTGAATATGATGTTATGTTAGTATTTTTTTATATTTACATATAATGAGAATATTTAACCTTAGATTTAGTAACATTTTCATTTATATGAGGCGAGAACATGGATAATTTAGTCATAATATGTTTTTCGTGTTGCCATGTCATGTTATTGAACTTTGGTTTGATTTCCAATAAAATTTTAATATGGGAGCAGGACATTGATATGTTGTGCCAGAAATTATCACAACAGCTATTTTTGTTTAGAAGATTTTATGATGTATGCTGTAGTTTGGGACTTCACTTCTGGCACGCTGTTATTCGGAATATCAAATTAAAAAAAGTGCTATACAAACATTGACAGGAGTGAATACAGTAAGCGAACGTCATTACGGAGCCAGTTTACTACTTTAACATCCTAACACTAGCATCCCACTTTATTTGGTATGTGATGATGTTTTATTAAAATTATGATAATGTACATTAACATGCATGTTAATGGGATTATTTACCTAAATTATATTATTTTTCACAATTTCTAAAGAGGTATTGGTTAAAATGATAAGATGTCCTAAGGGGCAGGGGTATCTACCAAGAAATTAAAGGAAGAATTTATTTGCTTATGGTTACTGTAATCAGTACTCAACCAACTTTCATCTAATTTTCATTTATTTCAAGTCTTTTTTTATTTCCAGAATGAAGAGAGACGCTTAGACAAAATGCTCCTCGTATTTTGACAAAGGTAAGGTAACCATTACAGTAATTTTGGTTAATTTGTGGTAGGCGGGGAGAAGATTCTACACCAAAATAAGGTTTTTGAGGGTTTTACTTATAATATATCACTAAATTAATTTGTATTGGAATCCGGCATTTTGAATCTTAGCTATATCAATCAGTAACTGAGAAATTATATTTTTAATATTTTTGAAATTTTATGCCAGTTGATTATCCACAAATGATTAAGTTTCATCAGTTTGAAGGGACCATGATTAAAAATATATATGATGTGGAGTCAACTGAGCAAGTCCATATAATTAGTTTTATTTCATTCACGTGAGATAATTTAAATTATTTCGATTAATTATTCCCATTATGACATTGTTGCTTTTTTAAATTCAAAAATACTTATTTGTTATAAGGATGTAAAACGTTTTTTTTATGATAAAAAAAATCTTGAATATATTAACTAATCGAACTTATTGAATATTATGTTAGGTTAGTATTTTTTTATATTTATATATAATGAGAATATTTAACCTTAGATTTAGTAACATTTTCATTTATATGAGGCGAGAACATGGATAATTTAGTCATAATATGTTTTTCGTGTTGCCATGTCATGTTATTGAACTTTGGTTTGATTTCCAATAAAATTTTAATATGGGAGCAGGACATTGATATGTTGTGCCAGAAATTATCACAACAGCTATTTTTGTTTAGTAGATTTTATGATGTATGCTGTAGTTTGGGACTTCACTTCTGGCACGCTGTTATTCGGAATATCAAATTAAAAAAAGTGCTATACAAACATTGACAGGAGTGAATACAGTAAGCGAAAGTCATTACGGAGCCAGTTTACTTCTTCAACATCCTAACTTTATTACTAGCACCCCACTTTATTTGGTATGTGATGATGTTTTTTTAAACTTATGATAATGTACATTAACATGCATGTTAATGGGATTATTTACCTAAATTCTATTATATTTCACAATTTCTAAAGAGGTATTGGTTAAAATGATAAGATGTCCTAAGGGGCAGGGGTATCTACCAAGAAATTAAAGCTTATAGAAGAATTTTCATATTTTCCATTTATTTCTAGCTTATGGTGAAGAGAGAAGACGCTACTGCTCCTCGTAAAGGTAAGATAAACCATTCAGTACTCAACCAACTTTCATCTAATTTTCATTTATTTCAAGTCTTTTTTTATTTCCAGAATGAAGAGAGACGCTTAGACAAAATGCTCCTCGTATTTTGACAAAGGTAAGGTAACCATTACAGTAATTATGGTTAATTTGTGGTAGGCGGGGAGAAGATTCTACACCAAAATAAGGTTTTTTGAGGGTTTTACTTATAATATATCACTAAATTAATTTGTATTGGAATCCGGCATTTTGAATCTTAGCTATATCAATCAGTAAATGAGAAATTATATTTTTAATATTTTTGAAATTTTATGCCAGTTGATTATCCACAAATGATTAAGTTTCATCAGTTTGAAGGGCTCGTGATTAAAAAAATATATGATGTGGAGTCAACTGAGCAAGTCCATATAATTAGTTTTATTTCATTCACGTGAGATAATTTAAATTATTTCGATTAGTTATTCCCATTATGACATTGTTGCTTTTTTTAATTCAAAAATACTTATTTGTTATAAGGATGTAAAACATTTTTTTTAATGATGAAAAAATCATGAATATATTAACTAATTGAACTTATTGAATATGATGTTATGTTAGTATTTTTTTATATTTACATATAATGAGAATATTTAACCTTAGATTTAGTAACATTTTCATTTATATGAGGCGAGAACATGGATAATTTAGTCATAATATGTTTTTCGTGTTGCCATGTCATGTTATTGAACTTTGGTTTGATTTCCAATAAAATTTTAATATGGGAGCAGCACATTGATATGTTGTGCCAGAAATTATCACAACAGCTATTTTTGTTTAGTAGATTTTATGATGTATGCTGTAGTTTGGGACTTCACTTCTGGCACGCTGTTATTCGGAATATCAAATTAAAAAAAGTGCTATACAAACATTGACAGGAGTGAATACAGTAAGCGAACGTCATTACGGAGCCAGTTTACTTCTTTAACATCCTAACTTTATTACTAGCATCCCACTCTATTTGGTATGTGATGATGTTTTTTTTAAACTTATGATAATGTACATTAACATGCATGTTAATGGATTATTTACCTAAATTATTATTTTTTTTTCTAAAGAGGTATTGGTTAAAATGATAAGATGTCCTAAGGGGCAGGGTATCTACCAATTAAAAAGAATTTATTTTTTAATCAGTACTCAAAACTTTCATCTAATTTCATTTTTTCAAGTTTATTTTGAATGAAGAAAGACTCCTCGTAGACAAAATGCTCCTAGACAAAGGTAAATTTTGTTAATTTACAAAGGGGGAGTTCTTAACCAAATATTGTATAAGTATTTATATAACCAAAATTTTTTTGCTTTTTACTATTTTTAAAATTTTGAATTTTTTGATTATCCAATTGCATTCAGTTTATAAAATTAAGTTTTAAAAGTTTTTTTATTTCATGAGATAAAAAAATTATTTAAATTCCAATGAATTGTTTTTTTAATTCAATGTTATTTAAGGATTAAAAAAAATTTTTTTTTATTATTAATATGTTTATATAAAATTGAATATTTTTATGTTTAGTATACATTTTGAAAAAATTATTAGTTTATTTTTTCATGAGAAATTGATATTTTTCATTTAATAATGAATTTATTAATTTTATGAGAGATTGATATGTTGTAGAAATTATCACAAAGCTATGTTTATGTTATATAATGTATTTATGTTTGGACATCACTTTTATTTTATTCGGAATAAGTAAAAACTCAGTGACAGTTTACCAAACGTCAACATTACTTTATTACATTTTATTTTGTATGTGATGATGTTTTTTAAACTTATGATAATGTACATTAACATGCATGTTAATGGGATTATTTACCTAAATTATATTATTTTTCACAATTTCTAAAGAGGTATTGGTTAAAATGATAAGATGTCCTAAGGGGCAGGGGTATCTACCAAGAAATTAAAGGAAGAATTTATTTGCTTATAGTTACTGTAATCAGTACTCAACCAACTTTCATCTAATTTTCATTTATTTCAAGTCTTTTTTTATTTCCAGAATGAAGAGAGACGCTTAGACAAAATGCTCCTCGTATTTTGACAAAGGTAAGGTAACCATTACAGTAATTATGGTTAATTTGTGGTAGGCGGGGAGAAGATTCTACACCAAAATAAGGTTTTTGAGGGTTTTACTTATAATATATCACTAAATTAATTTGTATTGGAATCCGGCATTTTGAATCTTAGCTATATCAATCAGTAAATGAGAAATTATATTTTTAATATTTTTGAAATTTTATGCCAGTTGATTATCCACAAATGATTAAGTTTCATCAGTTTGAAGGGCCCGTGATTAAAAAAATATATGATGTGGAGTCAACTGAGCAAGTCCATATAATTAGTTTTATTTCATTCACGTGAGATAATTTAAATTATTTCGATTAGTTATTCCCATTATGACATTGTTGCTTTTTTTAATTCAAAAATACTTATTTGTTATAAGGATGTAAAACATTTTTTTTAATGATGAAAAAATCATGAATATATTAACTAATTGAACTTATTGAATATGATGTTATGTTAGTATTTTTTTATATTTACATATAATGAGAATATTTAACCTTAGATTTAGTAACATTTTCATTTATATGAGGCGAGAACATGGATAATTTAGTCATAATATGTTTTTCGTGTTGCCATGTCATGTTATTGAACTTTGGTTTGATTTCCAATAAAATTTTAATATGGGAGCAGGACATTGATATGTTGTGCCAGAAATTATCACAACAGCTATTTTTGTTTAGAAGATTTTATGATGTATGCTGTAGTTTGGGACTTCACTTCTGGCACGCTGTTATTCGGAATATCAAATTAAAAAAAGTGCTATACAAACATTGACAGGAGTGAATACAGTAAGCGAACGTCATTACGGAGCCAGTTTACTTCTTCAACATCCTAACTTTATTACTAGCATCCCACTCTATTTGGTATGTGATGATGTTTTTTTAAACTTATGATAATGTACATTAACATGCATGTTAATGGGATTATTTACCTAAATTATATTATTTTTCACAATTTCTAAAGAGGTATTGGTTAAAATGATAAGATGTCCTAAGGGGCAGGGGTATCTACCAAGAAATTAAAGGAAGAATTTATTTGCTTATAGTTACTGTAATCAGTACTCAACCAACTTTCATCTAATTTTCATTTATTTCAAGTCTTTTTTTATTTCCAGAATGAAGAGAGACGCTTAGACAAAATGCTCCTCGTATTTTGACAAAGGTAAGGTAACCATTACAGTAATTATAGTTAATTTGTGGTAGGCGGGGAGAAGATTCTACACTAAAATAAGGTTTTTGAGGGTTTTACTTATAATATATCACTAAATTAATTTGTATTGGAATCCGGCATTTTGAATCTTAGCTATATCAATCAGTAACTGAGAAATTATATTTTTGAAATTTTATGCCAGTTGATTATCCACAAATGATTAAGTTTCATCAGTTTGAAGGGGCCGTGATAAAAAATATATATGATGTGGAGTCAACTGAGCAAGTCCATATAATTAGTTTTATTTCATTCACGTGAGATAATTTAAATTATTTCGATTAACTATTCCCATTATGACATTGTTGCTTTTTTAAATTCAAAAATACTTATTTGTTATAAGGATATAAAACGTTTTTTTTAAATGATGAAAAAATCATGAATATATTAACTAATCAAAGTTATTGAATATGATGTTATGTTAGTATTTTTTATATTTACATATATTGAGAATATTTAACCTTAGATTTAGTAACATTTTCATTTATATGAGGCGAGAACATGGATAATTTAGTCATAATATGTTTTTCGTGTTGCCATGTCATATTATTGAACTTTGGTTTGATTTCCAATAAAATTTTAATATGGGAGCAGGACATTGATATGTTGTGCCAGAAATTATCACAACAGCTATTTTTGTTTAGTAGATTTTATGATGTATGCTGTAGTTTGGGACTTCACTTCTGGCACACTGTTATTCGGAATATCAAATTAAAAAAAGTGCTATACAAACATTGACAGGAGTGAATACAGTAAGCAAAAGTCATTACGGAGCGAGTTTACTTCTTTAACATCCTAACTTTATTACTAGCATCCCACTTTATTTGGTATGTGATGATGTTTTTTTAACTCATGATAATGTACATTAACATGCATGTTAATGGGATTATTTACCTAAATTATATTATTTTTCACAATTTCTAAAGAGGTATTGGTTAAAATGATAAGATGTCCTAAGGGGCAGGGGTATCTACCAAGAAATTAAAGGAAGAATTTATTTGCTTATGGTTACTGTAATCAGTACTCAACCAACTTTCATCTAATTTTCATTTATTTCAAGTCTTTTTTTATTTCCAGAATGAAGAGAGACGCTTAGACAAAATGCTCCTCGTATTTTGACAAAGGTAAGGTAACCATTACAGTAATTATAGTTAATTTGTGGTAGGCGGGGAGAAGATTCTACACCAAAATAAGGTTTTTGAGGGTTTTACTTATAATATATCACTAAATTAATTTGTATTGGAATCCGGCATTTTGAATCTTAGCTATATCAATCAGTAACTGAGAAATTATATTTTTAATATTTTTGAAATTTTATGCCAGTTGATTATCCACAAATGATTAAGTTTCATCAGTTTGAAGGGCCCGTGATAAAAAATATATATGATGTGGAGTCAACTGAGCAAGTCCATATAATTAGTTTTATTTCATTCACGTGAGATAATTCAAATTATTTCGATTAATTATTCCCATTATGACATTGTTGCTTTTTTAAATTCAAAAATACTTATTTGTTATAAGGATGTAAAACGTTTTTTTTAATGATGAAAAAATCATGAATATATTAACTAATCGAACTTATTGAATATGATATTATGTTAGTATTTTTTTATATTTACATATAATGTGAATATTTAACCTTAGATTTAGTAACATTTTCATTTATATGAGGTGAGAACGTGGATAATTTAGTCATAATATGTTTTTCGTGTTGCCAGGTCATATTATTGATCTTTGGTTTGATTTCCAATAAAAATTTAATATGAGAGCAGCACATTGATATGTTGTGCTAGAAATTATCACAACAGCTATTTTTGTTTAGTAGATTTTCGAAATAACAAAGTTACACTTCATGAAATTTATATACTCGTCACTTATCATTTCATCTATTATGTATGCTGTAGTTTGGGACTTCACTTCTGGCACGCTGTTATTCGGAATATCAAATTAAAAAAAGTGCTATACAAACATTGACAGGAGTGAATACAGTAAGCGAAAGTCATTACGGAGCCAGTTTACTTCTTCAACATCCTAACTTTATTACTAGCACCCCACTTTATTTGGTATGTGATGATGTTTTTTTAAACTTATGATAATGTACATTAACATGCATGTTAATGGGATTATTTACCTAAATTATATTATTTTTCACAATTTCTAAAGAGTTATTGGTTAAAATGATAAGATGTCCTAAGGGGCAGGGGTATCTACCAAGAAATTAAAGGAAGAATTTATTTGCTTATGGTTACTGTAATCAGTACTCAACCAACTTTCATCTAATTTTCATTTATTTCAAGTCTTTTTTTATTTCCAGAATGAAGAGAGACGCTTAGACAAAATGCTCCTCGTATTTTGACAAAGGTAAGGTAACCATTACAGTAATTTTAGTTAATTTGTGGTAGGCGGGGAGAAGATTCTACACCAAAATAAGGTTATTGAGGGTTTTACTTATAATATATCACTAAATTAATTTGTATTGGAATCCGGCATTTTGAATCTTAGCTATATCAATCAGTAATTGAGAAATTATATTTTAATATTTTTGAAATTTTATGCCAGTTGATTATCCACAAATGATTAAGTTTCAGCAGTTTGAAGGGGAACATGACGAAAAATATATATGATGTGGAGTCAACTGAGCAAGTCCAGATAATTAGTTTTATTTCATTCACATGAGATTATTTGAATTATTTCAATTAATTATTCCCATTATGACATTGTCGCTTTTTAAAATTCAAAAATACTTATTTGTTATAAGGATGTAAAACGTTTTTTTAAATGATGAAAAAATCATGAATATATTAACTAATCAAAGTTATTGAATATAATGTTATGTTAGTATTTTTTATATTTACATATATTGAGAATATTTAACCTTAGATTTAGTAACATTTTCATTTATATGAGGCGAGAACATGGATAATTTAGTCATAATATGTTTTTCGTGTTGCCATGTCATGTTATTGAACTTTGGTTTGATTTCCAATAAAATTTAATATGCAGGACATTGATATGTTGTGCCAGAAATTATCACAACAGCTATTTTTGTTTAGATTTTATGATGTATGCTGTAGTATGGGACTTCACTTCTGGCACGCTGTTATTCGGAATATCAAATTAAAAAAAGTGCTATACAAACATTGACAGGAGTGAATACAGTAAGGACGTCATTACGGAGCCATTTACTTCAAACATCCTAACTTTATTACTAGCAATTTATTTGGTATGTGATGATGTTTTTTTAAACTTATGATAATGTACATTAACATGCATGTTAATGGGATTATTTACCAATTATTTTTTTTTCACAATTTCTAAAGAGGTATTGGTTAAAATGATAAGATGTCCTAAGGGGCAGGGGTATCTACCAAGAAATTGGAAGAATTTATTTGCTTTAGTTACTGTAATCAGTACTCAACCAACTTTCAGTAATTTTAGTTATTTCAAGTGGTAGGAATGAAGAGAGACGCTTAGACAAAATTATTTTGACAAAGGTAAGTTACAGTTTAGTTAATTTTGTGATTCTACACTAAATAATTTGTATTGGAATCCGGAATCCGGCATTTTGAATCTTAGCTATATCAATCAGTAATTGAGAAATTATATTTTAATATTTTTGAAATTTTATGCCAGTTGATTATCCACAAATGATTAAGTTTCAGCAGTTTGAAGGGGAACATGACGAAAAATATATATGATGTGGAGTCAACTGAGCAAGTCCATATAATTAGTTTCATTTCATTCACGTAAGATAATTCAAATTATTTCGATTAATTATTCCCATTATGACATTGTTGCTTTTTTAAATTCAAAAATACTTATTTGTTATAAGGATGTAAAAAGTTTTTTTTTAAATGATGAAAAAATCATGAATATATTAACTAATCGAACTTATTGAATATGATATTATGTTAGTATTTTTTTTATATTTACATGTAATGTTAATATTTAACCTTAGATTTAGTAACATTTTCATTTATATGAGGTGAGAATGTGGATAATTTAGTCATAATATGTTTTTCGTGTTGCCATGTCATATTATTGAACTTTCGTTTGATTTCCAATAAAAATTTAATATAAGAGCAGCACATTGATATGTTGTGCCAGAAATTATCACAACAGCTATTTTTGTTTAGTAGATCTTCGAAATAACAAAGTTACACTTCATGAAATTTATATACTCGTGACTTATCTTTTTATCTATGATGTATGCTGTAGTTTGGGATTTCACTTCTGGCACGCTGTTATTCGGAATATCAAATTTAAAAAAGTGCTATACAAACATTCACAGGAGTGAATACAGTAAGAGAACGTCATTACGGAGCCATTTTACTTCTTCAACATCCTAACTTTATTACTAGCACCCCACTTTATTTGGTATGTGATGATGTTTTTTTAAACTTATGATAATGTACATTAACATGCAGGTTAATGGGATTATTTACCTAAATTATATTATTTTTCACAATTTCTAAAGAGGTATTGGTTAAAATGATAAGATGTCCTAAGGGGCGGGGGTATCTACCAAGAAATTAAAGGAAGAATTTATTTGCTTATGGTTACTGTAATCAGTACTCAACCAACTTTAATCTAATTTTCATTTATTTCAAGTCTTTTTTTATTTCCAGAATGAAGAGAGACGCTTAGGCAAAATGCTCCTCGTATTTTGACAAAGGTAAGGTAACCATTACAGTAATTTTAGTTAATTTGTGAAGGCGGGGAGAAGATTCTACACCAAAATAAGGTTTTTGAGGGTTTTACTTATAATATACATCACTAAATTAATTTGTATTGGAATCCGGCATTTTGAATCTTAGCTATATCAATCAGTTACTGAGAAATTATATTTTTGATATTTTTTAAAATTTATGCCAGTTGATTATCCACAAATGATTAAGATTCAGCAGTTTGAAGGGGAACATGACGAAAAATATATATGATGTGGAGTCAACTGAGCAAGTCCATATAATTAGTTTCATTTCATTCACGTAAGATAATTCAAATTATTTCGATTAATTATTCCCATTATGACATTGTTGCTTTTTTAAATTCAAAAATACTTATTTGTTATAAGGATGTAAAACGTTTTTTTTAATGATGAAAAAATCATGAATATATTGACTAATCGAACTTATTGAATATGATATTATGTTAGTATTTTTTTATATTCACATATAATGAGAATATTTAACCTTAGATTTAGTAACGTTTTCATTTATATGAGGCGAGAACATTTCACACTTTATTTGGTATGTGATGATGTTTTTTTAAACTTATGATAATGTACATTAACATGCAGGTTAATGGGATTATTTACCTAATTTATATTATTTTTCACAATTTCTAAAGAGGTATTGGTTAAAATGATAAGATGTCCTAAGGGGCAGGAGTATCTACCAAGAAATTAAAGGAAGAATTTATTTGCTTATGGTTACTGTAATCATTACTCAACCAACTTTCATCTAATTTTCATTTATTTCAAGTCTTTTTTTATTTCCAGAATGAAGAGAGACGCTTAGTCAAAATGCTCCTCGTATTTTGACAAAGGTAAGATAACCATTACAGTAATTTTAGTTAATTTGTGGTAGGAAGGGTGAAGATTCTACACCAAAATAAGGTTTTTGAGGGTTTTACTTATAATATATCACTAAATTAATTTGTATTGGAATCCGGAATTTTGAATCTTAGCTTTATCAATCAGTAACTGAGAAATTATATTTTTAATATTTTTGAAATTTTATGCCAGTTGATTATCCACAAATGATTAAGTTTCAGGAGTTTGAAGGGGAACATGACGAAAAATATATATGATGTGGAGTCAACTGAGCAAGTCCATATAATTAGTTTCATTTCATTCACGTAAGATAATTCAAATTATTTCGATTAATTATTCCCATTATGACATTGTTTCTTTTTTAAATTCAAAAATACTTATTTGTTATAAGGATGTACAACGTTTTTTTTAAATGATGAAAAAATCATGAATATATTAACTAATCGAACTTATTGAATATGATATTATGTTAGTATTTTTTTATATTTACATATAATGTGAATATTTAACCTTAGATTTAGTAACATTTTCATTTATATGAGGTGAGAACGTGGATAATTTAGTCATAATATGTTTTTCGTGTTGCCATGTCATATTATTGAACTTTCGTTTGATTTCCAATAAAAATTTAATATAAGAGCAGCACATTGATATGTTGTGCCAGAAATTATCACAACAGCTATTTTTGTTTAGTAGATCTTCGAAATAACAAAGTTACACTTCATGAAATTTATATACTCGTGACTTATCTTTTTATCTATGATGTATGCTGTAGTTTGGGATTTCACTTCTGGCACGCTGTTATTCGGAATATCAAATTTAAAAAAGTGCTATACAAACATTGACAGGAGTGAATACAGTAAGAGAACGTCATTACGGAGCCATTTTACTTCTTTAACATCCTAACTTTATTACTAGCATCCCACTTTATTTGGTATGTGATGATGTTTTTAAACTTATGATAATGTACATTAACATGCAGGTTAATGGGATTATTTACCTAAATTATATTATTTTTCACAATTTCTAAAGAGGTATTGGTTAAAATGATAAGATGTCCTAAGGGGCGGGGGTATCTACCAAGAAATTAAAGGAAGAATTTATTTGCTTATGGTTACTGTAATCAGTACTCAACCAACTTTAATCTAATTTTCATTTATTTCAAGTCTTTTTTTATTTCCAGAATGAAGAGAGACGCTTAGGCAAAATGCTCCTCGTATTTTGACAAAGGTAAGGTAACCATTACAGTAATTTTAGTTAATTTGTGAAGGCGGGGAGAAGATTCTACACCAAAATAAGGTTTTTGAGGGTTTTACTTATAATATACATCACTAAATTAATTTGTATTGGAATCCGGCATTTTGAATCTTAGCTATATCAATCAGTTACTGAGAAATTATATTTTTAATATTTTTTAAAATTTATGCCAGTTGATTATCCACAAATGATTAAGATTCAGCAGTTTGAAGGGGAACATGACGAAAAATATATATGATGTGGAGTCAACTGAGCAAGTCCATATAATTAGTTTCATTTCATTCACGTAAGATAATTCAAATTATTTCGATTAATTATTCCCATTATGACATTGTTGCTTTTTTAAATTCAAAAATACTTATTTGTTATAAGGATGTAAAACGTTTTTTTTAATGATGAAAAAATCATGAATATATTGACTAATCGAACTTATTGAATATGATATTATGTTAGTATTTTTTTATATTCACATATAATGAGAATATTTAACCTTAGATTTAGTAACGTTTTCATTTATATGAGGCGAGAACATTTCACACTTTATTTGGTATGTGATGATGTTTTTTTAAACTTATGATAATGTACATTAACATGCAGGTTAATGGGATTATTTACCTAATTTATATTATTTTTCACAATTTCTAAAGAGGTATTGGTTAAAATGATAAGATGTCCTAAGGGGCAGGAGTATCTACCAAGAAATTAAAGGAAGAATTTATTTGCTTATGGTTACTGTAATCATTACTCAACCAACTTTCATCTAATTTTCATTTATTTCAAGTCTTTTTTTATTTCCAGAATGAAGAGAGACGCTTAGTCAAAATGCTCCTCGTATTTTGACAAAGGTAAGATAACCATTACAGTAATTTTAGTTAATTTGTGGTAGGAAGGGTGAAGATTCTACACCAAAATAAGGTTTTTGAGGGTTTTACTTATAATATATCACTAAATTAATTTGTATTGGAATCCGGAATTTTGAATCTTAGCTTTATCAATCAGTAACTGAGAAATTATATTTTTAATATTTTGAAATTTATGCCAGTTGATTATCCACAAATGATTAAGTTTCAGGAGTTTGAAGGGGAACATGACGAAAAATATATATGATGTGGAGTCAACTGAGCAAGTCCATATAATTAGTTTCATTTCATTCACGTAAGATAATTCAAATTATTTCGATTAATTATTCCCATTATGACATTGTTTCTTTTTTAAATTCAAAAATACTTATTTGTTATAAGGATGTAAAACGTTTTTTTTTAAATGATGAAAAAATCATGAATATATTAACTAATCGAACTTATTGAATATGATATTATGTTAGTATTTTTTTATATTTACATATAATGTGAATATTTAACCTTAGATTTAGTAACATTTTCATTTATATGAGGTGAGAACGTGGATAATTTAGTCATAATATGTTTTTCGTGTTGCCATGTCATATTATTGAACTTTTGTTTGATTTCCAATAAAAATTTAATATAAGAGCAGCACATTGATATGTTGTGCCAGAAATTATCAAACAGCTATTTGTTTAGTAGATCTTCGAAATAACAGTTACACTCATGAAATTTATATACTCGTGACTTATCTTTTTTCATGATGTATCTGCTAGTTTTTTATTTCATGAAGAGCTGTATTCGGAATATCAAATTTAAAAAATGCTCCTCGTATTTTGAATACAGTAAGAGAACGTCATTACAGATTTTACTTCTTACATCCTAACTTTTATTACTAGCACCCCACTTTATTTGGTAGGATGATGTTTTTTTAAGATTATGATAATACCATTAAATAAGGTTTTTGAGGGTATTTACTTAAAATATATCACTAAATTTCTAATTTGTATTGGATAAATCCGGAATCTTTAAAGGAATCTTATTTGCTTATGGTTATCAATCAGTACTGAGAAATTTATTTTTTCATTTATTTCAAGTCTTTTTTTTATGCCAGAATGATTATCCACAAATGATTTATTTTGACAAAGGTGAAGGGGAACCATGACAGTAATTTTAGTTAATTTGTGAAGGGTCAAGATTCTACAGTCCAAAATAAGGTTAGTTTCATTTTATTCACGTAAGATAATTCAAATTATTTCGATTAATTATTCCCATTATGACATTGTTGCTTTTTTAAATTCAAAAATACTTATTTGTTATAAGGATGTAAAACGTTTTTTTTAATGATGAAAAAATCATGAATATATTGACTAATCGAACTTATTGAATATGATATTATGTTAGTATTTTTTATATTCACATATAATGAGAATATTTAACCTTAGATTTAGTAACGTTTTCATTTATATGAGGCGAGAACATTTCACACTTTATTTGGTATGTGATGATGTTTTTTTAAACTTATGATAATGTACATTAACATGCAGGTTAATGGGATTATTTACCTAATTTATATTATTTTTCACAATTTCTAAAGAGGTATTGGTTAAAATGATAAGATGTCCTAAGGGGCAGGAGTATCTACCAAGAAATTAAAGGAAGAATTTATTTGCTTATGGTTACTGTAATCATTACTCAACCAACTTTCATCTAATTTTCATTTATTTCAAGTCTTTTTTATTTCCAGAATGAAGAGAGACGCTTAGTCAAAATGCTCCTCGTATTTTGACAAAGGTAAGATAACCATTACAGTAATTTTAGTTAATTTGTGGTAGGAAGGGTGAAGATTCTACACCAAAATAAGGTTTTTGAGGGTTTTACTTATAATATATCACTAAATTAATTTGTATTGGAATCCGGAATTTTGAATCTTAGCTTTATCAATCAGTAACTGAGAAATTATATTTTTAATATTTTTGAAATTTTATGCCAGTTGATTATCCACAAATGATTAAGTTTCAGGAGTTTGAAGGGGAACATGACGAAAAATATATATGATGTGGAGTCAACTGAGCAAGTCCATATAATTAGTTTCATTTCATTCACGTAAGATAATTCAAATTATTTCGATTAATTATTCCCATTATGACATTTTTTCTTTTTTAAATTCAAAAATACTTATTTGTTATAAGGATGTAAAACGTTTTTTTTTAAATGATGAAAAAATCATGAATATATTAACTAATCGAACTTATTGAATATGATATTATGTTAGTATTTTTTTATATTTACATATAATGTGAATATTTAACCTTAGATTTAGTAACATTTTCATTTATATGAGGTGAGAATGTGGATAATTTAGTCATAATATGTTTTTCGTGTTGCCATGTCATATTATTGAACTTTCGTTTGATTTCCAATAAAAATTTAATATAAGAGCAGCACATTGATATGTTGTGCCAGAAATTATCACAACAGCTATTTTTGTTTAGTAGATCTTCGAAATAACAAAGTTACACTTCATGAAATTTATATACTCGTGACTTATCTTTTTATCTATGATGTATGCTGTAGTTTGGGATTTCACTTCTGGCACGCTTTCAAATATCAGTTTTTAACATATGAGTAAAAAGGCTTTTATTGGCAATATACTGTATTTTGTAATTTGGCAATTTGAATCTTGCCTCTATCAATCAGTTAAAGAGATAAGGAATCTTTTATTTTAAATTTTTTTGTAATTTTGGTGCCTGACGATTATCTGCAAATGATTATTATTCTACACTTTGAGAAGTTCAATGATTTAAACATATAATGATGCAGATAATTGATTGAGCAAGTCCATACAATTATAGTTTTATGAGATAATCCGTTTAATAACAATTGTTTTAGTCACATGTGATAATCTAAATAATTTTTGTTATTTATTCACATTCACGTCTTTTATATTATTTTAACATTGTGTAAACCAAAATAAGGGTTTTGAGGGTTTTACTTATGATTTATCACTAAATGAATTTGTATCAGATTTAAATTCGGCATTTTGAGTCTTGGCTCCATCAATCAGTTACTGACATACAAAATTTTTTTTTTTAATTTTTGAAATATTAAGCCTGTTGATTATCCACAAATGATTAAATTTGGTCATTTTGAAGAGGTCAATGATACACAAAATAAATGATGTGGAGTCAACTGAGCAAGTCCATATAATTAGTTTTATTTCATTCACATGAGATAATTCAAATTATTTCGATTAATTATTCCCATTATGACATGGTTGCTTTTATAAATTCAAAAATAATTATTTGATATAAGGACGTAAAACTTTTTTTTTAATGACGAAAAAATCATTAATATATTAACTAATCAAACTTATTGAGTATGATGTTTTGTTAGTATTTTTTTATATTTACATTTAATGAGAATATTTAACCTTAGATTTAGTAATATTTTCATTTATATGAGGCGAGAACATGGATAATTTAGTCATAATATGTTTTTCGTGTTGCCATCTCATATTATTGGCACTACTAAAGAACTTTGGTTTGATTTCCAATAAAATTTAATATGCGAGTAGCACATTGATATGTTGTGCCAGAAATTATCGGAACAGCTATTTTTGTTTAGTAGATTTTCGAAATACCAAAATTTTACACTTCATGAAATTTGTATACTCGTCACTTATCGTTTCATCTATGACGTAAGCTGTAGTTGAGGGCTTCGCTTCTGGCACGCTGTTATTCTGCATATCAATTTCAAAAAAGTTTTATACAAACATTGACAGGAGTGAATACAGTAAGTGAACGTCATTACGGAGCCAGTTTACTTCTTTAACATCCTAACACTAGCATCCCACTTTATTTGTTAAGTGATGATGTTTTTTTAAACTTATGATAATTTACATTAACATTCATGTTAATGGGATTATTTACCTAAATTATATTATTTTTCAAAATTTCTAAAGAGGTATTGGTTAAAATGATAAGATGTCCTAAGGGGGGGGGGTATCTACCAAAAAATTAAAGAAAGAATTTATTTTCTTATGGTTACTGTAATCAGTACTCAACCAACTTCTATTTAATTTAAATTGATTTCAATTCTTTTTTAATTTCCAGAATGAAAAAGAGATGCTTGGACAAAATGCTCCTCGTATTTTGACAAAGCTAAGGTAAGCCATTACAATAATTTTAGTTTATTTGTGGTAGGCTTATTAAAAAAAAACCTTAAATATTTTGATCTTAATTCTTTTCAAACATCAGTTTTTAAACATATGAGTAAAAAGGCTTTTATTGGCGATATACTGTATTTTGGCATTTGGCAATTTGAATCTTGCCTCTATCAATCAGTTACAGAGTAAAGGAATCTTTTATTTGAAATGTTTTTGTAATTTTGGTGCCTGACGATTATCTGCAAATGATTATTATTCTTCACTTTGAGAAGTTAAATGATGAAAACATATAATGATGCAGATAATCGATTGAGCAAGTCCATATAATTATACTTTTATGAGATAATCTAAATAATTTTTGTTATTTATTCACACGTCTTTTATATTATTTTAGAATTGTCTAAACCAAAATAAGGTTTTAGAAGGTTTTACTTATGCTTTACCACTAAATTAATTTGTATCAGATTGAAATTCAGCATTTGGAATCTTAGCTTCATCAATCAGTTACTGACATACAAAATTTTTATTTTTTATTTTTGAAATATTATGCCTGTTGATTATTCGCAAATGATTAAAGTTGGTCATTTTGAAGAGGTAAATGATGAAAAAAATAAATGATGTCGGATAGTCAACTGAGCAAGTCCATATAATCATAGTTTTATTTAATTCACATGAGATAATTCAAATAATTTCAATTAATTATTCCCATTATGACAATTGTTAAACAGTCAGACAGAGCAGTCCATCGGATAGGCGGGGAGGGGGTTCTACACCATAATAAGAGTTTTAAGAGTTTTACTTATATTTTATCACTAAATTAATTTGTATGAGCTAATCTTTTTCTATGTGTTTTCTCATAACGGAATTTTCTAAAGCAAGAATTTATTTGTTTCAGTTTATTGTAATTAGTACTCAACCATTTTTCATTTAATTTTCATTAATTTCAAATCTTTTTTATTTCCAGAATGAAGAGAGACGCTTAGACAAAATGCTCGTAAGTCATAAAACCGTAAATTGTAAATGTTTCTTTTTAAATTTGTTGAAAATGTGTTTTCATTACTTAACACACAAAAGTACACTTTCTAAACCTAAATTGAGCTAATAATGTTATTTCCACTACTGCATGGCAAAATGTGTGGTGCACAGAAAGTAACCGCTATGGAATTACAGTAGAGTATCGATTACCGCACTCATTGATTCATGACAGTGTCCGTATAACTAATAACCGATTTAAACTTAATTTTACCTAGCTTAAAAGTGGAGACATAATTATGACTTTGAATTTAAGCCTACAGAGTTGAGTAGCATGTTTTGTATGTAACATGATTTAACTACACTTATCTTTCGCTCACATTCTAGTTAAAATACACACTTTGTTGTGTAGTTTAATTTGTACAGTAACTCAAATACTCTATTCCAATAAAATATCGTACTGTACCTTGATTGCGACGGTCCAATTAACTGCTTGAAATACAGATTAGGTTAGGGAGACTAGCTCGATTCACTGACAGGCAGCAGCACAAATCAGCCAATAGCAGAAAACAGTGCATTATTACCAACCAGTGGGAGCAATTAAAAACCATTAAATTTTTCTCTCAACTTTCATTATGTAAATTATAGCTGTACAGTACTGCACATGGACTAAAATATTAAGGACTCTGTCAAAAGAAATCAGATATTTGTTACTACTTGACACCACTGACGTTTTTTGCGGCTAAATCTCATAGTTTTTTTAAATGAAAAGAGCTGAGTTGTATCACATTTAGCTTGTTGCTCCAGCCACTTTGGCAGACATGAAAGATGACGCACATTCAGCGGCTAAAGCCTGAACTACAACAAGCGCTCCAATTAGTTAGGCTTGAAACAATAAGCAAGACACGCAGGAATGCACTGCGCAGGAAATTTAAAAATGAAATCTTCGTACATGTATTTCAATATTATTATTTCACCCACCAGATGTCTGGATAATCAATGCTCTACTGTATGCTATGCAGACCGATCAGCGGTTGCATTATTGTTCAAAACCAACCGTTTCATCACTTAGAAAATACTGACATTGTCAGTTAAGTTGTATTTATTGTGACGGGTTGTTGGAGTAATGTGTACTAATATTAATAACATTCCTGATACTTTGATAAACAGAGCGGTGAGTGAAACTAACGAATTACCAGCAGATATGTCACGTTTAAGATACGAAAACGATAAGCTTTGTGTTTGCTGTCAAAAAGAAAGTATTGAACCTAGGCAGGTTAGGGATGAGGTCCTCTTAGTCTACATGTCAGACTGTCAAAAACATTAATACCAAGTACTTTGTGGATCACGTATTCAATGGTTAAAATTGTCTTAAAAGTGAAAGAATATCCTGGACTGTAAAATTCCCAAAACAATTGCATTTTTAAATACCCCTGTCGCAGCAGACCTGCGAACTCAGCAAATTTCCAAATCAATAATATATGTTCAGTTTTATTAATATTTGTCGACAATATAAGAATTATTTGCCTATTCTCCACAAGATTATCTTGGAAGAGAGTATGCAGGTTTGCTGCTGTGAGGAACACTGAAAGTAGCCGTTTCTAGCGCAAATTGTTTTTACCAAAATTCACCTACATCCGTCTAAAAATAAAAGAATTTGCTTATTCTTTATTGTCTATATGGGTTAACTGCCATGATAAACACATAAACTATGATTTTAAGCATAAATGGATGGATCTCAACCATATGAAGCTAAATATCAAGTTTCATCCAAAAAAATATATTGATAAGATTAGTATAAATTTTTCCTAATCCTCCATAAGATTAACGTTGGAGCCCCAAAATACAACGTACTGTGTTAAGATTTTTTAATATCTTTGTAACCGTTGGAGATAGAGGAAAACTTTAAAGATCTAAATTGTTTAGTCTTTTTAGCTGATTTTAATGGTGAAAGATAAAATCTAAAGGGTTTTTAAATTACTTATGAAAATTGCAAAAAAAAAACAATTATTTTTGCAAAGCCCCCCCCCAAACTACCCGTTCCGATTGGCCGATATGTCTGGTTTAAGAACTCGTCTGAGCAAATGTAGGAATACACGTCTCCACCAAATTTTTCAGACCCATCTTCATCAGACCATTTTTACAAAAGTTATCGTGTTCACAGACACATTAGATATAAAAAATTTATCGACCACTGTTTTAGGCCTCTGGGCACCTAAAAACGTAAAAATAACATGGTCCCAGGCTTTAGTCTTGCCATGAGACTTACGGTAACAGCTTCTTTCCTATGAGAAATTCGCTAAACATACTAGCTGGCATTTATCTCTGTATACAATATAGATATGCGAACTCTATATTATAATCTTACGAATTGTTTAACATGGGCATTGATGAATCAATTTATGAATATGTTGTACGCCCATCAAAAATGACAAGCACTAAAACTTTGCGTTGGCTTCAGGTAAGGTATATATCCCATATCCCAACCTGTCAGGACTCACACGATTTCTGGTGTTCCAAAAAAGGTCGCCCAGTACCTTATTCAGTCATGATCAATGATCTAAGCATGAATGTTGACTCTCTCTCAATTCTTTTTGCTGATGATGTAACGTTTTTTGGTTCTAATTCATCTCTTGACTTAGTCAAGAATGATTTTAATAGCATGTCTGTGCAAGCAAATGAATGGTACAAAGCTAATTTATTATTTATGAATGCTGAAAAGACCCAAAACATAGTATTTTCCTTGAATAATGCCTTCGTCGACCGCAATGAGCATGTCAAGCTTTTAGGAATCTATCTAGACACTAAGTTATCTTGGCATGTGCATGTTAATTTTGTGTGTAAGAAATTAAGTAGAATGGTATATTTATTAAAGAAATTAAGGATGCATGTCTCAAAAGAATATTTAAAAATGGTATATTTTAGTCTATTTCAAAGTGCTTTGTCTTATGGGGTTTTGTTGTGGGGAAATAGTGCTGAGACTAAGAGTGTTTTGATGATTCAAAAAAGAGCACTTAGAGTCATTAACTTTGTTGGTTTTAGAGAGCACTGCAAGCCACTTTTTGTGCATGATAAAATATTAACTATAGTAAATCTTTATATATTTTATTGTTTACTGCATGTCAAGAAGAATTTTGCACGTTACACATTGCATATGCATGTTCATGGCCACAACACAAGGCATGCAAAGGCTATTGTAAGACCTTTCAGTAGACTAAGCAAGATCTTAAACTCTTACGAGTGCATGGGAGTGAAGTGTTTTAATGCGATTCCTGTTGGGGCACAGCATGTCACATATAACTGCTTTAAAAATGTTTTGCATGAATGGCTTGTTTTAAGACCCTTTTATGATATAAAGGAATTTTTTGACTGTGATAAAACCACTATGGTTTTTTAATGCATGTATATACTTATTTATCTTATTTTATTTTATTCAACTATTGTCTAGCACATGTAGCATGTCTTTTGATAGTATTGTTTGACATTTGCTTATTTTTGTATTATTGTTGCACTGAATTTACAGCCATATTTATTTATTGTTAGAGTATTTTGTATTTTGACGAGATCTATTACATCTATTGTATGTTTAACGATCAATAAATATATCTATCTATCTATCTATCTATCTATCTATCTATCTATCTATTCGAGAATAGCCAGAATCCAATACAGGACACACATCTGTGTCAATGCTAGTCGAGGGAGGAGCTGATTTACCCACACTTAAGAGCAGTGTTGCTAGAATGCGGGTATTTTACTTGCTTTCCGGGTATTTTACAGGCTGTACGGGTAATTTTCGAAAATTAAAACATTTGCAGGTTAAAACGGGGATTATTGAATTTTTATGTTTTGAATGTTGGTGTGTATAAAATTTATTATTATTCACCATTTTTTTGTTGGTAACTCTGGACCCTAGGAACAATAATTTTAATAGGTAACTCAACAGCCAACACAACGACATGTTACCTTATGTTTCACTTTTTATGAAATGGGTTGCAGGAATAGTTCGTAGGAACACAGTAGCCTAGAAGCCAGTAGTGGTAGGTATATAAATGTTTTCATGCTAAAGGCTAATTAAAAATTAGTAATTTCTGCTATCCGTATTTATTTACCAATGTTTCAGTAGACCTGCATACTAAATGAATATCCATTGATTTAGAATTTGAATTGGATGATTCAAACTAGTTATATCAGTTTACTTATTACTTTTAAGAATAACTTGGAAAAGAGTAACAGGTTAGCTGCTACAAGGAATAAATTAATTTAGATACATTATTTGAATTAAACAGTATAAAGATGAATATAAAGTTGTAACAACATATTTAAAATAATGAGTCAGGTATCAATTTGTATATTTTTATTATAAGATTTCTAATAATTTTAGATCTACAAATGACAACATACTTTGTGTACCAGTTTCTACATCTCAGTGACCAATTGACATAGAGTGATGATTCAAAATATAAATGGATTTTTTCCTAATTCCAATGGTCGTAATAAGATATGTTTTTAATAAACTATATGTAAAATCTACCAATAACCCAATTTTGAGGTTCTAAACGCCTGTTCCGAGAGACTGGTTTGCCTGGTTTTCTAACTCATCTATATGTATAATATATAATGTATATATTTAAATAAATTGGAGATATTAATGTTGCATCACTATATTTCACTTTCCGCGTCTTCAGGTGACAATAAAATTCCCCCGTTGTAGCAGACCTGAGTACTCAGTTAATTTCCATATCAGTAATATAATAATAATATATATGACAAGTTTCATCAATATCTGTCGATAAAAATGAAAGTTATTTCCCTATTCTCCGTAAGATTAACTAGGTGATTAACAAAGGTGATGCATAAGAGTATGCAGGTTTGCTGCTGTGAGGAACACTGAAAGTAGGCATTTTTAGTATAAAATAATTTTACTCTGATCATTTATACCAAGTTTCATAAACATCTGTCCATGAATAAATAAGTTTGCCTATTCTCAATATGACTAACATGGGAAAAGAGTATGCAGGTTAGCTGCCATGATAAACAAATAAACTATGATTTTTAAGCATTTGAAGCATAAGATCTCAACCACATGAAGGTAAATACCAAGTTTAATCCAAAATATTGATTTATAAGTGACATATTAATTTTTCTTTACCCTCCAAAAGATTAACATTGCAGCCCCTAAATACAATGTACTGTGTTTCGATTTTTTAATAGCTCGGCCCATAGGGAACAGAGAAAAACTTTAAGGAACTAAATTAATTGCATTAATTAATTGGCTAATTGTAGTTTTTTAAGCTGATTCTAATAATAAAGATAAAATTTAAAAAATTGTTAAATTACATATGAAAAACCCAATTTTTGAGTACAAAAACCCCCCAAACTACCCGTTCCGATTGACTGAAATGTCTGGTTTACGAACTCGTCCGAGCAAATGTAGGAATACACGTCTCTACCAAATTTGGTCTCGATCGGACCATTTTTACAAAAGTTATCGTATTTACAGACATATATATTTATAATAAATAAATTTTAATGACTATTGTTTTTGGCCTCTGCGCAAGATGAAAAAATAACATGATCCGGGCTTAAGCCTTACCTATGGTAATAGCTACTTCCCTATGGGAAATTTGCTAAAAATAACATGGTCCCGAGCTTAAGTCTTGTCATGAGACCTATGGTAGCTTCTTCCCTATGGGAAATTTGCTAAAATAAATTGCAACTTCAACATCAATTTTAATTTTCATGAATAATGATTTATCAGCTTTTCAACTGCTGTGCTATGTAGTCATCGGAGGTTTCTTTTTTAACGAATTTCCCATAGGGAAGAAGCTATTACCGTAGGTCTCATGGTAAGACTTAAGCCCGGGACCATGTTATTTTTTCGTCTTTAGGTGCCCAGAGGCCAAAAACAATAGTTGTTAAAATTTATATATATATATATATATATATATATATATGTGTGTGTGTGTGTGTCTGTAAACAGAATAGCTCTCGTAAAAATGGTCCGATCGGGACCAAATTTGGTGAAGATGTGTATCCCTACATTTGCTCGAACGAGTTCGTAAACCAGACATATCTGTTAATGGGAACGGGTATTTTAGGGGGCTGTACTAAAAAATTGGGTTTTTTGCGTTTTTCATAAACACAATTTAGTTCCTTAAAGTTTTTCTATCTCCAACGGTTATCGAGATATTCAAAAATTATCACAGTACATTGTATTTTGAGGCTCCAATGTTAATCTTATGGATGATAAAGAAAAATTAATATTTCACCTATCAATCAATATTTTTGAATAAAACTTGGTATTTACCTTCATTTGGTTGAGATCTTAAGCTTAAAAATCATAAATTATGTGTTAATCATGGCAGCTAACCTGCATACTCTTTTCCCATGTTAATAATGATATAGAGAATAGGCAAACTCAATTATTTATGGTATAAAAAACTCATTTATTGGTATAAATGTTAAAAATAAAAATGTTTGTTGGTATAAATGCCTTCTCTCAGTGTTCCTCACAGCAGCAAACCTACACACTCTTTGCCATGTTAATCTTATTGAGAATAGGCAAATAATTCTCACGTCTATCGACAGATTTTGAACAAACTTGTCATATTATATTATTGATTTGGAAATTCGCTGAGTACGCAGGTCTGCTGCGACGGGGGTATTATTGAGTCAAATCAAATACTTTATTTTCACATGTTATTTGCCAACAGACACTGTTCAACAACAAACAAATTTCGTGAATCGTCACTAACCTAACATACATATATTTACATTTACAAAAGGAGCGCTATTTCCAACAATAACCATTGTCAATACCACAGTGCTGACCTCTGTCTAAGTTCACTGGAACGACTGACAGACCAGACGACAGTGAAGTAACTGTCTCTCTGTCTAGTACTAGTACAGCGGAATGCCTCGGAGAGCGCTAGTATCGTACTAGTACCTTTATTCGCCGCTACTCATCATAGCGCTAGTACAACTATTGGCCGCTAGATACCACGCGCATGTAAATACCGTCTAAAACACTTATTGTTTTTCACTACTTCGGAAAGCATTAATAATGAATCATTCAAAACTACCATTAACATTTCAGTAATCAAATTATAAAAACCGTATAATGATAACTGCAACCAAGAGTTAGATTTATCGATTAGCTTTTCTTCGATTGTTTATTTTTAAAGTTGCATAACATATACAGTATTACTGATATATCTACTGGGTTAACAATCTATACTCTACAGAAAAATATATTGATCTTGATCTACTCCGGATCGCGCAGAAACAGGGATTAATTGTAAAACAACCGATTTTGTGCTTGAAAAAACTTATATACAACAATGTTGCAATTTTACGAAATGGTAACATTTGTGTATTTTTTACGTATATAAAATACTCTGTAATTTCATTGTTCAATGAAAACGGAACGTAAGTAATGGAAAGTAACAATACATACTCATAATATCTCATCGGTGTCTGAATGATGAACAGTGTTTGTAGAACTTGCTGTAATATAGACACAGAACACGCCACATTAACAGATCGACGCAACTAACACCCCGCATAGAAACCCATCTACCCCATGGGCAACAGTACGCACAACAACACACACTACGCACCCCTCGACAGTGGTAGTAGAAATGTGCATGGTGCTGTGCTAGTGCATTTTAGCCTAAGCCCCTCCTGCCATGCCTATCGTGGGTTGTGGGGGGGGGGTTAGGTTGGGGGACGTCTACCTGTCCGTCAGAAATAGGGACATCTGGTGTTTTGCATGGGCGATATGCGATATTCTCAGAACTAAACACTACTGACGTCCTTCCTGCTCAATACATTTCAGGGAATACTGTACAATCCCCACACGCCTAATCTATTATCTAGATATATTTATTTAAGAGTCTGTCTTTAACTGAGGAAATTTTGCTTTTTAGGCCGATAAGCAACAATATTAATTTCGTGACAGATTACTGACAACAAGATAGTCGTAAAGAGATTGTTGAAATTAATATTAAAAGTGTTTCTCCTGAAAAATGGAATTAGCAAGAAATTATGTTCATTAATAAGTAATTATCCTTTTTATGAAAAATAGAAATTTGAAAAAATGTAACTCAAAAGATTACCAATATACCTTTAATATAACACTATAATATTCTTTTACGACTATATCGTAGACAGTGCTCCACAAAATAGTTTCACAAAATTAACAGAAATCTTATGGGACCAAAATCCAAGATGGCGGAGGTCCTACAATCTCCACACAACACAAGACGGACACAAACATGGTTATTAGCCACCGTCATAGTCGATTTCCAAAATGAAACTTACTAAATGTTTACTAAAATGTAACCACTAAGAACTAGACCTGCAGCAACAGACAAAAGTATATTATAAACATTAAAGATACAAAGTATGCGTAAGAATGATATGGGAAATGAGATAGTAGGTATGCTGCCATTAGAAAGAAGAAAATTGGGAACTTTCAGCATAATTTATTAAAATTAAACAAGAAGTTTCAAGTTTTTATCACATCTCAATTAACAAGTATCTCAAATATCTAATATTATATAGACTTTGTACTATCCTTGATAATATTCATATACATAGTGACAGCATTCGTCACAGTGTGACAACGTACTGTGTCTACGAATTTTATATTTCAATCACCAATCGAAATTGAGAAAAGTTTAAATCACTCAATAGTTCGTTTTAAAGCGGATTCCAATGACGTTTACAAAGAAGAATTTACAAAAAACTAGTGCTCAAATTGGATTATTTTGATGTTAGCTAATTTAATTTTGCATTTTTATTTCTCTGTAACGAAAAACAACAAGAACAATAATTCAATTTACAGGACTCCCCAATTACCATGATTAATTTGAAGCTTGTTATTTATAACTCATATAAACAGGGTGTACCTTAAATACACAGAAAATCTTTGGGATATTGTTTATAAGGTCAAAACAAACAAAAAATGTCTTGTGAACATATGGCCTATCTCGCTCCATTTTCCGTATTTCGGTGTGAATGTTTTTTTTACATACTTGCTATAACTTTTGAACCACCAACTCCAAACTTGGCAAATGTATGAGTACCCGTATGACCTATTCTTGTGCATAGTATCAAATTTCTACGATGTGCCATTTCAAAATGGCGGCCATTTCCATTTTTCAAAGCTTAATAACTAAAAAACCATGGGATTTAAAAAATAACCGAAGACAAAAAAGTTGACGAATTTAATTTTCCTTAAAGAAACTGTAATATTTTAATATGGTTTTAACCATACTTTGTTATAACAAAGAAAATTTAATTTAATAAAGTTAATACATACCCAAACTGCTCGTTAGCCTACATTGACAGTTGTAGCATAAGAAAGGGTATTTTTCTCCTTTATTTTTGTTATGATCCTATTAAAACACTACATTTTCTTAAAGGAAATTAAATTTTGTAACTTTTTTGGTTTTAGTTTTTTTGTAGACCACATGGCTTTTTAGTTACTATTGAGCTTTGAATAAATGAAATCGCCGCCATTTTGAAATGATTAAAAGTATAAATTTGATACTATCAGAAAAATGAATTGGCCGATAACATTACATAATGTACAGGTTATGTCAGAATATAAGTATATTGTTCATACATACTCTCCATTGTCAATTTTTTATCTTCAGATTTGATTGTTAAAATATAATCTGTCCTTCTCTTACATTTACTATCACAAGCTTTGGCTTATATCGGCATAACTACAGAGTTCAACAATAAAATAAAAAATATAGACTTTGGGGGTCAATAACAAGTACATGTAAAAAGAGATTGACTAAATTTGAACAACGAATAAGTTCTAACAATAATAAATAATGCAGCTATAACAATTAACTTATAAAAGATTTGAAGTCAGCGCCAATAAAACGTTTAAAATAAGACCACTTTATTTCTAGGCCCAAACAGTTTTTTTAACAATAAACAAAATTAAATGAGTAATAAAAATATACTATAAAAATAAATAAATTAATTAAAAAATAATGAAAAAATATAAAAACAATTCCTCTGTTAATTTTTCTCACGTCACACTCATAAAATTCTTGCAGGTTATAGAATGTATATTCCAGTAGCCAACTTTCAATTTTCCTAACAAATTTTGAATTTGGAAGTTCTCTACAGGCTACTGGAAGCTTGTTGAAACATTTGATACCTGTAACAATAAAACTTTTACACTCCTGGTATTATTGTGGTACACCTGGTTGGTCAAAACAAATAATAAATATCATTTACCATAACGACAAAAAATAGGGTACCAAGGGTGGAGCCTTGAGGGACGCCATAACAACATTCAAGGGCTTTGGACATTACACTAGCTAACAACTTGACGCCTGTCTGTCAGATAAGACGCAAGTATTCTAAGAGCATAATCCTCCGTACTTCTTTAATTTGCTGAGGAGGACTTTATGGGAGACACAATTGAATGCTCGTGAGAGATCAAAGGATCAGTACTGTCAACGAGTCTAGGACTTTTGACCGCTGCGTCTATCCAATTCGTCATCGGCCATAAAAAGTGTCAAAACTCGTGGCCCGGATCTCTGGCAACTGCTGTCCTCCCTGGCGGGGATTTCAGGGATTTCGTTCTCGCCGGGCGAGGTTGAGGGTGAAGGAGAAAGCGCGCTAGAGAAGGGCGAGAGGGGAGGCGGCGGGCGAAGACAGACAAAGAATAACGCATGACGCACAACGCATGATATGCCATTCCTTTCAAGTGTGAGGTTACTAACCGTCTAAGAACTGTCTGTTGTCTAATTTGAACTATATTTAGAGGTACAATATTTTGAATTGTATCGGTCTTATTTAAACCCATACCTTCTTGAGGAAAGAATTAACGATTAATATTTCCTAATATAACCAAATTTAGTTGTGATTTCTCTTCTCGTTTTCAAGTCGTCCTAATGATTAATCGCTCTTCCAAGAATTTTGCCCCATCACCCCGTCTCGCTCTTACATCTCCTGATTTCGGTAGTGGCGAGGGAGGGACTTTAAGGGATAAAAGTGATAATGTTTGGGATTAAACAATGAGGCAGGGGTTTTCAAGGAGAAAGGGGAGAATTTTTGGGATGAAACCGTAGTTGCTGAAAGGCCACGGTCAAGAGCTAATCAGGGTTCCAACCCTCGGGAGGGGGGCTGGACAGTTGCCAAAAATCCGTTTCCCGCTGTCGACTGGTTTTGCTCAAAAGCATTCAATATCTCTTAAAACAAGTGTTGCACTGCCAGGACAGCCGATAAGTTTCTTTTTCTAAAACCAAATTGCATATGTACAAGCAGATGATGTGCCTCAATGTAGTTACATAATAGCTTACTAACTAATAGCATAATAGCTAACTTTACAGACTCATAAACCTTGGCTATCACCGGGATGAGTGAGATCGGCCGATAGAGACATCGTCATCAGAACCTTTCTTAAATACAGGCAACACTCTACTAAAATGTTAGATATGCAGGAAAATATCTGAATTAAGACTTACATTTATAAAAAAATAAACTAAAATGGGAGCCTAGACAGCATTATAAGAAGTTGGTTGTCAAACCATAAAAATCCTCACTATTACTGGCATTGCACAAGAATAGGTCCTATTAGTACTCATACACGTACCAAGTTTGAAGTTGGTACTTCAAGTGATTCCAAAGTTATTGCAACTTATGTATAAAACACATAAACACCGACAGACGGAAAACGGAGGACATTTTTTTGTTTTGACCTCAGGAACAATATCCCAATGTTTTTCGGTGTATTTCAGATACACCCTGTAAATTAGTAAAAATGGATTAATCTATCAATTCCGCCATATTTGCTAGAAGACCCATAAGAACAATGTCAATTTTGAGAGAGCACTACTGGATATGCGACAGTCGTAAAAATGTGTCAAATTAAAGAGATCGTAATCATATAGGAGAAAATGCTCTTTAATTAATATCTTTATTTGACTATACAGGGTGCCCATGAAAAACGTTTCAGGACTTCAGTGAGTGATTGGGAGATTAAAAGGAAGAAAAAAGTTCCTACGGAGGTATGACCTTAAACGCTTATTTTCTCAGATATCCGCCATTTTGTTTTTTCACAAAATATTTTTTTTTAATTTTTAACGGATTACTTACAAATTGCACATGTGTTTTACACTAGTAGATTGGTATTATTAAAAAAATAACTAGCATGATCCAAGCTCAAAATCCAAAATAATGGCCACTTTAAATTTTACCGTTAACAAAGTATTTAAGTGTAAAAACCCAAATTTTTTAGTATAAACCTTTTACTACTGAAATATACTAAAAATAATGTACTAACAATTTTTAGTATAAAATTGTTTGTGCTTAAAGTAATCAAACTATTTCTCCTAAAGTGAACATTTTATTGTTTGATAAAATAGCACTGTAAATAATTTTAAAATAAAATAATTATTTATACTTTACGGTTGAGAAAAGGATATTTTATCGATAAATAATTGAATAGATAAATTTGTTTGTTTCCTATGATTTATCGTGTCTCCGGACAACCCTACGTGAAAACACTATCATTCACTGAAAGAAAGACTGCTCCAGACTAACACTAACTGAATAGATCTAAGAAAGATCAAGATTATACAAACCTCAACATGTTAAGAAGATACTAGGAACTGTCATAACAAGATTGTAGGCCTACTATAAATAAAACAACCGCCCGGCTAGTGTGACAGCGCAGTTGGGCCACGCGACGCTTTAAAACCTTGGGCTTTATTAAACTTTACAACTAAACTAACGCTTCAAAAACATATATTTTTGAATTTAAAAATCAGAAATTTTATCGTCCCAAACTTTCTTGTTGATGAAAACTTCCTGACCAAAAAAAATTTCCTCGCAATGAAACTATTTCATGTCACTTGCAGCGAGTGAAATATTTTATATTACAGTATTAATTTATACAAATTCAGCTAAATATATTGAGTAAATAAAAATGTGTCAATCAGTTATAAGAATATAGGTAGAATATATATATACCTAGAATCAAATTTTTAGGACGTTATCTAAATTTCCAAATTTTGAGTTTAACCTACAGTGATCATCAATTGAACGGCTGAGTATTGTGCCTCGACGCATTCAACATATTTGGTACTAAACTGGGAATACTTTAGTGTTTGTTGGGATAATTTACGTCTATTCTTATGCCACATGGACAGTAATTCATTAATGGTTAAAAACAGAAGCGGAAAATTTCCCCCTAAATTTAAATTGACAAGTAACATAGGCCAAAGAAAAATGTATAAATAATCTAAACCATCAACTTAAAGTATAACAAAATGTATGCATTAAAAAGTATAAATATGTACGTAGTCACATTTTTTAAATACAGAAGGCAAAAAACAAGGATATGAATCCATGACCATTTTTGTTTGTCTTACCATTCGCTCTACGTTGAGCATACTTTAATAAAACCCTAATTCCTCTAAAAAACCAAGTTAAAAAAAACTTAGAGTAAAATATAAAAAACCTGATACAAGCCCTGCATGTAGATATTTTCTTACCATTTTTCAGTTACTGTCCAACGATTTCAAACCATTTGGGCCATTGGGTTGGTACAAGTGTGAAGATCCCCAAAAGGAGATTGATTTTCTGATAATTTTTACGTCGTCGAAAAGTAAAATAGCATGTTTTATAAACCTATTCTATTATGAACGCCTTATAATTTGTGCATACAAAAATAAACTTAAGAAATATTTCCAGGCGTCTCATGATTTCTAAACTTTTTGTTTAGTTCCCTCATAAACCCTGAACGTATAAAAATCTAAATTGTGCAAAGAGACAGCTCCTTGAACTATTCTCATTAACCTTTGAAAAATTATCTAAAAATGACGGGTCAAAAGTTATGGGCTTTGAAATGTCAAAAAAATCAATTTTTCTAATTTTTAGCGACAGTAATAAAAGTATTGTACAACTTGACTATTACTATTGTAACCAGCTTAAAAACTAAACAAATTAGAATTTTGAATTATTTGTCTACGACCAACGGTTCCACAGAAAAGTTAAATTTACTGTCCATGTTAACGCAGTAGGTTGTCTGAAAGCGCTCAATGTTATTCTTATGGAGAATATTAAAAAATCAATTTCTTCCTTATTTTCCAACCGTTTTCCATGAAACTTGGTATGAAGCGAAAGGTCAAATAACCCAACTAAAACAACTCAAAAAGCTTGGTATTACCAAGAGGGGTGGGAGGTTTCTCCCCATAAAATTCTAACAATTAATTTAAATTTGTTTTTCTTGTTGTTATTTTCAGAAATTAAATGATTATTTTTGAAACAATAGATTACTAAATGATATTTAGAAAAATTTGGAATAATATGATAGTTTTATTACAGATTGTCTTTTTTAAATTTACTTACGGGAGAAAGTATGTGTCAGTCCATTGATACCGTACATATTTTTATCGTTTCCACTGAGATCAGAAATGAACTGCCCATTCTAACTTAGCGTTATGCTGTTTCTTTTTCAATTTTGTGGCAATAACCTGCAAATTATTCAAATGACATCGAAGTTGAGAAATCGATGATAAAAAAATTAAAATGATGCAGATTACGTACAAAACCCAATAATTTTTATTTCTCATTCAATTTTTTATGTTTTTATTGTTTCTATCTAGATTAGTAATGAACTGCCCATTCTAACTTAGCGTTATAATGTTCCTTTTTTCATTTTAAGGCTTAAGATAATCTGCAAATGATTACAATTTTATTGCGATGAAAATTCCGTCATAAAACAAATTAGTTTGTTGCAAATTATGATTTAGACCTAATAATAATTTCTTTTCGTTGATCGTTTGGATACGGTCTTAAAGTGAACGGTCTTGTTTTTCTTTTTCCCTTTTACCCTTTTCCAAACTGGTTGTCACTTTATTTTAATAAAAATGTTTAAATTTAAAAAATGCAATAGATATATTTTTATTTCGAGTCACATGTTTCCAAGTATTTTACACAACAGTTTTAATGATCAACGAAGATATAATTTGAAGAAATTATTGATTTTCGTTGAAAAAAAATCACAGTTCACAATTTTGCCGGAAACTAATCGAATTCGGCCACTCCGCGGAGCAAAAACATATGAGGCATATTTTTGGTACTTCAGAATGACGTAATTTGAGTGGACCCGTCTCGTTGTGAAATATGTTGGGCCACTTCCAACATAGGTACGTTTAACTGTACACAGTAAAAACTTACACTTCCACGCTGTATTTAGAATCTGACTAGTTACAATTGCTATATATACACGTAGTCGGCTCTCTGGTTGGTTTTTGCCACTTCAAAGATTGAAATTAGGTAAATCAAAAATCAATAATCAAAAAGTATTAATAATCATGAGTAACCCTTACAACCTTTTCAAAAGATTTGTTTGGACAAACATTACAATAATAGATAGGCCTATGTTTTATTATTAATTTGGGATACCAGATACCAAAAATAAGTGAATCTTTGTTTTAGTAATCGTGATGGAAAATGTCTGCAGTAAAAATTTAAATATCGTTACAATTTAGTTAATTATACTTTTAACTGAAATGGCGACCTACCCAGGTAGGTATTATGAATGATGAATGAATGAAGGATGATTGTGGTGCGATCTTGTAGTCTTGTTACTGACTAAGGCTGACATGTTCCTTAGACAGGACTGTTAATTAATAGCCCAACAGCCGATGGCAACTAAGGGACCTACAGTTTAACGTGGAATCCGAACCACGGCCTCTGAATTACGAATTGGTCTAGTTATGAGAATGGTCTTCGTGGAAACTATGCGGACGTTAATCCACACAAGAGAACACTACATCCACCGACCATCACTCACAACTATCCACAATTCGTGACCTCCAGCTACTTGGAGGTCACGTTTTAGAGGTCAAATTTTACTGTTAACAAAGTATATAAGTTTTAAAATTTTAAGTGGCCGCCATTTTGGATTTTGAGCTTGGATCATGCTAGTTATTTATTTAATAATACTAATCTACTAGTGTAAAACACATACCTAATTTCAAAATAATCCGTTCAAAAATGTTTGAAATAAAAAATATTTTGTGTAAAATACAAAATAGCGGATATCTGAGAAAATTAGCGTTTTAGGCCATTCCTCTATTGGAACTTTTTCTTCCTTTTAATGTACCTAATCACTCACCGAAGTCCTGAAACGTTTTTTCATGGACACCCTGTATAAAAATGTCACATTACTGTAAAGTCCAATGAGACAAGCTTCCCTACCACATTGGCCCTCCTGTGGACTTCACTTCCAGCGTGAATGCTCCTGCATGATCACGATTCTCGACAAGCGATGTATCTCCTGCCTGTCCTGGAGGGAGGAAGCTTAGCCGTGCTCTCAGAGAGCCCTATCCTAGGGCGTGTACCCTTAAATGAAAGGTTGAAGCCTCCCTGGGGTAGACCCTTTCTTTGTTCAAGGGAGTGGGGGGTTGCCGAATTGGAGAATGAATTTAGGGTGTCCTAGGGCCCGAACCCACGTATGGATTGGTTTGAGGGTCTTTTATTTCTCCGAGAATTGGAAAGATTGTCCATTTCCTATCTTTCCAATTCTTATGTATTCCGTCATTCCTGTGCCACAGGAACACGAGCTGTTAAACGAACTCCTAAACCCTAACATCTAACATAGTATCCCCAAATATCCTTTCAAAGGATTTCTGTAAAGTGATGAATTCCGTTATCAATTTTTTAACCAAATCCGGGAATAGGTTATCACATTTAGCAGTTAAACTTATCAATCATTTTAAAATACTTTATAAAATTATGGTTAAAACATTTTATTGCAGCGGAAGCAAAATGTAATAATAGAAATATGCACGTAAAAAATTAATCTGGGTTAGAAATCAGACCATAGATAAGAGGATTTTATAAAATTTCTCTCAATTATAGGTCAGATTTTTTACTACAACTACTAGTATGCAAATAAAATTGGTCTAAACAATGTGCAACAAATTCTAAAATAATTTATAAATACCTTATTATACAACGGTGCACAAGGCAAGCGTAAAACGAAGATATCCTTCAGTGGGCTTACCTGAAAAACAACGCAACAAATTAGTACACTACGAACATAGTATCTAACAACTGATCATAAACTATGTTATAAATCAGATTAAGTTCCTGCAAAAAACCTTCAATTTACACCTGTAATACTATCCAGTAATGCCATTACAAAACTAACTGTGTTCTTATAGACCTAAAATGAAATATTTAGCCAGTAAGGTAGCCCCTTAAATCTATTAAGTTATGTTTCCGACACTGTATTTTACTATGGAAAAATGGTTATATGTAAAGGGATGTGGGAGGACTTAATGAACCCCCAAACAAATGCACTTTTTGTATTTTAAGAGTATTAGGATTAAGGTGTTTTTTAATGTCATAGCTATTGAATATAGTCTCTTGATTTATTAATAAGTTTGTGGCGTTACTGAGGCCAATCAATTATTATTGTAGAGTTTATAAATTATTGTAATTAATGTGTCTACGGTATTTCATGTATTACTAGCGATACTCGTCGCAGGTTGCTGCAATGTACAATAGTGTGATGTATAAAACAGATAGACTAGGTTTAGATTCGCTGGATGATATAAAATGGAGGTGAAATGATGGTCTATTCAGGTATTTTAAGACAAATTATGTATAAGAAATGTGTGTATTCTTGTGGGACTTGATACGGCTTTAGCCAATAAAAATAATCCTAAATATATTTGATTTATTTTCTCCACCTTCTTGATTTCTATAGGTTAGCAACAATGTATTTTCAGAAAGAAAACGTGGAGGAATAACGAGAAAAATGCTATCGCACAATTAATTGTATACACGCGCGATAGCATGGATCCCGTCTGATATGCTATAAGACAGTAATTAAATTATGTTTCGATAAAATTAATGTAATAATAATCAGAAACGTATTATACCACACACTATGGAGAGTAAAATTAAATATTCAAACTAAAAAATAGAAATTTTGAAGAAATTAAGAGCTGAAAGTGTACGTAAGACTCTCATATAGACTCGTCTGAATGTTGCGACGTTTTCGATGTTAATTTAACTCGAAATTCAAAATTCAAAAAGTGCCAGGCTACAAATCCACGAATTTTTAATCTAAGGCACTTAAGTTTATTGCGGTATAACTGTCGTACCATATCCGCCAAGAACCTTTTAAAGAAATCACGTGGAATGCAACACCCTTTAAGGGCCCACTAACGTAGCTAATACTGTGAACCCCCTTGACGAAATATTCACTCTCTATAATTTAAATGTGTTTCCAATGGTAAAATTATTCTTTATTTGTTATCTGTGGAAAGATAAATAAAAAAAATCCATGCATGGTTTTAAGGAAAATATTTTCTATACCGTAGATGAGTTTATGGCTTGCGATAAGATAAGGAAATACTGCAAAAAACTCAGCTGAAGAAGTATTCACTTTCAATAATTTAAATAACAATTTAATTATGTTTCCAATGGTAAAATTATTCTTTGTTTGTTATCTGTGGAGAGATAAATAAAAAAATCCAAGCGTGGTTTTAATGAAAATATTTGCTATACGTAGATGAGTTTATGGCGATAAGATAAGCGAATTAGGTTTTTAGATAAATATGATTTTTATTGATGTTTTATTATTTGTTATTCCTTATACTTTTTTAAATGACTTTGTCAATTACACATGTATTGTGGTTAAAGTCAATAAAAATTCTTGATTCTTGAAAATCAATTATCCGTATGATTAATCGAATGGTAACAAACTACGATTCAATTCATCGGAATTGAATCGTAAAACTTAATCAGGAATTCATCATAAAATAGCACAGAATAGCCGGAAACGCATAACTATCCGCTATCGTTCGAATGCAATTATTATTTTAATTTCGGTTTCTATCTAAACCCATGCTGTTATCGCAAAGCCTCAAATAATAATTATGGTGGAATCAATACATTTTACAGATTAAGGAAAAACAATATAAAATAATGTGAAACACATTATTTTATACAATCTAATTGTGTTTTAGATTGCATAATCGCGAGAGTAAATCAATGAGATTAAAAAGTGTTTTGTCATAAAATTGTAAGTAATTATTAACATTGCTCAATATAACAATCGATATTCCTGATATCGACATATTATAATGATAATATCGCTGTATCGATATTGAATATCGGAACATCCCTAATCTTGATGAAATTTAGTATAGACCTAAATTTTATATTTGATCCCCAAGGTTGTATCCCAAAATGGGGGTTTACACGAAATTTTATAAAAAATTAAGTTTTTACTGGTACTATTGGAATCATCTCACAAAAAACAATTTAGTATTTTGAATCTAAGCTCCAAGTCAAACGGTTTCTGAGATAGACACTGATAAATGCAGTACGTTGTCTTTTTGAGCTCAAATTTTGATATTGAGGGGAAAGGTTAAAATAGATATCTCATTTATCATTAGAAATGTGATAAAACTTTGTATACATATTTATATAGCTAAGATCTAATAATAAAAATCTAAATTTTTATTCCTCGAGGCAGCAAACCTACTTACGAATTTCCCATGCAACTCTTATGGAGTGATACACTTCCTTATTTACAAACATACTAACATTTGGTATGCTTAACGGTCGAGGTTAGTTTCTATCATCTCAAATAACTCATAAATTAATTTAAATTCGCTGAACACGCAGGTCTGTTGATACGAGAAATATTTAATGTTTTAAATGGAATAATCATCGACCTGTTATCACTATCTATTGTGATTCACTCGTATAAATTCGTTATCAATGAAACTGATAACGTGCTGAGCTATTCGTTGCAATGGTTTGCTTTCTATCTAACGTAAACATTATGTGCAGTAGAACAGTACTTGCCTTTTCCAAAATACAAACCTAAATAAATCAAGAAAGTCATTAGATTCTTTTAGTTAACATTTTCACTATTAACCTACAACTAACGACTTTTTTAGTTTCTATTGAGAGTTAACAAAAAACTAAATAAAAAAATACCTTTGGTTAAAATTTCTTCTCGGAATTTTTCTTAGTCTATTCGATAGATTATAAAAATAATTTAAAATTATTAAAATCATTTGAACACAATCAAGTCTGATAATTTGTTATTTAAAGAGAACTAAATCTTTAAAGATCTCTCTTTTTTATCTGAACAACATCATTAGACGTCCCATAACAACACACTACTAATATTTATTGCGGACTACATCTAACATTGTTATTTTTGTAACGGCAGGTTATTACTTTCCTACAATAAGTATGTTTTATTGGACTATTGAGTCTCATTTGTGTATTGAGGAAATTCTATGACAAAGAAATCATACGCGAAAATTTTTATCAATTTTATCCTGATATTTCGTTATTGATGAATCTAGTTCGTCTTGGTTTGCTCTATCTGAAAGTTCTATCCTACTTGCCTTTTTATACAATATGATGAAAGTCTATTATATTTGTTAGTCATTTTCCTACTAACTTCGTGAGAGTCTAGTTTTTATGATTTATGAGAGTCTATATATCTTTGGTTAGTTTTTCAAACTCTATATTAGTTCTATATTCGATGCAGATATCATTCTATTATATTCGCTGATGAACCTCTAGTTTATTCCTATGAATCTGATACCTCTAGTTCTACTACTGAGTTTTGATCTAGTTCTATATTGATCTCGTGATTGCCTCTAGTTTTAATGAATGTGATGATCTAGTTCTATCCTTTGATTCGCTGATGACCTCTAGTTCTATCCTACTGAGGCTTTGATGGTCTAGTTCTATCCTACTGATTCTCGCTGATGAGTCGTTCTATCCTAATGAGGCTCCTGATGATCTAGTTCTATCTACTGAGACTCTCGCTGATGAGCCTCTAGTTCTATCTCTGAGGCTCTCGCTGATGAGCCTCTAGTTCTATCCTACTGAGGCTCTCGCTGATGAACCTCTAGTTCTTTTCCTACGTCTCTATGATGAGCCTTAGTTCTATCTACTGAGGCTCTCGCTGATGAGTCTATTTCTATCCTACTGAGGCTCTCGCTGATGAGCCTCTAGTTCTATCTACTGAGGCTCTCGCTGATGAGCCTCTAGTTCTATCCTACTGACTCTCGCTGATGAGCCTCTAGTTCTATCCTACTGAGTGCTATCCTTGCCTCGCTCTATATGATGAGCCTCTAGTTAATCCTACTGAGGCTCTCGCTGATGAGCCTAGTTCTATCCTACTGAGACTCTCGCTGATGAGCCTCTAGTTCTATCCTACTGAGGTTTCTCGCTGATGAGCCTCTAGTTCTATCCTACTGAGACTCTCGCTGATGAGCCTCTAGTTCTATCCTACTGAGGCTCTCGCTGATGAGCCTCTAGTTCTATCCTACTGAGGCTCTCGCTGATGAGCCTCTAGTTCTATCCTACTGAGGCTCTCGCTGATGAGCCTCTAGTTCTATCCTACTGAGGCTCTCGCTGATGAGCCTCTAGTTCTATCCTACTGAGGCTCTCGCTGATGAGCCTCTAGTTCTATCCTACTGAGACTCTCGCTGATGAGCCTCTAGTTCTATCCTACTGAGGCTCTCGCTGATGAGCCTCTAGTTCTATCCTACTGAGGCTCTCGCTGATGAGCCTCTAGTTCTATCCTACTGAGGCTCTCGCTGATGAGCCTCTAGTTCTATCCTACTGAGACTCTCGCTGATGAGCCTCTAGTTCTATCCTACTGAGACTCTCGCTGATGAGCCTCTAGTTCTATCCTACTGAGGCTCTCGCTGATGAGCCTCTAGTTCTATCCTACTGAGGCTCTCGCTGATGAGCCTCTAGTTCTATCCTACTGAGGCTCTCGCTGATGAGCCTCTAGTTCTATCCTACTGAGACTCTCGCTGATGAGCCTCTAGTTCTATCCTACTGAGGCTCTCGCTGATGAGCCTCTAGTTCTATCCTACTGAGACTCTCGCTGATGAGCCTCTAGTTCTATCCTACTGAGGCTCTCGCTGATGAGCCTCTAGTTCTATCCTACTGAGGCTCTCGCTGATGAGCCTCTAGTTCTATCCTACTGAGGCTCTCGCTGATGAGCCTCTAGTTCTATCCTACTGAGACTCTCGCTGATGAGCCTCTAGTTCTATCCTACTGAGGCTCTCGCTGAAGAGCCTCAGCGACTCGTTACATCTGCGTGTTGGAGGAAATACATCGCGTCATTGCATAGTTTATTTTGGATGTTGACAATCGAAAACACTGTAATTTACAGCAATAGTGAACTTATTTTTTGAATTGAATAATGCAATATACGTATCACGTTTAATCTAATGACACAGAAGATCGTTCGAGCACCGAATTTCATGTCGAGTTCAATTTCCGGCAATTTCTTAGGAAGGGATACATTAACGACTTAATTGACGATAGTAAAGAATGAATCGGATTCGTTTCCCGCGTTCCTGTTATAGAAACGTTCTGTGTGGCATGGTGGGCCGCGCACGCGCGTCATCTGTTTACCAACAGCTGTGAATGTAGCCGCCATGTTGGATCGGCGGAGGTGGTGGGGAGCTGACTCATCGCTCATCGACCGAGGTGTCGCCTGTCGCTATCGCAGTATCGCTATCGAAGTCAGTAGTCAGTAGTCAGTTGCTGTTGCGACGCACTTGGTCGTGGGACGTCGTCGTTCGATGTCAGCGTTCCTGGTAGTCGCCTACGACGTAGACTCTACGACAAATAAAATAAACAGTTCCCATGCCTTCCTGCTCTCATACTTGTAGTTGCTTTCAGCACGTTATTTTCACTACCGTTGCTAAAGTAGGTCGACCTGGTAGCCCATGAAGGGCAAATATTACGAGACAGTCTGTTAATTAAAAATATTACAGACATTAAAAACGTAATTTTCTGTTCAGTAAATGAGCAGAAAAATAGTAATTTTGATGAAAACTGTTAAGAACCATATCACGTTACTAATAAAACTGGACATACTTATAAATCATTGAAGTCGAGCAATTTAAATTCTTTATTACTGACATTTAAATAAGTTTCTCTCGTATAATTTAGATGGCTACCCAGTTGAGGCAGTTATAACTACACTATTCACCAATACACGTTTTTCGACTTTGATAAACTGTTTACACTTAACGTATATCTCCTCAGCTGTGTTTAGGTAAATTAAAAAGACGTGTTGGGTGGAAAATAACACCTGACTTACGGACGTTACGTGGAATCAGGTGAAATGATCATTCCGTGTGAAATCCCATTAGGGCCAAAGCGCACGTGGCAACGTCGCATCTCCGAGAGATCTGGCAACGCCGCTTCACTCCCGCCCCGCGCACCACGCCACACAGCTGTGAGCATCTTCTGCTATTCAGCCTTTCTGTCGGTATAGGATTTTTTACATCCTAGCGGCAGAATTTCAAGGGCTACTATGTGTGGACGAGAAAGAAAATATTTCCTAAAAACCGTGTAGGACCTCTAAGGGGGTATCATTTCAAAATTTTGATTCAGCCGGAAAATGCCCCATTTTTAGTGTTTTTTACATTTGAGGATCAAAAATGAAAGAAATTTCTGTCCCGGGTCTACGTTTTCACACCATGCATGAGGAATAGATAGAATATTTGCTAAAACGTACATTTTTATGGTTATGGATTGACACTACACTACTCCCTCTTTGTAATAAATGTACCAAAATTGATAATATTAACTGTATTTACATTGATCTAGCCATTTGCCGTTTAAATGCATAATAGAAGTAAAATACAGTACATCAACACATCGTCAGGAAACCAGGAAAAGAAACATATTTTGGAAATATCGTCATAAATCAATAATTGACTCATGTTTCATAAATTTTTAATAAAACATTTTTCATGTAACCAAAGTATAGACTACAATTATGCTTGTAAAATAGTAACATTATCATATTTTGGTAATTTTAGCAAATTTCCCATATGGAAGAAACTATTACCGTAGGTTTCATGGCAATACCTACTAGCGCCCAGAGCCATGTTATACTTTTTCGTTTTAAGATGCCTAGATGCCAAAAACAACAGTCGATATATTAATCTAAACACAGTACGTTGTATTTTGGGAGTCCAATGTTAATCTTATGAGGTTGAGAGATCCATACATTTATGCTAAATAATCATAGTTTAAGTGTTTAATCACAGCAGCTAACCTGCATACTCTTTTCCCATGTTAATCATATAGAGAATAGGTAAACTCCTTTATTCATGGACAGTTATTGATAAAGGTATAATTTGGTATAAGGACAAAATAAAAATAGTTTATGGTAAAAATTCCTAATTTCAGAGTTCTTCACAGCAGCAAACCTGGATACTCTTTTCCATGTTAATGTTATTGAGAATAGGCAAACTCTCTTGTTAATTACTCTTATTAATAATAATGTATATAACCTGTTTGTGATAATATATTATTATTGGTTTGGAAATTCGCTGAGTACGCAGGTCTGCTGCGATGCGGGTATTCCACCCGTGAACCCCCTTAATGGAAGAAGTCCTCAAACGGAGATCTCATTTGTTTTAGATGGGAATAAAACGTTTTGTAAGCACCTGTTACGAAAAGAATCACTGGGCCTATCGAAGTGATATTTTGACACAATTTTGTAGTCTACATGTTGCAGGAGGTAAATTGTTGAGGTTATGATTTTTGATCAAACATTTAAAAATACCCAGTTGTAACTTTTTTATTGAAACGGGACATTTTGAAATGAGTGAAATTTAACAATTTTTATCAAAAGACATTTACGTCGCATCGCTAACATAATTAATTTTTTATATATGGAGGACATTGAGGGGAATTAATAATGATACTTGAATTTTTTTTAATTACATGGGAAAACCCCAAAAGACTCATTTATGGGGTACAAAACCCCCATCAAACTACCCGTTCCGATTGACCGATATGTCTGGTCTACGTACTCGTCCGAGCAAATGTAGGAATACACGTCTCTACCAAATTTGGTCTTGATCTGACAATTTTTACGAGAATTATCGTGTTCACAGACACATATATATGAATAAATTTTAACGACTGTATTTTTGGCCTCTGAGGACCTAAAGACGAAAAAATAACATGGTCCCGGGCTTAGTCTTGCCATGAGATCTATGGTAATGGCTTCTTACCTATGGGAAATTCGCTGACAAGTAATCACCAAACCAAAACTACTAAAATAGCTAAAATACTAAAATACTACTAAAATAGTTGTAGCTAGTTGGAATACACACTATCCCGATATGTGCTCTTTAAAAAAAGAAGAAAACCACAGTCGAACCTCAGTCCTTCGAAATTCGTGTGAAATCCAATTTACATCGAATTAAAGAAAGTTTTAACTATCTGGAGTTTAAATTGTAGAAGTTTACGTAGTTTAAATTAGAATTGTAGAGGTTCGATTAAAAAAAAATTGAATTTTGCTTATGATTCTACTTTGAACTCACTCCCAAAAATCCAATAGAGTATAGATACGGTAGCACACCAAAGATCGATCTGTTTACAATACGAAAATTAATTGTAATCGCTGTAGAATTTTAGAGGCTAAATTATGCGTCAAAAATACTTAGAATCATCTCAATATATTTTTTCAAATATTTGAGGTTTTCTCAAGGGTAAACAAGAAATCTACGAATTTTTCGAACGATTGATGTTCTACTGTATTTTCACTACCGGTGGTGCGCTAAACTCTAAACGTAACGTGGTGCAACACAACCTCGTCGGGTGCGGGATGCGAAGGTATATATTGGACGAATGTATTTTGCAGAGGGAAAAACTGAAAATTAATAATTTCCGACCATAAAGAAATGTATTGATTTCGCCCGGCCTCGCCCGCTGCCGAACGGATTGCAAGATTATTTTCCCCTCAGTATTAACGTTACAACTCAAGTTGATGTTTCATATCCAAGAAAATTAAATTCAATGCGTTTATATTGGCATTATTCTGCGTTATTAAGTACAATAATAAACTTTTAACGCTTCGATAAATGCACAGTAGTAAATATTCACAAACACCATGTTAACATTACTGTAAATCATCCGGTTAAGTAACACATATAAATTGAATTCATTATACGTAATCTATATAAATATAATTAGAGTTTTCTTTGTTTGAAATTCATTATTGGTGATGGTGGATTGATATTATTTAGATTCTTATTGCGGACATTTTCCATCACGATATTATGTAAAACAAATACATAATAATAACACACAATAATACATAATAATTTTGTTTTACATAATATCGTGATGGAAAATGTCCGCAATAAGAATCTAAATAATATTAGAGTTTTGTCTGTACATTACTTATAGTTATTCATTTTTTTAGTTATTTTTACGTTTCATGTGTTAGAGAAGCCGAAACAAGTCTTATCTCAATTTGTGTCTATTTGTGATGCTCCAGGAGGCATTTTACACCGTCTTCTCCGAAAAAAACGGGAGAACTGATAACAATGGAACTTATCTCCTGAATTATCTACTTTCCACAGAAGGTTTTCTAATGCTTGAAATTGTACACCGCCCCTAGAAAAGTAAATAACGAGGATTAAAATTCCATTTTTACGCGATATTAGACGCATTTTTCTTTCAGTTTACAATGAATAACCTACTGGTAATTATCAGCTGTCTTTGTAGTTTAATGATTTAATAGAAAGAAAAACAAACAGCTGTCAAATTAAAATCAATATCAGTTAGTTTATATTGACCATTGATTTTAAATCCATTTCTAAATCATACTATATTAAAAAGTTATTTTAATGTATTTAATTGTAAACTAATGCTAAGTAATAAAGCTGGGTATTTATACATTTTCTTTGTGCTGATTTGTTTAGGATTTCAGGTTTACATTTTGGTATTATAATCTTTCTTATTCAAACTATGTCCTACAACCCGTACAAAGGACGGGCTTACTGGTAGTATTTATTTTATTGGAATTTTCCAACGCGTCTGTGTTTTAAAATAACAACGTTTCTGAAGGTAGTGAAACTCCTCCGTTTTCAAGTGGTTGCGTAAGAATTTACATTTGATAACAAAATAAATCGCCATGTAGGCTCTACATTTCGAATACAGACGCGTTTTAAATGTCCAACGAAATAATAACCAACGCCTTAACGAATTTAAAAGATATTATCCATAATTGATATTCCAGTTAGAATAACTTGCAAAATGTATCTTTATAAAAGAATTCTCAAAATACGTTTCATATATTCGCTTTCTACTAAGACTGTCTTTTTGGGGGGTTCCTGAACTCCCCTAAGTAAAATAATTTCGGTAGCTTATATTCGGATAGACGATATAAGTGACACATACAAGGTTTTACATAAAACATGTGAGAAATGAAGAATCATTCAAAACGCTTAATTTATTTTTAATTTTTAACTGCTTAAAAAATTTAAGGCCGTTTACTTTTGCCGTATCTGAGAGATTGTTCTGTTATAAGGGGGTTTGAGGTGTGAACTCCCTTAAAATAACGAAAATTAAACATTATCAACATCTGGAGACATTTCCAAAGCCCTTGCACCGAATTTAAAACTAAAACTATAGAATTTTGACATTTAATTTGAAAAAAATTCCTATCGTTTAAAAAAATCCTTATGAACTTTTGAAAAAAATAAAAATTTCACCGACCCATACTATTCGTTCCAAAACTCAATAATGCAGCCAAGGCCGTACGTAGCTAGTGGGGTGGCTCCCCCTCCCCCCCCCAGTAATCCACCCGACCTAATGAATTTTCAAGGGCAAACAACTACGGTTTCCAGACAATTTTTGGAGGAGGGGGCCGTTTGGCTAAAAAAGATCAAAATTTCAGGAAACTTTCTTTTAATTATAAAAAATATCTGTTAATAGATACGTCCATATCGATTTTAATGTTTGTTGATTATTTTCAACAACTTGTGGACATTTTCTTCAAAAGGTTTAGTTTTGATGTCAAACATCATTGAAGAGTTCAATCATTATTCATTATATTTTATTGGAATTTTTCAAAGCGTATGTGTTTTTATCTACACAACGTTTCTGGAGCAGGAACTCCTCCCGTTTTCAAGACGAGCGCACGCTATCTTGTGTCACGTTATGAATATAGTTTTTGTATTATGCATTATAGATAAGTATAGTATTATTGACAACACAATGTAATTAATATCTGTAACTTTAACTTAAAATTTTTTAATGTAAATTATTAGGTAATCACCTGAAAACGGAGGAGTTTCTCCACCTCCAGAAACGTTGTGTAGTTCAAAACACAGACACGTTGGAAAAGTCAAATAATTATTAACCAACGTCACTATAAATTTTAAAGCTTCCGTAGTTCAATATTGTTCAAACTTTACCCAGCATGATTTGCAATTAATTAAAGCATAGATTCAGGTTTTTATATTAGCTCACAGGCAAATTCAATCAACGAATAGTTGTTTGAAGCTGAAAGAGCTTACATTAAAAAGTGGCATAAGCCGGCGCTTCATGTATAAAAAGTGGCCAAGTAATTCCACAGACATTAAAATAATGAAAAATTAATGACATAACTTTTACAATATACCATAGTTATATGTTAGCATTAACCCATTCAACAATGTGCTAAAAGAAAAGCGTTTGAGTAAGGAAATCGTTCTTTCTTCAACATAATTTATTTTAAAAAAAGATTATGGGCAAACAATTCTTGTCAGTTTTAACTATAATAATTGGTTAACGTCATTCAGAAAGCACCAATTAACACTGGGAAAACATTTCACAGCTCTATCTATAATGGTTTATTTTATATGTGTAACTAAATAAACTAGTTTTAACGTGGAAAGCATAGGGGATTCCCTGTTACCTTAAAATCCATGTATTTTTCACAGAAACGTCGCTTGTAAACGGCAAATTCAATTCCTATATTTAAGAGTCTGCATCAGTGGTAGCCATCTTGGATTTTATTCCCGTAAGAGCAACGTTAAATTCTGGCGCCTATATCTCCTTGACCTATTGTCATAAATTAATGGAAGAGGTGTCAAATTGAAGGTACTACAGTTCTCCAGGGCACCACCTTACAGAACTAAAAAAAATAATGATTTATTTTGTAAAATATTCCTGGATTTTTGTTTTCATATCAAGTTAAATTTTTGAACATATTGAAAAGGTAATGCCCTTGAGCCACATCTCATCAATGTACTTCCAAAGCTTTACATTGATACTTTGATAATTAACGCCACTACAGACGCCAAAGTGAAGGTATGTTCCGCCAGAATTTAACATTGCTCTTGGGACTAAAATTCAAGATGGCTACCACTGATGCAGACTCTTAACTCTAACATAACCAACGGTCACAATTCCTAGAATATACAAAGTCTTTCAACTTCCTAAACTTACTAGACATAGGCCTAATCCCTAACCTTGAACGACCCAAAATCCCGTAGTATAATAATAGCATCACTAAGATTTTTGACACATTAATACGACGTTGCATACGGACAAACTTTCAAAATAACTTCTCAAGGTTACCACGTGGTTCAGGGCGTGAGAATGATGAGAAAGCAAGCCCTTGAGCCTAAGGCGGTCCGAACTAATACTCAAGTAAAATTACCTATCTTAATCATTTACCAATAAAAATGTATCAACCCCCCATTGATTGCATTCGAAAAATACCCCCGTCGCAGCAGACCTGCGTGCTCAGCGAATTTCCAAATCATTAATATGGCAATAATAATACAATTGTGTAACAGGATTTATCAATCAATACATGTTGATAATGTTTTTTGGCATTTTAACCTTAAACAATTTTTATTCTGACCATATACCAAGTTTTAACATTATCTAGACATGGAGTTTGCCTATTCTCCGTAAGATTAACACGGGAAGAGTATGCAGGCTTGCTGCTGTGAGGAACACATTAACTAATTTAATTAATTTTTAAGCATAAACGTATGGATCCTAACCACTTGAAGTAAAATACAAAGTGTCATCCAAAACTATAGGTTAGTATGGAAATATTAATTTTTCTAATCCTCTATCATTGAAGACCCTAAATACAACGTACTGTGTTTAGATTTTTTAATATCTTGGCAACCGTTGGAGATACAGAAAAACTTTAAGGAACTAAATTGTGTAGTTTTTTGAGCTGATTCTAATTGTGAAAGATTAAATTTGATAATTTTAAAAATTACATGGGAAAAAAGCAAAAAACATAATTTTTTGGGTACAAAACCCACCCAAACTACCCGTACCGATTGACCGATATGTATGGATTACGAACTCGTCCGAAAAAAATGTAGGAATACATGTTTCTACCAAATTTGGTCTCGATCGGACCATTTTTACGAGTTATCGTGTTCACAGACACACACACACACACACACATATATTGATAAATTTAACGACTATTGTTTTTGGTCTCTGGGCACCTAAAGACGAAAAAAATAACATGGTCCCGGGCTTAAGTCTTGCCATGAGACCTACGGTAATAGCGTCTACCCTATAGGAAATTCGATAATTAATTATAATTGATACCATCAACCATTCCGGCAAACAATGAACCTTTACTGTTCCTTTGCTGGGAACGTGTTTTCTAAGAAATAATGACGTCATGTGGAACGGACGTGTGGTTTAACGCCGCGCGTCTGACGTGAGATAAGCCTCTACCTACCGAATAGTCATGGGACTATCGAATAAATTCAACTATCGATTTTTTCGTTATTACCCTACAACTTACTACTTTACTTACTTACTTTCTTTACTTACTTTATATTTATAATGGATCTTAGGCTACTTTGTTACGGTTACAAGTATTATTTGTCATCTTTTATCTTGAAATCATTGAGTTATGTCAATAACAAACAGCCTAATGGTAGTTTTAGTGAATTTCCCATTGGGAAGGATTCATGGCAAGACAAGCCCGGGACCATGTTATTTTTACGTCTTTAGGTGCACAGAGGCCAAAAACAATAGTCGTTAAAAATGTTATATATATGCCTGTGAACACGATAACTCTCGTAAAAATGGTCTGATCAAGACAAAATTTGGTAGACACATTTGCTCGGGCGAGTTTATAAACCAGACATATCGGTCAATCGGAACGGGTAGTTTGGGGGAGTTTTGTACTCAAAAATTGGGTTTTTTGCGTTTTTCATATATACTTCAAAAATTTTTAATTTTATCTTTCACCATTGGAGTCAGTTTAAAAAGCTACAAAATTTAGTTTTTAAAAGTTTTTCTCTATCTCCAACGGTCACCGAGATATTAAAAAATCTAAACACAGTACATTGTATTTTGGGGCTCTTATGTTAATCTTATGGAGGATAAAGAAAAATTAATTTCACTCATTAATAAATATTATTGGATTAAACTTGGTATTTACCTTCATGTGGTTAAGATCTTATGATTCAAATGCTTAAAAATCATAGTTTTTGTGTTTATCATGGTATCAAACCTGCATACTCTTTTCCCATGTTAGTCACTCTTACAATAAAAAAATAAAAAATTAATGAAATTAAATCACTTTTTCGATGTACAATAGAGATAAATTAGCATTAACCCTTTCAAGAGTGTGCTAAAGGACAATGTTTGATTAATCATGTCATCCTTCCTTCGACTTAGAACCTACTGACAAATCGTACTGTAATGTTCATAAATTTTAGATGTATAATTTCACTAAATAATATATATAAGATGTTCTTATTATAGCTCACAGTCAAATTCAAACATTGTACAGCTGTTTGAAGCTAGCTCTGAGCTTACATTAAAAGTGGCTTATGCTGGTCCTTTATTCTGTATAGAGTGGCCAATTCGAGCCACTAACAGTCGAGAAATTTGTGGGATTTATTTAAGCATTTGATTACTTAATACTTACAGATTAAACCACTTTCTTCTTATTTAGGTATATAGAATTATATAAATCTATCTAATAATAAATAAGCTCACAGTCAAATTCAAACACGTACAGCTGTTTGAAGACAGTTGAGCTTACATTAAACAGTAGTTATGGGTAGTGGCTTCATGGCATAAGGAGTAACTTTTGAAACTACTGACAAATGTTCAAATTATAATTTTTAACATTTAATTTACCCGTTAAAATATCTATGTAATGATATACAAGATGTTCTTGTTATAGCTCAAAATCAAATTCAAACAACGTACTGCTGTTTGAAGACAGTTGAGCTTACATTAAACAGTAGTTATGGGTAGTGGCTTCATGGCATAAGGAGTAACTTTTGAAACTACTGACAAATATGTTAATCTTAATTTTCAAAAACTCTATAATTATCTGTTATATATATAAATATATATATATATATCAATTGATAATGAATTGTTTATTATTAAGATGGGATTTTGTCGATAAAAATAGTTTTTTAAACATACAGACCTCTTGATTTTTCTATTTAAGCTTTCAGTTGAAATCTAAAAACAGTAAATTCTAAGAAGCAACTTGAGCGTACAAAAAAGTGGTTTTTGCCAACACTCTATCCCTATAAAGTCACCAATTACTACTTTATTAGTACTATTGATGTAAAGGTTTATATTGAAATTCAATTTAAGATTTGTTGAGCTTACAGTAAAAATTTACCTATGCAGAATATTTATCTAGTATAAAGTGGCTAATTCAAGTCATTAACTGTCAAGATTAGGTTTTTTTAAATTCACATTAATTACCTCTTTAGCCTTAAAAAATATATTTAAAGAAAATGCATATATTTTTAAGATTATATGTAATAAAATTAAGCATAAATAGTGATTTTGTTTAGCTCACTTGCATATTCAAACAATCAGCTGTTTGAAGCTGAAAAGAGCTTACATTAAGAAGTGGCATAAGGCGGCGCTTCACGTTTATGAGGTGGCCAAGTGAGACCACAGACAATAAAATAATGAAAAGTTAATAACACAACTTTTACGATATACCATAGTTAGTTATAAATAAGCATTAACCCTTTCAAGAATGTGCTAAAAGAACAGCGTTTGAGTAAGGACATCCTCCTTTCTTCGACTTACCTACTAAAAAATGTACTGTTAAAAAATCTATTAAATAATATATATAAGAAGTTCTTACTATAGCTCACAATCAAATTCAAACATTGTACAGCTGTTTGAAGCTAGCTGAGCTTACATTAAAAGTGGCTTATGCTGGTCCTTTATTCTGTATAAAGTGGCCAATTCGAGCCACTAACAGTCGAGAATTTTTTCGGATATAATCAAGCATTTGACCGCTTAATACTTACAGTTGAAACAACTTTCTTCATATTTAGGTTTATAGAATCATATAAATTTATTTAATAATAAATGAGATGTTCTTATTGAAGCTCACAGTCGAATTCAAACAACTTTCAGCTGTTTGAAGCTGGGTGAGCTTACATTAAACAGTAGTCGGTAATGGTGCTTCATAGATTATGGAGTGACCTCTAAAACTGCAGACAAACTTCCGTATTGTTACTTTAAAATATGGAATTTAACTGTTATAGTATCTTTTAATTAATAAATAAATTTTTTGTTATAGCTCACAGTCAAATGCAAACAACCTTAAGCTGTTTGAAGCTGGGTGAGCTTACACGAAACATTAGTTATGGGTAGTGGCTTCATGGCATAAGGAGTGACTTTTGAAACTACTGACAAATGTCCGTATTATAATTTGTAAACATTTAATTTACCAGTTAAAATATATATGAAGTTATGTATAAAATGATTTATGATAGCTCACAGTCAAATTCAAACAACGTACAGCTGGTTGAAGACAGTTGAGCTTACATTAAAAAGTCGTGGGTAATGGTGCTTCATAGATTATGGAGTGACCTCTAAAACTGCTAACAAACTTCCTAATTAAATTTTAAAATATGGAATTTTTTTGTTATAATATCTATTGATTAATAAATAAAGTTTGTTTATTATAGCTCACAATCAAATTCAAACAACCTTAAGTTGTTTGAAGACCCTGTGATTTTTTATTAACCTTTAATGAAATACGCATAGATACAAGTGTTTTTTCAGCTCACTTGCATATTCAAACATCGATCAGCTGTTTGAAGCTGAAAGAGCTTACATTAAAAAGTGGCATAAGCCGGCGCTTCATGTATATGAGGTGGCCAAGTAAATCCACATACATTACAATAATCAAAAACTAATTGACACAACTTTTACAGTATATCATAGTTATTTAATAGCATTACACCTTTCAAGAGTGTGCTAAAAACACAGATTTGAGTAAGGATGTCCCTTTCTTCAACACACCTACTGACAAATGTTTGTATAATAATGTTCGTAAATTTTTAATATATAATATAACAGTTAAAAAATATATTAAATAATACATATAAGAAGTTCTTATTATAGCTCACAGGCAAATTCAAACATTGTAAAGCTGTTTGAAGCTAGCTGAGCTTACATTAAAAGTGGCTTATGCTGGTCCTTTATTCCGTATAGCCAATTAGCTCACAGTCAAATTCAAACAACGTACAGCTGTTTGAAGGCAGTTGAGCTTACATTAAACAGTAGTTATAGGTAGTGGCTTCATGGCATAAGGAGTGACTTGATCAAACTACTGACAAATGTCGGTATTAAATTCTTTAAATATTTAATTTACCAGTTAAAATATATATGAAGTTATATATAAAATGATTTATTTTAGCTCACAGTCAAATTCAAACAACATACAGCTGGTTGAAGACAGTTGAGCTTACATTAAACAGTCGTGGGTAATGGTGCTTCATAGATTATGGAGTGGGCTCTAAAACTGCTGACAAACTTTTGAATTTAATTTTAAAATATGGAATTTTTTTGTTATAATATCTATTGATTAATAAATAAAATTTGTTTATTATAGCTCACAGTCAAATTGAAACAATCTAAAGTTGTTTAAAGACAGCTGAGCTTACATTAAACAGTAGTTATGGGTAGTGGTACTACATGAATTATGAAGTGACCTTTGTAACTACTGACAAATATTTCAATTTTAATTTGTAAAAATGTTAATATTAATCTGTTAAAAATATCAATTAATAATGAACTCTTTAATATAAAAATGGGATTTTGTAAAAAACATAGTTTTATTTTTTTTAAGTGGCTTTTGCCAATACTTTATCTCTTTATGGATGTAAGGTTTATATTGAAATTAAATTTCAAGTTCGATTTGCTAACAGTAAAAATTTTACTTATGCGGAGAATTTATCTAGTTTAAAGGGGCTAATTCACGTTATTAACATTCACTTAGGTTTATTTTTAAATTCGCATGTGATATATGAGCTAATCCTTTAGCCTTAAAAAATTATATTTATATAAAATTTATATATTTTTTAAATATCATGAACACTTATATGTAATCAACTAAAAATGCTTATAAGTAGTAAGCATAGATACAGTGATTATTTTTAGCTCACTTGCAAATTCAAACATAGATCAGCTGTTTGAAGCTGAAAGAGCTTACATTAAAAAGTGGCATAAGCCGGCGCTTCATGTATATGAGGTGGCCAAGTAAATCCACAGACATTACAACAATCAAAAACTAATTGACACAACTTTTACAGTATATCATAGTTATTTAATAGCATTACACATTTCAAGAGTGTGCTAAAAACACAGATTTGAGTAAGGATGTCCCTTTCTTCAACATACCTACTGACAAATGTTTGTAAATTTTGAATATATAATTTAACAGATAAAAAAATCTATTAAACAATATATATAAGAAGTTCTTACTATAGCTCACAGTCAAATTCAAACATTGTACAGGTGTTTGAAGCTAGCTGAGCTTACATTAAAAGTGGCTTATGCTGGTCCTCTATTCTGTATATAGTGGCCAATTCGAACCACTAACAGTCGAGCATTTTTTCGGATTAAATTAAGCATTTGACTGCTTAATACTTACAGCTTAAACAACTTTCTTCGTAATTAGGTATATAGAATCATATAAATGTATATAATAATAAATGAGATATTCTTATTATAGCTCACAGGCAAATTCAAACAATGAACAGCTGTTTGAAGCTGGGTGAGCTTACATTAAACAGTAGTCGGTAATGGTGCTTCATAGATTATGGAGTGACCTCTAAAAATACGGACAAACTTCATATTGTAACTTTAAAATATGGAATTTAACTGTTGAAATATTTACTGATTAATACATAAGATGTTCTTATTATAGCTCACAGTCAAATTCAAACAACGAACAGCTGTTTGAAGCTGGGTGAGCTTACATTAAACAGTAGACGGTAATGGTGCTTCATAGATTATGGAGTGACCTCTAAAACTGCGGACAAACTCCATATTGTAACTTTAAAATATGGAATTAAACTTTTGAAATATTTATTGATTAATAAATAACATGTTCTTACTATAGCTCACAGTCAAATTCAAACAACATTCAGCTGTTTGAAGATAATGGAGCTTACATTAAACAGTAGTTATGGGTAGTGGCTTCATGGCATAAGGAGTGACTTTTGAAACTACTCACAAATGTCCATTTTATAATCTTTAAACATTTAATTTACCAGTTAAAATATATATAAGGTTATGTATAAAATGATTTATTATAGCTCACAGTCAAATTCAAACAACATTCAGCTGTTTGAAGACAATAGAGCTTACATTAAACAGTAGTTATGGGTAGTGGCTTCATGGCATAAGGAGTGACTTTTGAAACTACTCACAAATGTCCATATTATAATCTTTAAACATTTAATTTACCAGTTAAAATATATATGAAGTTATGTATAAAATGATTTATTATAGCTCACAGTCAAATTCAAACAACGAACAGCTGTTTGAAGCTGGGTGAGCTTACATTAAACAGTAGACGGTAATGGTGCTTCATAGATTTTGGAGTGACCTCTAAAACTGCGGACAAACTCTGTATTGTAACTTTAAAATATAGAATTTAACTGTTGAAAAATTTATTGATTGATAAAAAAGATGTTCTTATTATAGCTCACAGTCAAATTCAAACAACGATCAGATGTTTGAAGACAGTTGAGCTTACATTAAACAGTAGTTATAGGTAGTGGCTTTGTGGCATACGGAGTGACTTGATCAAACTACTGACAAATGTCCATATTATAATCTTTAAACATTTAATTTACCAGTTAAAATATATATGAAGTTATGTATAAAATGATTTATTATAGCTCACAGTCAAATTTAAACAATGATCAGATGTTTGAAGGCAGTTGAGCTTACATTAAACAGTAGTTATGGGTAGTGGCTTCATGGCATAAGGAGTGACTTTTGAAACTACTGACAAATGGCCGTATAAAAATCTTTAAACGTTTAATTTAACAGTTAAAATATATATGAAGTTATATATAAAATGATTTAATATAGCTCACAGTCAAATTTAAACAATGTTCAGCTGTTTGAAGGCAGTGGAGCTTACAATAAACATTAGATATCGGTAGTGGCTTCATGGCATAAGGAGTGACTTGATGAAACTACTGACAAATTTCCGTATAATAAGTTCAAAACATTTAATTACCTGTTAAAATATCTATGAAATGATATACAAGATGTTCTCGTTAAGCGTGTCATTTGAAGAAAAACTTAACATAACATATTAGTAGCTTCAAACCTGCATGGTAAGTCTAGTGGGATATAAATTCATTTTCTTTTTATATATTTGTGAATGTATACATGAATTTTACCTAAGACATTGTACCTTGACATTACTTTTTAAAATATTGAAGTGTGTAATTTGAAAAAAACGTATTATAACAAATTAGTAGCTTATAGTATTCTTTTATTGATTTAAAAAAGAGTCGCTTTATACCGGGATCGATTCAAAATGGCGGCTTTCAAATTTTTAAGTGTAGCATCAATATTTTCCTGGCAAGAACTATTCTAAGTAGTCTAAAAAAGCGATCAAATTCAACTCAACAGGATTAATTCAATTTAATTCATTCCTGAAATAGTTGTTTAGTAAACTACATATTTTACTAAACACGGACGAACGGAGCATAGGAATGCTTAATTTTCTGGCTTTTTTGTTTGGAATTACTTCTTTGCATTTAATCAGTGCAAGGTAAAAAATGAATAAGATTTACACACTAACTTCGTGGGGTAGTTTATACCCCAAATCAGTATCAAGGATTAGTTGTAACAAGAATATGTGTGATGTGCATGAAATAAATCATACGGCATTTTGTTTCTTATTTAAATTTTAGATTTATGAGGCTCCAACAATATTTTCTAGTTTATTCCTTTTGTACACGTTTCAATGAAACTTAACGTATATCTCTCAGTCACATTACAAAATAAAACTGCAAAATTATGTTCAAATTACTGCAAAAAAGTTAAGACAACCTTTCCCCACGAGCTGTTTTAAGAGTTATTTTATATAAGTTACTTTTATTACAAGAAGTTGCGTAGCAGTTCAAAATTATGAAGACCCTTTATTTAATAAGTTTTATTGTATTACATAAACTTTTTTCATTTGCTGAATTTTTGTCATTATTTAAAGTTTTTGAACGTAGTGGTTATTTTTTAACCTTTTCCATTAGATTGTAGAAGTGAATGCACTAAATCAGTTAACGATACTTTTTTGCTTAGGTTGAAAGATTACAGATAAAATAATACCACCATATCTTAGTTAGAACTTCCTATAGAAAAAAAGCTATTACCGTAGGTCTAAGGTATTACCGTAGAATAGGCAAATAAATAACACATATTTACCGACAGATATTGATAAAACATGTCATATATCATTATTATTATATTATTGAATTAGAAATTCGCTGCGTACGCAGATCTGCTGCGACGGGGGTATTATTAAACGCGAACGAATCCGCATAGGGAACTGTAGTCAAGGTATAAAAAGACTGAATGCATGTCAACATGATTCATGCATGACTGGTGTTTTCCACACTGATTCAAACCAAACTTTCATTACCTATTCATTTTACTATTCGTGATTAATCAAACGCGAAACATGACGTAATATTCATGGGTCAATTGTATTCAAATTGTGTCTAATATTAGCTGGGTGTTTGTGACGTCATAAATGTCCGCATCAATAAAAAACGTTAACTAAGAAATCTGTCAGTCTCAAGAAATTACTCGAAAAATTATACTTATCACGAGATATTGTTTCGTTGTACTGACGCGAAGTCAATGGTCATTTGTGTGGTAAATATTAAATAATAACAAAATATATAAAGGGGGCTAGGCGAATGCAGACATTAATTCATTAAAGACTGGAGCACGTCCAACTTGGCAACGTCGCAGAAGGAGTGGAGGAGAGCTAGAACGGCGCGGCGGCGTTGCCATGTTGTGCACACGCCGGCAACAGCGCGCTTACAAAAAACTAATCGAACTCTGTGTCCTTGGATCCCCCCGTACTCCCACCTAGTTGTGTTCGCACTAGGCTGCGGCGAACGGTTCGAGCTCAGCCCCAACGGCTGGTATTTCAACTCAAAAAAATACTTCACCTCGAAAAACATCCCGAGCCCAGAGAGATTTTGTCTGTAGCTAATGCAAAAACAAGATTCATTTTACAATAATCGTAAAACCCCAGAACGTGGAGGTAATAATTTAGCCGTCATATTCAATTTACAGAAAACTGTTTCAGTTGTATCGCACAACTGTACTATGGTACTTTCAAAATAAAGTACCGTAATCGAACATTTTGGTCGCGAGTCGTACAGTTTAATCATACGGAAATGTTTTCGATAAAATCCTTTATACCGTAATACTTCTAAGTTTCACCCAAGAATCTTCACCAATACACAATACGGAAAAAACCTACACACCGAGTCATAAGAACTAAATTTTTAGGGAATAGAACAATTGCGAAAAAAGTCAAAATATTTTAGGCATAAATATTGACTAACCTCTCAGATCCATCCCAAATTCTCTTTGTTAGAGAGAATGTCCTCCTAACTCAACTCGAGTACTTCACCAGTACGGGAACTATGGTTTTTATATCAACTGTAATAAAATATCCAAAGCTGTTCCTTCCTAACCGATATTCATACGTTACATACCTCCCTAAACTATATTCCTACGTTATATAACTCCCTAAACTATATTCCTACGTTACATACCTCCCTAAACTATATTCCTACGTTATACACCTCCCTAAACTATATTCCTACGTTATACACCTCCCTAAACTATATTCCTACGTTACATACCTCCCTAAACTATATTCCTACGTTACATACCTCCCTAAACTATATTCCTACGTTATACACCTCCCTAAACTATATTCCTACGTTAAATTATTTTCTAAACTATATTCCTACGTTACATACCTTCCTAAACTATATTCCTACGTTACATACCTCCCTAAACTATATTCCTCCGTTACATACCTCCCTAAACTATATTCCTACGTTATACACCTCCCTAAACTATATTCCTACGTTAAATTCCTCCCTAAGCATTATTCGTAGGTTATATTGCTCCCTACACTTTATGCCTAGGCTGTATCCACCCTACACTACACATTCCTAAGCTATATTCCTTCCTAAACTATATTACTACATTATATACCTCCCTAAACTATATTCCTACGTTATACACCTCCCTAAACTATATTCCTACGTTAAATTATTTTCTAAACTATATTCCTACGTTACATACCTCCCTAAACTATATTCCTACGTTACATACCTCCCTAAACTATATTCCTACGTTATACACCTCCCTAAACTATACTCCTACGTTATACACCTCCCTAAACTATATTCCTACGTTAAATTCCTCCCTAAGCATTATTCGTAGGTTATATTGCTCCCTACACTTTATGCCTAGGCTGTATCCACCCTACACTACACATTCCTAAGCTATATTCCTTCCCAAACTATATTACTACATTATATACCTCCCTAAACTATATTCCTACGTTATACACCTCCCTAAACTATATTCCTACGTTATACACCTCCCTAAACTATATTCCTACGTTATACACCTCCCTAAACTATATTCCTACGTTATACACCTCCCTAAACTATATTCCTACGTTATACACCTCCCTAAACTATATTCCTTCGTTATACACCTCCCTAAACTATATTCCTACGTTATACCCCTCCCTAAACTATATTCCTACGTTATATTCCTCCTTAAACAATGTTCTTAGGTTATATTCCTTCCTATACTATATGTCTAGGCTATATTCCTCCCTACTCTACATATTCCTCCATAAACGATATTCCTACGTTATATTCCTCCCTACTCTACATACTCCTCCGTTATATTCCTACGTTATATTCCTTCATAAACGATATTCCTATGTTATATCTCCCCCTTAACTACAGTATATGTCTAGGCTATAGACATAAAGATACGACCTACACCACATATTCCTACGCTATGTTCCTGCCTAAACTATATTCCTACGTTATATTCCTCCCTCCATTTTGTATCTAGGTGTATTCTGAACTACACTACATATCCGTGCGTTACATTCCTCAATAAACTATATATCGAAGTTATGTTCTCGCCTACACTACATATTCTTACTCTACATTCCTTTATAAACTATATCCCTAAACTATATTCATAGGTTTCTTACCCTACACTAAATGTATATTATGACCTACACCACATATTCCTACGTTATATTCCTTCCTAAACAATATGCCTAGCTACACTATATTCCTCCCTACAGATATCCCTAGGCTTAATTCCTCCCTACACTAAATTTGTAGGCCATATTCCTCCCCCTACTATATTTCTACTACGATCGATGATTCAACACTAATATCAAAAAGCCTTTTAAACGCAGACAATTATTTATTGTACAGTTGGACTTTACATGTGTTCACAATTCCAAATGTTTACTTGGCTGTTTGTTTTTTCTATACTCTAACACAATCGAAACTCTTGTTTAGCAATACTGTTGTTTTGTCAAACACTAAGGCCAACTAAACACAACTATTAGCAACTCTAGAGTATTTTTAACAGCTGACGAGCTCGTGTCTTTGACCTCGAACACGGAACACGACCAAAACTCAGTTCAACAATTGAAAGGTTTTTATCCAACAAGAGGCCAACTAAACTGGAACTATTAGCAACCCTGGCTATATTTAACAGCTGACGAGCGCGAGTGTTGACCTGGAGGTTTTTGTAACCTACGGCTCCGACACGAAACCTCGGCAACTCTAGGGGCAACTCCTAACTTTTGCGAGTCTATAATTAGATCTGTCTAAACTGGAGTGTTTCCATTATTCACACAGTAAATTTATATCCACTTTCACTTTTGTGGGTGTAATTCACACACAAAGACAGTTACCAATAAGCATATCAGTATAAAAACTCTTCTAGTATTTTACCTTGCAATTCTCTTTCTTTGATCATTTTCGATTACACAAACCGTTTTAACATTCATTTGACATTACACGACACGTTCGTTTGAGCACGCATGTTGTTTATTCTGGAGTTTTACATTGAAATGGTAAAAGCACTGAAGGTAAAATGGTATTTTATTACTTTGTACAGTATATGTAATAGAATGAAAGCATCGTGAGTACTGAAAGCGACGACATCGACCGGTGGGCTGGCTGCATGGCTGCCAACTTTACATTTAAAACGCATTACTGTACTCTAATTTGCGTATTGAACAAAACAAAACTGCATTTGCATCAGTTGACAAGAATGGTTCCAGTAATACGTTCCATTTACACGTCATGAGAATTGAATATGACATCATGATATGTGGTTACCTAGTGCGAGGATATTTAAAACAAAAATATTTATAGATTTGGGTGTAACGAGCTAAGTAGGCGCATAAAATTGTAAATTAAAATTGATTTTATCTTGTACAATTTATCATATTGTGTTCACATTGGATATTATGCCTCTTAGGAAAAAGTGCATGACATGTAATTTAATCGAAATTAAATGGCAACTTTTGTCTCCCATTGTGAATTTTATTGTCTCTAATGAAGTTATAGACGACCTAGAGTTTGAAATTTTGTATTTTCCATTTAGATCACCGTCAAATTCAAACAATGATTAGTTGATCAGTGGACTGACAAATAGTCTCTCCCATAAGTAAACTAAAAAAACACAACATTTAATTGTTTCAAAATAATCATCCAATTTATGACACTAACACAAGAAAACAAGTTAAATTAATTGTTATAATTTTTTGGGGTCATACCCACCCCCCAATCTTTTTTTAGTGGGTTTTGTTGGGTGCAGTACCTTACACTGGATAAATTTCATAGAAAACGGCTAAGAAATAAAGAATAAACTTTTTATATTTTTCTCCATAAGAATGAAATCATAGGATTCTCTCAGAAAACTTACTGTGTTTTCTATGGACAGCAGCCTAAATTTAACTTTTCACTAGAACCGTTAGTCGTACACAAATAATTCAAAATGCTAATTTGTTTAGTTTTAAGCTGGTTTTCATGGTGGCAGTCAAATTATAGGGTACTTTATATTTTATCGTTTTCGCGGAAACTTAAAAATAAATTTTTTCACATTAAAAAGCCCATCAATTTTGAACCGTAATATATACAGAAACGCGCGCGGGTGGTGTCAAATTATTTAGTATTCAATGTACTAAAAATACTAAATTTTAATGAAAATCGTTAAGGTAATTTGTAAATTTGGATTCTTAAACTCCCAGAGATACGGTGAATATTTACACACATACACAATTTACATGTACTTTGAATCGGTCCAAGGGGGCAGGCTCTGGCTCTGTACACATCCAGACACAGACACACACACGGACAGATATCACGTCGAAACCCACTTTTTGGATTCTGGGGACCCCTAATCATACAACCCTCCTAGATACGGTGAATATTTACACACATACATAATTTACATGTACTTTGAATCGGTCCAAGGGGGCAGGCTCTGGCTCTGTACACACACATACACACGGACAGACAGACATCACGTCAAAACAGATACAGATAGTACAGTGCAGATAGTACGTAATGCAGATAGTAATGAAATATATTTAGAAGTTACTACTAGGGCCTAGTAACAAACAACTAATTTCCCCATTATTAGGCCCCTGGAAAGCTGAAATAGACATTACAATACAACGAAATACGGGCGAGGGGGGTCCGTAGATAGGGACGGGATGGCGAGGGCTGTGGGGAGGGCTGAAAACGTACATATCGACCCAACCTCCACCCGGCATAACTCATTTTATTTACTGCCATTTTAGTAATCAGAGTAACGCTATAATTAACCCTGCAACTATATCTTATCGCTAGAACTGTGGTAGACAACAGCAAAATGTAGGCCCATATTATGAGTTCAAACTGTACAAAATAATTTTTACAAGAGATTCATGTGATCCAAAAGTACACTCGAATTCAAATACAAACCCATCCGTACTTTTAACCAAACTGTGCATTTCGTATTACGAAATTTTGATCTTTAGAACGAAAAATAAATGTTTAAAATACTGTTGTTATAAGTTTTGAAAACAATTAATATCGAAAATTTGATTTTTAGAATCAATAACATTAAAGTTGCTTAGAAGTTTTAATTTAATTGCTTCCATCTACACCTAACCTAATCAAACATAACCTAGTCTAGTTTAGCCTAGTCTTAAGTGCTTAGGAATATTACATAATACATTTTTTCCCGTAAGAATTTAAATCTTTTGACTTACGACATTAAAATACTGCTGTTTATTGAACTCTTACTTTTTTCGTGTTTCATAAAATCCAACTTATCCAAAAGTAAACTATTTCAACACAACTGTCTTCAACTGACTAACCAGACGGTACTTTTGGATTTTAATTCAGAGATAGTACTGTATTGATATTATACAGTTTATGCTATTCAGCATTCCTAAAGTAACCTCAAAATCGTCGGAAGCCAATCTGGAATTATGTACCCTCCATCATTGAAGGCTAGTGAAAGTGTAACGGAATCCGTTTAAATACAAACTCTTAATTGGTCGTTAGTAAAATGGATTATTAGACATTGAGAAAACCCACGATTAACGTAGCTTTCCCGTGGATTATACATCAGTGTGAGGTTCAGAAATGTTGTGGTTTTATAGCATTTATAACTGGCTTTTCCGTTATTTCTTAGTACATCTAAAAGAATCATGGAAGACTAACCTTACGTAAAAACTTTTAATTGTTAATTCTTGGTGTGTATCTCCTGGTAAACAGTGATCCCATATTTACTATTAAATTTTAAAATACTTTTCAAACAAAAAGTAGGAATGAACACAATAAAATGAAAATTGCTCATTCGTACTTTAGTTTTCATATTACGAGTGTTCCTTATACTAGCCCGAGATATAACAATAAATAAATAATGTCTTAAGTTCATCTCATGGTGCATTGGATGTAATAAAAACACATATATATGATTTCTTTCAGCAAAATAATGAGCTTGGAATGGTGCACGGGAAAATAGAAATAACAATAATTGTTGATGGCGCTTGGCCGGCCGTGGCGCGCGGTGTTGCCGCATCGTTCACGCCTGGCCTCGCCTGCACGATCTGGCAACGCCGCACCGCAGCCACAGACCATCACAACAACGACCTCTGCGCGACTCACATACACTATCTAGTATATTTCATGTTTTTAACTATCTGCCTCTTGGCCAGTTACGCCACAACTACGCTAGTAAACTCGCTATCCAATTTCTTTAATCTAATAGTCGAAACAAGCTAAAACTATAGAGCAATTGAAAAGTTTCGACTTGACACATTATTCCGAATCTGTGTGGAAAATTTCCTAAAGTTTTTTTAAATTGCCAAAATAAACTAATTGATTATTTCTTCAATAGGAAAGAGAACCCCGAAAATACACTAAATGAATAACCACAACAACCAACGACACATAATGCAGGTTTTATTAATTACGTGGCATTTGGGATTTATAAAATTATTTTGTAACAAAGAAGTATAGCATAGAGCATAAAAAAGTAAAAAAAACTCATTTTGGGTTAGTAAAAAAACTGAAAAAGGTTAGTTCACATTTTATAAGTTATTGTGTCTACAGAAAATACTAACAGAAAATAAATTATACGTACCACGACAAACATGCAAATTTATATACGCAGTTTTGAATTAATGGTGTTTTTACCATCTGGGACTCGAAACGAAAACGTTTATAATAACATTTCCCAATAGGAAACTTCTTAAAATCGATCAATTAATACTAGAACCTACATAAAATAATACACTCTTAAACTTCGAGCCTTAATATTGTACGAACATAATAATCGCATTTGACAATCGTAATGACGAAATCCGTGTGTTTAGTTTATCATAACCAAAAATATTACGACTAACTGGAAAGGAAGTCTTTATTAAATTGGGTCCACTTTATTTGACAGCTCTAGAAAATTGACATGTCAGGCTTATTGAGATTGTCAGAACATTTGATATTAATTCTTGGAAATCGTGGGTTGTTATTCAATCCACATTCTTTAAACAGAATTTACGAGTCCTCATTAGTGCCGCCATTTTGGATTTTTGTCCCATAAATTTGTAACATCATTACTGGCCACAAGATGGTCGATTGTGGGTGTGATTGTGCGGTGATTATAATTTTCCAAAAAAATAAAATGAAATAATTGGAATTTTATGACTCATTTGATAACCATTTTACCTACTTTCACAGCCAACTTTTTACGACGATCGTGTAGGTAGCACTGCTATCCCAAAATTGACACTGTTCAGTTGGGGCTAAAACAAAATACTTCACCATGTATGATGACTAAATAAATATGATTTCACATCGTCAAATCAGGTCTACGCAAGAACCAGGACGTTTTAGCGAATTTCTCATAGGGAAGAAGCTGTTACCGTAGGTCTCATGGCGAGACTTAAGCCCGGGACCATGTTATTTTTTCTTCTTTAAGTGCCCAGAGACCAAAAGAGAGGGTTTTGTACCCCAAAAATGGGGTTTTTGCATTTTTCCCATGTAATTTTTAAAAATTTCAAATTTTATCTTTCACCATTAGAATCAGCTTAAAAAATGCACAATTTAGTTTCTTAAAGTTTTTCTCTATCTCCAACGGTTACCGAGATATTTAAAAATCTAAACACAGTATGTTGTATTTTGGGGCTCCAATGTTAATCTTATGGAGGATAAGAACAAATTAATATTTCCCATATCAATCAATATTTTTAGATTAAACTTTAGATTAATACCTTCATGTTGTTGATACCCACCCGTTTATGCTTAAAAATCATAGTTTATGTGTTTATCATAGCAGCAAACCTGCATACTCTTTTCCCATGTTAATCATATAGGGAATAGGCAAACTCCTTTATTTATGGACAGACGTTGATGAAAGTTGGTATAAATGTTAAAAATAAAAATTGTTTATGGTAGAAATGCCTACTTTCAGTGTTCCTCACAGAAGCAAACCTGCACACTCTTTCCCATGTCAATCTTATGGAGAATAGACTAATAATTCTTATGTTTATGGACAGATTTTTATAAAACTTGTCACATATTATTATTATTATATTATTGATTTGGAAATTCGCTGAGTACGCAGGTCTGCTGCGACGGGGGTATTTTGAAATTCAAGAAAGTCGTGTTTTTGAGACTGGTACGCCTAAACATGTGGAAACCCGCTTATAATCACCGCTTAAAATTAGGGATGAATTTCAATTTAGCGTAGTCTACTGGTTGTGTTAATAATTTCGCTGAGCTATCTTAATAAGGTCCGGTAACAATTAATTGTTACCGTTAATTGCAACGTTGATAGTTAAGCGTTGGTGATCGAAATCTTTATTATTGCACAAAAACATTTTTTTAACCCTTAATATAACTTGTGTTTAACTGTATAGTGGGCGTTCCCCATATGACGAAAGCTTGGACCAAACGTCATACGACGCTAGAGAGTTGGAGCAAACGTCATACGACGCTAGCGTGGAACAAACGTCATACGACGCTAGCGTGGACCAAACGTCATACGACGCTAGCGTGGAACAAACGTCATACGACGCTAGCTAACGTGGAGCAAACGTCATACGACGCTAGCTAACGTGGAGCAAACGTCATACGACGCTAGCTAGCGTGGAGCAAACGTCATACGACGCTAGCTAGCGTGGAGCAAACGTCATACGACAGAAGCGTGGACCAAACGTCATACGACGCTAGAGAGTTGGAGCAAACGTCATACGACGCTAGCTAACGTGGAGCAAACGTCATACGACGCTAGCGTGGAACAAACGTCATACGACGCTAGCTAACGTGGAGCAAACGTCATACGACGCTAGCTAACGTGGAGCAAACGTCATACGACGCTAGCGTGGAACAAACGTCATACGACGCTAGCTAACGTGGAGCAAACGTCATACGACGCTAGCGTGGAACAAACGTCATACGACGCTAGCTAACGTGGAGCAAACGTCATACGACGCTAGCTAACGTGGAGCAAACGTCATACGACGCTAGCTAACGTGGAGCAAACGTCATACGACGCTAGCTAGCGTGGAGCAAACGTCATACGACGCTAGCGTGGAGCAAACGTCATACGACGCTAGCGTGGAACAAACGTCATACGACGCTAGCTAACGTGGAGCAAACGTCATACGACGCTAGCGTGGAACAAACGTCATACGACGCTAGCTAACGTGGAGCAAACGTCATACGACGCTAGCGTGGACCAAACGTCATACGACGCTAGAGCTAGCGTGAAGCAAACGTCATACGACGGGAGCGTGGACCAAACGTCCAAGTTGGTGTACCCCCCTGGAACGATTGAAAAATACTAAATTTGTGTCGAACGAGAAGACTATTTCAGGCGAGTGAGTACCAGAGCGCACAATCTTCTACAAGACGATCTTCTTCACTCCCCCTAACCTTTTTCCAAAATTTATATTTTAAGTGATTTTCAATTACGGCGCTCATCGTATAGGCGCACACAATAACTTGTGTAGTAATTTAAAATGTTGAGTAACCCGAGGTCATGTCAGAGCCAAACTTGAGCAATTGGAATTTAAAAAGGTTGCAAAGTTTTTAACGGTTATTTGTCGGTCTAAAACGGAAACGGAAAACGGAAGATATAATATAGTTTCGTATTCTTGTATTTGGTTGTCATCGAGTGACACCATAGATATTTTTAAGAAAATCAATGTTCCTGCATTCTGTATTGTTGTGATTCCGCGAATTTTCGATCAAATGATAAGAAAAATCATAATTGATGAAAAAGTAGTGGCATAAACAGTCTTTCATAAGCGGCGATAAATTATGTTTGGTTCTTTAAGTTTTGTGTTATTAACTAGAGAATTAAAAATACATTTTTAACTTTAATTATCATTGCGCAGTAATTACTGAATATTTTTTGCAAAAAACAACAGTAAATGTAGTTATCTATTTCTATAGTACTAGTATTGCTTGAATTCTACTCTCCGTCACTTTTATGACTGTCGTGTGGCTACGACCAGTATATTGTCACGACATTAACATTGTTCTTGTGGGAATAAAATCCAATATGGCCGCACTGATGAAGACTTGACCTTAGTACCCAGAGCAAATTTGAACTTCGTAAGGCAAACATATCCCCTCTAATGGAGTATTGTAAATATTGTAACTAAATTTAAAGTATGACAGTTTTCACTTCTGTTTGACCCTAGGAGTTTCCCAATGTAAACAACCTAGTACCTTAGCTATTTGGTTATGTTGCAAGGGTTTTAAACAAAAACATAACCTAATATTAATAATACTTATTTTGTTCGCAAAAATATGTAGTGTAAAATAATCTAAGGTTAATCGATGTTGGTCAAATTTTGCTCGGGCCACAAACAAAGCTTACAAAAGCAAATTACCGTAGTTTTGCAAAAACATTATTACGCCAAAAAAATTATACAAGTCCTTAAAATTCATTGTATTTTGTGGAAATGTGCATCATTTCTAATAAGTGTTTTCGGCAAGTTATGAAATGAATTCCGGAAAACAAGAAGATTGACAGGCACATAATTTGATGTAAGGAAAAAATACAAATAAAAACACCATAAAATTGTTAATGTAGTAGTGTTAATGATATAAATATACGAAATAATGAGCCCAGTAAAAGGTAATTATGTATTACATTATTTAGGCTAACATTTACTCTCCAAATAAACACGTAAATTGATATATTTTCCAGACTAGAATAAAATTATGGATGTGGCAAATTTTTGAATGAAAGAAGTTTTTGTGATTTTGTGCCTCCCGAGGTATATAAAATCTTGGGAGCGAAAATCTTAATTAAAATAACACTTGAACAATAGTTTTAATACTAACGTGAGGCCAGTAAAGCTGTCACAAAATAAAAGACGTTCTTATGGAACTAAATTGCAATATTCCATCACAAACGAATGCTCTTAAATAAATGCTTGAAATCGCTTTTTCAGTAAGGCATTTCGCTAGTGTCATTGTAACTATACTCTGCAAAATAATTTAGTATATTCACAATAAGAAATATGATTGATTTTTTAAATGTTAGAAAATTATAGAGATGCGAAATATACCCCAGGTTGGTTCCCGGAATTCCTTGAATTATAAAAACATTTTTTCAAGACAACGTAGCAGAAACATCAACTATCTTATCTGTCTATTGCTGACCCCACCATGAAATTAGTTGACAACTTAACACGTCATAGAATCGCAATGTGAAGCGGTAGGGTGTGGCTGGTAGTATTATTGACGGCTAATCATTTTGAACATAACCTATAAAAATACGAGTTATGATATGTTGCATTCAATTAACCTAGAACATGTTTTTGATCTCACTGTGCCAACAGGTTAGTTTTATAAGAAAATAAAGGTTAAGAATATTCTCTTCCCTCTTATGCGCTTGCAAAAATAACACTCACGGACATAATATGTCCAAAGGGTACCGTGTGAATGTAATTATGGACATTTTATGGTCAACGGAAACTAAAAAAACATAGGGTTTAATTGGCAAATGAGAAACTCGTCTCAACAACATTTTAAAAACTCTAAACCCATTCGAACGCTTAACGAATCTGAGAGCGCATTACATAAGAGAATATAAACAAATACAAACAGACCCCTCCAGCTGATAAAGAAGACAAAACAATTATTATCCTATTTTCAAACATGCGGGGTTTAATTTATTCTGTAAACGTTTATTAAGCATGTGAAGATAATTCGAGACCCAACAAACGAAGATACGAGTTTGGAAATACGACCCAGGGTCAGAGCAGCAGATTAGTTTCCTAACAACCGGCTAAGTTATTTCCAGTTAAAATTATTCATGGCAGTAGAGTTAAATAATTTAAAACTGAGTCGAATGACAAGCGAAATATTTAGTTAAGAGTCCGCAGTACCTCCGCCATTTTGGATTTTAGTCTCGTAATTTTAATTTTTTACAGCATTACTGACCACACGATAGTCGTAAAAATATAATTCAGGTGCCAAATTGTTAAGTAATTATCTAGAAAATTACATGTCAGATTCGAAACAAAAAATGTATGAACTAATATTAATATCTCTTAAGCCCAACAATATTTTAAGTTAAAAAACCAATTACGAGTTAAACATGTGTTATTATAGTATTTGGATGAATAGGAACATTGAACAAGAAATATTTAGAATTTTGAAAATCCTTTAAAATTCCAAAAGCTTTTGGCAAAATTCATGATTATCAGTATTTAAAAAGTGTTCAAATTTTACGTAACAATTCATACAGTAAAATTTCATTGTAAATTAATTTTTTTAGCAAAAATTAAAACACCACTCATGCATGATATATTGTAAATATTGAAATATATGTTGCTTGTTAATTATCGGATACAATCGAGTGATAATTATATTTTTCAGAGAAAAAATAAAAATTTACCTTTAATTTGACACATCAACAATCTTTTTCCGTCTACCGTGTAACCAGTAATACTGTCACAAAATTAACCTTCAACTTTTAGGGCTAAAACTAAGTATTTCGCCAATAACATAATATAGGTTAGGTCTACAAAACTAATTCGATACTTATATTAGTTTATTTACTTACAGTTGTTTGAAAAATGTGTTCCTTTAATTTATTTATAACTAACTAATCAGCTGACTTTCTCTCCTACCTCACTTTTAGGCCAAAGAACACTAAATATTGAAGTAATATTTAACGTTGTAACGTTGGCATCACCTGATACATGATACAGTTAGTGTCAAAGGGGTTTGACGACGAACATAAAATCGGTTCGTTACCAGTGACAGATAAGATAGTTGATATTTAAACGAAGTAAAAATATTGCATTTTAGTCCCGTAGAAACAATCTTTATTTTGCAGCATTACTGACAACACGATAGTCGTAAAAAGATAGTTTGGGTATCAAATTAAAGTAAAAGTAAAGAGGAAGTATTTTTATTTTATTTTGCGACCGAATGATAATTAACTAACAAGTCGTAACTATCTTATCATCTTATCTTATCGTATGGAACTAAATTGCGATATTCCATCACAAACAAACACTTTTAAATAAACGCTTGAAATCACTTTTTCAGTACGACATTTCGCTAGTGTCATTGTAACTATCCTGCAAAATATTAGTGTATTCAAAACCATGAGTAGTTCGCAATAAGAAATTTGATTGTTTTTTTAAATGCTAGAAAATGATGGAGAAGTGAAATATACCCCAGGTTGGTTCCCGGAATTCCTTGAATTACAAAATTTTAAAGACAATATACTAGAAACATCAACTATCTTATCTGTCTATGCTGACCCCACCTTAAAATTAGTTGACAATTTAACACGTCATAGAATCGCAATGTGAAGCGGTAAGGTGTGGTTGGTAGTATTATTGACGGCTAATCATTTCTAACATAACCTATAAAAATGCGAGTTATGATATGTTACATGATTTACATTAACTGCATGTACATAATTCAAGATTATTTATGAGTAGTGTCTTAGATATAGGTGACAAATCACACTCAAGTAGAAAAGTTTAATGAATTTATACAAGAACTTTTAGAGGTCAAATAATACAGACATAAAAATTGAAAATAAAGCAAAAAGACAGCGTACTTTATCTTGTATCCCACGTGCCACCGAAAGTGCAAAAGAATTTGAGTTTTCAAGACATTGGGTGGCAGTATAGCTTATCATAATCAGTCTGACCGAGTTTATTCAAAATTCAGTTGTAGATCACACCCAAATTGAATAACATGTAGTACAGGAAACAAAACATATCATTGTTCGTTCCCCAGATAGGGACGCCTAATTTAACGAAACATTTATCAGTTAAAATGTAAACTGAGATTATAATATACAAAGAAAAAAGGTTATATTAGAAGAAATAGTTACTAAATTTAGTTTTTTGACGTTTAAGGTCAACTATAAACATAATAATTAGATTGCTTCAGTAAATATTAAAAATAAATTACTAACCGATAAACTTCAACGGGACCAACATCTAATCTAATCATAGGGTCCATGACTTGCATGTTTTGAAACACTTTCCTGGCTAATTCAGCGGACGCTATTTTAGCCTTAATTATGGACCGTAACTAAATCGGCCGATCGAATATGAATATTAAAATGAGAGTATATACAAACTACTACGTAAATCCAAAAAAGAAATATTACTACCAGTTTCTTCTGTAATCCAACTTGAAATTGTGGACGTCGTAAATTCAGTACAAAAATAGTCTAGAAAAGTCTATAGTGAGTGGATGGAGCACAAAAATAACCGAAAAACGTCTATAGCAAGCGACAGGAGAACAAAATAATCGAGAAAACGTCTATGGTGAGTGGTTGGAGGACAAAAATAATTGGATATAGAATAGTGAGTGACTGTAGAACAAAAATAATCGGAAAACTTCTATAGTGGGAGGCTGGAGGACAAAAATAATTGGAAATAGTCTATAGTGAGTGGATGGAGAACAAAAATAATAGAAAATGTCTAGTGAGTGATTGAAGAACAAAAATAATCGGGAAAAGTCTATATTGAGTGACTGTAGAACAAAATTAATCGGGAAAAGTCTATAGTGAGTGACTGTAGAACAAAATTAATCGGGAAAAGTCTATAGTAGGTGGCTGTGGAACAAAATTAATCGGAAAAAGTCTATAGTGAGTGGATGGAGAACAAAAATAATCGGGAAAAGTCTATAGTAGGTGGCTGTGGAACAAAATTAATCGGAAAAAGTCTATAGTGAGTGGATGGAGAACAAAAATAATAGAAAACGTCTACTGAGTGCCTGTAGAACAAAAATAATTGAAAAACGTCTATATTGGGTGACTGTAGAGCAAAATTAATCGGGAAAAGTCTATATTGAGTGACTGTAGAACAAAATTAATCGGGAAAAGTCTATAGTGAGTGGAGGGAGAACAAAATTAATAGAAAACGTCTATATTGGGTGACCGTAGAACAAAAATAATCGGAAAAGGTCTATAGTGAGTGGATGGAGAACAGAAATGATAGAAAATGTCTGTAACTAGTGACTGTGAGCAAAAATAATTGGAAATACTCTAAAGTGAGTGACTGTAGAACAAAAATAATCGGGAAAAGTCTATATTGAGTGGATGGAGAACAAAAATAATAGAAAACCTCTAGTGAGTGACTGAAGAACAAAAATAATCGGAAAAGTCTATATAGAGTGACTGTAGAACAAAAATAATTGGAAAAACGTCTATAGTGGGTGGCTATAGATAAAAAATAATCGGAAAACGTCTATAGTGGGTGGCTGTAGAACAAAAATAATCGGGAAAAGTCTATAGTGAGAGGATGGAACACAATAACATACCCATTGAGTATGTTTCAAACACAACCTAAGCGGGAAGATCACATCGTTACTGAAGCTTCAGTCCAAAAAGGTTTCGCGAGAGGCGAACTGAGCTTACCATGGGTCGGGATGAACCAAAGGACCTGAAACTGCAGACAGAGTTGCATGCGGCAAGCAGCAGTCCGCGTGTGGAACATTTGGAAATCAATAAGCCATTGACCTCCATTTGCCCGCCGCTCAACGCTCGTTGTACACATGACGAGAGTTTGGAAATAATTACTATAAGGAGAAACTTTTCTACGAACGATCTATTAATAAATTATATTTACTAATCCTAGTTCAGAATGATAAATTAAAATGAAATACGCAAAAAAATATGAACGTTTCTGTTGAAGTAACTGATTTAACTTTTACAAACATACATTATACGAATTCAGTCGAACACAACAACACACAGCACAGAGTCTGGCTTTGAATAATCTCGTTTTGACCACATCACCTATATTCTCAATACGCAGTGAACGGAATTTCTTGAAGCATAGACATCAGACTCATTATTTCCAGTTCTAATATACAATATTAGTTAAGGTAAATACGTAACTTTTTCGTAAGTACAACCGGCTAGTTTAAAATGTGGACCTAGAAAAGAGGGATCTTTGACAACTCAGTTTACATTATCGCGCTGGGGTCGAGTCTTCCAAAAGTGGTGAAATATTTCATTTTACCCCCTTAAGAACAAAGTTAGTTTTGCGATACGTGTTACCAGATAGTCTTAAAAAGGTGGCTGACGCATTGAATTAAACACAAAAGGGTTATCTGGGGAATAACATAACTATATTTTTATCTTACATATAAAATAATTGATACAAGTTTCTTTACTTACCATGGATGTTTTGCCAATAATGAAAATGTTTACTGAGTATAAGTGTAGAGTAAATATTTCCATAACATAGCTTTGATTTTATTACAATTGTATCATATTACTGTATGAATTATTACGTAGAATTTGAACATCTTTTCAATACTGATACTCATAAATTTTGCCCAAAGCTTTTAGAATTTTAAAGGATTTTCAAAATTCTATATTGTTGGGCGTAGGTGATTATTAGTTATTACATTTTATGTTTCGAATCTGACAGTGGGGTCAGTTATTGTAAACTCTGTAAATATATAATTACCACGAAATTGTACTTGAACGAGTGAGTATCGTGTGGCTAGTATTCCTGTAACAATACTAATTAGTTCTTACGGGTCTAAAATTCAATATGGCGGCACTGGTGAAGACTCTTTGCTTGAAAAAAAAACATTTCCTCTTAGCCCAATAAGAAAAAATATGGTTTATGTGTCAAAATGATGGTAACATGCTTATCTAAGGATTTGCATTACTCGAGTACTGTTTAATTGTTATATTTTATATTCCAGAAATCGAAAAAAATGGAAAATATAATTCCCTAGATAACCATTTTACCTTTAATTTGACACCTCGACCATATTTTCCAGAAATGCTATCACAAAATTTAACATTGTTCTTACGGAACTCAATCCAAGATGGCGGAGGTACTTGACAAAACTATTGAATTTTGTATGTACATTGCAGGCTGGACACGCGAATACCTATCAACATGCGGCGGTCTCACTGAATACAAAACAGAATTATCAGTCGAAAGTGTGGTGTGATGTGGTGTGCGGTGAGAGGTGTGTGGTGTGTAGGACAGGTGGTGTGTGGACGGGTCCGCTAACGGGGAATAACGGGAAAGGCGGGTTCCCGCCATCTGGTCGGCCCGCCTAGACCCTGCAACCCATCTACAGTACTGCCACCAACACAACATCATTCTACAGTCCTATCTTATCGGCGACCTATATTACACTATCATGATTGAACAATATATTCATTGTATTATCGATGACCAATTGGATTAAATTTTATCAATTTCCGTTCTAGTAGTTTTTCCAAATTTGATACTTGGTTAAAATTGAAGAATACCCCTGTCGCAGCACACTGCGCACTCAGCGAATTTCCACCTCAATAATATGGCAATAATAATACAAGTATATGACATGTTGATCAATCAATACCTGTTGATAAATTAGAGTATTTTGCCTTTTCTCCGTAACATTAACATGGTAAAGAGTGTGCAGTTTGAGGAACACTGAAAGTAGGTACTTATACCATAAACTATTATTATTTTGACCATATACCAAGTTTTATCATAAATAAAGGAGTTTGCCTATTCTACTTTAGATTAACATGGGAAATAATATGCAGGTTTGCTGCTGTGAGGAACACGTAAACTATGATTTTCAGCATGAACATATGGATCCCAACCATTTGAAGCTAAATACCAAGTTTCATCCAAAACTATTGGTTAATAAAGGAAATATTAATTTCTCCTTATCCTCCTTAAGATGAGCATTGGAGCCCCAAAATACTACGTACTGTGTTTATATTTTTTAATATCTCTGTAACCGTTGGAGATAGAAAGAAACTTTAAGGAACTAAATTATGTAGTTTTTTTAAGTTGATTCTAATAGTGAAAGATAAAATTTGAAATTTTTAAAAATTGCCTGGGAAAAACGCAAAAACCCATTTTTGGGGTACAACCCCCCCCCCAAACTACCCGTTCCGATTGACCGATATGTCTGGTTTACGAACTCGTCCGAGAAAATGTAGGAATACACGTCTCTACCAAATTTGGTCTCGATCGGACCATTTTTACGAGAATTATATAAAAATTTTAACGACTTGTTTTTGGCCTCTGGGCACCTAAAGACAAAAAATAACAAGGTTTCGGGCTTAAGTCTTGCCATGAGACCTACGGTATGAGCTAATTCCCTATGGGGAATTCGCTAAAATACATATTTACTTTTGAGTCTCAACTGATATCACCAGGTTGAATTTCATCCCCTTACACATGGGAGGGAGTTAGTAGGTGGCAAGGCCACTTTAATCTCTTATATGATTAAGAATTTTTACTATCAATCTTTACATTACTGTGGTTTTATATTAGTTTCAAGTAATAGTTTCCTTTTCTCTATTTTATGCTATATTGTGACAGAAACTAAGAAATTACCTTGGTGCCCCCAACGTCTAACCTCAAACTCCGCCCATGCGTAAGAACAAAAATTACTTCGCAACAATGTCATACAATAGTCCTATGAAAGCTCGTTAGTTGTGTAGGTGCATTGCTAACATAAAAACCGAATTCATCAAAACCTTATTTTATGCTATCGTAGCTAGGGTTGAACAGCCCCTTTAAAAAGTTTAAAATGTTAAAAATATCAATTTCGGTGGTCATACACAGATTTACTTTAATTAATATAATAAAAATGAATCAAAGATAAAAATCTCTCGACGTTATATGGACTATTTAAGAATTTCGCAATATTTTGCGCCTCTTCATCAATATATATAGTTTTATCCCCAAAAGAATAAAGTTAATTTTGTTGCTGTATTATTGATTACACGATAGTCGTAAAAATATAGTCAAAAAAGTGAAATTGAAGATGAAGTGATTATCTAGGGAATTACATTATAAATTTTCAAATTTATGTCCCATAAGAATATGTTTAGCACAAAATTGACAAGTAACTATATTTTTATGATAGATTCTAAAATGGAAAATGAAATTCCCTAAATAACCACATCGCCTTTAATTTGACATCCCAACCATCCGTTAACAACAATCGAGTGATCAACAATGCTTCCACAAAATTAAATACCCCCGTCGCAGCAGACCTGCGTACTCAGCGAATTTCCAAAGCAACAATATAATAATAATATAGGACAAGTTTTAACATCTGTCGATAAACAACAGAATTATTTGCCTATTCTCGATAAAGTTAACATGGGAAAGAGTGTGCAGGTTTGCTGCTGTGAGGAACACATAAACTATGATTTTATAGCATAAAGGTCCGTACCACATAAAGCTAAATATCAAGTTTCATCCAAAAATATAGATAGATTAGATTACCATTTCAAATGGTGACCTACCCAGGTAGGTATTTTAAGCCAAGTATGAATGAGAAATGATTGTGGCGCGATCTTGTAGTCTTGTTACTGACTAAGGCTGACATATTCCTTAGACAGGACTGTTAATTAATAGCCCAACAGCCGATGGCAACTAAGGGACCTACAGTTTAACGTGGAATCCGAACCACGGCCTCTGAATTACGAGTTGGTCTAATTAGGAGGATGGTATTTGCGGATTAACATAGTATTCAATAGTGCGGAAGTTAATCCACACAAGAGAACACTACACCCACCGACCATCGCTCATACACAATTCGTGGCCTCCAAGTAGCTGGATTACAGGACGTCGCCACCGTCCCAGTCAGGATAAATTAGAATATATATTCTATTTTCAATAATACGTTTTGGTTCGACGTGTTTATATTGTTCATTTGTAGAACAAACTTCCCTCTGTTTCGAATTGTGTCGATAGTTTTAGGCACCCCTACCGCAAAACGAAAACTAGCTCAGATTATTTCTCAAGGCCATTCAATGTTAGGTTGAGAAGAATACGTTCCTAAAATAATTATTATTTTATGTAATGACCACAGTATCTTTTGCTATAATGTCAGATATGTCCATGGACGGAGTTAAGGGGTAATTGCCCCCCCCAAAATGTAAAAAATATGTATCGTTAATAAAGCTTTGCTCAGTATACAAACTAAATACAAGAGTACAATATTTAAGAGTTAAAATTGTAAAAAAATAGTACAATACTGAAGTAAAGATTAACATAACGATCGCTTCCACTTTAATATCACAAATTTTCACAGGATCCGAAATCGTAATTTGCTAAATCATACATTTTCTTCTTACGTATTGACGAAAAATGAGCTTACAATAACATAAACAAGCTTTTTTCTTGTATTTCTAAAAAAACCTTCAACAAGGGTATATTTTATAACCCCAGAACCCAGTCGGATGTTATCTCACCCCCATCAAACACCACCCATGGATATATTCTCAGTGCAATTTTAAAAATACCCCGAAAAGAATCTTTATTTTTTAGGCGTTATTTTATGCAGTTTCGTCTTAAATTACTAGATATTTTTAATTTTATGACCTTTTTAAAAGCACACTTTGTCCAGATATATTACAGATTTGTTCTATTTTTGTATTCGTTCATTTGGTGTTGGTTTTTGGGGAGCTTTCATTATGTAGTATATATTTTTTCTTTCTTTTATCAACGACAGTAATGACAGGAACTTAAAGAAAGTAATGTTAACTTTACAGATCACTTCAGTGTACCAACAGAAAAGAAAAATATATTTTCTATGATTCCCTATTAGAAAGCGAAAGGATAAAAAAATACAAAATCAGAAATGTTTTTCTGATTCAACACAATTTGTCTCCTACAGAGACAAGTAGGACTATTTATTTCTAGTTTATTTATTTTAAACTCTGCTTCTACGTAGACTTCCAAACAGCTGACAGCTGATTTGGATCTATTCATTGTTTGTGGAAACTTCCAGTTTCAGACAGAACATATCGAATGTTCTGTTATTTTTTCGTCCTTAGTCAAAAATGTCTTCATTGCATGTATAAAAAACAAGTTTTTTGTGACAAAATATGCATATTATTTAGGAAGAGTTTACGCCTTTCGTATGTCTTTCACATTTTCGTAGGCATATTTTTCTTCAATTAACTTGACTTTTCTCAATTTCTTCCAACTACATTCATTTTTTCCTCGTGAATATATTCATATTCAGGAATTTTAAAAAGGCTGAAGAGCCAACTTTGTTTTTAAGTAAGCATGGCAAAACAATAGCTCGTCCATCAGTTGTCCTGTCTCACTTGGTCAGAATCACAGTTGCAATGCAAAAATGAAACAGTGTAGTGTTACTTGACATGTTGATTTGATTCTTAAATTGTGATCCCAATTTAATCTTGATATCAACATTTATGAAAAATTGCATATTATAAATACGACCACTCATTTGCGAACAGGAAAATATGCACATCATTTATACTAAGTTGTTTGTATTCATTGCAAATCACACAAAACTGATGGTTTGTTTATAGTATGGCACAACGTGGCATTTTGTGTTGTGAATTCCTCTATGCTCAAATTTACCTCCAATCCTCTTTTACGATGCTCGGGATTTAGTATCCGAAGGGTACTGTATCGGATTTTCTGTCTCTCCAGCCGTTATTTGGCCACCAATTGGTAAAATCTATCTAGATGTAGGTAGGAAACTTTGCAACTAGCGATTGGATGCGAACTTGTCTCGTCGCACACCTCATGTCTTGTCCCCTTGGACTTCCTGTTGCTTCGCAATATCACTGTTTCTGTGTGTGATCATTGGGCTGTCACATATAATAAAACTAGTTATTGGTTTGCTTTGGGAATGGCGTCTTTCGTCCTGAATATGATCGCCTGTTGCAACTCAATTAAGCAAGTATAATATGGCAAAAGCATGTTTTGCGTGTTTATCTATGATATACAAGCAAAACATGCATATTTTACTGAATGGCTTCATACTTTTTTCTGTAAAGTTTCAATTTTTGTCTTGAAAATTTTTAACACTTTTCTTGAATTTCAAGTAGTACAACCCACTTGTCCGTTTGTCAATATTTCTTTAAAAATAGGCTTCAAATATTTTTACTGATGTCCAGACAAGCCCATGCTTGAAATATTTAGCCTGTCATTGTCTTCCCAAATAAGCCTTGATTAAGCACATTATTCAATGGCTTCACAGTGGATTCATCTGGTATCAAGTACTGTTATTTATATTTTGAATAAGTTTTCCAGATTTCGTTTTTTTACTTCAATTATTGTTTAGTAGTAATCCTGTTTGATAATGGAAACTATTTGGGATTTTCTTTCCACTTCTTGACATTAATTCTATTCACATTCAGCACCATATCTATAAAAAAATATAAAAAAATATGGTGTATAAATATATGAAATAACTTTGGAATATCGTTCAAATTTTCTTGGACGTCTGTTCTCATTTTAAATTAGTTATTAAAGTAAAATATTAATTGAAATAATAATAGCCAATACTCTACCCCATACGTTTTTCAACAATTCAAACAATATACCATCAGATTGGTTGTCAATGAGCCCATACTTATAATTTACTTACTTATTTCAACGGGAAACCCCAATACATTATGTTGACGTGACCGCCAAGAAAATTTGTATCAAAATTGCAAATACTGATAAATACATATAAATAATGAAAGTATTCATAAAATATAATAAAATATTATCGTAAGTATAATTGTTGAGACATCATTCATGTATTAAAAAAACTTTTTAAACCTCTCGTCTTGATATTTTCCAAATCAAAAATGTTTGAGGATATGTTTGATCTATGACACGTTTTGTCGACATTTTCAAAGAATGGAGTGTTAACTAGAATACCATTTATATGTAGTGTCAATACTCCTTTATAAATAATATCGATAGTATTTTTAAACGACCACGAGTGTACAAATTTGTAAAAAGAACTTATTGAAGTTGACCATGAGTTATGCAATCATTTTGTTTTGAGGTGTTTTTTAATTATCTGGCTGTTTAATACCCATGCTCCCAACTCATTATCTTATCTACATTGCATTAGGGGCTCAAACTGATATAAGTTTAAAAAATATATACTCAAAAAAGCAATGATACCATTCCATGTTTAAGATAATATATGGTACCAGATTAAGACTTAGAATTACTTTTGACTGTTATATCGCTTTACTATGTTTTAAACAAAGTTTTCATGTAATTTCCACACATTTCGTACAATATAGCATATTTTTTAAAAACCAAATTATTTTCTCCAGTTCAATGATGGCCAACCGATCCGGAAGCGATCTTAGAGATAGATCGTAAATAGTGTTATGATATACAAGTTCTCTAAAGCTAGTGGTGTTACTTGTATATAGTCTGGTCCTTTATTGCTGGAAGGAACTGATCTAATGAATGATTGTAATGAGATAGGAAAGATCAGAAGCACGGGGCGGCACTACATTTAAGTTTAAATTTAATGAAATGGAAACTTACCTATGCAAAGCTGTAGTTCGTTGTGCATACGCCATTTGGGCTTGAGACGGCATTCCGGAGTGTTCCAAATGAACGACGGACTGTTGTACCGTCTCCATATAGCAGGCCTGAGTTGCACTAGCCTACCATCGCTGCACCCGCGGGCACGGCCCGTCTCTCCTCACTCATTCTACTAGTTACAAAGTATTTCACTGATATTTAACGAACATCATATTCTGAGCATAAATTAAAACGTGTCCTTATGCCACAGTGGCACTGTGTTACTTTAACGTAATCATTTTTTGTTCCTGGGCAAATAATCATGCCGGTGCATCTTGGTTCTTTGACTCCATAATATTAGAACTATAAGAATCTCCACAGATATAAATAACCGGTTTGTTTAAAAAGATGCCACATCTGAAAAAGGAAAAACAATTTCTAATAACAAATTAATAACCTCCACGTCTTATTATACTTTCTTAAATTTTGAAGCGATTCAATAGAAAATTTTGGAACCTTTTGAAAAACAATGGTTTGTTAGACAATGGATTATAGTGTATTGTTCGATTGAACAATAACACAAGAAATTCATTTCAGAAGCTTTAAATAAATGTCAAAAGTAAGGGTTACAGCACAGGATACCAACGAGTAAGGCCCTACAGTTTTTGCAGTATAAGACGAAAAATTACGGGTTTGAACACCATCTTTTAGCAAATTTTTGGACTTCAAGAATTTTGGGACTACACAATTTTATTCTTATATAAAAATATATAGCAATGTTAGATATCCATAAGTTTGTGGTTTTAGAACCGACTTCGCTAGCTATATGGCCCGAAATTGAAAAATTTGAATTTGTTTAGCAAAGGTTTGAATAAATGTTATAGTTCTCCATCAGATGTAATGAATTTACTTATAATAATTTGAGTTTGGAGGTTTAGATTTGTAATGTATTAATAGAAATGGATTGAGTTAAAAAATACTTAATTATTTAAAAATAATTTACAGTAATATCAATGGGTAAAGGTTGTAACTGATATATTCAATGAATATATTATTCAATTCTGAATCACTGTGGATCAATAGCAATAACTTTATCTATACAATTTTGCAATTAATTTTAAATATATATTTTTTGGATTATTCAAGAATATTTAAAATATATCAAGGTATTTGTGTTACCATGGAAACCATGAACCAACATTTTCTTTCCATTTTATTTTCCATGTCAGGAAGTACAAAAGCTTCTAATTGGAAATGGATTATTTAAAAAATATTGTTATTGCTATTGTTATGATCATTTAAATTCCAAATTTCACAAGTACATTAGATCAGGAGGAAATTAAATTCAAATAAAACAGCAATTACAAATTATAGTTCATCTCTTAAAAATATTCTCGTGCACTAATAAATTCTTGATTTGTAATGATTGTTTAAAGTTGTGTATGTTTCTAAGATGAAAACTATGCATATATAACTGTGGGATTTTAATTTTATGAATAGAATTCTAAACGTTTTGTTTTGATTATGTCCAAATCTTTATTGTTTTGTTCAGTTACGGGTCTTTCCTTTTTAGTACGTCATGTTGTTTGGCAATGTAGCATTGATTAAATATCAGTTAAAAAATATCAAATACCAAGAGTTTAAGAAAAAATGCACTGGATAGACCTTTATGAAAACTAATTCCGATCTAACATGTTAATAATCCTGGCTTTCCTCAGTTAATTTTTAATTTAGACTTCAACACCATTCCAACTAATATATAGCATTTGCTGCACCTAATTAGCATTATTATTTTATCTTTTAGAATTATTTCATTTATATGTTTAGCAACTTAATTTTAGCATTTTATTTTCTATTTTATTATTTTTAATATTATGCAATTTTTATATTTTTAGCAACTTATTTATAGCATTTTATTTACATGAAAACTGTCACTTCTCTGCCGTTGCACAATCACTACACAATTCGTTGAATTAATCACTTCTGCACTTGAATATTCACCACAAATAAAAATAAAACTTCGACTTCAAATATTTTCTCTTTTCAAATGCACGTTATAAAATAAATGTTCCACTTGTTAATATTTTAAAACAAGTCCATACAATGATAGCCAATTTTAGATTGTGAGCTATTTTAAACTAAATTTGTTAAAAATTTTATTTCACTCCACTCGAACCAATAAACGTTCTCGAGAAAGATTTTAAATTTCACAAATTTTAGTCTTCTCCACTTCCACTTGCTCGCTAGCCACCAGAATAGGCCAAACAGCTCGGACGAGTCGATATAGCGTAGTAGAGGGGAGTCAGCTTGGAGGAGAGCGGCACAGGAAAAAAGGAGGGGAAATAGCAGCCCTTTCTACTCCAGCTTCGTGTTTCAAGGGATGGTAGTGGGGGTTATAATACCGTTGGACGAACCCTAGAGAAAAATTGTGTATTTAAACAAGAAAAAATAAAATATTGCTTATTACGAATACATTTCTCTCTAGTCTTTACAATATAATGTTCATTATTGTTTTCCATAGCTTTATTTCAGGTCTCTGTACGATCATCAGGTTTTAAGGTTAGAATAATATCCAAGCAAACTGCTGTGGAATATAGAATTATTAAATTAACAATTAGTTGGACTTTTCCAACGCGTCTTGTTTTTAAAAGCTACACAAGATTTATGGAACATTTTAAACGTCAATAATGTTGAAAAACGTATTAGTTAGTGTTCCTAAAACGTTTCACATACAAAGATAATACTTTTATTCGTTCCAAGAAAATTGTGGGGACAGGGACAGTCTTGGGGAACGTTGAAGACGTTAATTAAGTAGACTTAATTGGCATAGCGAGAAATCTCAAGATCTTAAGAAAGTGATAAGTCAAGAATGTACCAAACTTCGCTCGTCAAAAATAAGACAGTATCAAACGTATATCTAAAAAATGTGGCAAGATTATATGAGTCAATAATGTGAGAAAGGTTGGACAGCAAACGTACAAGACGCATGATGACAAGAATGTTGTACTTAAATAATGTTATGTTTTAAGAATATAAAAAAACCTAACAAATTGAGCCATTTAAATCATTTATTTAACGACTGCATACATCGGTTCAGGAACGATGATTTTTCATTTCCCACACTGGTTTGTGCAGGCCTCAATTGCATTATATGGATCTTCGTGGATTGGACTAGCTTATTTTTAACCAAATCAGGCGGACAAAACGTTGATTTTTAAAAAATTGAGAAATTACTTTATTCGTAAAGAAAGTAATTAGAAAATGTTCCTTATGAACAAATCATTAATATGACTACTGTTTCAGACGTTATTACATAGGCCAGGTTTAATCTTGAAATCAATAGTTAGGTCTATTTATATAATATACAGTAAATATATTAGCTGTGTCTATTGGCATAACCACTTTCCCCAGAATCTTTTCGAGCATGGTCGGCACGAACATATATCTTTTGAACATTATGTGTGGGTTTACACAACGATAAGTTTTCCATATTGATGATTTGGTTTTTTTAAACTATATATTTATGTCAATCCAGAAAATTCGGATGGGTTAAGAGGATTTTGTTTTTGGTAACATTTTAAGCTTTGTTGATTATTTATGTCTCTTGATTTTTTTAGCGAAGTTTTGAGGCAACTAACGAATGGCCGAGCAGGATTGAGTTGTGGTAAACACTAACCCACTGAGAATGCAACTGGGTCTTCCCAACCCAATCTCATCTAGAAACGGCTGCGATATATCGATAAATCGAATATATCGATATATTAGAATCGATTTTTAAAGACCGATATATCGGCACTATCGGTATTTTTTGTTCGATATATCGGACAAAAATTATTAATTATTATTATGCCTACCTACCCACGGTTTATAGGGAGATGTACGTCGAAAAAATCAATTTTAATGTTATAGTAATTTTAATAGTGCATTTAATTATGAGTTAAGTGATATAAAACATTAAATTCATCTGGTATATGTAATTAAATTTTTTAAACATGCGTGAAGCGATTTTCAGATTTGAAAACAATGTTTAGACTACTTCTAGAGTATGCCATTTGTACTGTCACACATATGCACTCTAAACTTCTATATAATTTTATATATAGTTATTTCAGCTGATTTATTTCGTCTGTCTCTTTATTTATGTTTGTCATCAGCTGCCCAGTTTGTTTTGTTTATGTTTTCTTTGTGCTGGGAAATTTAAATACTAAAAAGTAATAATAGTTAAAGTTTTGAAAGAGTGGACATGATTTTTGGTAAATTTGAGATGAATGGGATTGATTTTTTATATATTCTTAAGGGTGTATATCTCCCCTTTAAGTACTTACTGTATTATTTGAGTAAAAATCTTAAATTTGATAGCTAAACTCAGTTAAATTCGTTATTTGTATGATTGAATTCTACTTTAAAATATATCTATCGAATATCTATGGGAAATATCGATATTTTTACCGATATATTGGTGCTATCGATATTAATCATACGATATATCGGAAGACCGATATATCGATATGTTGACAAGTTTTACCACTACTAATCTCATCAGTCGCCATGATTCCTTGAATTCCCGTTGCGACAAGCGCTGTGACGTGCCGCCTGTAGTTCGGTGTTCCGACACCAGAGGCCAGCACCGCTCGAGAAATCTGCTTAGACGCTCAACTTCGAACGCAAATCCGGTCGTACAAATACTCTGATGGAATTTAAGACATTTGTTGGTTGTTAAAGTAAACACCTAAATGTGCCTCATACTAAAATGACGCAGCTTTTACAGAAACCTTGTATTTTAACTCTGTAGGCGATATACAAAAGCCGCGTTGCCAACCAATGATTGCAGACTTTTATCGACAATTTTTAGTTGAACTCTTTATAACAACAGCAACTCGCATTGCTGACTGGTAGTTGCAGACCGATTATACGAGTTGACAACTGAAAAAGATTTCCGACTGGAGTTCGTAAAGATCTAAGGTGGTTGTCAACCTCACCGGCAACGCGAGTTGCAGTGCCAATTTGAACGACAACTCGAGTTTGAATCTAAACCAACCCTCCGGACCATTGGCTCCAAGTAATCGCGCCAATTCATCCCAATTCTCCAGTTTTTAATTTTTTGTGGCAGGTGGTAACTTTATGAGTACCCCCGCTCCTGCGAGGGTTATGCGTGGTGACTCCACCGTTAAGAGTCTGCATCAGTGGTAGGCATCTTGAATTTTAGTCTCGTAAGGGCAATGTTAAATTCTGGCGGAACATACCTTCACTTTGGCATGTGTAGTGGCGTTAAATATCAAACTATCGATGTAAAACTTTGGAAGTGCATTGATGAGATGTGGCTCATGACCTTTTCAATATGTTCAAAAATTTAACTTGATATAAAAACAAAACAAACAAACAAAATATTCCTGGATTTTTGTTTTTATATCAAGTTAAATTTTTGAACATATCGAAAAGGTCATGCCCTTGAGCTACATCTCATCAATGCACTTCCAAAGTTTTACATCGATACTTTGATAATTAACGCCACTACAGACGCCAAAGTGAAGTTATGTTCCGCCAGAATTTAACATTGCTCTTACAGGACTAAAATCCAAGATGGCTACCACTGATGCAGACTCTTAAGCGGTGTATACCCAAACTAAACCCATCCCCCATCCATCCAGACGTGAATGAGCAAATTTCATACGGGCAAATGGACTTCATTGGGCGAAGTTTTGCACACAGCATTAGTTTTTCAGCTGTAGCTGCTGGATTGTGGAGTGGCCTGAACAAATTAAATCAGAACAGGGCCGGAGCAAGTGAAATAACAGATGTTAATCAAAATATTTAAGTTTAATAGTTTAATCGCTAGTCGTCGTCTGTGTTTCCATTGTGTTGGTCAATTTGAGTGGTCAAATGAGCAGGTTTATTACCTTCAAACGTAGGCTTTCGCGGCCGGTGTCAACAATGTCAAGTTGATTTTTCGACGTCAACCGCGTCGTCACGTTGTTAGTATTGCCAAACGTTTCGCCCTTGCTGTGAAGTGGCTAGGCTGAGACTGAGGATCAGCCTAGCCACTGAGGTTGAATTGAATTTTAAACAACGTCGACATTCTTAAAAAGTTTTATATGCTACCATCGCAACTCAATTCTCCCGTCTATGGATCCGAATCGTCTCTATTCAAATATTGTAATATATCACTTCAAGTTGGCAACGATGGTCTGCAACTGCAATATAAGTTGGCAACTGTGTGAACAGTAAAACGTGGCCTAAGGCATTCAGTAAGATGTCCATTTAAATCCATATGCATGGGCCCACACACAGTGCGAGGGAAATAAAAATCACCAAAATCAATCCTACAATAGTGTAAGTGAAAGTTTTAAAATTAAAAAGAATAAACCATTAATAATTAATTAGAAGCTCAAATAATGGACAACCTACAAGTAAATAAGCTTTTACCACATCATTCCCTTTAAACTTGGATCGAGTTCAAGTGTAGATGGTACACTTGGATCGAAGTCTCTTCGGTGAACTCTTTGAGAGATGTAATAGTACGGCCAAAAGACGAAAATGCCATTTCTACTACTTCTATAATCATCATTACACCCTTTTTCTCTTAGCAGCTCCTCTGAACTTTCAGGTGAAGATTGGAGTTCTAGAACCATGTGGCTCAGACAACGATGTTGAGCCATAAATTCATGGGAAGATACATGAAATTCATTTAGAATGTATTGACCACCCCCTCCACTTTCAATTTAATAAGATCGAGACTCTAGAAACTAGTCAAACACTTTCTCTGGACACTCCTTGAACACAAGTTGTGTTGCTCAGTGCAATAAGGTTTTCCTGAGATCCCAGATCTGTCATAGAATTTATTTTATGGATCTTACCTAGCCAATTTTATATTTCTATCCTGCTCGCAAGTTAACCTGGGTACCAATGTATTGAACGGTGCAGAAATACTTGTTCTCAAAGATCTCATCATCAAATTTGCTGCAGGAGAGTGAAATTCTCTTTTTGGCGTGTTCCTATAATTGAGTCAAGCAAGATACAAAGACTCAGAATTTAGTGAGGGCCAGAATCTACCTGAAATCATCCTCATCACTTAACAAGTTTTAAGCATATCACAAAGACAATAAGAATTTTTTCAGAGCAAACAGTGACTGGGATTTTTTCATACCAGTAAATGTCTACTTCATTTCTTCAATGTAGATCCATTTTTGAAATCAGTCAGTTCCACATCCACTCAGTTGTTTAATGTGTCAACCACAACTAAAAGTTCACTTCCAACTTCAACTGGTGTCACTTCCGGAAGGGTTTCACTCATTCACTGACTCAGAAAGAACATTATGTTTCATTGAATTTGGTCAAAGTACTTATCACCAGTAAATATAACATTACAACATATAGCTCATCTATGAGATGTAAGTACAGTTTTGTCTCATCAACATCTTCATACTATTGAGGCTGGCCAATTTGTATATATTTTCTGTGAGATTCAAGTACAGTACTTTTTCCATCAACCTTGCTTGATACAGAGGTTTATCTACCAGCAGAGCTACATACAACACAATATATTGGCATAGATCCAAATCCTAAATACCATCCAGTGCAAGTTTATCCTGTGACCACAGATCATCTATTGACTGGGATGGTGGCGTCATCCTATAATCCAGCTACTTGGAAGTCACGAATTGTGGATAGTTGTGAGCGATGGTCGGTGGGTGTGGTGTTCTCTTGTGTGGATTAACGTCCGCACTATTGAGAACTACGTTAATCCGCAAAGACCATCCTTATAATTAGACCAATTCGTAATTCAGAGGCCGTGGTTCGGATTCCACGTTAATCTGTAGGTGCCTTAGTTGCCAACGGCTGTTGGGCTATTAATTAACAGTCCTGTCTAAGGAACATGTCAGCCTTAGTCAGTAACAAGACAACAAGATCGCGCCACAATCATCTTACCTCATTCTTACTTGGCTTTGGCTTTACCTTGTGGTAAGGTCGCCATTTCTCTTCTAGCACTTCTTTAGGCTGTAAACGAAGGAACTTTTTTACAGCTTATTGGAATTTTGTGGAGAAGTATATTACTCAAACCCAATAACGACTGTTTACAGTATAATCAGTTTACACTGTCACCTTATCATGCAAAAATCCATGTACAAAATTCTTCAGCCCCAACACAAATATGAAATAGCTTTCTCTCACTTCTGTATCAGTCAGAGCAAATAAGGCACAAGCTATGGGCATACCACTCTGCAGTAACATAGCGCCAACCGAGTGTGAGCCCATACCAACTCTCAGAATTACATCAACATAGTCAATATTTATTGGTCATAGAACATTAGGACCTATATTATTAGGATCGATAAACCATAATACCAGAGCAGCAGGGGTGTACTTCAACGGACTGAATGCCTGGTATGTTCAGTGGTTCCGTTCAAAAATAACTTCATCAAACACGCTGGCTGCTGGGACTTCTAATCATTGGGAGATTTTAGCAGCTTAATTGCCCTAAACTTTTTCAGGTCAAACGAAATCCCCCTTTCAAATGGAACATGTGCTGTAACTCATATTTATCATGATTTAATTTGATTCTCACCATATGAGCAGCACATAGAACCTAATCCAAAATAACGAGATTTCTCCTCTTGAACCTGCCCACAGAAATACATTGTCTTGGAATGTAAACACAATATCAATCCTCTCAAATCAAAATAATGATACTGTTCAGAAGAACATTTCAGTAAACAAAACAGTAAACCCAGTATTTATATTGAATGGTGACGGTGTATGGAAATGTCATATCACTTGGGGACATGAAACGAATGCAGAGGGTGCAGAACATGTGTATCAGGTATGTTTGTGGACTGAGAAAATTCAACCACATTTCTCTTGAGAGGAAATCTCTTGGCTTACTGCCAATCAATGAATTATGCTTTCTCCGCACTTCATGCCTCGTTCATAATGTCCTGACTGAGGGGAAACCTCAATATCTGAGAGAGAGGCTCAGGCCCCGTTCCGAACTCCCGGAGTACCAGGCAGGACGACATGATGGAGGTGCTTCATGTGCGCTCTGAGACCGGAGAGGTTTTTCGTATTTCGCGCCAAAAATTTTAAATTCATTGGGGTCCAGTATCGCATGTTAGAATGTCAAAAAAAAATTTAAGAAAAATGTACATGAAAGATTGCTGAGCGGTGATTTAAATGCTAATATAAGACCAATGGAATAGAATTTTACTTTGTAATGTACAGTATTTTATTTTATTAAGTACCATATTAATAAGCTATTCTGTAAAGTTTCTTGTTTTTATAATTTTTTTGTGAATTTTTGTGTGACACGAGTTGTTTTGAAAACCATTGTATTGAATGATGAAAAAATAATATTATTATTATTTTCATCTTGCTTACTTAAGTGTTTTGTACCTTTAACGTTGGGAAAAAAGGTTCCTCAACATTAGGAAATAGAAAGTGTGGACATTTTATAACCTATTCAAAGGCATAGAAGCAATACAGAGCCTCAGTGATTTGTATTTTCCTGTCCACCATCATTTGGCTCATCCAGTAAGTAGGGTTATTCATTGAAGTGCATTAACTTTTGGTTTTAGGTCTAACATTTTCTTTTAACTCAATAGCATTCTTGTGATTTTTGCTAAACCAACTACATCAGCAACCAAACTAGAATACATTTTATTGAATTTTGAATCCAGTTCATGAGAATCAACTCTGGTAATCATACCCAACACTATCTCATTACTGTATATGCCAAGAGTACACAAAAATACTCATTGTCGTACGAAATATTGAGTTCACACTTGCTAACAACCTGCTATATCACCAGAAAATTATGTTATTATCTCTATCGCTTCTTGTAAATGGGCCTTACGATAAAATAGTCGCTAAAATTATGGAATTCCAATAACATTACACTGTGCACCATTACTAATCTTGTATTTTGTAAATTCCGTTAATCGTCATACCCACAGTATGTCACAAATGGTCTCAAGTAGGTACTCGGAAAGCCATTTTGGAATTTTTTTCTTCTAGGAATTCATTATCTTTATGCAAGCTCATTCGCTGTCTTTTCTTTGCACAAACATTCTTTGTAGTATGATGAAATTGCTGACGCACATCACACTACATCTGAAAGTCAGAACGACTTATTTGGCATTTTGATAACAATACAACATAGGCCTGCATTTCGTTTTCCACCAAGTCTATCTCTTAGTTTCTTACCGTCCTATGTTTTCTGAGAAGGGCCACCAACTTTTGCATGAACCATATTCAAAGACTCTTCTCTCACCACAATTTCACCGAATTCACTTGCCATCTAACAAGAGCTTTATTTATAGCACACGCTAAGACCTTTTTGCATTCAAAATCACCCAGACTCAATTATATAACAACTATTTCCTTGTATAAAATCCCGCATGTAAAAAAATCACGAACCCATCAAACAGGCTAACAAATTCCCAAATATTTCTTAGATCTCTTAAAACTCCTATGTATTCCTCAGGCTCATATGCATGTTGTTTTCCTGTAAAAACTTATGAAATGTGACACAAGACAACTCAAAACTGCTGATCTTTTTGTTTGTTTGTGTATGCTTGCTTTTGTTCCTATGTTTGCGATAGCAATTGTTGTCAAACATAGCCAAAATCTTCTCCAATTTCCTTTCTCACATTAGATAATTCAAGGAAATCACCTTTTGGTACTGGGTTGACGTATATAGTTTTAATATTTATAGCACACGCTAACACCTTTTTGCTATCAAAATCACCCAGATCAAATTATATTACAACTATTTCCATTTAAACGTTTAAGAACTTTTTAGTTGCCCCGAAAAGCCCCCATGTTGGGGCAGGTGCAAAACTGTCACACGTACCAAATACCCCCGTCGCAGCAGACCTGCGTACTCAGCGAATTTCCAAATCAATAATATGACATTAATAGTACAAGTTTGTGACAAGATTGATCAATCAACACCTGTTGATAAATTAGAGTATTTGTCTAATCTCCTTAACATTAACATGGGAAAGAGTATGCCAGTTTGCTGCTGTGAGGAACACATAAACTATGATTTTTTTTAGCATAAACGTATGGATCCTAACCACATGAAGCAAAAAAAACATCCAAAACTATAGGTTAATAAGGGAAATATTAATTTTTCTAATCCTCCATAAAATTAACATTGGAGCCCCAAAATACAATGTACTGTGTTTAGATTTTTTAATATCTCGGTAACCGTTGGAGATAGAGAAAAAATTTAAGAATCTAAATTGTGTTGTTTTTGAGCTGATTCTAATGGTAAAAGATAAAATTTGAAAATTTTAAATATTACATGGAAAAACAAAAAAACCCATTTTTGGGGTACGAAACCCCCCCAAACTACCTGTTGCGATTGACCGATATGTCTGGATTACGAACTCGTCTGAGCAAATGTAGGAATAAACATTTATACCAAATTTGGTCTTGATCGGACCATTTTTACGAGAGTTATCGTGTTCACAGACACATAATATATATACAAATTTTAACGACTATTATTTTTGGTCTCTGGGCACCTAAATACCAAAAAATAACATGGTCCCGGGCTTAAGTCTTGCAATAAGACCTACAGTAATAGCTTATTCCCTATGGGGAATTTGCTAAAACTAGCATTGTAGTACTTACAAGATAAATACATAATCTACAGTGAAATTATAAATTAAAACAGCAAACTAAGATTTGGTGGTATAAATAATACACTGTAATACTTAGAAATAAATACTTACCCATTCACAGTTATAAAATCTTCTTTAAATATATTCTGATTTGCTTCCTCTATCCAAACACAATTTATAAAATATAAATTTATATTTTATAAATTGTCTTTTCTTTGACTTTTCTCCCAAAGGATAGTACTGGGAAAGGACTTGTCTTTCCCAGTATCGTTGAAAGTGCTGTGGACCACACCCTACTAAATCAAGCCATCAACACTTCAAACCAACCATAAAAGGTCTAACTGTCCCATGCAAAATACAGGTATAAACCATGCAATATACATGCATATAGCAGCAGAACTGCATTCTCAGCGAATTTTCAGTAATTTATGAATTACTTGAGAAAAATAGGTTAAGTCACACACCAAGTATTATCACAGATTTTTTATAATTAAGGATATTATATGAATTTATGTATACTCCATAAAAATAACATATGAAATGAATACGTAGGTTGGCTTCCAAAAGAAATAAAAATATGATTTATCAGAATACGTTATTAGAATCAAACTACATGAAACTGTATTTGTTTTTACCTCATCATGTACTAATACTAACAAAATACTAAGGTATTAATTTTTAACTTTCTCCATAAGATTAACATATGACTCCAAGATATAGCATAGTGTGTTTACCAGTTTCTTTATCTCAGCAACTATTTGACACAGAGAAAAGATTCAAAGTACTGCAATGTTTGTTTTTTAAAGTGATTCCAATGGTAATAATATAAACAAATTATAGGTAAAATCCCATTTTGGGACACAACCTCCCCTACTCCCTTTGGATAGACCGCTTTGTCTGGATTTCAAGCTAGATCAAATAATTTTTAATTTACATATATATACCAAATTTCATCAAGATTTTTGTATGAGGGTCATTGTGTTCACATAAACAGTCTCGGACGTCCAAGGATTTTGGCATCTGGGGCCTCAAAACTCTTGTCTTGTCATGACAACCACAAAATTAGTTGTATTGTTTATAGGAAATTTGCTAAAAGAACTGAAGAAGTAGTAACAGTATTAAATACCCCCGTCACAGCAGACCTGCGCACTCAGCGAATTTCCAAATCAATAATAAAATAATAATATATTACATTTTATCAATATTTGTTGATAAATATGCTAGTTATTTGCCTATTCTCCATAAGATTAACATAGGAAAGAGTATGCAGGTTTGCTGCTGTGAGGAACATTAAACGTAGGCATTTCTAGCATAAAAAAATTTTTATTTTGATAATTTATGCTAAGTTTCATAAACATCTGTTCATAAAAAAGAGGTTTGCCTATTCTCTATATGATTAACATGGGAAAAGAGTATGCAGGTTTGCTGCCATGATAAACACATAAACAATGATTTTTAAGCATAAATGGATAGATCTCAACTACGTGAAGCTAAATGTAAAGTTTTATCCAAAAATATTGATTGATTAGTGAACTATTAATTTTTCTTTATCCTCCATAAGATTAACATTGGAGCCCAAAAATACAACGTACTGTGTTTAGGTTTTTAATATCTTATTGGTAACCGTTGGAGATACAACAAACCTTTAAGGAACTTAATTGTATATTTTTTTAAGCTGATTCTAACAGTGAAAGAAACCCATTTTTGAGTACAAACTATCCGTTCCGATTGACCGATATGTCTGGTTTACGTATAAGCAAGTATATACACGTCTCTACAAGGATCATTGGAGATAGAGAAAAACTAAGGTCTACTGTGTTTTTTTTTAATGATTCTAATAATGATAGATATTTTAATTTTTTTAAGCTGATTCTAACAGTGAAAGAAACCCATTTTTGAGTACAAAATCCCCCCAAACTATCCGTTCCGATTGACCGATATGTCTGGTTTACGAACTCATCCAAGCAAGTATAGGAATACACGTCTCTACCAAATTTGGATCGGACTTGGAGGACAGAAATATACTAAATAAATTTTAATTTTAAAATTTATTTTTTAATTTTAGTTTTTGGTCTTTTCTAACATGGTTTAAGTCTTATGAGTAAATTTTATTTTTTACATATTTGACAAAGATTACTCAACAAAAAAACAAAAGAGCACACAACAACCCCCCCAAACTACCCGTTTAACACGGATATGATTGGTTGAAAATCACATACACTATCCAAGTGATCATTAATATACACGTTGTGCTCTATCCGAATTTGTTGTCTTGATTAATGCCTTTTTGCGAGAGTCACAAGTAGTTTCAAGCCATTACATAAATAAATTTTAATTTTAAAATTTGTATGGGATTTTATTTTAATCAATATTTAGATCTTTCATAAATGTGCACATGAAAGAAGAAATAACTGTTGTGTTGAATTCTTTCAGGGTTTATCTTATCAATGGCTTCAATAAAGTTGAAGAAATCTTAAAATTCTCAGCTTGACCACAAAACCCCCCAAAACCACACAAGGAAACATCCCATGAAGTTTACAATACGATTGATTGCTTAGGCTATGTGTGGGTTTTCTTGAACAGTCAATAACTATATATGATCAAAGTTTTGTCCATTAATATAGTAATGGAAATGCTTCACTCAAATTTTACTTAAGACACACATAAGAAACCAAACACCATTAACACCATTATGTGTGTAATGTTTAGTGAATGGTTTGTTTTTAAGTTTTCTTGACGGCTATAAACTTTCATGTTTTCAGCTTTATACTGGTTTGGTCCGGATTATATGTTAATTGTGTTTGTTTGATATTTTCAGGGTACGAGATCATCAATTCCAAATGTTGAAACTTTGTTTACATAATTGTGATAATTCCGCAGTATCTTTCATCAATCCACCATCACCAATAATGAATTTCACAAGAACCATAGGTACAGTGAACCAGACAGCAGCTATGGTCTGAAATACTAACTCCAATTTTTGAAAACTAAGGTGTTAAAAGTCTAGCTCTAGAGGCCAGACTGACATGGTTCTGGGTTGAATGAACGACTGAAGTCTATGAGAGATTTCTTCAAGTAAATTACAATATTGAGATACTCATTTGTAATATTTTTCTATTTTGATCAAGTACCAAAAAATATTTTTGTGTTGAATGTTTTTATACTTTTAAAACAGATATTGAGTTCTGTTACCAAATTGTCTTATATCTTCACTTATAATGTTTGTCCTTATTGGTAATTTCTGAAGACTATAAACTTTTCTTTTTCTAATTTATATGGTTCATTCCCATATGTTTTATAGATGTTTCAAATGACCTAGGAACAGATTGAAATGTCGTGAAACTTTGTTTTAATAAAATGATGGAAAATGTGATAAAAAAATAATAATCAATAATAAAAAGAATTTCTCAAATAAGAAAACCACTTTTAGACACTAAGTGAAACCTAGACCATGTGAAATACATTTAACCAAAAAATTTGAAAAGTCTACAGGTTAATGTCTATGCTCTTAGGTGGTTCATGAATATGATGAAACGAGAATATGTCTTTTTTTTTTCGTCAAAAGTAAAAAAAATTTTTGAATGTTTTTACATTTTAATACAAATATTTTCTATTACTTCATTTATAATATTTCAAGTATAAAACATATTTTCAGATGAATTGTCTGGGTTGATCATCAATGACAAAGTATTTCTGTGTTTATATGTATACAAATTTTCTTTTAAAATACATTTTATAAAGAGATATGATTTACATTTTTTCCATATTATAAATAAATTAATAGAAATGTTATGATACCTAAACAATGATCCATCGATGAGGGACCAAGTCCATCTTTCTTTCCTGAGTCCAGTGAAGAGGTGCTTTGCGGGTCACTTCTGCCAACTGTACAGTCTCCGAAACAGCGGTCATGGTTATCACTAGTGCTATCCCCATCTACCATCTTTCGAGGGAGAGACATGCTATCCATTGCCGCGGTACTGAGGCAGGCAGAGAGGCTATCAGCAGGGAAGAGCGTGATTGCAGCTATTACCAGTGGATCGGCAGCATGGCGAGGTTGATTTCTTCGTGACACAATTCTATCAGGACACGGGTACTTTCGCTCTTATCTGCACAAGATGGGCAAAGTCGGCAGATGTACTCTTATGTACTGTCCCGGCATCGCAGACAAGGTACAGCACTCTTCTTTCTAGTGTGTGGCAGATAGATTGCACAGCGAGTGTCAATCTATTTGGTGACAAAATTGTCGGAGATATGCTCCAGGACGAGAACTTCAACTTCATTTGGTAACTCTTCACATGTGTATGAAGTACACTTTGTAGTGCTAGAATGATACGAGCACTAGATAATAAATAATCCAGGTATAAATATCCACGTTTTGTTTGATTGTGCCATCTGAATCGAAACCAATACTATTTACATATCACAAATGTAATGTTTTTTAAAATTTACAATAAGTTTAAGTAAAGGTCATCTTCAATGCTATTAACTACAGGTATTCACCTTTTTTCATGTGTACCAGAAGATGACTTCATAACTAATATGAGATGTTGCTTAAAAGACCTATCATCCAAAAAGTAAGTAACTAAATTAATCATTCCTTATTTTCATTGTAGTTTCTTCAAAAACACTTTTTCCTACATTACTAATAATGACAGTACATTTTGATATACTGAATCATAAGTAAGGTTTTACTCTAAGACTGCATACTTAGGGTATTAAACTAACCCAGCAAAATAAAATTTTTTTTGCAATGTTGTGCTCAACTTTGTACATTATTATTCTGATTCCTCCCTTAGAAACTTGATAAGATTCTCCTTTGGAAAATAGGTTTACAGTAGATGTTGTAGCATCGATTTTGTTCTGAACATAACCCCACTTTCTGTCTGATCATCTTCACAAAACTTCCCAATTAAAGGGATTCTGTACTTTTTGTGTTCTCCCTGTTTATTTTCTCCCTGAAATCTATATTTATGAAAAATAGGTTTTTACCTGGCGTGGGTTCATTTTCAGTGTCACATCTTTCTCCTTGTCAGAACTCATGGCTGTCCGGTAACTCACAAAACAACCAATTTTTGCAATTAAACCACTACTAGTAAGATTGTACGGATTTGATAATAAGAACAACAGTGTACAACCGTGCGCACTAGGAAAGAATTAAGAAACGTTAATGACAATCTCATAATGCTTCATGCAAAGAAGCAAGACGTTATTTATGATAAGTTTTCGTCTCGTCTAAGATAAAATCGGAGACGGTTCATCTCATCTATGTTCAAGTATATTACCAACACCAGTATCATAAAAACGAAAATCCCCATGTATTTCCCCACAAAATCTAAATTCCCACTCTAACACGACCCTCCTCTGATAGAGACCTAAAGATTCCCTCTTTGGAGAACACTGGCATACTTTTACATCCTGGAAGCTGTACTATATCAAATTATATTTCCATACAGTGATTCTTAATAAACTCTCTGTACGGATAACATTTAAGGAACGTCGGCAACTATGATCTACCTCCACATAAAATGAACTCCCATAGAACTCTCCTTGAAAAATAACCAACGTACTAACTTGTAAAACTTTATGATAGAGCTAATGGCTTATATAGCTTTCTGGAGAGAATCACAAATGCAACCTTTGTGTATCTCAAGAGAAGTTTCTATTGTGTTTAGAATATATGAAATGGAAGAAAGACCGGCTACAAACCTTACTGTAAAATTTAACGTTTTTATTGACTGTATCCCCAACATAAACACGGGGACAGTACTGGCTGCCATTGCAACTGTTCTAGTGGCGGCCACATGCCATGACTGTAGCCAACACACGGGGACAGTACTGGCTTCCATTGCAAGTGTTCTAGTGGCGGCCAGTACTGGCGGCCACTGCATTGTCATGACTGTAGCCTACACAAGGGAACAGTACAAGCTTCCATTGCAACTGTTCTAGTGGCGGCCAGTACTGGCGTCCCCAAGTGGCGGCCACCATATTGTCATTACTGTAGCCCTAAAGACAAGGACAGTACTGGCTTCCACTGCAAGTGTTCTAGTGGCGGCCAGTACTGGCGGCCACTGCATTGTCATGACTGTAGCCTACACAAGGGAACAGTACTAGCTTCCATTGCAACTGTTCTAGTGGCGGCCAGTACTGGCGTCGCCAAGTGGCGGCCACCATATTGTCATTACTGTAGCCCTAAAGACAAGGACAGTACTAGCTGCCAGTGCAACTGTTCTAGTGGCGGCCAGTACTGGCGGCCACTGCATTGTCATGACTGTAGCCTACACAAGGGAACAGTACTAGCTTCCATTGCAACTGTTCTAGTGGCGGCCAGTACTGGCGTCCCCAAGTGGCGGCCACCATATTGTCATTACTGTAGCCCTAAAGACAAGGACAGTAGCTGCCATTGCAACTGTTCTAGTGGCGGCCAGTACTGGCGTCCCAACTGGCGGCGACTGTATTGTCATGACTGTAGCCTACACGCGGGGAACAGTACTAGCTGCCATTGAAACTGTTCTAGTGGCGTCCACAAGTGGTGGCCACTGTATTGTCATGACTTTAGCCTACACGGGGACGATACTGGCTGCCATTGCAACTGTTCTAGTGGCGGCCAGTACTGGCGTCCACAAGTGTTGGCCACTATGACTGTAGCCCTAAACACGGGGACAATTCTAGCTGCCATTGCATCTGTTCTAGTGGCGTCACAAGTGGTTGCCACTATGACTGTAGCCCTAAACACGGGGACAATACTAGCTGCCATTGTAACTGTTCTAGTTTGGTATCAAGGGGTGATGACGATGGATGGATTTGACGAGGTTGAAGCTACCACCTAAAGGTTGAGTGTTCAGTTTAAAACAAATGTCTGCTGAATTTTATAATAAAACAAGTTCAGTGTTTTCAAAATAGTGATAGCATATTGTTATCACATTATCAAATTTCCGGCGATTAGCTAGGTATGAATAATTTTTTAAACAAATCTTTATTGGATTAATTCATAATGCTTATGACAGATTTCTGTACGTAAATAAATTTTCAGTGAATAAATAAAAAAAATTATAATAATGAAAAATAACTTAACCACGGATCAACAACAGCCTCATACAACATCCGGTGCTTTACTGGCAGCTAAAAATTTTAAAGACACGGACAATAATTGCTGCCAGTAAGTCATGTGCCCACCCTACTGTCCTCTGACTGGCCACTAAACTCATCACACGGAGACAGTAGGCGGACAGTTACTGGCCGCCAATAATGGCTAGATCCAATAGACGCCACTACTGTCCTTGTCTGCAGGGGCCTTTACGAACTCGTATAGTACATACTAGCTTCTGCATCACCAGCCCTCTCACAGGTGTTTACTAAGTAACTCGAGATACACCACTAGTTTTAGCCAGTTCTTTGATTATTATTATCTTTGATTAAGTGGAGTTTATAAAATACAGTGGTCTTTAATCAAGAGCACAAAACACGCTCTGCAGTGTTGTTTAAAATTCTAAACTGAAAGTAAAATAAGATCGCACGCAGCACGCTGGCGTGAGTAGAGTGAATTTCACAGAACTTATATCATTCCCATCATAGTAATCGAATGGTACTGAGTATGCAGGTTTGCTGCAATAAGGGTTGTTTTACATGGTAATGTGCTTATATTTAGGCTGATCTCTAAGTAAAAACACATGCAACATTTTATCAAATCATGTCAAAAACTAAGCGAGTTATACCAATTTATTTGTTCTCCATAAGAATTACATTGAATACGTAAATTTGATGCCATAAGAAACACTAGATTTGGGGGTTTTATAGATGCATTGATTAAAATTAATAAGATTGGACTTATTTAATATTTAAGTAAACAAGTGAATTGTTGATTTTAAGCTATTATATATGTAGTGAGGTTAACTTATTTAAATTCTAAATTAACGAGCTCTGATTATTTAATAGTCAAACATCTTTATTCATAAATAAGTACAGTGTACAGCATTTGAATAGTGTCACAGTTCAATTTAAAGTACAGTTTATAAGTTTTTCCTATTAATTTTTTTTCCAAATTTTTCCTCCTTTTCTACTTCATGGAGGGAGATGGAAAAATTCTTCCAATGAATAAATGGCTGCATTAACCGAATACAGTAGACCGTCGATTATCCGAAGCCTGGTTATCCGAAACGCCGGTTAACCGAAACACAGTCAGACATGAAAAAATGAAACCGAGAGCCAAACTTGAGTGTAACCATCGGCGGTAGCAGCGGCGCAGCACTGCTGAAGCGAATAAATTTGTGTTTGCGTGTTGTGGAGTTGATGTTCAAGGAACTTTTTTAAGCTTTTGCTATTGGCTGTTTTAAAACTCAGAATGTTTTTGTACTTTATATAGAGTTCTTTGTATGTTTTGTGAGTATCACATCTTAAAAACTGAATTAAAAAATATTTTTTTTCTTTATTGTGTGCATTGAATATCATTTTCTTGTCTGTCACCGACTATCCGAAAATTCGGTTATCTGAACACCCTTAATCCCCTATTGCTTCGGATAATCGACTCTCTACTGTAACTTAACTTTAAATTTTATAAGATTTGTTTCATTTTTCTATTTCATCTGGGATTTTTTACAAAAACTTTCTACCAGCATGAGATGGTCTTTCTCATAAAACTTTAGTTTAAAGGTATTTTTCTGAACTAAATTTTTATCCCTGGTATTATATTGATAAATATGCCTTTTTTATCATGGTCAGCATCATTTTGCTTTGCAATTAGAATCGCATCTGAAACATACTGACCGACCACAGTTAAAATTTGTAATTCTTTGAAATGTTCTTTAGCCGATTTATCATTTCTTAATTTAAGCATTATTCTTATTAACCGTTTCTGCAGCTTGAATATGCTGTCTAAGTTAAATTTTGTTGTTGCTCCAAATAGACAAATTCCAAAAGAAAAATGGAAATGAATATAAGCATGATAAATATGTGTTAAAGTTCTTAAATTGCAAAAAATGACATTTCAAAGCATGATAAATATTTTTTAAAGTTTTTAAATTACAAAAAAATACATTTTTGGAATGGTATAAATTCCAGAGTTAATTTTTACACTAATTTCAATGAGGTTTGAGTTATACATAATTATTGGTTGAAGATTATCTTTTCTCTGTGCCATTTTAAATTTTATAAAATTGGTTTTGTTATTATATAATATTAAATTTTGATGTGATAAATTACTTCACAAATTTTCTAGTTCAATAAAAGCAGTTACTTCTAGTTCCTCCAATGTTATTATCATACAGATGATAGTATTAGGTTGAAATCATCAATATAAGTCTTTCTGAACACTTGGTTACATAAATACAAGTATAAAAATCGCCTTAATGTTGTTGATGACTTTCGAGTAAAAATCTCCAAAATTCAGCCTAATACTGTAGAGATCTTAGAGAAAAAGATCAATTTGTTAGGTATCCGAGTCACTGAGAGTAAAAAGTTGAGATAAGGTAACTTCTAACTTCCTGTATAAAATAAAACTTACTTTGGTAAAACAAAATAAGAGAGTCTATTTATTTTAAATGGTTTTAATGGTATTTCTTTTGATATGTACACGAAATATAAATAGCATACATCATTTTCAGTTATTACAACAAAATTAAACAGTTTACCTTCATTTTTATACATATAAAGTGCCAAGATTGTACAACCTAACATACAATAGTGTAATAAACATTCAAAATAAAATAACTCGTCTTACCTACAAGGATTATAAATCAGCTTTTGATATTGAAAATATTTAATATTTATTAAGAATTTAAACCTTATTTACTATTAACCCCTAATTTGAAACTATTTATAGATTGAAAGGCACTAAACAAAAAGATTTAATTTATAATTAATTAAAAGAAGAAGTATATAATTTAGCTTAATCAGCAACAGTTATTTTGATATTTTGAGTTTCATTTTACTTGTGATTCAGGGTGAGGCCTAATAGGCAGTTTGACTATGGGAACCTAAATAATACACCATTTAAATTTATGTTTTGGCGAGATAAAAAAAGTAAATTAGTAATATGACTAACAAATTTTAGGTTGAAAAATCTGGCGATAAAGTTATTTGTTATTATATTATAAGTTAATTGAAAACTGCCAGAGTTAAAGCAACAAAAGGTTATTTGTTATTTTATATTACTACAGGTTCGCACCACGGGTTCCCAATTGTTAAATTTCTTTACTTGGGAGTCCCCAGGAAATTATTATTTGGGAACCACTGACTTAAATGTGTTGGCAAATAATAGACTATCCGTATTTTATTTCTTTACATAAATTAACTATCTTCATTTTTTACATAAATCATACATATTTATGTAGACATATTGCGTGTATTATGTAAAAAGGCTCATATATTTTGTGAAAAATAATATAAAAGTAGTAAAAAGGTTTTTTATATTATACCGTAGTATAATTTATAAAAATATTTCATATCCATTGTTACATTTTTAATTTGATTCTTGGAATAAACAAGTTTGAGTTTGACACAGCACAAGATGGGCAGTGGTGATTAAACAGATTCAAACCAAGGCAACATCGGGATTCAATCCAAGGCTTTCGATGGCCATTGCCTCCCATGTAAATCTAGCCTAGTGTATTACATAGTTACCTAACTAATCTACATACTGAAACTACTGCTCCCAGGACCTCACCAGCGCCAAGACACGTGGCACCTCTCTGGGGATCAGGGGCACCTCCCTGGGGGCTCCCTCCTGCTGGCGGGTAAGAGTTGAGACTCTTAGGTTTGAAGACATCTCCCTGGAAACCCGAGGCATCTTCCTGGGGGCCCTCTCTTGCTGGCGGGTAAGAGTTGAAACTTGTTGGTTCGATGACATCTCCCTGGAGACCCGAGGCACCTTCCTGAGTGCTCCCTCCTGCTGGTAGGTAGGAGTACGCTTTCGTAGATTTGATGGCACTTCCATGGAAACCCAAGGCACTTCCCTGTGGGCTCCCTCTTGCTGGAGAATAGAAATGGGGTATTGCATGTTTGGTGGAATTTCCCTGGAAACCCAAGGCACCTCCCTGTGGACTCCCTCTTGTTGGCGAATAGGGATAAAATATTTTATGTTTGGCGGCACTTCCCAGGAAACCCAAGGCACCTCCATGGAAACCCAGGGCACCTCCCTGGGGGCTCCCTCATGCAGACGAATAGCAGTAGGACGGTGTATGTTTGGGGAGATCTCCCTGACATCCCAAAGCAACTTCCTGGGTTCTCCCTCCTGCTGGTGGATAAGAGTAGGCTCTCGTAGATTTGATGGCACTTCCCTGGAAACCCAAGGCACTTCCCTGTGGGCTCCCTCATGCAGACGAATAGCAGTAGGACGGTGTATGTTTGGGGAGATCTCCCTGACATCCCAAAGCAACTTCCTGGGTTCTCCCTCCTGCTGGTGGATAAGAGTAGGCTCTCGTAGATTTGATGGCACTTCCCTGGAAACCCAAGGCACTTCCCTGTGGGCTCCCTCATGCAGACGAATAGCAGTAGGACGGTGTATGTTTGGGGAGATCTCCCTGACATCCCAAAGCAACTTCCTGGGTTCTCCCTCCTGCTGGTGGATAAGAGTAGGCTCTCGTAGATTTGATGGCACTTCCCTGGAAACCCAAGGCACTTCCCTGTGGGCTCCCTCATGCAGACGAATAGCAGTAGGACGGTGTATGTTTGGGGAGATCTCCCTGACATCCCAAAGCAACTTCCTGGGTTCTCCCTCCTGCTGGTGGATAAGAGTAGGCTCTCGTAGATTTGATGGCACTTCCCTGGAAACCCAAGGCACTTCCCTGTGGGCTCCCTCATGCAGACGAATAGCAGTAGGACGGTGTATGTTTGGGGAGATCTCCCTGACATCCCAAAGCAACTTCCTGGGTTCTCCATCCTGCTGGTGGATAAGAGTAGGCTCTCGTAGATTTGATGGCACTTCCCTGGAAACCCAAGGCACCTGTCTGGGGGCTCCCTCATGCAGACGAATAGCAGTAGGACGGTGTATGTTTGGGGAGATCTCCCTGACATCCCAAAGCAACTTCCTGGGTTCTCCATCCTGCTGGTGGATAAGAGTAGGCTCTCGTAGATTTGATGGCACTTCCCTGGAAACCCAAGGCACTTCCCTGTGGGCTCCCTCATGCAGACGAATAGCAGTAGGACGGTGTATGTTTGGGGAGATCTCCCTGACATCCCAAAGCAACTTCCTGGGTTCTCCATCCTGCTGGTGGATAAGAGTAGGCTCTCGTAGATTTGATGGCACTTCCCTGGAAACCCAAGGCACCTGTCTGGGGACCTCCGCGTGCTGGTGGGTACGAGTTGAACTTTTTAATCTTTGTGGATTCTCTCTGGGGACCTCCGCGTGCTGGTGGGTACGAGTTGAACTTTTTAATCTTTGTGGATTCTCTCTGGGGACCTCCTCGTGCTGGTGGGTACGAGTTGAACTTTTTAATCTTTGTGGATTCTCTCTGGGGACCTCCTCGTGCTGGTGTGTACGAGTTGAACTTTTTAGTTTTGGTGGCTTCTCTCTGGGAACCTTCTCTTGCTGGTGGGTAGAAGTTGAACATTTTAGTTTTGGTGGCTTCTCTCTGGGAACCTTCTCTTGCTGGTGGGTAGAAGTTGAACTTTTCAGTTTTGGTGGCACCTCCCTGGGGCCCCGAGACACCTCCATGAGGTCTTCCTCTTTCCATTGTGTAGTAGTTGTACTTTGTATGTTTGGCAGCAGAGGCCGTGTAGATTCAACACCACTGTTTAAATAAAAAGGCATCAGTGAACTGAAACCCATGTAATATCAATATCAATGTAATATATATATATATCATACTACTGTAAGATCTTGACGATCCGGTTCGCCCGAAAGATCCGCTGGAGTAGGAGTATGGTAGACTTTGAAACACACAGTAATAAACACTGGGGTCACATGAAGAGCTCGCTATTTTGAATTAATACACGAAACGTATCGTTTACACTACAAACTTCAAACTCTGAAGATATAATAAATACATAATTTAATAAAACATACCCAAGTTTAATTTGATTCTAAACAATTAAAAAAATCGCAGAACGACAATACTAACAAACAAAATCTTCTAGATAAACTACTTATATACAGTGGAACCTCTCTATAACAAACCTCAATTTGACGTATTACTCGGTATAACGTATTATCTTTCAATCCCCTTGAAAACGCAATATAACTCAATAGAAAATTTAACCCTATATAACGAACAAAATATTCATAAAACCCTCTATATAACGTATGTTTTGTGTGTTTGTTAGTAATTTTCTTACCCCTATATAGCGAATACCCAAAGTAAGAAACCCCTATATAACGAACATAACCTCTATATAACGTACTCCCACGGTCCAGACCCTTGTATTACGTATTTTATTTTTATCTAGGCCATCACTAGAGCGGAATTTCCCTTACTTCTGCCCGCCGCTCGTAATATTCATAGAAGGTGCACATTTATCGCACCTATTGTTAAGATCGTGTTGCATATCGTAGCAGTGTTTCGTTTGTGATTGTGATTAACACGTTGAAGCTTAACGGCACGAATTACAGGACGCTGAAAGTGCTGTCATGTTATGGATGAAACAATACCATACCAAAAGTATCAACAATTGAAAACTCAACAATTGAGCATGTAGGATGTGGTTTATGAACAGAAATTAAATTAATGTAAATGTACACTGCTTTAGCGAAAACGCAACATTATTGAGTTCTGCTGGACTATCGTTCTTAAATTATCGTTAAAATTATCGGGTTTAATTGGACAATATCTTTCTATTGTATGTTGCATTATCTGTAGTGACTATCGAGTACCGGACTATCGAGTGCGATTAATTATTGCCGGATATGGTCTGTCGCAATTTATTATTAGATTTATTTTGCCGGACAATCGAGATTAACTATCAGTTAGCGACTGTATAAGTGCCGACTATCGGGTCTGCCGGGTATCGAGTGCTTTATTGTCTCCGACTATCAGTAGGTTAAACTATCGGGTCTGTACTATCGAGTCCGAACTACGGGTCTGCCTATCGAGTGCTTAACTATCATTATGATGTATAAGTGCCGAAATATCGGGGGGATAGTGTTAATTATGGGTCTGGCGACTGAGTACTGTAATATGGGTCTGTGACTATCGAGTGCCGAACTATTAGGTCTGCCGGACTATCGAATGCTTAACTATCGGGTCTGCCGGACAATCGAGTGCCGAACTATCGAGTCTGTCACATTATTGAGTGTGCCGAACTATTGGGTCTGCCGGTTGAGTGCTTAACTATCGAGTCTGGCCGACAATCGAGTGCCGAACTATCGGGTCTGCCGGACTATCGAGTTCCGAACTATCAGGTCTGCCGGACTATTGAGTTCCGCACTATCGGGTCTGCCGGACTATCGAGTGCCAAACTATCGGGTCTGCCGAACTATCGAGTTACGAACTATCCAATACCAATACACGTTACATCATAATACACGCAATATTGCCGACATACGCTTTTCGGGTGTAAGTCAGGTTAGTTATTGAGTTTATGTCAGGAGGTCAGGTGGTCATATTCGAGTTTTCCTAGGTGAGAGCTTTAATTTTACTTTTTCAGCTAACTTTTTCGCATCCTGACTTTTAATAGTGTTGCCACATTTACTAGTCGTAACCAATCATTGGACCGTAAAGTTTACTATATTCGTGTCATATCGCGTTCTATTGTTCTTGCGGATTTATCGCTAAGTAATTAAGTAGACTTAATTAACGAACCTGAATCATAAGAAAGATAAATGTTTCTTGAGGTGAAACGTTTTAGAAACACTTTTGCGTTTTTAAAATGTTGACGAAACCTTATCGTCATTCCTTAACAGTCAAATGATCCTTATCAGTGACGTCATATTGGATTGTTGCTGTTGAAGAACATCGTATTGCCGATACTGCAGTCACAACAATTTAGTTGAGTCAGGAATACCTCCGCCATCTTGGAATTTAGCGTCATGTGAACAATGTTAAGTTTTGTCAAGAACGTCTGGCCACTTGATTGTCGTTAGAAAGACATCTGAGGTGTCAAATTAAAGGGCACAGGTTATCAAGAGAATTACATTTTTATTTTTCTATCATAAATAAGATAATTAATTGTCAAACCTGCGTACTCAGCGAATTTGAAAATCAATAATATGATTAGATTATTATTGAAATCGCGACCATACAACAATGTAAGTATTTTAAGCCAAGTAACAATCAGGATTAAGTGTAAAATGATTGTGGCGCGATCTTGTAGTCTTGTTACTGACTAAGGCTGACATGGTCCTTAGACAGGACTGTTAATTAATAGCCGATGGCAACTAAGGGACCTACAGTTTAACTTATTTAATTATTAAAAAATCCAATATTTTACGGAACCGATAAATGCATCTTGCAAAAATGAACGATATGGTCTTCAATTAATTTGGAATAACTAATTTATTATTTGATTTGAATCATAAATGTAATATTTTATCATTGTTTTTCAGTGCATGGCAATAGAATAATCATGTGCTGATTTTCAAAAGGCACATTAAAAATTATAACAATAAGATAGAATGAGCTATTCATTATTCTTTTCACGAAAAACGATACAATTACATAAAATGCAAATTATATAAAACATATTATTATTTGGACTACCTGATTAAACCCCCAAAATAGTGGAATATATATTTCTTTTTCATATAAAAAATAGTTTTTTAGACTTTATATGTTTTTTTGATAATTTTCTAACGTATTTTTTGGATACATTGCTGGCTAATGGGGTATTATTTACCATCACGTAAAAGTAAAAAATAAACCTACTTCAAGGTGATAGAATAGATAATACAAGTTAGAAGGATAACCACATATTTCATTGCATTAGGTACAAATATACAGTTCGTATATATATAAACCGTATAAAAATTACCTATTAGGAGGGCTTTATAACTAAACGAATAGAGATATTACAACCAAATTTTATATTTCATTACTAAAAGTAAGTAATAATAATTTATGTTACTTTCTAGATAGTGATCGGATGTCAGTTAGTTAGTTTCTGAAATGACAACCTATCCAGATATTTGAAGCCAGTAAGAATTGCGTGTAGGATGATTGTGGCGCGATCTTGTAGTCTTGTTACTAAGGCTGACATGTTCCTTAGACAGGACTGTTAATAGTTGCCATGCAGTCCATGGCATATCTAACGTACAGTTTAACGTGAAATCCGAACCACTGCCTCTGAATTACGAACTGGTCTAACTATGAGGCTAGTCTTTGCGAATAAATGTAGCACTCAATAGTACGGACGTTAATCCACACAAGAGAACACTTCACCCACCGACCATCTCTCACAACTATCCACAATTCGTGACCTACAAGTAGCTGGATTACAGGACGACGCCAACATACTAGTCTTGATTAGGACTGAGAAAATCTAAAAGGTAAGCCTAGGTGGATATATGTACATGTACATAAAATTAAAGGGCTTGTTGAACTATAAACAATCCTGTAACCCCGATTTTATAAGGCTAATGCAAAAAATGTTTGTATTTACTTCCCTGGGGGAAATAGGTTAGATCATTGATATGACTAAAGGGAATGGTCTCAGTTCATCTAAACAGCTGTTATTATTATTTTATATTAAACATTCAATACAATAGATCTGGTAGTTTCTATGGAAACCTGTTACATGTTTTCCATCTTAAAAATCGCCAACACCCCCCCAGAGCTAAGACATATCCATGTCAAAAATGTTTGAAAATACAATGTTATGAATTTCAAAATGCCCCTAACAATCAGACATTCATACGTAATCGGTTAAGGTTGGATCTGTTTTGAATGAGTTCGAAAACCGGGCATAGCTACTGTATATTGGAAAGGGGTAGTTTTAGGGCATTTAAAAAATGTAATTTTACATTCAATCCCAAAATGTATTAAAAATCCAATGATACTGAACTGATACATTCTTGGCAAAATGAACGATTTGGTTTTCAAATCATTTGAACTAATTGTGAGATCTGCATCATATGGAATATGTTATCATGGATTTTCAATGCATGGCTATATAATAATCATATGCAGATTTTCAGGTGCAAAATTTTTAAAATTAAAAAATATACGTCATCAATTTAGAAATAAGTCTGAACGGTTCACTACTCAGGAGAGAAGATCAAAATAAGATAAAATGTGAAAGATATGAAAAATAAATTATAAACATTTTCAGATGGTAGATAACAGAACTAAATTTTAAATAGAACGGAAAAGTTGTTATTTGGTAGATAAATCCATTTTTTTAGAGTGATGTCTGTCTATGTGTGTGCTAGTGTGTGTGTGTGTGTGTGTGTGTGTATGGGCGCGCGTGTGTAGGGATGTGAATAAGCCTAAAGACGAGACGACTGGTCCAATTGTCGCGAAAATCGATATGTTGCAAACAATCCATGGTATCTCGTAGCATTTTTTCACTCTTTTGGAGTATTTAATTTTTAAAGAGTATTTTACCCTTAAATCCCCCAAAACACGTAAAATGAAAATGTCTCAAAAACTGCAAAAACGATTTTGACGATAATTATATGAGTTATAGTCCTTTACGAGACAAACAAGAAAGCACCACCAGCATTTTTTCAAAACATCGAGGTTAAAAGTTATAGGGCTTAAAATTTTTGAATTTTTCAGTTTTTGTAATATAATATTTGTAAATACATACAAACACAATTGCACAAAGATTTGGAATTGATTTTTAATATAGAAAACAAAAGAATACGATAGTAAAATTTGTAGGTTAAAAGTTAAGTAAATTATGAGTTGCAACAAAACATTTAGCTTTGTTTAATATCGCTGTTTGGTTTACGTTTTATGGTAAATAAATTAGTTTTTATGGTTAAAATTACTGTTCGAGAATTTCCCATAGGGAAGAAGCTATTACCGTAGGTCTCATAGAAAGGATTAAGCCCGGGACCATGTTAATTTTTTTTAGGTGCCCAGAGGCCAAAAAACATGTCCGATCGAGACCAAATTTGGTAGAGACGTGTATTCCTACATTTGCTCGGACGAGTTCATAAACCAGACATATCGGTCAATCGGAACGGGTAGTTTGGAGATTTTTACTAAAAAATTGGGTTTTTGCGTTTTTTATACATATAAAAAACATGCGTTAAAAACTTTTTAAATTACATAATTTAAAAAGTTTTTAAATTTTATCTTTCACCATTGGAATCAGTTTAAAAAAATACACAACTAAGATCTTTAAAGTTTTGCCTCCAACGGTTACCGAGATATTAAAAAGCAGACACCGGGTCTCCTAATTGTCCAGAATTCAACATCGATCACCTTTTAGACGGCAAGACTTCAGTCCGGGACCATGTTTTTTTGTTTTTAAGTGCCCAGAGTTCAAAAACAATAGTCGTTAAAATTTTAATATCATATATATTTAATATGTTTATGTATTTTAATGTGTCTGTGAACACGGCAACTCTTAATTTATCTTTAACCAATAAAATCAGCTTAAAAAACTACACAATTTAGTTCCTTAAAGTTTTTTTATATCTCCAACGGTGACCGAGATATTAAAAATCTAAACACAGTACGTTGTATTTTGGGGCTCCAATGTTATCTTAGGTAGTATAAGGAAAAATTAATATTTCACTTACCTGGATGAAACTTTATATTTAACTTCATGTGGCTGAGATCCATCCTTTTATGCTTAAAAATCATAGTTTATGTGTTTATCATGGCAGCTAACCCGCATACTCTTTTCCCATGTTAATCAAATAGGAATAGGCAAACTCCTTTATACATGGACAGATTTTTATGAAAGTTGGTAGAAATGGTCAAAATAAAAATTGTTTCACTAGAAACGCCTACTTTCAGTGTTCCTCAAGCAGCAAACCTGCATACTCTGTTCCAAGTTAATCTTATGTACAACTAGCTGACCCGGCGAATTTCGTAACGCCTGACAGTAAATACATGTTAACTTTAAGTTTGGCCATGTTCTGAAGTCGAATAGCATTACGGCCTCATTGTGAAAGGTTATATATCCTGGGTCGCGGCATAGAGAATAGCAATACTAAGACAATAAGACATATTAATAACATTCCTATAAAACAAATAAATCTGAGTGGATTAAATCCCAATTTTCAAATCGAATCCAAACCCAAACCAAACCTAACTGTAATACGGCTTTTATAGGAAAGATATACAACAGCTGATTATTATAATGAACGTAATAATATAAACATTTTAATTATCATATAAACACGTGATTTTAATCAGACAGAAAATGAAAATATAAATAAATAATCCCCCAAAACCGTAAACTATTAACGTGGCGAATAAAACTGTTTATTTTTTACAGTACACATTTACTTCATAGTTTTACATTAATGAATGATTCAGATGGCATTGGATAGTAAAGCATATTGCTAACGGAAAGTAAACCAATCAGCTGTAGCTAAGAAATCAAATGTTTTCATTGTAGACAATTTGTAAACAAACTTACTCTCCATAAGGTTAACATTAGAAATTTAAAACGCCATAAAATGGAAACTTATGGGGTTTTCGAAAATATTTTTTCACTAAAACCTTCCCGGACACATGTAGAGCAACTTCCTAAAATTTCATGGCGATCGGATGAGTAGTTTGGCAACGCATAAAGGACATACAGACATGCATACAGACATACATACAATTTTATATATAGAGATAGGCAAATACATTATATTTATCGACAGATATTAATAAAACTTGTCTTATATTATTATTGATTTGAAAATTCGCCGAGTACGCAGTTCTACTGTGAAACTAGTTTTCAGTATTTTATCGGAAAATCCATGATTTTTAATATCCGCTGTAGCTGTGCCACTCAATTCCACAGACAATCGGGAGTCCACCGTATTCCGTGCGTATGATAGTGTGGTGTAGCTCGATTGCCTACTCAGCGGCGGAAGGCGTTTTAGAATTTGTAAAGTAGATTCACAGGCCGAACGGAAAACGAAATCAAATCCAAACAAATTTTACTGTACAGTGCATTCCAATCTACTAAAAATACTTATTATGAAACACTAAATAGGTTTATTAAATTGTTCAATGAGTGCTTTTGGTATACGAGTTCAGTAATTAATTTATCCCCCCCCCCTTATACGTATGTAGGGTCAAGAAGAATTTTTTCGTTAACATTTTACTTTCTCCCCTTGTACATAGTATATGGAGAAAGTATTGTTTTCGTCAAAATTTTCGAATTTGAGTTGAGGGTGGATATATCCGTTTTGGGGTCCCCTGAATCCAAAAAAGTGGGTTTGGAGGTGATGTCTGTCCGTCCGTGTGTCTGTGTGTGTGTGTGTGTGTGTGTGTGTGTGTGTGTGTGTGTGTGTGTGTGTGTGTGTGTGTGTGTGTGTGTGTGTGTGTGTGCCTGGATGTGTACAGTGCCACAGCCTACCCCGTTGGTCCGATTTAAATTAAATTTGGCATGTATGTATATATTCACGGTATCTCCAGGCGTTTTTTTCATTTTTTTGAATTTTTGATTTTTAAGGGTAGTTCACCCCTAAAAACCCTTAAAAAACGTGAAAAATCCAAATTTCTCAAAAACGGCTCTAACGATTTTGATTATAATTTTTTATAGTTTATAGTGCACAGAGTACTAAATAATTTGACACCACCCGCATGTCTGTAAAAATGACAGTTCAAAAGTTATAGGCTTTTAAATGTAAGAAAAATTAAATTTTTAAATTTTCAGCGAAAACAATAAAAGTAAAGTATAGCGTGACTGGTGCCATTGAAACCAGCTTAACAAACTGAACAAATTAGTATTTTAAATTATTTGTCTACTACTAACGGTTCCAGAGAAAAGTTAAATTTACTGTCCACGATAAACGCAGTACGTTGTCTGAAAGCGCCTAATGTTATTCTTATGGAGAATAAAAAAAATCAATTTCATCCTTACTTTCCAACCGTTTTCCATGAAACTTGGTATGAAGTGTAAGGTCAAATCACCGAACAAAACCAGCTCAAAAAGCTTGGTATTACCGGGGGGGGGGGTGTTTCCCCCCCATACAATTCGAACAATTAATTTAACTTTGTCTCTCTTGTTTTTATTTTCAGAAATGGGATGATTATTTTTGAAACAATAAATTATTAAATGATATTTATTTAGATGAACTTTGAAGAACATGATAGTTTTATTATAGATTGTCTTTCTTGAACTTACTTTAAGGGAGAAAGTATGTGTCAGTTCACTGGTACCGTTTATTTAAATTTGAGTTGAGAGTGGATGTCTGTCTTACTGTCTCCCTGTCTGTTGACAGAACCCTGGACCGTACTAAACGTCCGATTTATATAAATTAGGTACACGGGTACACCTAAACTATATCTCCAGACCATTTTTATTTTTATTTTTAAGGGTAGTTCACCTCTAAAAGCCCTTAAAAATATAAATTTCTCATATTCTGTTCCAATTATTTTGACTAAAATTTCACGGTTATAGCTAAGTCCCAAATAATATTTTAAAACCCCCATGTCCCTATGTTCTATAAAACTATATGTTAAAGATTGCGTAAATCAGGCTTTTAAATATCAACCTAGATTCACTACATTTTGGAGGAGTTATGTACCCCAAAAATAGGAGTTTCAATTTATTTATGTATAAATTAAAAAAAATTCACGATCGTTTTTGCCATTGGATTCAGCCCAAAAACCAAACAATTTTGTATTTTGAAATTTTTACCCTAGCTTAGATTTTCAAATAAGGACTAAAGTAAAAGTATATTTCCAATATGAAATTCGTAAAATAAGTTTAGCTTAAGCTGACGGGGTCGAGCTAAAATTTAAAGGTTCAAAACTATGTATTAATATCATAAACTAATTAAAACAATCCTTAATCCTTAAAACTGCAGTAATTGTGTATTTGGCATCTGGGGATCCCAAAACGAAAGAAACTTGGTCCCAACTTGAAAATAAGGAAGTAGGGATATTTCCCATACGAAATTTTTTAAATAAATTTACCTTAATTTTCGTCGATATCGAATACGTATATGTTATATACGTATTTCCAAACCCTATGGTTTCAGAATAACGATATAATCCTCAATATTCTGATTCGTCAGATACCACACGCATAAAAACAATAAAGTTCAACATTTAAACAATTTAAAAAAAAATTTATAATTTTGTAAAAATTCAACTATCGTTTTTACCATAGGATTCAGCTAAAAAAACACGTAGTTTAGTATTTTGAAATTTTGACCCTGGCTTAGGTTTTTAATGAGGACTGCAGTAATAGTATATTTCCTATAGGAAGTACGTGAAAAAAGTTTACCATATACTTGCAATTTCGGTTAACCAAGATATCTACTAGCTGACAAGATCATACTAATATATAAAAGTTAAAAACTATGAATTAATATCATACGCTAATATTTAAATCTTCAGTAAATGTGTTTTTGGTATCTGGGGATCCCGAAATGAAAGAAGCTTGGTCTCGGCCTAAATTGTCCCATGACTACAGGATAGGCGTATTTCCCATACGAAATTCGTTAAATAATACACGAATGAAACAATAAAGTTCAACATTTCAACACCTAACATTATAACAGATATTTACCTAATCTAGAAATCTTTTCAAAATCGTATTGTTGCTACGCCGGCCGGCGATAGACTCCGACTGTATGTGTGTTAAGTGTTTAAATGTTGAACTTTATTGGTTTTATGTGTGTGATTTTTGACGAATCAATTAATATATTTAAGATAAAACCTTTTTTTGAACTCGATGATGAATTTACGTATTTACGTATAAAAGGAATCGAACTGTAAAATAAGGTATTGTAACGTAGATAATTCATAAAAAAGTTCAGGAAGCAATATAAAAAGAATAAATTTACCTTATGTTTGCCATATTGGTGAGCCATGCTATCCAGGCGATTTCAGGGTCGAATGAAGGAGATTCACGACCGTCCATGGTTCGAATCCCGACACAACAACAGCACTACGACCACTACGAACTCCGTCACTCATATGCGGGTCGTCGGCGCTCCTCCGCAGTTATATAGTTTCTGCACACCACTGCAAACGCCCTTATCACGTATAGATTCCCAGAACTGGCGGTTTGTGACCAAAAGGTAACTCCTAACTTGCTGACAGATACGTCTCCAAATCGCCATGAATCATCTACCGACTGTCCACACAGTCCAAAACCTCACGAAAATGTACCATACAAAATCCAAAAACCATACAAAAGTGTAGAGAAGACCTATTTAGTATGGGGTTTAGAGGGGTGCTTCCCCTAAAAATATTAGAATAGAATAGAATAATTGTTTATTTCCACAAAGTATAATGATTACAATATTTAAGTTTGATTCATAAATAAAATATAATATCCTTGGTTAAATAAATAAATAAACTTGAAATATATAGATATATTCTATTCTATTCTAGTAGTATGGGATTTAAAGGTGTGCTTCCCCCAAAAATATTATGAATATTTAAAAATTTAATGACTGACTTAATAATTTATTACGTAAAAATTCCAACTATATTTTTATATTTTAAGTATATGCCTACTTTCTTTCCAATTTCAAGGAAATATTTCCTCACTATGTTAATGCAAACATCGAATTCTGTAAAGAGTCAAGAGCGTAATTAGTAAAACATTGTTTAGAGTGACAGAGAAAAGTGGAATATACGGTTTTATTAAGGTGGCAGCAGTTTCTTTGAAAGTAAGACGACATATTTACGTCTATATACAGGGCGTTCATTAAAGTTGGGGACAAACTTCGAGGGGTGATGGGGTGATAGTACTCATCAAAATAAACAAAAAATGTCTAATAAACATATGTCGAAAAATCCTTCGTTTAGCCGCTAGCCGCCATTTTGTATTTTATACAAAAAACGTTATATATAAATAATTATTTAAGATACAGAAACCTAACTTCGCACACATATTTAATGGCTAAAGAAAAAAATTTTCTCAAATTATCATTAAGTTTGCTTTTATATTTTCAAAATTACGGCAGTTAAAAATATTTTAATTTAAATAACAAAAAACCATTAACTTTAAGAACCGCCGCCATTTTAAAAATATAAAAGCAAACTTAATGATACTTTGAGAATATTTTTCTCTTTGGTCAATAAATATGTGTACAAAGTTTGGTTTCTGTATCTTAAGTAGTTCTTTATATATAAAGGTTTTTGTATAAAATACAATTATAGTATTGGATGTAGATTTGAACTGGCGGCGCTACCTGCGCGCCATCTGGAGGCAAAGAACGGAACCTATACGAGGAATACGCAGCCTACATTACCGGCTCACAAGAACAAATACTACCTGTATTTTTTAAAATATAAAATTTTAAGTGTCGTAGCCTAGAAAATGGTGTAATAAAACCTTATAAATGGTTTTGGATGAAATTTGATGTATTGAATGATGTCTTGAGGATGGTAAAATTATTGATTCTCGCGGGTGAGAATGCCTTTATTGTTGCGATATATACACCTGGAGTTGAATATACAAGCTCCAGCGCACATCAGAACTTCTTTCTCGTGTAAGATATTTCTGACTTACTTCCTTCTTACACTCTAAGTCGTAATGGCTGTGCGCTTTTTTTGGCTACTACGGAATTGATAAGCTGGAACGTTTATACCTTTAAGCTCTGGAACGTTTATACCTTTTAACCGTTGAACTGGGCATAGTTTTTTTCTACGCGCACGCATACACCCTGACGTCATTTTTATTTATTCATTTTTTAAATTTTGCCGTTCTACATTAAATCGTTGTAAACAAACCGAATTTACTTTAGGCCGTCCAAGCGATGGCCTGAATATCCAGACCTAGAAAGGCTATATGCTGTGGCATCAAGAACAACCGATTCTACTATACGAACTACTGTACGAAACGCTACTGTATAGCAAATTATAACGGTCTAATTATAAGCTATTTTTGAGCTTTTATATCAATACGGAGATGATATGCTCTGGAACGTTTTTACATTTCAACCGTTGTACTGGAGAGAGAGAGAGAGATAGCGAGAGAGAGAGAGAGAGAGAGAGAGAGAGAGAGAGAGAGAGAGAGAGAGAGAGAGAGAGAGAGAGAGAGTGAGTGAACGCCAGAGGCATTTATTTATCTATTTATCTTTACAACGGTTATACCATTTTGTTACACACAAAAATTTTATTATTTTTAAAATTACAATTAAAAATATAATAACTTAAATCAAATACAGTATAATCATTATCTAATAACAATTAATTAATAAAAATTATTATATATCTATTAATTAATTATACCAAGTGTTATCAATATCTGGACATAATTATAGGAGTTTGCCTATTCTCCATAAGATTAACATGGGAAAGAGTGTGCAGGTTTGCTGTTGTGAGGAACACATAAACTATGGTTTTTTGCATAAACGTATGGACCACACGAAGATAATATGTTTCATCAAAAACTATTGGTTAATAGGGGAAATATTAATTTTTCCTTATCCTCCATAAGATTAAAAAAATATCGATACATAACCCCAAAAACCGTAAACTATTAACGAAAAAACTGTTCATTTTTTGCAGCACATATTTACTTCATTGTTTTTACATTAATTAATGATTCAGATGGCATAGGATAGTAAAGCATATTGCTAATGGAAAGTAAACAATCAGCTGTAGCTAAGAAATCAAATGTTTTGATTGTAGAAAATTTTTACACAAACTTTGTCCCCATAAGTTTAACATTAGAAATTTAAAGCGTCATAAAATGGAGACTTATGGAGTTTTCGAAATTTTTTTCACTAAAACCTTCCCGGACAAATATAGAGCAACTCCTTAAACTCCTGATATATACAGGGATGTGTCTTTACTGTAATATTTAATAATTTAAATTATCAGGTATATTGATAGGGTTGTTGGCGTCCTGTAATCCAGCTACTTGGAGGTCAAGAATTGTGGATGGTTGGGAAATGAGATATTCTCTGGTGTGGATTAACTTCCGCACTATTGAATACTACGTCCATCCGCAAAGACAATCCTCATAATTAGACCAGTAGACAATTCATAGGCGAACTTGTGTTTCGGATCCTACGTAAATGACTAAGGAACATTAGTCAGTAACAAAACTACCATCGTACCATTGTACCACAATTATCGTACCAATTACCATCGTACCATAATTATCGTACCAATTACCATCGTACCATAATTATCTTATGTTCATTTTTCATTCATACTAGGCTTGAAATACCTACCTGGGTAGATCCACATTTCAGGAAGATGATAAAGGTATACAAGGTAATTATATGTATTTTCGGTAAATAAATTTTATATGTGTTTACATAACGCCTTCTATACTTTACCTTAAAGGTTCGTTGGTTGTACAGCAACGTAAAATTCTTCAGTGCTAAAAACCCCAAAATCCAGGATGTGAAGTATTGTTATTTTGTATAACATAAAATTAAAAAACTATTGATGGCACATACTTACATTGATTTTAATGTAGATAAAATATACCAGTCATTTCCTTTGTTTGAAATTCATTATTGGTGATGGTGGATTTATTTATTTAGATTTTAATTGCGGACATTTTCCAACACGATTTTAGTAAAACAAAGTTTCAGGATGTTTCGGGATCTGGAAACTGACCCTGTCCTAAGGCGGATTATGTGTAAATTGTGTCATGATTTAGATATTAGTTCGCCTGAAGGCTGGATCACATTCCAGATCCCGAGACGTCGTGAAACTTTGTTTTACATAAAATCGTGGTGGAAAATGTCCGCAATAAATATCTAAATAACAGGGACCTTGTGATGAACCATATTTTTCACCATACTGCATAATTTACTTAGTTAAGTAAATTCACCAAACAAAGTTTAATCAACTCGTTTACCTTCAAAATGTTACTATCTTTTAGGCTTCTATTTTGTTGTGAAAAATACTCAGCTGTTAGACAATTTTTACGAATTCACCAGAGGCTTAAATAAATATCAGCTGTTTAAGTTAGGTTAGGCCTAGAAAACAAAACAAAAAGTGGTTTAAAACTGATAAACATTGCAAGAAGGTACCATTTTTCATGTACATACTTGATAAAACTTCGTAAACTTCCATAAACTATATATTTTCTTTACCTCAATGAACTTTTGAACAAAATGTATATTTTTGAATTTTGATATGGTGATAACAGAACTTACATGGCTCGTTGAAACTATTTTTAACTAGATTATAAGGTTATAATACCTGCTTTCTTCAATCCAATGTTCTTTTTAACACGACTAGTTCCGGTAATAAAAAATTCCCATTTTAAAGTGTGCTTCAAGAATACCTGGATTTGAACCTATAAGGATGATACGTAATAAGGAGCTAAAACTAACATATACTACAGTTTTGAATAGCCTATTTTATCAACGTATTGGATCACCTGTTTACAAATCTCTATAAGCTATTTTGTAAATATCAGCTGTTGTTATGATTCAATATAGTCTAGATAAGTGGGAAATGCACAACTCTAGGCGTGCTTGTATTACACTATCATTATTGCTATGTCAAAGATCTTTGACGTATAAATATTACAGTGTAATGTATAAATATTATGCATTTTTATATATGGCCACATTTCATTGATAATTTCTCGTCACAGAGAGAACATTATACAATTTTGACCTTAACCTCAAAAGTAAACAAAATATTGTTTTGAATGATTAATTGTGGTAGAGAATTATCACACATTTTGGCGTTAATTTTTAACTAAGTGATTAGCGGAAAACGTTGATCAATTCGAAAAAGCAAGATCTATGCTTTTTTGTGAATATGAAATGTTCTATTTAGAACATTAATTGATCATAAAAGATGGAAATATAAACCTTTATAAATTATTAAAATTAATTACACATTGAAAGAAATTAGAACACTATTCAAGATGAGTACATATTGTGATGCAGTTGGAATCGGTAAAAAATTAACTACAGTATTCTGTAGATATAGTCGTATTTCCACTACGTTTAACATTATGTGAATTTATGGCTTTCCACATAAGTTTTGAATCCGTGATACTATCCATGTCAATAATTAATTGATTATAATACATTTTTCTTTTAATATTAAAAATTGATTCATAATTTTTTGAGCTTCTGTATAATTTAATTTGTCCTCCCTCGAGTTTGTTTTACGAAAAACCTTAAGAAAACTAAAGATCTCTCTCCTTAGGTTAAACACATTCTTCGTCAAACACAGCTGTTTCCTTAAGAAATTGTTTTTTTTGCGATGGATGTATAACTGCCGACCTAGTGATACATTGAATAATCTCTTCAACACGACCTTGGACTTCCGGTGCCCACTAAGCCGCTTCCGGCGACACTCTCACCCGCCTTTGATAAGCCGCGACATCCTTATGACTCCAATAACTTAATTTGGGCAACAATGAAATTGGCTTATCTTTTAGCGAATTTCCCATAGGCAAGAAGCTATTACCCTAGGTCTCATGGTAAGACTTAAGCCCGGGACCATGTTATTTTTTTTTCTTTAGGTACCTACAGACCAAAAACAATAGTCATCAAAATTTTTATATATATATGCACACACATATATGTGTGTGTGTGCGTGTGTGTGTGTGTGTGTGTGTCTGTGAACACAATAACTCTCATCAAAATGGTCCGATCGAGACCAAATTTGGTTAAGACGTGTATTCCATGCTTTTGCTCGGACGAGTTCGTAAACCAGACATATCGGTCAATCGGAACGGGTAGATTGGGGGTTTTGTCTGCCAAAAATGGTTTTTTGCGTTTTTCTCATGTTATTTTTAAAATTTTGAAATTTTATCTTTCACTATTAGAATCACCTTAAAAACTACACAATTTAGTTCCCTAAAGTTTTTCTCTATCTCCAACGGTTACTGAGATATTAAAAAATCTAAACACAGTACGTTGTATTTTGGGGCTCCAATGTTAATCTTATGGAGGATAAGGAAAAATTAATGTTTCACTTATTATCCAATATTTTTGGATGAAACTTGATATTTAGCTTCATGTGGTTGAGATCCATACATTTATGCTTAAAAATCATAGTTTATGTGTTTATCATGGCAGCTAACCCACATACTCTTTTCGCATGTTAATCATTTAGAGATTAGGTAAACTCCTTTATTTGTGGACAGATGTTGATGAAACTTGATATAAATGGTCAAAATATAAATTGTTTACACTAGAAACACCTACTTTCAGCATTCCTCACAGCAGCAAACCTGCATACTATTTCCCATGTTAATCTTACGGAGAATAGGCAAATAACTCTCATATTTATTAACAGATAATGATAAAACTTGTCATATGTTATTGTTATTGCTTTGGAAATTCGCTGAGTACGCAGGTCTGCTGCGACGGGGGTATTTTATCGTTCTCTTCGCGGGTCCTATTCTTTTTTAAAAATTCACCTTTCAACGATAATTTATTTGGTAAGTGATCAGATCCGGGATGACTCGACACTTCAAAACCCTGTACTAAATGCATCAAATTTACACTAACAGGAATTGTTTTGCACTTTATTCAGTCTAGACCTTTGGTTAATGCGCCACTAGGGCTTTCCTTGTTGGGGTGATCATTGTACTAAGGCCCATCGAGATCAACCTTTAACACTCGAAATAAGGAATGGACTGCTTAACACGGTTCCAGATGTCCTCTCGCTGGAGCATGGCTTCGACGATTGTTGGAATTAATTGCGGTGCCTATATCCGCAGAGAGTGAGACTCCATGTCCACTCCATCTCCAGACTCGATGTAAGTGTGCTATGCAATGTCCGTGTCTACTGACAACTATGACATATAACTATAATATCAGTTGGTAAAAATGTTTCATCAAATTTATTTCTCATAAAAATGTTATTAAATACAGGATATATATGTAATGTTATGTTGATCAAAGAACTTTTACAAAAATGATAGTGCAATGAACCTTTTGCATGTAATGTTGACTATTTTAGTTTGCGAAAGTTTCTTGTGGACGTAAGACAAATAATCTTTTTTAATACAATGTTGTACTCTTGTAGTTAATAAATTATGAAACTTATTCAATACTTTACTCTTCAGCACCTAAAAACTTCAAGCCATTTTAAATTCCAATTTCCGACTCGGTTATCCTTTAGAAGTCAGGGTTTCGGCTTTCTACTGTGCTATAAAACACCTTTAGTTTAATGTACATATCAACCTATGCTTCTATTTAAGATTTTGTACTGATTCTTCGTAGGCTGTCCCACATCTGAGGTTGATAGTTAGTAATGAGCTAAACAAATAGTATTTTAGACCCCAATTTAATATGCACAGTTTAACTCTTTTAGGATGGTTAGTAATAAAAACATAAAGCCATTCAAGGACTTTTCATCAACCGTGTAAAGCACATAGGAACATATGTTGTGTTTGTGAGTCAGTATATATTGCTTGCCAGCACACGTGTTCATATGCTTGCATGTTTTGATTTATTTATTTGCATCTTTGACATTATAAAATTCCTCCCCTGATCTTGGCAAGAACTTAAGAAATGTAACTGAGAAGGTACGGTACTAACCATTAAAGTCCTGGGTCCAGGTCTCACAGACCTCTTGAGTTATTTTTTTATATGAATTCAAGGGTTTCAAATGACGTCCTTAGCCATGCTGTGTAGTTATCCCTTCCAACCACCGAAACAGATTCCTATTATCTGTTGTACATCCATTGTGCCCTTAGCCAATATTTATAGATTTTATTGTTGTCAATGGTCTGAGATATCGGACCCAGGACAGTACGTGATGGATTTACGTCTTAGCCATTCGTCTCTTTTTTGAACTCCATTTTTTAAGAGACACTTGAAATTTGGCTTGAGGACACTGTAACGAGTGAATTTTCTACAGATCATAACATTAAAATTCACAGTTAATGTAAAGGGCAGTGGAAACATCCCTAGAAGTGACTTTTTTCTTTTTTTTGAGGGAGAGGCAGAAGAAATGTTTTATCCACACAGGTGGCCAGCCTGTAGTGTGGGACTCCCCTAAGAAGCGGGGTTACCCACTAAAAAAACTTCCTCTACTCTTTAGGATTCTAACCTGGAACCGTTTGTCACATTATAACAGGCTAGGCTTAAATTTTGCTTAAGCCCTTGGGGCTCACTCCATGTCCAGGCACTTGTCTGGGCCTCTTTACGGTCAAGATTACCTTTATAAACAACAATATATCATACATTTTTCAAAATTGTTAACATACTATTTTTTTATATTTCGATTTCAAGTTAGGTTTTAGTGTGTATGTTTCCATAAAAATTTAGATTAGATGGAGTCATAATAAAATTATAATTCTTAAATTACTGTTACAAAATACCGTAATTGTTCTCTAGCTTCAATGAAAATTAAAAATTTTCCGTATCAATTTAATTGTTTTCCTGAGTATTGGTGCAAAAGAATGAATTGCACCCAGAGGTGGCATGGGTAACACATGATTGGCGGCCATTGCTTGTTCTGCATTGCTAGCAAATTGTCCACCTTGATATTCTAGGAAAACTTGAGGGAGTTTGTAGATGATTTATCACATTTCTTTTAAATTCTCTAAATCACATTGTTGAAATTAAATATATGTGGTTAGCCAGTGTAATGGGAAGTACCTAACCAATTCTTCCAGAAAATTTAATTTGTTGGTTTTATGGTTATAAATATGAAGAACAAATTTAGCCATTAATGTATATAAGTGAAAAAATATTAAAAAAATTAACATCTGCTAAATATCCTCCATTGAAATCTATGAACTTCTGCAGCCGAGTCTGGAAGTTTCCCATTACATTTTGCATTATATTGACTGGTATTTATAAATTTTTGAGTTGTTTTAGGGCTGGGATAGTTCTGAGTAGTCATTCTGGAAACAAAAGTTTCCAAGTGACTTGATAGAAAAAAGTTGTAGGTTGTCAAATCTGGAAAGCGATGGGACAAAGGATATACCTGTTTCTGGAAATGACATTTTGGAAACAAAGCATTCATGGCATTTATGGTAACTCTTTCAGTGTGGCTTGTTGCAGTATCTTGTTTGAACATTGTGTGATCAATAACTGGAAAACAGGTGGTTTCTAACGTAAGAATATTCTGGATTATTACAACATAACGCACAGAGTTAACAGTCAGAGCACTTACATTGATATCCTCAAAGAAAAATAGGCCAATGATTCCTATTGCTGCACATTGCACATCAAACTGTAACTTGTTTAACATGAAAGCACAAAAATCTTTTTGAAAGAGTTTTTCAGAATGATCCACCCAGAACTATCCAAACCCCAAAACAACGAATTCGGGACAAAATTGAAGCCAGTCAACAAGTCTACCATCAAAACATGCTGTAGAGAAGTTCACAGATTCCAATGGAGGACATTTGGCAGACTTTATATTCAAAATATATTTTTTTCACTTATTGTACAGTAAATTGCTACCTTTGTAATTTATAACTATTAAACTAAAAAAACAAATTTTCTTAACGAATTAGTTACTTACACAAATCTTTCTGTTTCGCTGGCTAACCCTGTACATTCCAAAATGAATTTGAAAAAAAAGTAAAAAAATTGGTTCTTGTAAGGATATTATTTCTCAACAGCAGAATATTATAAATAGTATATTTGCAATGTTGATAATTAATATACATAAGCTGATAAAAATTCATAAGCCAGTAATGTGTAAAAATTGAAAAATAAACTCAACTTACATTTTAATTCCTTACGGCTAACAGATACACTTATGGTTACAACCTTTTATTAATAATTCATACAATGCTACGATTATGGTTTTGAAAGACTTGATAAATTCATTATGAGCTATTTTGAATATTTTTATTATTTCTTTTATATTTCCAAACCTTAATGTACTAAGGTTTTGGCACAGGGTTATATGTGTATACTATTTAACAGAAAATGACAGTCTTACTTTAAATTCGTAACTGAAGTACAGAAACTTTTGATAAATATTTAAACGCTAATAATAATAACCCTGTGCCATTAAAATTCCTTAATAGGAATTTTGTCGGCTAGCCATAGATAGCTTTTCTTGAAACTTTTAAGTACAAAGAACGGCATATGGTCAGTATAACACGTTCTTCACCGTTTTAGTGTTAGCGTTCTCGACTAGGCTACTGATGTCGTAGCATACCTAAAGCCTCACAGGGCTGGTTGAATCCCAGGGGACTTGAGGCGATATGTATATGCTAGTCTTCTCAAAATTTGGGTTATAAATTATTAAGTGACATCGAAAATTAGTTTCGTAAACAAAATATAAAAGCTTTTCTCACGTTTATTTCAAATATATATAGTCTTCTTCAACAGTCATAATTAAACAAATTGTCTTGCACATTTTATTTACAGTTGAGTTTTTATCTGAATAAATATCTCTTATTATCAGTCCAATTTTTGGAATGTACTAAATAAATCTTGAATAATTATGGGAAATATAGTTTTTCAATATTTTAACATAATACATAACTTGTGATTTTAATGTTTGTTTTGTTACTACCCGTTTTTCGGATTTAATTGTTTTTTTTGAGTGAGTTTGTATTGAGCTATCTGCAACACCAAAGATTTTGTTTTGTGAAATTTATTTCCATGGTTTTGTCAAATCACAAGGATAGTTTCCATTTTAGGTTTTTTAAAGAAAAAAATTAAAAATTTCAGTCAATAATTAACATTTCATGCTGCCCTTTATTGTTATCGGTATTAATGTCAAATAATTATTCCTCAATACATTTCTTTAACATTTATAATAAACCATTAGACAAGATATTGTTCTAACTAATCAGAAAACCACCTGTTTAAAACCAAGCACAGCAGTACACTAGTAATAAAAAATATTGGTTAAGGTAAAATATTATCGTTGAACTTTTTTTAATTATAAAATATCATGTGACTCGCACCTTAATTGTATGGTTTCACCAGTCACTGATTTCGATCCAGCATCCAGAGCTACTTAGCCGGCAATTGTAAAAGGCAAAGATGTTTCTTAATTAAGTAATATTGAAAAGGAAAGAAAAATTATAATTTTAACAAAATGTTTCTTTTGTTTGCAGACAGATGTGACTTCCACACGAATCATTTCCCAAGATTCTGTTTTACTACATGACCCAAAATCCACTAAGAATTCCAGTTGTGGTGAAGATTTTACAAAACTAATTTTAATCGAAACACTGCATTGCATAAATACTCTTGCTGGATGATATTAAAATAAAGGAGCAGTTTCACATACTCAGTCTGCAATACTCAACAAGAAAAAATAAAAATATCAATGGAAAGAATTTCCATAGACCTCAGCAATAACACCATTCATTCCAGGACAAAGGAATAAAACAAACTCTACTACAATGATAGTATTGGTGATTCAAAAAGTCCTAGAATGAAAAAGAAATCAGCTGATTTTTTTTTAAATGTATAAAGAATAAATCTAAATCACCTATTTGTTATAGAAAAAGAAATTGGTAAGCCATTTTATGAGCAAACTAGTAAAGTAAATACATTGTAAAATTTTAAGTTTTTGCAATGAGCTTGATACAAGCCGTGTTTATAAGTAAGTGCTGTTTGCTTACATTTAAATAATGGCTCTTCAGAAAAAAGTTTTACAACTGCAGCGTCATATACTGACTCATTGTGAAGCTACAGCGTAATTTATTTTGATTCTGAAGTCATATTATTGTCCATGAATGCAAAGAACAATGGCCGAAAAAACATTGATCCCACCGAGAGTGAAATGTGTCCTATGATTCGTTTCTTATATGGAAAAGGATTGTTGGCTGTTGAAATCCATCAGACATCAATTACATCTGAGGTATACTGCAAATCACAATGTCAGTAGGATTCTTTACAATAAGGTAGAAAATTAGTATCAAATTAGAAAAAAATACTTTTATTGTAAAGTAATACTGTTCAATGTAATGACTAAGATTAACCCTTTGAGTTCCGCAGCGTCGCTCACAGCAACTCTAGGCCCTATACATAAAATGCCGCCATCACTGACAGGGACTCTCCGTAAATCGGTTATAACTAAGTTATTTTTTAATGTACTGGCTTACTGTAGTATTGTTACAAAAACCAACAGCAATTAATTTATGATGTTTATTTGCCTTCCGTCTGTTTTTTAGTTTTCATACTCTTTGTTTTTAGCATTATAGTTTCATTGTCATCTGCCGCGGCTGTAAATGTTTGTTTACAATTTTTAAAAGTTGTAAAAGTTTTAAAAAGTATTTATTTAATAAACACATCGGTAACCATGGCTACGTACAAAACTTTGTTTTTATTTCTATGGTGTCTTTTCAAACAATCATGATGTATTATGCATGAATTTTACTTAAAATTCCTTGCTCTTTTTAACTATAGTAATGAAAAACATGTAAAATATTGTTTTATACAAGTTATTGAACTCCAAACAGAAAAATGAAATTTTTTCGTTTTTTAGTGTTAACTTTATTTTAGGTTGAGAAAAAGATTTTTTTGCAGTGTAACATAGGACATCTAAGAAGAAAATTTAATTCTCTTTGATTAAAAAAAATTACATTAATATCTGTAAAAATAAATTTTCTGTGACCTTTCTTGGCAAACATTACCTTTTCATGAATAAGGCCGCGTCACTTCATGCGCGAGAATCATGGAAATAGCCGCATCAATCAAAGGGTTAAGTATATTTTTTCTAGAAGCTAATTCAATTTTTTTATAACAAATTTGCCAATAAAACTGAATATATAAAATGCAATGAATTGAGATTAGTCCACCATACATTTAGACCATTATCCATACAGATATTATATAGTAAGCCAGTCAGTGTTCACCATCTCTTTCTTTTTCCCTATTTCTTCATACAATACCATAGTTTTAACCTGACATCACTATTTTGAGTCATTTTAATATTTATCATCTATGAAAATCAACTTATGTCCTTTTAAGTCTATTAACATTTTTTAATGATAGGTCACACAGAGGGATTTTCTTAGAGTTAACAGATGATTATAGTTTAGAGTGAAAAGTCTAAAGGGAAAAAATGAAAATAAAACAACTTAAATACATATAAAATAGTAATAAAATTTTTATGACAATACAAATTTTAGCAGATGTAAGGGAAACAGGAACTAATACTATCAATATTTTTTATAACAAAGCGGTCGATGATTGATAGATTTTTAAATAACATCTCTTCTCCATGTATCTAGACTTAAGCTTCATTTTCAACAGATTTTTCCACAGACATTTTTATATTCATTTTCAAGTTCATACTTAGCCACCAAACAAAACTGTTCAATCTTAACCTGGTCCCTGCTTATGGTCTGTGGCTCCTATACTTATAGCTAACTAAATAAATGTGTCGGTTCATAAAGTGTGTGACGATAACAAATTTAAATTTTATATAGAAAATATATTGCCAAAAGTGGGGGCACAGGTGAGTAAAAATTTTGTAAAGGCAGTGGACTACCTTGCATTGATTTGAGTAAAACAACACAATACATTACAATATATGAAATATATGAACCAGTCATAGATAAATCTTTGTTTATTTTTATTCACCTTACTTTTCTAGTTATTATATGTTCATTTGTAACAGTCTGTCTTCAATTTCTTGAATGACTCTATTGCCAAACACACCGAGTAGAACATTATTTACACTCATACGAGTGTTGAAAGTAAAATTATGTGAATTTTAACAATATTTACATATGAGATAACCGAAGGGGTTTTCACGATAAAATATGATAAAACGTAACAAACACATGAACATAAGATTATATCCCTTCCACAAATGGTAAATAAAATACACAGCCAAAGATAACCGAACCACAAACAATATTATATCTAGAGTAGATTTAGTATGTCTTACATTATAGCGATATAAAAATATATATTTATATATATACATTTCTAATTGTATCACTGCACAAAGTTCATTACAAAACAATAGCATTGTTATCAAAAGCTTTTTCCATCGCAAGAAATGTGACTCTGGAGTTGGAGATTATACGAAACAAAAACATCCTGGATTTACTTCTTCTAAACAAGGTTCTACGCCACGGAAAAACACTTGCAGAAGTTGACAGTGTGCTCTGAAACAAACAAAACCATTTGAACATGGGTTAAATTTACAGATAAAATCAGAAACTTCAGAAAACTAGTAAGTGAGCGAGTTGTATGTAAAGGACATTTGAGCTGTAGCTAAAACTGACTGCTCATAACTTCTTACAAATATTTCTCTGATTTGGCGATTTTCGTGACACACGATTTATAGCAATTGTTTTTACTTTCTCCCACCAATACCAATAAGGAGAACGTATTGTTAATATAAAAAATTTCTGATTAGAGTTTTCAGTGCATGTGGTTGCAAAAAGTGGTTTTTGAAGTGATGTCTGACGGATGTATACATCCATACTTGCTGTATAAACCAGATCCTATATCATTATCCCTCTTTAGATAAAATTTGGTATGTACATTATATATCTACCATGACATATTTAAAATTTTTTTCAATTGTAGTTCACCCATGAAAACACTTAAAAAGTGTAAAAATTCCAAATTTGTCAAAAATGGCTGCTACGATTTTGATTAAAATTGTATCGTTAAAATTGCTTAATGTCCCAAATAATATGAAACCGAGCTAAAAAAATTGTATTTTGAATAATTAGCCTATGACTAACCGTTCCAGAGAGAAGTTATATTTACAGACCGTAAACATCAAACTGCCTACAGTCATTGAAATTTAGGCATACATTCATCTTTCAAACCCTAACATCATTAAAAATATTTAATGATTAACCCTTTAAGGAGTAACGATGTTTTAAAACGTCATTATTTAAGAGCTGTTAAGGAGTAAGGGTGAAAACTCAAAACACCTCAAAAGAGTAAAATATTTTTTGTTTTAATTTTCACTAAATTACATAGAAACATGGAGTAAATATAGTTAGAAACGTGTTTTATGTTCAAAATGCCCTAAAATAAACATTTTAGAGCTTTTTTCGATCAATTTTTCAATTTTCAAACCTTAAGTCAAAGTAACTAAAGAAAGCACTGAGTGATGTTTAGCAAACGAATAACTCTCAGCTACAGAGATACAGGCGTCAATAATAGGGGAGTGTAGAACGCTTTCACTTTTATTACCCGCTTAACCTTCAGGACTAATAAATAACAGATCTAATAAAATGCCGCGCCGCCACTTTTTCCGCCGAAACTTCCCGCCGCGACCACCCCGCCTAAGAAACCCTCCGCAGATTACCCACAACCTACCGAATACACCAATACACATGTTCCGCGTATCTACGTGTCTTTAATTATCGATTTATAGCTTAAGAATCAATCTGTGTCAGGTTATATCTATATATATGTGTATTTGAACAAATTTCGTCAAATGACGTTTTAAAATGTCGCTACTCCTTTTTCCGGAACCATTAAAAAGACGTTTTAAAACGTCAATACTATTTTGACGTAAAATACGGCACTCTTTAAAGGGTTAAAAGTAAAAAGGCTGACTTACTTGATACTGATAGAAGTGTCTGCTAGCATTTCACCATCACAGTTCCAAACCGATGTCTGCATCTGGTTACTGGAATTTGTTACTGCCTGAACAGAGAACTGCGTGGTTCTATGAACTTCCACGAAAGGCAAATCATACTGAAACATAACATAGTTAGTTAATTAATAACTAACTTCTTACTCATATTTTCAGTAAGTAAAACTAATAAAATTCTGAAAAATTGATACTAATTTAGTGGATTAATTAGGATTTTTAAAATCAGGATTAATCAGAGTGGGTCATAAGTCAGCTGTTCAGCTGTGATGAGTAGTTTTCTGTTTAAATCCTTCCTCCTCTAAGGACAATCTAGGGTTACCTAGAATCGTTTACTATGGGCTGTACCTTAAGGATTATGGTATATAATGTTGAGAACAGCCATTGGTGATTTGCAAGATTTGGTTATGGTTCAGAATTATGTTTATCCACATGATAAAACCGAAAATTCTGAAACATCAACCACTATTGAAATCTCATGTTAATTACGTGGGATTTCAATAAACTGGGGAACTAAAGACTTAAATTATATTTTTGTTTCGTCCGTGGACAGTAGCGTTCTTTTTGATGAGAAAGTATCGTCATTGGAAGCAGTTCTATGTGAGACTATTATTGGCTCCAAACCATCAGTTGTTTCATAAATACAAGGAAGCAAATATATCTGCTACAATCAATTAACCTACCTAAATTGTGAATTAACACATTCGCTACGGAGCCCGAAACCCCCATTTTGTGCGCGGCCAGTGTACTTTAAAATCAACCAATAGGAAAATTCCAAGCGGCCCATACAGAAATAGATACTGTGTTATAACAAAGCTGGTCGTAGTTCTCTCAGATCCCAACAGGTGGCAGCACAATCTGCATCGCCAGATCCACCATCTTGATTTAAAAATAAAGCTGGTCGTAGTTCTCTCAGATCCCAACAGGTGGCAGCACAACATACATCGCCAGATCCACCATCTTGATTTCTTAAGTGTCACCACTCAGATCCGAGTGGTCCGCAGAGGACGTGTTAACTAAACTAACTTAACTTATGAAGTATGAATTTACCCCTAAAATTTGAGTAACCATAGTATTACGGGTTTCATAACAGGACAAGTATGATGAAAAATTCTTTTGAAGTTCGAACAGCTGTCCATGAAAAGGAACGTAAGTCTGGTAAACCGAGTTGACGTAGTTATCCAGGAGAAACTGGGTGTTACAGTTATTGAACTTTCCCGATATCTCGAGATTTTCAAAGTACAGTAAAACCTCGTTAATCCGTACTAATTGGGGCTCCAAGTCGTCCGGATTAACGAAAGTTCGGATTAAAACAAATAATCTTAAACGAAGAAGGACAGTGATTTTTGGGTACCCCTTGTATATAATGAAACACCTTTTGCAGATAAACTTAAATAGTATGTATATTCTGAATATAAAAATACATATTGTACAAACAGTACATACAGTAGTTACATTTGAACAAAAATATACACTTGGTATTTACGCCCATACAAAAAATGAGACAACGAAAAAAGACAAAATTACTTTGAACATGAGGGTTGAGGTTCGTCCTCAAGTGACTGAACTGGTTTGAAGAAGGAGTTGAACTTCATTTGCCTTTCTTTTGTGTTAATTTCACAATTAAACAACGCAACTAAAACGTGCAGTGTAATTGACCTCTGTGGAGGAAACTGACGGCCTGACACGAGCAGGAGAAACACAATCATGTGACTGAGCTACTATCGGCTGACAGTAACCATGGTAACGGCACGTACGCCTTGCGCTGTGACCGCCCGCACTCACATCGCCGGGCGCAGTCGTACAGTGACGATCGTATGCTACTAATCAGCGTTCTGCGCATTAAAACTGCGATCCAATTGCTGTCCGGATTAAGCGAAGTCCGTATTAATGGGGTCCGGATTAACGAGGTTTTACTGTACAAAGTTTTTACCATCAAGCAAGGTTGATTGATTGATTGAAATGGGTCGTACTCTAGGCCTCATCACATAAACCTTAAGACTAAGTGTTCTTTACAATGATTTACATTGGTTCCCGTGCTTTCACTGAGGCACGGAAACTTTTTCCCAGTGCTAGCATCGAAAACATCACCCGGTTGTTCAAGAGCGATTAGGGTGCTTATCCTTGCTCCCAGTCGCACATAATCTATGACTATGTGCTTGGCAGTCTCCAAGGAGTTGTTGTAGAGCTTACAATCGGCATCATCCTGAAAGATCCCTAGAGGATTTCAAGTTTGTTAACCCTTTCAGTGCCAGGTGTTACTCCCATAGCGTGTGCAAGAAATGCCAGGTTAAAATGAGCAGTTTTTAGGTGTTTGAGAAAAACTGCCATTGTTTTATTATTTATTGATGAAAATGGAAACTTTTGGTTTTGTTTTGTTCATAAATAAGTTAGGTAAATGTAACAGATAAAATAAATGTACTTAATATTTTTATTCATAAAATAAATTATGAAAAACAATTACTTAATTAATATTTTATAATGAATTTTTCAGTTTGAAGTAAGAAAATTGCTAGTAGAAAATTTCTCATGCTTAAAATTGAGTAGTTTTGTTTAAATATACTTAGTTTTGTACATAAATGCAAAAAGTTTGAACATTTATCTTCAAAAATAAAGTTTTGTGATTATTTTAGAAAATATCATGAATTTAGGGTTTTCCATAAGTTACTGAAAATATTAATCACGTTTGAAAATATTTTACATTAGACATGGAATTTGAACTTGTTCTTTAGCTAAGTAAATGAATAAAATGATTCAAACTATTCTGATTATTACTTTTAAGAGTTTCTGATTATCAGGACCAAAATCTGGATCACTGCCCAAGTTGTCAAAGCCTAAACTTGACAACTCATCACTCCCACTCAAAATTACTCATGGAAAATTTACTATCACCTTTTTAACACTCTAAGAATTGTTTTATCATTGACAGGTGAATCAATACACTTAATTAACAAAAGAAACTAAACAAACAATAATAATAACCTCAAACTTCTTAAGTCTCACTGCTACCTAAACAAGTAAACAAACAACAGAAGTTGATGTGGACTGCAGTCAAAAATACTTAGAATAAAATTTTAACTTAAATAATTATATTTAATGTGCTCTTTATATCCTAAACACAAATATAAAAAAATTTAGGAAAAAATAAAAAAAAATTTTGCAAAATTTTTTTTGAAAAAAAATTTATTTTTTTGGACGTCCGTATATACGGACGCTGGCTCTTCTTGCACGTTTTGCCAACGTCCGTATATACGGACGTTGGCACTGAAAGGGTTAAAGTGGCCGTGTCCAGTGATTAGCAGACAGTTGGTGAAGAGAGCAGATAATTCAGGAAACAACTACTTGCCTAATTCTTGTCCGGCAAGCTTTTCCCAACAAATTCATTGTTGTTCCCTGGACTAATTGTCAATTGCTTTGTAGGCAGTAGCCCTGATCAAACCACAGGTGGTTAAGGACCATAGGATTGTATATTATTACTGGAAACTACGTGCATGTTCGGTCCCAGATATTAACCCATTCCCGTCTAATGACACACATTGCACGTCCGTGTATTTCGCTAGACAGATGTCTAAAGACGTGCGTCCGCGAGGCGGATATGAGCAAACAATGTGCGTTGCCTGCTTATATTTCGACGTAGTTCTTTTTTCCGCCGTTAGGTGTGCTAGTTCATTTCTAATCAGATAGATGGTGTTGGTGTTCACACAATTCGCTCAGAAATTGTATTTATTGATGAGAATACAGTAATACTGATTATTATTTAAAGATTTATCATTAACTATTTATTACTGCAGGTAAATAGAAGTAGATATGCCAAGTGAAATAAAGGAATCATTTGAAAATAAAATAAGTCTTGATGAAACAACAGTACCTACTTTTTTCTAAGCCTACCGCTTGGAACTGGTGAAAAAATACAGTAATAATTTTTTTCTTGCTAAAAGTGATTGTATACGCAGTTAAAGGGTATAAGTAACAGGGTAAAGAAATCAAAACATCATTCATGAAGTTACTGTTAAATCTATCAAGCTAATAGTGACACGCAGTCGTAGTGAACAATGCTCGATTTTCATTCAGACCGGAGGGCATCAGGCGTCGACCGTTCTGCCCGACGGGAATGGGTTAAGTGAAAGTCACAATATAAGATGAGAAGCACAAGCCATGTTAATTCTCACACATTATGACAAGGTGGGAAACAAGTTTTTAAAACTATGACATTGTATTATATATGATAATCCCAAGGAAATAAAAGTGAGCAGTAAAAGATTTAAGCCCAGTTTGACCAAAAGAAAAATAATGGCAGTTTATTGGGACAAAAAAAGGTAGATTCCTGTTTTATTTCTGACTACAGTACTTTGACTGCACTGAGGTTCAGCCAATAGTATTAAAGAACCCAACCCTATAGGGTTTGTATTCTAGGTTATGTCCTGTACTGTCTTTCAACCCCCAAATATTCCATAGTCCCTCACTATGGAGCCAACAGTGCTCTATGATGTTTTTTTTTTAACTTGTTTGAGTTGTTTTAGGACTGGGATGGTTCTGAGTAGATAATTCTGGAAACAAAAGTTTCCAAGTGACTTGATAGAAAAAGGTTGTATGTTGTCAAATCTGGAAAGCGAGGGGACAAAGGATATACCTGTTTCTGGAAATGACATTTTGGAAACAAAGTACAGTATTCATGGCATTTATGGTAACTCTTGCAGTGTGACTTCTTGCATTATCTTGTTTGAACATTGTGTGTTCAATAACTGGAAAACTGGAGGGTTCTGGCGTAAGAATATTCTGGATTATTTCAACATAACGCACAGAGTTAACAGTCAGAGCACTTACATTGATATCCTCAAAGAAAAATAGGCCAATGATTCCTATTGCTGCACATTGCACACCAAACTGTAACTTTTTTTAACATGAATAAGCAAAAATATTGCTTTGAAAGTTTTTCAGAAGGATCCACCCAGAACTATCCAAACTCCAAAACAACGAATTCGGGACGAAATTGAAGTCCAAAAGTCTACCAGTGAACCAGAGAAGTTCATAGATTCCAATGGAGGGCATTTGGCAGATTTAATATGCAAAATATATTTTTTCACTTATTGTACAGTAAATTGCTACCTCTGTAATGATGTTTTTTTTAACTTTAAATAAACATATCCTGAATAAAGCATATAAAAATATTTAGGTTATTAAAACTGTTTCCCTCGGTTACATAAGAGTTAGAACTTACGATGGATTTAATCCGGCTGGAGAGGGTGAGGAGGAGTCGAACGTTGTTCAACATGGAGGTGTGCCTGACGAGGACGACGTCCAGGCACCCGTCACCCATGTGGGTGTGGGGGGAGATGCCGTTGGGGCTTCGGGGACAGGCACATGACAAGTTCGCTCCGTTTACCATCAGAAATTTCCCTCTGATTGTCTTCCACTCTATATAACATAAAAACATGTCAGAAAAATTGAACTTATTGACCTATCTGTAATATTGCCTATCATTATGAAGCAGCGAGGAAATCATCATGCTGTGTAACCAGTTAAAAAGGTCATTTTGAAATTTATAGTTGGTAATGGTGGGTTCATGTTACAGTGGAGTCTCATTTAACTGAGTCTTGGTAAAGCGAAGTTCCGTGTTGGCCGAGCCTACCCTGGGTGCATAAAACATCAAATATTCGTATAAATTAGCCTCGACACCTGTTTAACTAATTAAAATTATTATCTACCTTTTTGGTAGCCTAAGATGTCAATTATTATTTTCTCCTGCGAAAAAAAATTTTCAGGCTACCATAATCAAATCATGAATTGGAATTAGCATCATTTTTGAAGTTTTTCATAATAACTAATAACTAACAATTTAATGATTATTTAATTATGTTGCCTTAGTGCAATTGTATTCATTGGCTACTGTATTTTGCATTTATCAACAGTATAAAAATTTACTCATACAGTTTTTGTTTGATAACTTTTATTCTTATTGGTAATTTCATGCTAACCAAAGTTGTTATGGTCCACATTAACTTGGTTTAACAGGACAGTATTTTGAAATTTTTGCAGATATTTTCCCGTCCTGATACAGCTTCCTGATTGTAATTTATTCTTATATTAACAGTTATTCATGTAAAATCTTGGCACCCAAAACCATTCAGCGGCCCTGTACATAGGATATACCATCAGGACCAAATTATTTTCTTAACCAGTACTTTTTTAACTAGCTGTTAACTTTAACCCTTACCGGGCCGCTGACGACATTCCTCGCAGCACAGTAGGGTTGCGCGGTAAACTAGTTTATTCACAATCAATCATTTTGCCACATTTACTGTGCTGTAGTTCGCAGAACAACCGATAGAATTCGTGGTTATGTTGCTTTAGCCTCTATGCACTCACAAAACCAATATGGCGGCTTTGTTGAAATATTTAGTGACTGAAATTAGTTGTTAGGCGATTTTGGCCAGTATTCTTGTGCTCCTTTTATTTATTTTAACGAGAAAACTCTCAAGTCATGCGGCCAGCTGTTTTTACTTTCACTAACCTTATTTATTGACATTTTTATCAATATATGTTTATTTATATTGTGTTTTAGCAGTAAATAGTGTTTATTGTGAGAATGTTTTTATTGAATAGCATTTCTTAACTAATTATTATTAACTGAAATGGCTCATCCAGACAAAAAAAAACTTTGTTTAATACCTAAAAATAGTCTTAACGAATTAAAAATGAAGCAAATTTCTGTTTTATACTTTATTCAAGCCACCTAAATCCAAAAAGAACATTGGGAAAATAATATTTTGATTTTTTTTTATACTAAATGAGCAGGGACCGTGATTTTCAGTAGCGCTTTAAGGGTTAACGCTCTTACACTTCACATCGATTTGAATATTGTATGTTACAATTATTTAATTAGATTTCTTTTCTATTGTCAAACATTTTATGAAGCTTTAAGGTAAAAAATTATCAATTTTTGTGACAATGTGTCTCCTAATTTGCCTGCTGATGCACTCTAAGATTGCACATGGAATGTGTTGAGCGTGTCTGATATCAGCTGACATAGTACAAAACAAACTGTCAAATAAGTAGTCTGTTAAGAAATACCTCAATATACTTCTTAGGAACTCTTTTCAGTTTAAAAAATTAAAAAATGGGTTTATCCTTTAACCCTTTGAGTGCCGAGGCTAGATGTAACTAGATGTAACCCTTGAGTGTCGGGCTCAAATTGGCAGTTTTGCCGATTTTTACTAAAAACTTCATAACTGTTTTCAATATTGGAATATAAGTCTCATTTTTGTTTTGTTTTATAGGAAACAAAATTCTTAACTATGAAAAATAAAAAAATTTGAAAATGGGGGGTTGGACAATTTTGTAAACATCAACATATAAATTTACAATTCTTTGTTTTTTAGGTTATAAATAATATATTCATATTGCAGAACTTTGTTGTAATTTTTTTTATTACATGTAATAATGAACAAAACCTATATATTTGAAGACTTTAGACTAACAATAAAAGTTACATAGAGAACTTATAAAAACTACAAACTTCAGTAAGTTTTAGACTTTTACCAATGATCATATATTTTTTCAGTCCACTTTTTCTGACAAACTCGATTAGTGTTCCTTCACTAATAGGTGAACGACAGCATTTTTACTCATTTTAAATTATTATTATTAACCACAAACAAAATTACAATACTTACTCAGAGATACAGCCACCTGTTATTTTCTTCTTTAGTGAAGTCACATGTGGTGTTTAAAATATTTATATAAAATATATATAAAATATACTATATATTTATATATTCATGCGCTTATCTAATAGTATATATGGTTGTTATGAACGATACTCCAAAAAAAACAACAGCTATTTGTTTTTTTTGCGGGGGAGTCGAAGCCACAACTAATAACAGTAGAGGGTTATTTGTCATGGGGTATGTTTTTCAAAATATTCTAAAAAATTTCATAATTTTATATTCAATTGAATCACTAAAAAACTATTAATCTTATAAGTTTATTAATTAATTACCAATAAAAAAAATACCAAATTTAATGAATAGTTGCATATGAACTTAATAATAAAAAAATTAATAATTGTCCCATATAAACCAATTGGAATAAAACTTATAAATTTACTTCATGTGTTGATTAACATTTATCTAAAAAACATTTGTGTGTTTATATGGCAGAACCTATAATCATTCCTATTAAACAAATAGTGATAGGCAAACTCCTTTAAAATACAGATTATTTGTATACAGTTGTTTTAAAAAATTAATTGTTTGAAGAACATCATTAGTACTGATAAACCAGATACACTTTCCCATGTTAATTATTGTAGATAGGCAAATAATACTTCGTTTTTTTGACTTAATTTCAAACATCAATTATTATTATTATGTTTGATTTCAATTCTACGCATTGTAAATTAAATATTATTAACCACAAACAAAATTACAATACTAAACAAACACAGAGAAATACAGCCAGCCGCTGCTCACAACTGCGTTGTTCGCGTAGTCCAAAAGCCGATACGGTCTGCAGAACCAGTGTGGTGTTTATAATATATACTATATAAAATGCAAAACTAATATTGTATAATATATATACATATATATTTGTGAAGGGTATTTCATGCGCTTTCTAATAGTATATGGGGTTGTAGCTATTGAGACGATACTACAAACAATAATACGCAACAGCAATATTTTGTTGAAGCACTTTTTGGGAATAGAAGCCACAACAATACTACATAGCGGGGCGCTCAAAGAATTAAGGTCCATGAAATCCGCAAAGAGCAGTTAATTTTCTCAGATAATTGTCACAGCATGTGTCCTTAATCATATGTCATATGTCTTTCAAAATATATATTAATTAATTATAAGACTTTTCTATTCATATTTTCACTGGTGAAAAATATATATTATATGTTACATGAATTGTAATTACCAAAAAAAAACCTTACCAAATTTTTAATGAATAGTAAGCCCATATGAACACTTCAACTGATAAAAGACAAATTGAATAATGTTTGTACCTTGGATATAAATAGTTAAAATTTAACCTCAAAACTAGTATCGACCACATATGTGTAATTACAGTAGAACCTCTTAAACTCGATTCCCGAAAACTGGACATTCTTAAAACTCGACAAGGCTGGTGAATTAATTTTTTTTTACACCGCCCATAACCTAAAGCAGTACATAGGCCGGCCGAGAGCACTAGAGACTCAGGCTAGGTTTTGGGTTTTTCAAAGTCGTTCAACGCACCCTTTACCTGCCTAGCCGGGCCAGGCTATTGTTTTAACTCAGGATATACCATCCTTATTGTAACGTGAACGGGCAGGTCATAAACTACCCTCGCTTCATTGTCGTCACTGGGGGTTCAGCTTAGTTCGAGGGTTGTCCGTAAAGTAAGGTTCCCATAGCGCTGCAGTCGCCAATAGTGCTGCGACGGGGGTTCGCGCGGTTTTGTTGTGTACCTGGGTTCCCCCACTCCAAATCCCCACCACAGCGAAGTGTCTGCGGCGCTCAGTCTTGCCCTGGCAGCCGAACAAGATGGAGCTCAACGTTGCTTGGCCCGCCAGGTGTGAGCTGCGCTCAATGATTCGTTTTTTGACTGCCAAAAACCTTCCGTCCGGGGAAATTCATTCCCAGCTGTGTGAAAAATATGGAGAAAAGTGTATGAGCGTACAACATGTGCGCAAATGGTACAGGGAGTTCAAGAACGGGCGTACCGACGTTCATGACGAGGAGCGTTCCACGAAAATTCAAGCAAGCGCAAAACCCGGCAAGGAAAGGCGTATTGTTGTGCGAATTCTTGCCCAACGGTGAAGAAACAATCAACGCTGCCCGCTACTGCGAGACACTGCAAAAACGTCGCCGTGCCATTCAAAACCAGAGGAGGGGTATGCTGTCCAAGGGGGTGCGTTTGGATCAGGATAACGCTCGACCGCACACTGCTAACGTTACCAACGAACTCATCGCTAACTTTGGATGGGGTATCGTCAAACACCCACCCTACAGCTCGGACTTAGTTCCCAGCGACTACCACCTCTTCCCTGATATGAATAAACACCTGGGTGGAACGGATTTCGGCGGCCGAGAAGAGCTGGAAAAAGCGGTTCTCAGATATCTGCGCGACTTGGCGGCAAACTTCTTTGACTCGGGAAATTCAAAAGTACACCCCATGCGAAAATGCATTTACCTCTGTGGCAACTACATAGAAAAATAGGAAAAAGTTTGCTTCCAAATATGTGCGAGTTTATGCAAATAAACATGTTTTTCACTGAGTAAAATCACTGGGAACCTTACTTTACGGACAACCCTCGTATAAATGTTGGATATGAAGCTTAGATATGAATGTATAATTGTATACAATAAATTAATAACTGTACCATTTGTATACACTCGCTGCGGGCGGCAACGATCGCTGCCGCATTCCATTGTTGCTTAATACGTCAGTGAGCTGTTAGCACTTTTCCAGTGCCAGTGTTTGTTAATGCACTTGTGGCGAGGTTTATTTATTTAATTTTTGGTGTGTCAGTTTTTTATTCATATGTTTCTATGAAAATATATGTTTATGTAAATATTGTGGATGGCATTTCTTCACTGTTTTCCATCAAATGGTGAGTAAAAACGTAAAACAAATTTTTAACATAGGGCTACACTCTATAGCGTGAATTTTAACAGAGAACATGTTTTAATACTCTAAAAAATTGTTTTTATTCAACCCTTAGTTATTTTTTAATTATTTTTAATGTATTATAATAGTACATACACTGAATAAAGAAAGTTTTAATTTGATTCGTTGTTGTTATAAGGCTGCAATAGCCATGATCGTTAAAAAAGGTGGAGCAAACTTTGAAAAGGTAACAATTCTTAACGAAGGCTTCAAGGCAAATTGTTTCTAATCTTTCTATGTTTCATTAACAATTACTAAACAAATAAAAAAATGATAAGACCATTTAACAAATGTCCACGTTTTTAAACTACCAACGATCCAGATAGAAATCAAAATGAAAATAACACATATTTATCTTCAAAGCAAGGATTTAACTCTTACAAACAGTTTTGGTTTAAGGTCTATATTTAGTCAACAAAATCACTCTTTCTGGGCATATATGTGGTAAATTTCCAGATGAGTGGGCATGCATAACGAAAAAGTGTAACTTTAAAGTCAATTTTTATGTTAAACCTCAAACTTTCCTTCACATAAGCCAGGAAGGATTACTGTCGACTCCCTCTAATCCGTACCCCTATCCACATTAAAAAAATTCCGGACCATCCAGCGGTTATATATTTATAAATTACAACCTGTAATAACGTATAGTATCTATATATATCACATTTTAAGACGATTTTAAAGTGTACTTTCCCAATCATAAAAGGTTTTTGTTTCCAACTCACAGGATTGTAGTTTTTTGAGACGGTGATAAATCAAATCACCATAAATAGAAATGAACATGAAATGATAAAGCACTGCAAATTGAGCCTTTACAAATTTATTTTACAGAATGAAAAAATTTATTCTAGCTTTATATAAATGAGACTATCCCAAACGTATTTCCTATAACCTAAAAAGAATAAAAAGCTTGACTTTACAATACTGTACATAATAAAAGAAATCTGTTTTTTTCTTCTGCTTTTTCGCTTAAACTGTTTTCTTGAATGCATAATCACGTCATTTCCTCATAAACATTACTTCTACAGCTGACGTGTCGATCTGTTGCTCGACGTAGGTTGTTGACAGTTCCAGTGTTCCCATCCGCATGAGTCAAAATTCCCACACCGGCATTGCCATTTCCCGCTTCACTGAAGATCCGTATCGAACACAATTGTAAACTGAACTGATGTCTGTGATGTTATTTATTTAGTTAGGCCGGGAATGAATAAAACACATTCAATCCTGTCGATTTCTTCCATGAGAAACGTGACCGCGCGCTAATGACTCATTTCCACTCCTATTCAGATGTCTTCATTACGAGTACACGTAATTGTGAGTAATTGTTAGTGAATGATTTGTTTGTTAGTTTTTTGACTGTGTTAAACTTTTTTGTTTACCACTATATCGGCTTAGTCCGGATTATGTACTAATTTTTTTATGTTTTAGATAATAGTTCGCCTGAGGAAGGGATCAGATTCCAAATCCCAAAACGTCGTAAAACTTTGTTTTACTTAATCGTGATGTAAAATGTCCCCAATAAAAATCTGAATATAGAGTGTTCATGCCTGTGTTTAACCATTTCATGCCAAACGTTATTCCTATAGTGTGTGCGAGAAATACCAGGTTAAAATATAAAACCTTTTTAGCTGTTCGCAAAAAACTCCTTGTTTTATTATTTACTGATGAAAATGGATACTTTTGGTTTTGTTTTGTTCATAAATAAGATAAGTAAATGTAATGCATAAAATAAATTTACTTAGTATTCTTATTCATAAAATAAAATATGAAAAAAGATTACTATCATAAATATTTTATAATGATTTTTTCTGCTTTAAGTACAAAAAATTGTCAGAAAATTCCACAAAAGTATATGAATGCCACAGGACTATTATAATTAACCCTTACCGGGCGGCTGACGGCTTTAACCGAAGTAGGGTTGCAGGACCCGGTTAATGTGCCTACCCCCGATCAATCATTTAGCCACATTTACTAAGCTGTAGTTTGCAAAACAACCAATAGAGTGCATGGTGATGTTGCTTCAGCCTCAATGCACTCACAAAGGGAAAACCAATATGTTGGCTTTTTTGGAATATTTAGTGACTGAAATCAGTTGCTAGCCGATTTTGGCCAGTATTCATTCGCTCCCGTACTGCTTTTAACGCGTATGTACGCGAGCCATTGCGGCCAGCTGTTTTCACTTTCGTTAACCTGTCAACCTGTGTTTTTGTTGACATTTGTCAATGTGTGTTTATTTTCATTGTGATTTAGCAGTAAATAGTGTATATTGTGTGAATGTTTTTAATGTATAGGATTTATTAACTAATTATTATTAACTGAAATGGCTCATCCAGACAAAAAAATTACTTTTTTTAACACCTAAAAAATAGTCTTAAAACCTTCAATAAATAAAAGTGAAGCAAATTTCTGTTTTCTACTTTATTCAAGCTACCTAAATCCAAAAAGAATATTGGGAAAATAATATTTTGATTTTATTACACTAAATGAGCAGGGACTGTGATTTTCAGTAGCGCTTTAAGGGTTAAATCAATATGACAATATCTCACCTGCAGGTGTGGATTCATCAACAGTCAAGTCTTTCTGGGATGCACAGCGTTTGCAGTCTTTTAAACATTTAGAATCTTCTTGAGTCTTACTCTCGTTAACAGCTAATTTGATTTCCACCTCGTAGCCTTGATTTGCAAGAAACTTCTTCAGGCCTGAAAAATGTATTCTACTTAAATCAAAACCACTTTGAAGAATAATATATTCATCGTTTTACGCTAATAGAATACTAATCCACAACTCATTACTAAGCTCTCGATAAATTTCTAACGGTTCACAGTTTTATGCAGTGAGAAAGCTTATTATTTCACACACCTCACGGTTTGCTTTTTAATTAACACAGAAATTTCAAACCGCCAGAGTAACTCAACGGAGTATAGTTGAGTTACTCTAGCACAGTCTCTAACTAGCACAGTTTGATGTCGACTGAGTTGACCTGACACCAAGATTGCTGCAGTTTCCCTAACCCTTGCGGACACAGACAAAAACGTAATCTACTTTCTGGATAGCCCTTGTAATAAAAGTGAATAATAAATCACTTTTTAAACGTACATAAAAATGAGTTAACTTTTAAGAATTTATTTTACTTATTCTTACAAACAACACATTTTAATATGTTCACACGATTTTATATAACTGTGCACATATGTGTGATAGTTTGAGACATCCATATGTGATATAGGATCAAGGGCCATATGATACAAAGGTTGAGAGCAAAGCTGGCGGACGTTGTGGTTTTTAAAACAGTTTTTAAATGCTTGTTTTGTTGCACATTTAAACTTAGATTTTTAAAGTATTCATTTCAGTGGGAATCAAAATCCTAGGTTTTTTGACACAATCTGTAATAAAACTATGATATTCTTCAAAGTTTATCTACATTTGCTCGGACGAGTTCGTAAACCAGACATCCCGATAACCAACTCATCGGTCCCGATATCCGACCAAACATTTGGTGTCTATAAATACTCACCAGTTATGAAAACTAACTTTATACTATAAAATATACATAACAACAAATCGTACCACGATGGTGACAAATAATTGTTTTTTTACATGAATAAATATTAATTTTATAAAACAAAAAGAATTTATGATTTATGCGTATACATTTTCACCCTTAAGATATATAGTCACCATTTTAGTCCAAGTTTATTCTATTACAACATGTTGTAATAGAATACAAATGTTGTAATATGTTGATTGTGTGTAAATACAATAATGCCTCAGCATCCTTATTTACCGCCTCTTTATATACACAAGCCGGCAAACCCACTCCACTTTATAAACCGCCAAAATTTCAATACTGACACCTGTTTGTGTCAAGAAAACTTTATATTCGCCAGTTACAGAAAGGTATTGTTCAACAAATGTATACTCATTTGTCTAACAGAAGCCCAACAACTATTTTTAAGCAGAAAATTAATGTCCGGAAAACTCTTGATTATTTGAAATAATTTGGATAGTTTTTCTCTCACTCCCAGTATCAATGATGGAAATTATAAAACCATGTGTAGTTTAAAATGAATTAAGTTGAGCCACATTGCAGTAAAGACTTAGGCCTGATCACATCAAACTTTTGAAGCCCATTAAACTACTATCGACATTAACGACTCTTAAATGTGTGTTCCAACAAGATAATGCATATGTAAGCTACTGCATCTATTATTTGTTTTCACATCTTTTACATTTTAGCGAATTTCCCATAGGGAAGAAGCTATTATATATGTGTGTGTGTCTGTGAACACGATAACTCTCGTAAAAATGGTCCGATCAAGACCAAATTTGGTAGAGACGTGTATTCCTACAAATGCTCGGACGAGTTTGTAAACCAGACATATCGGTCAATGGGAACGGGTAGTTTGGGGGGGTTTTGTACCCCTAAAAGGGGTTTTTTGCGTTTTTCACATGTAATTTTTAAAAATGTCTAATTTTATATTTCACCATTGGAATCAGCTAAAAAAATACACAATTAAGTTCCTTAAAGTTTTTCTCTATCTCCAACGGTTACCGAGATATTAAAAAATCTAAACACAGTACGTTGTATTGTGAGGCTCCAATGTTATTCTTATGGAGGGTAGGGAAAAATTAAGATTTCCCATATTAATCAATATTTTTGGATAAAACTTGATATTTAGCTTCATGTGGTTGAGATCTATCCATTTATGCTTAAAAATCATAGTTTATGTATTTATCATGGCAGCAAACCTGCATACTCTTTTCCCATATTAATCATATAGGGAATAGGCAAACTCCTTTATTTATGGACAGATGTTGATGAAAGTTGGTATAAATGTTAAGATAAAAATTATTTATGGTAGAAATGACTAACCTGCACACTCTTTCCCATGTTAATTTTATGGAGAATAGGCAAATAATTCTCATGTTTATGGAGAGATTTTTATAAAACTTGTCATATATTATTATTATATTATTGATTTGGAAATTCGCTGAGTACGCAGGTCTGCTGTGACGGGGGTATTTAAAGATATAGTGTAAATTAAAGAGTAAAAATCTTGCTTGAATTGGTAAGATTTTATTTAAAAATTGAAAGGGATATTTTATTACAAAATTATACAACAAAGAGATTTGTTTCCTCTGACTGACACATACTCAAGGATTATCTGTTAAAAAGTTATGGAACTTATTTTAGGTGTCATTAATCAACTGATAGTTCTAGGTAACCAACCTAGCCCTGAACGTCCTGGGTGAACTTTTTGTTACACTCACTCTTGGGTCTCACAGACCGCCTTTTTGAAAAAACATTTAAAATTACTTTTTACTGTTGGAAATCATTTTATCAGTCTAATAAGTTATTCACAAGACAATGGGCCGAGTCGTGAATCTATCGCGTACCGTCCTGGGTCCGGTTTCACAGACTGCTGACGACAAACAAATCTAAAAATATCGATAAATATTACGACCGGAAGACTAATAACAATAGGGTTCGGTTTCGGAGGTGGGGAGGGACAACTACCTGGCATGGCTGGGGTCATTGTCTTTTGAAATCCTTAAATTGTAATAAGTAAATTACTCAAGCGGGCTGTGAGACCGGACCCAGGACGTTAAGGGCTAGGTTCCATCAGCAAAGGATTCTTGGAATTTTAAGTGACATCAGGGGTTGTAGGGTTGGCGGAGTGATCGGAAAATGACACTATCTTAAGGTAGCAGATATAAAATTACATTCCTTGGGATTGTAAACAAAACTGTTTTACTAGCTCAAAAATATTCTTTGATGAGTACAGAAGCATACCTGAGAAATCATAACGTTTGGGTCCCATCCAGCGGAAGTTATCACTATCTCTGATGATATCTCCTAGGTAACCGTACGATATCACGCTGCAGTAGTAGCACAGCAGTGTGTTCTGGTTGTGAACACTGCTAACGTCCAATCCTGCGCTTTCCCCTGCAAACCGGAACCACATGAACTTAATAATACTTACTTACTTACTTACTCTTACTCACAGGGCCATCTATATCTCAGGTGATGTTTAGCTGTACCAACAAAGCCTCTCCAATTTGACCTACCCTCTGCATCCTTCTCTGTGGCTCCAACTCTGCATATCTGACTCGGCCTGGTCCCACCATCTCAGTTTTGGTCTCCCACAAGGTAGTTTTACTTCAGGGTTATTTTTAGAGATAAACTTCAGTCGAGACCCTTCTTCCCTTTTCAGAACGTGCCCAGCCCATCTTAGTCTTCGACTTTTGACCTCACTCACAATGTCTGCTATATTATACAGGTTGTGTTTTTTCCTCCACTCCCCCTGGTGTATAAACTTAATAATAATAGTATTTATTATCTTCATAGTTACAAATGATTAAAAAATGTAGTTGGCTGTTAACCCTTCCCAGATTACAGGCGGATATATCCGCTTAATTTTTGGGTTTTTCAACCTTCTTCATATTTTTCGTAGTACAGTTAGCAGTAATGTAATTTAATTGCAGCAGCTAAACCACCTGGTCTGGTACAAAATTCCGCACTTTTCTCACCACTATACGCCTTTTTTTCCTTACAAGGGTGGCATTTCCCGGCACTGACAAGTAACTAAGAGACAAATGTTGTATCATCAGAAAGCTACCATAACGCTATCTATGAGGCATGGGATATACTACATCTATTTGTTTGTCACAATGCTGCAATTAGTGCAACATTAACCTCTTATCAGCTGGTAAAACACTGCACAACCGTAACAGCTGGTCCGATTGTTCCAAAATTATTTACGTTATTACTCTAATGGTTTACAACTGAGGAACAATTCCATGATTCTGGAATCTAATAGTAACTACAAAAAACTAAAACATTCAAACCTAAATAAAAAAAATATTTAAAACCAAATTAAAATAAAAAATTCAAAAATTTCTGATTTAACTTATATAATTTAAGCCTATATAATTTTAATACTCTTTCTTATGTAACACATCTCATGCAGCAGACCTGTACATACAGAAAATTTCTATATCTTCAATAATTACCATTCAAGGCTTATTTTTTAACCCATATTTTTTAAATTTTATTTGGACAATTTATAAGAGTTGATTTTTTTGAGATTGTTATCCCAAAACCTACCTTACCATGAAGACGACGATAATAGCTAAATTTCTTTCAGTAAACAATAATCTTCCATACATATTAATCAAGAGTTTCGTAAGATGATCACTATGAAAATAAATGAAACACAAAATTTGAGAAAATTAAAATTCTGCTCCTTTTGTTATCAAGACATTTGGAATAAAAAACCTTTAAAACACAATATTATTCAAGAGTTTTAGGTTATCTTGAGATATTTTTCTCATAGTCCCTGTGGCACAAAAAGCCCTCAATCATGATGCCTATGACTAAGGTTAAGGTTAAGGTTAAGGTAAACCCTCAAACCGATGACCGTCGTAAATTACAACAGTCAACACCGCTTGTGAAATGATAGCGTTGCAATTTACGACGGTCATTTTTTTAACGCTATAGCGCCGTACCAGTTGAGCTAATATCAAAATAAACTGTACCAATTGATTCCTCAGTTAATTCTGCGTACAAAAATACCAACTATTATATATGTATTATGATTTGTTGTAGTATAATTTACTGGTACTAAAAATCCAAATGCCAAAAGTTGCAATAAGCGGCTGGCACCACCGATGCAACAACTGTGTCTCTTTTTATCTTTTTTACTATAAATATTTTAGTGTAAAAGTCTTTGACCTTTTTTATTCAGAATAAAACTGAGGACATTTTTTACATTTAGACTTTCAGTTGATCAAAGTAGTTTTATAATTGCACACAGCCGCAGTGGAAAAATAATTTTTCAAAAAATACTTATGTGTTTCAACTGGATTATTATTACTCTAACCAAAGATGTGTGTCTTATTTTATTTTTCTGATTACTTTTCTGAATAAAATGGTATATAAAACATTATTTTTGGTTTACTGTATATATTACGGTGGAACCCCTAAAATCGGAACTAATTGGGGCTGAAGCCTGTTCGGATTTCCTGGAAAATAATATTACTGACTTATTTCGTCACTGTATTCGCGGTAAGCGAGGGAGATGTAGCGATTGGGGTTATACAGGCTGGGTGAATTAGTGTTCAAAAGGGCAACGACCTTGGCGGGTGGATGTAAGTCCCGTGACATGTCATTGTTGCTAGGCGAGCGTGTGCTAAAAATAAATCACTCTCCCCCTACCCCCACCACTACTGGGATACGTATCGCACCTGTCTACTGTCTAGTGAGCTGATTACCTGCTGATTAGTGTGTATCGCTAAAAGCCGAACGACGTGATGTTCATGAGAAGCTGGCTTGGAATTGCGTCCGTGTGAAGATTTTCTTTACTTTGACAGTTAAAAAGATAATAGACTTTAAGTGAAAAACTTATGTTAATTTTCATCTTGTGTTGTGTTTTTTGTGTTAAAACATGAAAAATAAATTTATATGATAAAACTTTTTTTACAACTATTTCATTTTTTCTCGTTTTCTCGAGAACGTTCGGATTTGAGGGGTTCCACATTCATAACTCTTAGAAACATTTGGTACGCAAAGCACGGAAATCTCTTATCACGGGTAAATTTTTATGTATCTGTTTGAGGGTTAGGTTTGGTGATGCTTACCAATAATGATGTGTATGACGGCAGTCTGGATATCCGTGGTGCCGTGAATACAGTAAGCTACGGTGTCAGTGCTGCCACCTGGAATAACCCCCAGCCGCAGTTTCGGCTTGATGAGGTCACACGATGGATTATCAGGGTCGATTCCATTATCTCTAGCGGTCCGAGTTATGATGCCGTTCATCAGCTCCGAGAAGGTTCCGTCTCCACCGACACAGATCACTCCGTCGTATGGCGAGAGATCATCCTCCAGAAGCACATCCCGTGCGTGGTTGGCACGCTGAGTTATTGTTAAGTCTACTGCGATACCAGCAATGTCCAACAACGGCTTCACTATTTCCTTATAAATCCTTAGTCCTCTTTTCCTTCCGCCATATGGGTTAACGAATATCAGCAAGCGTTTTGGCCTCTGTTTTAGTTCTGTAAAATTATGAACAAAAATGTTACTCTACTTTGACAAATTTAAGTCTAAATTATGACATAGACGATTAATAAAAACTTTTACAAATAAAATAAAACTATTTACAAAAAAAACCACAAATACAACATTTTCAAGTAGAGCTTAATGTTTCATTAAATTTCCTAAAAGTGTAAATACAGCGGAAGGTGGATAATTCGAACTTCTGTAATTCGAAAACTTCTTTATTTTGAAATTTTGTCTTGGTCCCTAGAATTTTATATAAAAACAATGTTAAAATATCCTGGTTAATTCGAATAATCTTGGATAATTTGAAGTTTTTACAGCGTAAATCTATTAAGTGAACAATTTATTGTGTGCGATTTTCCAGGAAACGACGTTCGGGCTTCCTGTCCGCAGACTATTTTTAGTTAGATCAACGCACGCACCCCCACCAACCCTTCTCATAGCACTTACACCTGATGTTGACTAGTCACATTACACCCCTCCCCCTCACCAGTCTACTACTGCTTATAAATCACAACATTGGCATCTCTAGTCTGTCACTACACGGCGCCGGCGCAGTTCAATAGCGTGTGTATCATTGATGGTGGTTGTTCCGATATTCGTCGTCTTTGTTTCTTGTTGGCATTTGTGACTTCGTCTGCGTTCATATTAACACGTTGTGTGTATGATGGCTTCGCTAAAGCGAACCTACAAATCTCTGACGTTGCAAGAATAAATTTGATTCAAATCAATCAATCAATCAAATCAATTCAAATTTTTGGAAAATTCGAATTTTTTTCTGGTCCCTTGAGGTTCGAATTATCCAAGTTCTACTGTAATGTAAAAATACTACAGTGGAACCAAATAGTAAATTTTTAAGGGCTCATGAAATACCAACATCCGTGTATTTTTCACAAAGTTACAGCTAAATAAATGCAAACATCTTGAAATTTAAAGGAAATTTTTACAAAAAGACATAGGATTTACTCTATTTTAACTATAAAATAGAAGACTAAAAACAATAAAGTAAAAGAAGAAACCTATGACGTGATTTTTCAAACAGGAAAACTACAAAACTTTTAAGTACTGTGGTGTGTGCAGCTAATCTGTAGTAGTACACAAGACAATTCTTTGACAAGGGCTAAGCTGATTAGTTGAATCTACAAAGATTGATATTTTCCAAAAAATCTGTCACCTACCGCCCAAAACTGGTTCTTGTTAATACAATGGAAATCCCAACATACAAATTATTTTCATCACAGTTTCTTTTATAAATATTTGGGAATGTAGCACCGGATTACTAGATGTGCCAGAGTATTGAAGGGTCAGATTTTAGAGACGGTACTGTATTATTAAATTATCAGATAGAAAACAGTTATGTTACCTTTGAGCATGGAGTCAAGCGTCACGACCCAACTAGTGACTTGCCTATTGTCGGAACTCTTGAAGTCAATTCTCTTGTATTTCCATTCATTCTGTTTCTCTTGGACAACATAGTGGACGGAAAATTCAAGATGCACCGACTCCAGATCCTCAGACAGTTCATTGGGAGAATGTGTTGGGCAGCAGCTCTGATCTCCACTATGGATATACTTGACTGCGATGATGTCATTGATTGGTAGACTTGTACGGGCTGAAATAAATTACAATTGCTAAAAATCATCCGACACAGGTTTGGATTTAAGATCGGTAACCTAGTTATGTTTCCCTTGGTCGAACAATTCATGCAACTCAACCCAAAACCTTTTTATTAAAAAATTAATATAAAAAATATAACAAAAATATATACAATATTTTTACAAATTATACCATAATATTAAAATTTATGTTACTGCTTATATAATTATTTACAAAATGGAAAGCCTTTTTAAAAGATATATTGGAACTGTGTGTAAAAAAATCCAAACCTTAAAACTGTTAAAAATATAATATTTATAGTTTTTAAAATGTACTAATAAAAACATTATTTTCATAGCCTTTCTTTTCACTAATTTTGTAGCACATGGAAAAATAAAAATACATGGTACTGCCATGGTAAATAAATAATATGTAAAAGCTAAGTTTTCTAAAATGACATAACACTACAGTTACTATAATAAATTCGACCAAATGCATGTCGACAAAAATTACCTATTCATTGCTAACAGAGATAATATAATCATCAGTAATAATATAATCATTAACTAATTAATAATATACTAAAATAAAAACTCTGACTAAAAATCAAAAGCCAAAATATCAAGTTCATAAAATTTAGGCAAACGCTAATCTGTATTTTAAACCAATAGCTCAAAGAATAATAGGAGAAAAACTGTTATCCACGGCCAAAATTATAAGTGAACAATATAAAAATAATAAAAATACAACTTTAATTACACTTTAATTTAACCTTTAATTACAACTATCCATATTATCTACCAAGTAATGTTCATTGCTTATTCATTTGATTAATTTACATTGTACCTTCTTAGTTAAAAGAATAAAAGAAACGCTAATTTATTATTTTATTTTGGTAAGGTTCATGTTTAGGTAAATTTGTGCACGAACGTAATATTGGTGTATTTAACTTACTTAAAATAATTAAAAAAAACAATCCATGTAATGCAGTCTTATCACATGAATATATTGTGACAATTATAATATCAGAATACTGTACTTATTTGATGGCCTAGTTCAATTCTTGGAATGCAATTTAAACTAGAAAAGAAAGAATATCTGTTTATGCAAAATAATTTACATCACAAAAGTGAGTTTCATAAACGGTTGAAATCACAGAATAATTGGAGAACTTAGTTCCACCAAAGCAAACCCAAATTGTTGGCAGTTTTATGCTAATAAGTAGCCGAGAAACAGTTGATCCAATTTCATTAATTAGAGAATTAGCCAGGTAACGGGTGACCTTGATAAGTTCACCTCATCTACACCGATCAGGACTTTCCAATGCTGCGGGGGTTCAAGCAGGCCGGGCAAGATTTCATTACCGGTTTTTATATCTGATATTTAAAAATGTTAACGCTTCTGTGGAAAAACTCCAAACAGGATTTAGCGTAAGCCTTACAGCGACTTATTAAGCATAACTCATTATTATTCCCGATGATGAAATATTATTTCCAGCACCTGCTGTGTTAAGCCACTTATAATTTCCGGTCAGGGTCATTTCATCTGGTCTTAAACATGATTAGATCTTACATTTTAATGACTTCAATTTAACATCTCATAAAAATAAGTACTGTTAAAAAATTTAAATTAGAACTTTTTGATTTGAAATTTAAGGGTCATAAATAATTAGAATAAAAAGCAGATCTTTGATATATTTCACATTTTTAGCACTTATCAAAAGCTTAAAAATTAGGGTCTCACCATTTTATATCGCATACCATGGTGTTTATTTTGATATGAAAACACTAAGCTACTGTACCAAATCTGTAGATGTTAAATTTATTTGATTTACTAATCAAGAATCACACAAAACCTTTTTGTGAGTTATTTTTTAAGATGGGCATTGCTCTCATCTATTCTGACTCCGGTTTTCAAAATTCAAAGTGGGCCATCATGAGTTCCAAGACAACTAAAAATTAAATACTGGATTTGTCCACATAATAACCCGTATAAAAGTTACCTAAATGTATCTTAATCATTATTTCAATATCAAGTTTTGAAACACTTGGCTCATGCTATCTATCCCTGATTTTTTAAATTTTGATTTAGGTTTCAGAACCAGTTTTTCACCATTTTAAAACCTGTTACATTTTCAGACAGAGTAGATAGTAAAAATTTTTTAAATAAAAAAATAATGTTTATTGTGTAGTAAAAAAAGTTTTTTGCTTCATCACTTCATGGGATTTAAAAAATATCCTATTTTATATCACAATAAAGGACACGAAAAAAATAGTAAACCTAAATTTTTAAAACTCATAAAGTTTAAAAATACATTAAAAAACTATCAGGAACAAATAAAAAAATCAGCTTTTCCACTGAAATAACTCTTTACAACTCAAATGATGAGAGAAAAAAAAGATTATACATTTTTCTTAGCTTAATCTAAAATTTGAACTAATATTTTCAAAATCTAAAATTTAGTGATTCGCCTGGTTGAAAAGAGTGCTTATTGAATACGCTAGAAATTTTAAGGTTACAAATAAAACACAACAAATAAAAAACTTAAATAAAACAAATCTATTTAAAAACAAACAAATGAAACAAATAAAAACAAATGTAAAAAAACAAAACCATTCTTCTTTTAGCTTAACTCCATTAAAAAAAACTTATTATTATGTATACATATTGCACTTTATCATCTTTTTATTACAGTTCACTCTTGTATCAGCTTATAAATTCTAATGCAGTATGAACTATAGCTAATTTATAACTATTGCACTTTTAGAGGGAATACAACAAAAATCCAACTGGATGTCATGACATTACTCTCGAATTTTGAGAGCCTGCTGTACCGCATTGTTTAACTAATCTATGCAATCATTAACAACACTAATAAAAAAAATTACGATAACAAATTCTTAAGCCTCATATAAATGTAACATTCAAGTTAGGTAATGTATTTATAATTTTTTATATTCATATATATAATTTATATTGTTTTTTCTTAATTTTCTCATCTTTCTTTGCCTGAGATTGAAATCATGTTTTCTTATTCGAAGGATTTAAGTTTTAAGCGGCTTGCAAATGAAGTGCTTAATAAAAGATGAATGACACGTTGCCATTGTAATGACTAGGCAGGAGGCTAATAGGTGTTTAACAACCTTCCCAAGGTGAGCAGCTTCTTTGATGCATCAGAGTCTCTGAAGAGATACCCACTTTAATAGGGAATTCATGGGACAGAAAACGAAAACAACAAACAAAATATCTTTCTTAATTTTTTTCAGCTGATGTTAAATAGGCCTATACAGGATATCCCTTGAGTGCCAAACTCTAGGACAAGGTTAGGACCATAGGGGTCAAATTATATATGGGGTTTTATTTGGACTTGCTCAATCATGTCAATGAAATACGCGTGATGAGGATGCCAAACAATTGCACCAAACTCTAGTCTCGATCTTATTAATGTGAAAAATAAAGAATTTAAGAATTTCAATGCTCTTTACGAAACTCCCATATCTGAAGATAAAACCTAGAGTGTGATACACCAACCTACAACAATTAACAATGTAATCTTCAAACGTAGGCTTTCGCGGTTGGTGTCAACAATGTCAAGTTGATTTTTCGACGTCAACCGTGTCATCATGTTGTTTGTATTGCCAAACGTTTCGCCCTTGCTATGAAGTGGCATCCTCAGTGGCTAGGCTGAGATGAGAAGAGAGATTGAGAGATGAGAGTTGAGAGATTGATTGAGAGGTTTGAGAGATTCAGAGAGGTTGCCACTTCACAGCAAGGGTGAAACGTTTGGCAATACAAAACATGACGACACGGTTGACACCGAAAAATCAACTTGACACGATTAACGTGTCCGGAAAAAGAACATTGACAGTCTATTGTAATACCAAGATGACTAACTTCACTCCGATTATTCAAGAAAATACCATCCATCTATTATCGGAATACATTTTGCGTGAGTTTGGTGTATTCAACAAAGCATTTTTCCGGATGAAACTTTAATACAGTATTACTCCAAGCTACTAGACGATCAAGATCCTGTTGAAGAAGAATACAATCACTAGCGTCATTGATTTCCCTTAACAGCTTCAGATCATCAGCATAAAGAAGGATCCTACTATCCAATATGTTATCAACGATGTCATTGATAAAAATTGTGAACATCAAAGGTCTAAAGTTCGAGCCTTGGGGTACTCCCGAGAAAACAACAAACTCCAAAGATGAACGACCCTGACAATGCACGAACTGCTTTCTATTGTATAAGTAAGATGAGAAGAATCGTAAAATCAAGATAATCGAGTTTAGACAAGAGCGATAAATGATTAACTTTGTCACATACCTTTTGAAAATCTGTGTAAATCATAGCTATCCAGCCCCCTTATCCAAAGAAGAGATACAATAATCGGAAAAATTTAGAAGATTAGTGTTGATGGACCTCCTTGGATAAAACACATGCTGAAGAGGGGTATTTAAGAACTTAACATGGTTAAGTTCCTGATTACTTCTAGTAATATTAGTAGTAACCCCTGGTAGTATGGGGTTATATGGAAATCTTAATTAAACTAGTGAAATTTAAAAATGTCACATCCTCCCATCGTTGTTTTTAAACAACACGGCAATTTTCCTCATTTAATTATGAAAATACACATTTGAATTAAACTAATAAAACTTATAAAATACATAAACTAGAATATCTGAGGGTTGATGAGATAGTATTCTTTCATGTATTACCAGCAAATAAGAAAAAAATATTTACTTATCTTATAGGCTAAATAAAGTCGACTCCCTCTAATCCGGACACCTCGGGATTGGACCTTTTCTTCTGCTTTTTTGCTTATACTGTTTTCCTGAACATGAAATTAAGCCATTTCCTCATAAATATTACATCCACAGCTGATGCCCCAATCTGTTGCTTGACTTACGTTGTTGCTAGTTCCAGTGCTGCCCTCCCATCCACGTCAAAATTCCCACACCAGCGATGCCATTTCTCGCTTCACTGAAGATTCGTATCAAACGCAATTGTAAACTGAACTGATGGTTTGTAATGTTATTTATTTGTATTTAGGCTGGTAATAAACAAACACATTCAATTTTGTCGATTTCTGCTATAAGAAATGTGACCGTGCGCTGATGACTCATTTCCAAGAAGTAGTCCAGATTATTCGGTGTCCGAACTAGAGGGAGTCGACTGTAAGAAATTTTATGCAACTTTTTCTAAAATACTACATAATAGACAATTTTAAACCTTTGCACATGAATTATGATGCACCAAGAAAAAATGTTTTTCCTCATTTTTCTTTTATTTAGATTATTTTATGATCTGACCATTTTTAGAAGAGTACCGTATTGATGTTTGCATGTGTACAGCTGTCATGCATGGTATATATGAAAATTGTATTCTCAGCAAATTTCCATTGCTTTAATAATCATTTGTTAAAGGAGAGAGAAACTTAGGGTCCGCAAAAAACTGGCATGGCTGAAGCACCTTGGGAGTAATACGCCCCTTCCAATGAATGAATGAATGAATAATTATTTGTTATACCAAACTTTAAAAATCATAGACATCTTTACCTCGGAAAAAATGAGTAACGAATCTAGGTCTTTTCTTGCTGTCAACGTAATAGCATTTTCCCATAGGCAATCTGCTGAAATTTAAATCTTCTAAACTCTTATAACATAAGGCAAAACTAAAGATTATTTTAATGAAAAACCCCAATTCAATACCTTTGAAATATTTAGGGGAAATAAAAAGGCAGCATCTACACTTGACTATCTAATAGTGGATCTGGACAGCAAATCCAATGCTAAATAATATTTTTGATTCAGGGATTAAAGTATTTCAATAATTAACCTGTAGTCAAGGCCAACTGGGATTGGCCGCAACTTCATACTTACTTCTAGAAGATAATAAAAACTAAGTGCAATTTCAAAAATATATAAATGGTAACTATCCATAAATCAATTACTAATTAAATTATGAACAAGTAATTACCATATAAATACAAGGACCATTCTAAAAGTAGAGACAAATTACTACTGCTCAAAAAAGGTTAATTCAATTAACATAAAATTTGGGATACTTTTCAAATTTTCCTGCAAAATTTGTCCCAACTTTCTTTTAATTTGTAAATGTCCACGGCAAAATATTCCTTGGGTTGATATCGAAGCCACTTTTGCACATCATTTGGGACCTCTTTATTGGATTAAAAATCCCATGTAGACACTGTTAAGAGATTCAAACAGATGTTAGTCTTATTGAACGAGGTTAGGACTGAAGCGGGGTGTGCAAGGACAACATTCCAGTTTGTTGGAGTTTCTCTCTCATTAGATATGCCGTTTGTAGACGGGTGTCATCATGAAGCAAAATCACGCCTGCAGCCAAGAGACCATGGATAGCAGGTATTATATTTTTTTGTTTCTGTACTTTGTTACCTACTAAATGGTTTTGGGCCTTCAACAACTGTCCGGAATTTCCACATCAATCCAAAAAAGAAAGCCCCGACTTTGACCAGTCATCCACTGTGATGTTCATAAGAAACTTTTGTTAGGTCACATTAAAACTGAACAAAAAAACTACTGTGTGACACAATTCTGAACAAAAGCCCTATATTAATATTATGTGCTCTAAAGGATTCACAATGGATATTGCTGTATTGTGTGGTCAAGTCATGATTTCATGTATGTAAACCTAAAGAAATAAATTTTGGTAATGACTTTAACAGCCAGATAAAATGAGTACCAGAAATATTAAAGCTAGTAACAACAAGGATTATATTGTGTTAGCTAAACTGTAGATGAGGATAGTAGGCCTACCTATGCTAAAAATGCCCAAAATGAGAATGTTCAACGGTTTTAAATAAAATTCCATAATTTCGGAAGACAAAATATTCTTATCACCTTTTCAACATTTACCCTGAGATACTCACTCAGTTGTTTATAACACTTATGCGGGCTACAGCCGTAGCCTACACAACATTGTTCTTATTTAAAATAGGTAGCTAATTTTATTTATTTTTTGTTTAAATTAAGCTCATTAGCAAGCCACAGAAAATATTTTTGTTTGAAAAAAGTAGGCTAGAATTTTATGGATGAACTAAAAAACTTTAAACTCACTGCAGAAGTTTTTCAATGACTGTAAGGGCTTGGGGCTGAAGGGACATTAACCCCATCCACTGCCTAATTATGAAACATCTAGGGCCTAGTCTTAAGTTATATATATATATATGTGTGTGTGTGTGTGTGTGTGTGAATATTTATTATTAGTAGTATTTTTCGCTGCTAATCCAGACATGTGGATTCTCTACATCCTGCTGGAAGCTTTAGAAAAATTTTCCATGTTACATCAACCATGTAAGAGGCCTCCAGAAGTCTAGATTATGCCTACTACTATCTCACTCAGTTAGAATAACAACACATAGTGACAATTTATTTAAGAGGAAAGCAATATTACTTTTACTTTATTGTCACTAATAAATGAGGAGCTAAGACCACAACTAAATAGGTATAACACTTACAGTGAGGTGGTGTTTCACTCTCCCAAATTAATGTTTGTCTATGAAAGTAGACCTTGTACTTTTTCTGTCCTATTAAAAATGTGTTAAGCAGTACAACATCCCAAATTGAATCATTTGTCGTCCCCATCATCAGTGTATAACATATACTGCACTAGGACAGTAACAGACATGTTTTGAAATAAGGTATAACTGATCATAACAACTAGTCAGAGCTGACGGATAGGAAGGTTTAATATTTACAATTCTTCTTCTCTCCTTCGTACGTCTGTCATCGAAACAGTTCTCTCAACTAAAAGAAACTTTGTCTTAAATGTTTGGTACCGTGCTGTAATAAATATATAAATATAGGGGAATTTACAAGTTTAAAGAATAGAATTAATTTGTTCCCGAATGTAGCCTACAGATGATTGTGATGATGATCGTACACATGTTCGATCAGAGGGATAGTGAAAAATCGTTTATATAAGTATACTATTTTATGTATACACAGTACTGTAATATATATTATAAGTTTTGCTTCCAAGTTATAATATTCTTTCTTAGTTAAATTTCATTCCATCTTGAATAAAAGTTACTATTAATAATACTATAAATATGTTACAGAATATACATATTATGAAAATGTGATTGAATAAAAATATGTAAAATAATAAAATAAAAACCAAGCGGTGCGCGGCTATTTCATGGACATTCACATCCCATTACTGGGCTAGCAGCATAACGGCCAAACAGCCTTCTTGTACATGCTATAGACTTGATTAAAACTAGCTCATTTTTCTTTTTATTTCCTACAAGGTTAAAATTTTTACTAATAAACTAAAACCATAGATGAACGGATAGTAAAGTATAATCCGTTCCTCTCTGCTAAAACCATATAATAAATAACATAAAAAAACTTTCCAAGTATAAGGGTAAATTTCGAAGTTATTGTAATAAAAATGATTTATTACTTTTACCATAGAACGTATTATTCTATTAGTACCTGGTGACCGAGCCTTGCTCGTATAGAATATTAATACATGTATTATAAAAATTAATTTGAAAAAGTAAAACACATTTTTTACTCAATGAAAACATTTATGTGGTTTGAATAAAACCGATTTAATACACCATAATTAATATGGCACTGAACAAAAATTATTGCCCCTGATGGGGTTTGAACACGCGACCTTCGTGTTCCGAGGCCAACACGCTACCGCTGGACCACGGCGTCTGCCAAATGGGAGACGCCGGTTAAGGTGTTTTAGCCAACCTCAATTGTTTTAGCCGATCATTTACTGTTTACCTATCCATACAGTTATTATTAGCCTGTGACCAACTGATTTTGATACAAACGGAATGAGGATTTAAAAGCAAAAGAGACATTTAATTTACATATATTAATTGGTTTGTTACAGTGGCTTCAAGCAATACAACAAATACGTTTTCTATAAAAAAACGGAAGATTTTGGAAATACTTTTTTCTGATTTCATTTCGCACAGTTATGTTACCCTTAAGTTTTTACAATTTGTTTAGTAACCTGATAATTTTACATTCATTACATACATAAAATAAATATTTATGAAAAACCTCTATTCACACATTGTTCCCCACCACCTTCAATCAACAACTGTCAAACGGTTTTGAACAGATGTTTTGATTTGTATTGTTTACATTTTGATTCTCTATAAGCGTAATGTTAAATTTATAGATTTTAAAATTAATATTACAAGAAAACAAGAATTTTCCTGGACATTAGACCTATCTATAACTTATTTTCTACTCGTAAATTAGTTATTTCCAAAGTATAAAGAAATTCCTTAGATCTGTTTTCGAGATCCGTGTGCAAATATACATATATATAAACCTTGCTCGTATTATAGTATTGGATTATAGTAACTAAAATATTTTGATCAGTCTGAATTAATTAACTTCTATCGTTGAGCTTTTTATCAGCAGAACCGCCTTATACCTATTTTATACTCTATGCAGCGTTTCCGGTCGATGCAGAGTTTGATTTCACTGTTTCCGATAGAGGCGCTTTTCTATACCGAAATTCATACTTACAAAAATTCATACAGAAATTCATACAGTGATCAAAATTACAAATGTTAAATAAACACGATTAGTTGAATTCCAAATTCAGGTAATTATTAGTATTAATGTATTAAGGAATAATAATAAAGTGCTATAAATTATCATTTGGTCATATATCTGATAGTATGTTAAAAATAAGATTCAATTTAATAACCAATAATAAGAGACTAATCCTGAAAAGATTTTTGATAAATCATTATTATAAATAACATTAATCATTATTTTAGTTACCAACATCAAATCAGGTAAATACTAAGTAAATTAGTATTTTTAATTATTGTTAATGTTAGAAATGGATGTGTAGATGATTTAAATTCACATTACACGGTAAATAGAAGTATAATGGGTCATGGTACATAATCAAGAGTATTCGCTCGGAGGGAAAAGATAGAAAAAGCTTTTCCTTTTTATGGAAATGTGTAATCCCTGCTTACAGTGCTGGATTTGTTGTATGGTTTTCAATGACTATCTGGGTGGCCATAGATGCACAAGATGGATATGAACATGACAAAATGACATGATGAATGAACATGGATGTTGGGTTGACTGTAGGTTGTCTTGAATCGTATCTATAGGAGAAGATGTATGTGAATGGGAAAGCGGATTGTGTTCTCAGGTAGTCTTGCAATCTCCTTTCCGCTGCCGTTCCCTCTCTCTTGCTCTAGTACGTAGGCCTAAACCACCTCACCGACCTAAACAAGCGTTGCGTTGCGCAAGGACACATCCAAGATGGCGCACTGCAAAGTAAAGCGGTATTCTTGATGAGTAGGTATTGAATATTTATAAAACCTATTTCATTGATACACGCAAGCTCCCCTATATACCCCGAGCAACAGGACTTTAACATTATAACTTTATGTACTGTAGTAATGTAGGGTCTTTATGTAGGGTCTCGCTAAATTACATCCCTCCAGCATAGTCTATGGTGTTTGACAATAATGTTGTAACAAAAGTTTAAGAGTCTGCAGTACCTTTGCCATCTTGGATTTTAGTCCCATAAGAACAATGTTAATTTTGTGAAAGCAGTCAGATTTCCAAAACTTACCTCGCCCCCTTGACAGGTCATAGTGGACAGGGAGAGAGAAAGAGGAAGATGTTCGCTCTCTTACTCGTTGCCGCTCCAACCCCCATTCCTAGTACGTTTTTATTTGAGCGGGAGAACTAATTTTTCACATAGTACAGGATACAAGACTCTAGTTGATGTTGCCGCCTTAGGGTTTGAAAGTTGAAATCAACGCTGACTTTCACCCTAAGTACTGCAGACTCTTAAGCTAACGTTTTTAGAAATAGTTAAACTTTAACTTTCCCGAGAATTATTAGATTATTAAGACAAGAGGAAAATAGCCTGTTCACCTATGTTCATTAGTGAATGTGAGCACATTCTATTGTAAATCGTACAACATTTACAATTGATATAGTACTTAAAAAATTGTTCGTGCTACACCTCTCAAAATTTGATACTCTACACCAATGCCTTATCAGCCTAGTGGTAAATTTGCTCCTGGTAAAATGATAAAACTGGTTCAACTTCATTTATATTCACCTACCAAAGAGGGTTGGTGTTTACGGATATGAATATTAACAAATTGGTTATTTAACTGCAAAATTATAAAATAAAATTGAAATGATATTTAAGTAAAAATAATTAATACTGACCTTCCAAAGTGGTATAGTCCAAGTTGGATATTTCTCAATTCATAGCTTGAGCTGTAGTTATTCTAGAAGCATAGTTTTACGTATGGTACGTTCGTATCATACCGACCCATACCTTGCATTGAATTTTCCTTCATTAGCGCTCTGTGGAGTTACATTACGTTGGTTATTGACAATATATATGAAATATATATTTTAATGTAATAATATCAACAAACTTAACCCCGCAGACTGCAGAGTGACAGAATATACATTGCCGATGTACAGGTGTGGTTAGTATAATATGAAAGTACCTTACGTTTTTTTAAACGTTCTACAAATTTGACATTTTACTTCATTTTACATCCTTTAAATAGTTTTCATGCATTTAATTATATAATTTATTTATATTTTATTGTTTTATATATATATATATTTTTTTAAATAATATGTTTGAGTTTGCTTACTGAAAATCATACAGTTTCCCGAATGTATGTACCCTAGGTATTTATGTACATATCTTGCTTATATTTTAGGATGAGTATGCCTGATTCTCATTTGATGAATCTACCCGTTGAGGTAATTAAGAACTTAGGGATGTATCTCAGCTACGACTCCTTGACAGCGTTGGCAAGTTCGAGTGCTGAATTAAGACACATTTTTAATGATGACATCTTTTGGAAAAGATTCATACCACCTGAAATCATAATAAACACGGTTGAAATTGAAGACCTTCCTAAATATGAACCTGATTTCTGGCAAAGCGACAGATTGGAAAAACTATGTTACAATCGTGTACTGATTCTAAGATTTAAAAAATATAGAATTAAGCAGTGGAGAGAAGAATGGACTCTTTGGAGATTTATTCAGGCTTATATCAGGTAAATAATAACATTCATTTCTATCTAAATGGACAGTGTAAAACCCAAATACAGCAGACTCCTGGTAACTCGAACAAATTGGGACCAAATCCAGTTTAGATTACCAAGTTGTTCGAATTATATGGAAATTCAGTGTACAGTTGCATTAAAAGTACCAATAAAATTTATTATTTCAGACCCGAACTGTGTATTTAGAAAAATTATATTATCTTTTGTTTTATCACAGTTCACATTTAGGTTTGTTCACAACATGTTTTGTCTGAACGGCATCAAGTGCTCCTACAGGGACGTTCTATCCATTATGGACTCGTTATAGAAATATAAAACACGACACACATATTAGCACATAAAAAGGATGAAACAGTACTGTCTGTAGGCCTACTTTTTACACGATCGTGGTCATTTCTGGAGATAAACTCAAATGAGAAGTATGACCAAAAGCGATGATACAGAGTCAGACCATGAGAATTGAGTATGTTGTGATGAAACTGTAAGTGTAGCTAGACAAGATATCACCCTAATCTATCTCGAGCAACATTGTATCTGCATACTTTATATTTATGAAACGATGGCGCAACTTAGTATTGGCTGACAGGATTTCATTATGTTATGTCAAAAGACGATTACTGAATTCTTATGGTCTTAAAAGTAAGTTATTGTACTTAATTAACATTTTGTAGGCCTACAAAGTACTGTATAGTTTGTGATACCGTGCTGTAGATTAAAGTGTTATAGTTGAGATTACGTTGCTTCATATATAATTTAAACTCAGTAAACTTTTTTTCCCCATCAGGTAGTTCGGATTAATGGGAACTGGTGTATAATGAGTTCCTTTATCACATATGTCTCCCTTTTATTTCCCTGTTTCTAACTATTTACAAATCAGTATTGTTCCTTATATGACAGCACATATCCAAATATGATATTATCATTTTAAAAGGAGTGATCTTCTAAACACGGAATTTAAGTTACCGTTGTACTCACATGTTGTAAAAGCAATTCACAAATACAACTTTAGGGTAAATTATCAATATTATTTCTTTATTGAATCTTAACTTGTTTTTACCTAATCTTCAAACGTAGGCTTTCGCGCCGGTGTCAACAATGTCAAGTTGATTTTTCAGCGTCAACCGCGTCGTCGTTTTGTTTGTATGTATTGCCAAACGTTTCGCCCTTGCTGTGAAGTGGCAAGTGGAAATAATTTAATTTATCTAACTGGTCATGAATTAAGTACAGTAAAACCTCTTTAACTCTACACCTGATAATTTGACAGTCAACAACTGACAGAAAGCCTTTATCTTACATTACTAGTGCATTCGGCTTTCAAGGTAGCAGAACGGCTGAAACAAGCTGAGATGGGCCTTCGGTCTATATTACGCCTCTAAAGACTGTTTCCATATAGTTATAAATTTTAAAATATTTTTGTAAACATCCCCGTGTTAAACTCAAAAACACTACCTGCAAACAAAAAGGGGTTTAAACTTGATGGAATTTAAAGACACCAACGACCACTTTGTCCCGATGTAGCAAAAAAGGCACACATTTATTTTTGTCACTCCACAAACACTATAAAATGTATTTTACTTTCTTATAATATCAAAACAATCTACATTCCATAGGCAATAAAGACTTTTTTAGTTTTAGCGAGATATTAAAACATAAACACGAAAACAAAGGTTGAAAATAGAAAACTTTAAGGTTTTGCAATACCTGTGCGACCGAAGAAACAAAAATGTGGAGATAAGCTGGGTTTCAATGTGCTTTCTATCTGACGGCTGTTTTTGTACTAAAAAATTTAGCTTTTATGCTACACTTGTCTTTTTTGGATAGCATTCATACTTTTCCTTAAAAATAACTCAGAACTAGGTGTTGTCATTTTGCTACGATGGTCTCGAAAGGGTTAACTCTACTCATGGTCCACAAAGTGTAGAGTTAGTGAGGTTTTACTGTGATACATTCTTGCTTAGAGTCAATAATATCATTATCATGCGCACCGTCAAGCAATGGTCACTCAGAACTTGCTTACAGTCAACGTGGGAAAGACCAGATACATGGCGGTCTCCCTGAGGGCTGCTACCGACCCGATAAATAAACAACTGATAATGCACACATGCAATCTCTCAGCTCCTTGTAGTTGTGAAGTGATTGAGCGAGTGGATTCCTATAAATACTTGGGAGTTTGGTTTGATTAAAGAATAGCCTGGACCGCTCATTCACTATATGTCAATAGTAAACTCAAAAAATGTATTTACATGTTTTCGGTTCTGTCTCACGTTCTTGATGATGCTCATCTAAAAACCATTTATTACGCTTATGTTCAGTCAATTTTGCAATATGGCATTCTTGTCTGGGGGGGATCATTTGACTATGTTGTTAACCCACTACAGATTACCCAGAAGTCTATAATTAAATCAGCGCTTCAAAAGCCCCATAGGTTTTCTTCCGACAGATTGTTCGACATTTTCAAAGTGTTACATATTAGGCAATTATTCATAAAAACGGTTGCATTATTTAGTTTCAAAAGACAATATAGTTTTATTGAGAAAACGTCACATACACACCTAACACGTCATCATATGAACATCGGTATAGTCACACCAAAGATTGAAAAATCCATAAACTATACTGGCTGTCCATATATTGCCCATGTAATTTATACAAACTTACCTGATGAATTAAGGAATATTGTACCTTGTAGCTTTGTTGTGTTCAGAAAGAAACTTATAGGATGGTTAGGAAGGGAGGCTGCCATGGGGTTGGTTACCACCCAATATCGCGCTTGACTGTGAGCACGTTACACGGGCAAATCTTCCCTCATACAGTTTTGGTTAAGACGTATTACTCCATCTCACTTTTTTCCCACTTTTTTCTCACCTTTTGGTTCCCAATCGAACATAAGCTTCATTTAATGAATGTGCATGTTTTGAATTTTTGTATTCGAATGTGGATGTAAGGTTGGGTGCATGTATTTTAAATGTGCATGTGCAGATAATGTAGATTGAATGGGATTGTCTGAATAAAAGTGTGGATTGTGATTGCATCCAAGTATCTAGTTTTATTTCTATTATTAACTTATTTTTTAATTTTGCCTTCATCCGCATGGTTAATGGTTTTTTTATTTTTGTTAATTTTACTATACATTTTTACTCACTAAAATATTATTCCCTGCAGTCTCCATAAATTAGCGAGCGATAGTCTCTAGGGATCTGCCCCTGCGCACAGGCTCTGCCCATGCGGGGACATTTCGTTATTATACAGTATAAATTATTGTAATGTTTGTTTGTTTGTAAAGGAAAGAATAAATTTCAATTATTATTATTATTATCAACACTAATACGTAAGATTTAAAAACTTCAAACTGTTATCTCAAGAAAAAAGTAATGTTTACCTCATGATTCGTACAAGCAGACTAACGATACAATTTTTGTAAACTATTACACAGCCAGGATTTTCTGGATATCAGAGGTTACGCTAACTTTACAGATTGTTCTTACAATGTAAGGTTGATATTTAGGTAAGCCATTGAACATGCAACATTAGAACATAGAATAGGTCTTTTACATAACCATAGTACTGCAAGCATCCTTTTCATCTTGATCTATGTTCTGCATGTTTACAATCTGGTTAGGATTGAGTAAAATGAATATAGAAGGGTTAGATTTGAGCAGAATTGTCTGAATACACAAAGTACAGTAGAACCTTCCTAATTCGAAAACCTCTACAATTCGTAGATTTTGTCTATTCCATTGAGAAAACCTCTAACATTTGAAAAAACATACTCCGATAATTCAATGTAACAGGATCATTCATTAACAGAAGTTAACAAAACTAAGTGTTTTTCGTGTACTTTTAATTTATCATGACGACATATGAGGAGTAACTGACAAAGGTTTGAAAATGGTACTCTGTGTTTATACTACAATTTAGATAGAACAAAAATTGATTTAGTTTTCTTTTAAATAAAAATTGAATCTACATTTGTTTGCTTTCAGGCGCTTCTTCTATTTTATGTGGCGTTAACAAAATTTATGAATGCTGCAGGGTCAAGGTGCATGCTGGATACACGATAAGATTTTCATATCTTTTTTAATTCATCGTGATTAATTGTCTGTAGTTTGTTGTAGTTGTAGTTGTATTGTTGTAGTTTTTAAGTTCCAATTTTTCATTTTTTTTAATTTCTGTGTTAATGTTTTATTCAAGTTTTAAAGTTTAAAGAAATACAAATTTTTTAAAACTCAATTCTGTCTTGCAAGATACGATTTTCATATCTTATCTATTTTCATATCATATCTTTAATTCATCGTGATTATTGTCTGTGTTTTATTGTAGTTTTTAACTTCCAAATTTTGCATTTTTCGGAATTTTTGTGATGTTTTATTCAAGTTTTAAAGTTTAAAGAAGTACAAATTTTGTTTTAGCTAAATTCTGTCTTGCAAGATAAGATTTTCATATCTTTTTAATGATTGTGAATATTGTCTGTTTTATCGTAACTTTTGACTTCAAAATTTTGCATTTTTCAAAATTGTTGTGGTCATGTTCAACAGAATTGAATTCATTCTAGTTTTAAGGTTTAAAGAAATAAAAATTTTGTTTTAGTTAAACTCTGTCTTGCATGGGTTTTTTTGTTTTGCTTGATGAGTATGTGTTTTAGTATTTGTGTATTTAATATTTGTGTGTGATTTGCGATGCTTTAGTAATGGTGTGTTTTAGTTAGTTAATTAGTTACTGGAATGACAACCAGACCAGGTATTGAGAAATGAGTGTATGATGATTGTAGCTCGATATTGTAGTCTCGTTACTGACTAAGGCTGACATGTTCCTTGGGCAGAACTGTTAATTAATAGCCCAACAGTCAATGGCATATCTAAGGGACCTACAGTTAACGTGGAGTCCTTACCACTGCCTCTGAATACGAGCTGGTCTAATTATGAAGACGGTATTTGAGAACAAACTTAGTATTAAATAGTTCGGCGTTAATTCACACCAGTGAATATCACATCCACCGACCATCGCTCATAACTATCCACAATTCGTAACCTACTAGTAACTGGATTACAGGAAATGTCACTGCCCCAGTCAGTGTTTTTGTGGTGCTTTACTGCTTGTGTGTGTTTTGCGGTGTTTTAGTTTTTGTGTGTGTTTTGCTGTACTTTATCAGTGCATGTGGTAGCCTTTATTATCAGTACATATACCTGAGGGACATAAAATCCTAGGCACTATGTCCAATGTTGCAAAACTCTAATTCCTCTAAATTCCGTTTTTAACATCTCCAAGCCTAAGTGAGCGGGTTACTTTGTAGAAGTAATTAACACAATAAGATTGAAAGCTTTGAGGGTTTAAAAAAAATAATCCCTGTCAATTGAGATGAAATTACATTTTTTTCTGTACTGCCAAAGATATTCACTAATATAAAGCCCCAAATACTTTACCTCTCCACAGATTTTAAATTTAAGTTGGAAGGAAATTCATTCACAAATGTTATTTGAAATTACTTGTGTTGCACCAATTGTACATTTCATTGGTGAAAGTTTGAGTGTCATGCACCAATATATCCAGGGGATTACCACTAATTAAGATGAAGAGTTAACATTATAAACTCGAGAGAGGTCACCTCACGTAAATAGTCTGGCGTATAGAAAAAACCTGACTTTTTATTTAAAGCTTACCTGTTCATCTTTGTGTTGAAGGACTAATTGTTTGTAAAAACCTTTATTCGACCGAATTAATTTGGAAATGAAGTTAAAAGAATTCAACAACATGACTTTACTCAAATGTACTTGGGTTTCTAAATGAAAATTTTTAACATACTTACATAGTATTTTGTTTAAAAGTACAAAAGTAATAATAACAATTCTAGAATGCCCATGACATTTTAGTTTTGCACAGCTTAGATTTGTCCGTACCAACTGTTATGACAAATTACAGTTGGTACGGATAAATTTAGTTAAAGTTGTGTGTTCTTTGCAGAGAGGTATTTTGCTGTTTAATATTTTTTATTTCCATATCCTCATCAAAATGGGTTTTTTCTTCCCCTGACTGTTCAATATCTCATGGCCTGAATGTTCAGTTCGAGCATAACTTTCGTCCAGAGTATCATCCTTCCAGTTCACCTTCTATCTCTTCATCAATCCAAATCAAATAAGAGATTTATTGTTTTTTAGTAATAACAGTATCTGACAAATGCATTACCTTTTAAAACGTAAAAACAAAACTCACATACAAAAAAAACTACAAACACAAAAGGTCACGCCGTGAGAAAAATTCTAACCATAGGAAGGATGTTATTTAGATTTTTATTGTGGACATTTTCCATCACGATATTATGTAAACAAAGTTCCACTACATTTTAAATCCATAATAATCTAAATAACATCAATCCACTATCACCAATAATGAATTTCAAGCAAAGAATAGGGAGGATATATCTTGTCAAAAATTTTTTAATAGACCAATCTATTTTGTTTTGAAAATCTCAAATCACAGGTTAACAAATAGCATCTCTCAACCACTAGTCAAGGCACTTGGTAGATGGTTCATCTATAAAAGAAAGATTATAGTGCCAAGATTAAATCCTTGGGGCACGCCTACATTTATTGGATAGGGGACAGATTTTTTTACAGTTTGAAGGAGACTTTGTGTGTTTCATGGAATCAACTCTGGGGAATTTCTCGCATCATGGTTGATCAAGTCCAAGGCCATGATAGAAGAGGCAGAGGAGGTCTTCAGATAAGTCCAGGTATTGATAGACTTCTTTAAGTAAAGCAAAAGCATAATTAATCGATAACCCCTTCCTAAATACAGATTGGTTAATACGGTAGAGCGTCGATTATCTTAAACCCGGTTATCCAAAACGTCGGTTAACCGAAAGAGTCAAAAATGAAAAACTGAAACCGCATACCGAACTTTAGTATAACCATCGGTGGTAGCAGCGGCCCAACGCTGCCGACGCGGCTAAACTCACATTTGCGCATTGTTTAGTTGATGTTAAAAAAACTTTTTTAAGCTTTATCCATAGGATTTTTTAAAGCTCAGAATGTTTTTGTACTTTATATAGAGTTCTTTGAATCTTATGTAAGTATCACATTATAAAAAAGTAAATTTAAAATATTTTCATTCTTTATTATGTGCATTGAATATCATTTCCCCTGTCTATGACCGATTATCCGAAAATTCAGTTATCTGAACACCCTTAATCCCCTATTGTTTCGGATAATCAACTCTCTACTGTACTCATATCTATAACAATTCAATGAAAAAAAATATTTGCAGTAGGCTATTTTATATATTATCAGTCATATTGGGCACAACCTTTTAGTTATAGATATTCTATTCCTATTGTCAAGTATATACCTATTAGTCATGCAAAAAAACACACACAGAGTAAAATTAACAAAACTTTGTCTCTGGGCTGGCAAGGCAGGAACAAAGCAGCATTCGGCAACAGAATAGGAGTCAGGGCACTAATCTTAGTGTTTTTTGTGTGTAGTGTGCAAATTAAATGTGTTTGTTCCAACTGATTTTCATGGCCAGATGTAACATAAATTTTTATTTGTACATTTTTTATATAATGACATATATATATTTTCATATAGTCTCCAAAACAAAACAACTGTCCGATATATTCTTGGTCTTCAACATATACATTAATAAATAGACATATATAGTGTGTTTGAAAAGTCTGGAAATGCCTTTTATTTTTTAAACCTTAAACTTTGTGCATTATATGGCTACCTTAACAACTTTTTCATGTAATAACCATCACTCGTATACATTGGAGGGACAGCCCATAGAGGATATTGTAAAAATGTTAAATGTAAGCATAGGTCTTGTCGTACCTATATTTAAAGGTCTTATTTTATAGAGTTCAATGCTGCAAACCAGATCTAAATAAATTAATCTAGTCAGAAATTGTGGTGTGTTAAAGAAAACACTGCGTGAAAAACAGCATTATAATTAAAAGAGCAACTAAGAATAACAAATAACAAAAAGGTTCAACAGAAATGGTCCTAATTATTTACAATTACAATAAGTGTTCAATGTACTGCATTTTTAGCGAATTTCCCATAGGGAAGAAGCTATTACCGTAGGTCTCATGGTAAGACTTAAGCCCGGGACCATGTTATTTTTTCTTCTTTAGGTGCCCAGAGACCAAACACAATAGTCGTTAAAATTTATATATATATATACAGTATATGTATGTATATATATGTGTGTCTGTGAACACGATAACTCTCGTAAAAATGGTCCGATTGAGACCAAATTTGGTAGAGACGTGTATTCCTGCATTTGCTCGGACGAGTTCATAAACCAGACATATCGGTCAGTCGGAAGGGGTAGTTTGGGGGGGGGGTTTGTACCCCAAACATGGGTTTTTTGCATTTTTCCCATGTAATTTAAAAAATTTCAAATTTTATCTTTCACCATCAAAATCAGCTTAAAAAACTGCACAATTAAGTTTCTTAAAGTTTTTCTCTAGCTCTAACGGTTACCGAGATATTAAAAAATCTAAACACAGTACGTTGTATTTTGGGGCTCAATGTTAATCTTATGGAGGATAAGGAAAAATTAATATTTCCCATATCAATCAATATTTTTGGATTAAACTTGGTATTTATGTTCATGTGGTTGAAATCTACCCATTTACGCTTAAAAATCATAGTTTATGTGTTTATCATGGCAGCAAACCTGCATACTCATTTCCCATGTTAATCATATAGGGAATAGGCAAACTCCTTTATTTATGGACAGATGTTGATGAAAGTTGGTATAAATGTTAAAAATAAAAATTGTTTACATTGGAAATGCCAACTTTCAGTGTTCCTCACAGCAGCAAACCTGCACACTCTTTTCCATGTTAATCTCATGGAGAATAGGCAAATAATTCTCATGTTTAGATTTTATGGACAGATTTTAATAAAACTTGTTATATAATATTATTATTATTATATTATTTATTTGGAAATTCGCTGAGTACGCAGGTCTGCTGCGACGGGGGTATTTTGGTAGTGTGCCAAACTGTTGTAAGAACAACAATTCTGTAATACATTTCTAACAACAATACACTTCGAGGTATTCGTTGTGCCTCTTCCGTGATATGTTCGGGTTAGCTGTCTTATGTTGGCAGGTTTAGTTTTATAAACCTCCTATTTTAAATCTCCCCATAAGAAATAATATAAAGGGTTCAGGATCAGATCAAGATCAGGAGATCTAGGTGGCCTAAAGGCGGTGAAAGTCCCGCAGTGGTCTTATCTGTTCACCATAATGATGTGGAACAGCAAACCTCAAACTGGTGTGGCATCTTCGCTCTGCGGCCCCAGGACATTAAACATATTAATGTCAAATCAACCTCACCCGGTTGATCGACAGGGTGAGGTATTTTAAAGGCACTATTTAATGTACAGAACAATATAGAGATATTTTGAATTTGTCATTAATTCAATCAATAACAAGTTGAAGTTCAATAATAAATCAGTATACAAAATAAAAAGATGAAAACACAACACAAAACAAATACAGTCGACTCCCTTTCATCCGGACATCTCGGGAACGACCCCTGCCCGGATTTAAAAAAATCTGGACCATCCGGCGGTTTCATATATATATATAAATTACAACCTGTATTAGCGTACAGTATCTACATAAATCACATTTTAAGACGATTTTATAGCGTACTTTTTTCAACATTACAGGGTTTTGTGTCCAACTCACTGGATTGTAGTTTTTTGTGACTTTGATCAATTAAATGTGTCAGCATAAATAGGAATGACCTAACCTAAGAAGAATAAAAATCTTGGGTTTTCTTGAACGCATAATCACACCATTTCCTCATAAACATTACAACCACAGCTGATCTGTTGCTCGACGTAGAGCAACTAACTGCAACTGCGTAGAGCAAATGGCAACGTTGTTACCAGTTCCAGTGCTGCCCTCCCATCCGCATGAGTCAAAATTCCCACACCAACGTTGCCATTTCCCGCTTCACTGAAGATATGTATTGAACACAATTGCAACTGATGTTCGTGATGTTATTTATTTATATTTAGACCGGAAATAAACAAACACATCCAACCCTGTTGCCATGAGAAACGTGACCCTGCGCTGATGACTCATTTTAAGAAGTAGTCCAGACCATCCGGTGTCCGAACCGTCCGATTCCGGACTAGAGGGAGTCGATTGTAACCCAAGCAAGTAACACAAAAAAGTAACCCAAAACAAGTAACACAAAAAAATAACTCAAGAAGAAGTTATATTCTCAGAAAATCACAGGATTTTGAACAAGAAGAGATAAATAAAAAGAAGGTTATACAGGAAAACAATATTTTAATGATTTTAAACAAGCAATACAATATTATCCATGAAGTTGGTACTAAAAAAACAGTTTGATTTTTGAACAATAATACAATTTCTTCATTATCCAATATCCATGTAATTGATATTAAAAAATAACAGTTTGATTTAGCAACAATAATAACATTTCTTCATTATCCACACAGTTTATATTAAAAAAGTAACAGATAGATTTAGCAACAATACAATTTCATCTTGCTCTAGCCACTATGTTTTGTGAATAGTGTTATGAAAATTTAATACAAACTTTTTCTGCAATTTACGATTACAACTAGGACATCCTTCAATTGTAATAGAACTCTTCCTGCGTTTATGGAGCTCGTACTTTAGTCTCGCCCAAATACCTTTACACATGTTCAGAGTCTTTTTGTCAACGACTACACTATTTTTTAAACTATTGTATTGTTCTAAAATGAGTTTTTTCGCTAGTCTGCAATGACCACGCTGGATAAGGCTTAAGCTAAAATACAGTTTGCACTGAGTTATGACGATCTTATCCCCAAGCTTCATTGCAATCCTGAGCTGTTCAATGGATATCGCTCCAGCAGCTTTAGCCTTTAAACAAAAACATCAACAGATTATTTGTAATCACTGACACTTTATTTAATACTATAACTATTGTTGAAGTATTTATGCAATACTGGAGATAGAATAAATTTTATTTACTTAGTTTTACCAAAATTTACAATTAGATGTAAGCATCTATGTTAGTCAAACTCAGTGAATGACTATTAACATATTCAATGTGACCTCCGTCAAGTTTGCGGCAACACTCCAACCGTTTGTGAAGGTTTTTTCATAAATTTGGTGAAGATTGGTTATTTCAGGCTCTAATAAACATTGTTATCTTTCCCCTGAGTTGGACGATGGTCCTCACGGAAAATAATATCTCTCAGGTGATACAGTGGAACCTTGATTTAACAAATTTCAAAGGAGTAAGAAGGATATACGTTATATAGGGGTATTCTTAAAAATGAGGTTGAATTTTGCTGAAATTCGTAACATAGGGGTTAGTTATTAAATTAACTATTAGTTGGACTTTACCAACGTGTCTTGTGTTTAAAATCTACACAACGTTTCGAGAGTTGGTTAAACTACTCCCGTTTTCAAGTTCCTAACGATGTTTACATTTATACAAACAAAGGGTTATTTCCATATAAAAGAAACCGGTCAAAAAAACATAACAAAAAATATAACTATTGAATTAAATAGTAAACAAAACACTCTACTTAGCCTATTTTGTACATTCGGAAAATTTCAAACGAACGACACTAACACTCCGCTTCCGAGCTAGTGGATGTAAAACAAGTAGGACCGCACGACACAAAGGACAGAAGGACTACTGTAGAAGTGTACTGTGTACTGTCAGTAGTGGTCTGACCTTCGTGTCGTGCGGTCCTACTTTTTTTACGTCCGCTAGCTTGGAGGCGGAGTGTTAGTGTCGTTCGTTTGCAATTTTCCGAATGTACAAAATAGGCTAAGTAGAGTGTTTTGTTTACTATTTAATTCTATAGTTATATTTTTTGTTGTGTTTTTTTTACCGGTTTCCTTTATATATAGAAATAACCCCTTTGTTTGTATAAATGTAGATATCGTTAGGCACTTGAAAACGGGAGTAATTTAACCAACTCTCGAAACGTTGTGTAGATTTAAAGACAAGACGCGTTGGAAAAGTCCAACTAATTGTAGATTTAATAATTAATAACCAACGCTATCATGAATTTTCAAAACTCTATAGGGGTTAGTCATAACCTCCAAATAAAGAATATTGAATGTGTCCAACCTCTATTTAAAGTAGATTTTTAGGCATATTTTATTTTTGTTATACTGTATGTTTTACAGCTACAGAATGGCTTAATCAGCCATTGTCTGCTCGAAAACCATTATGGCCCAATTGCTCGGCCTATTGTTCCGGAATTCCCAGAAATACAGGTCCCGAAACGGTTAGATTTTTGTCACGGTATTGTTTCATCCTTAACATGACAGCACTTTCAACGTCCTGTAATTCGGGCTGTTTAGCTTTTTTACTCTGACCACCTTCGTCTAAAACAGCTGATTGGAGCTGTAATGATTATAAGTGAAATGTTAGCTTCTTATTAACTTAGATAAATCAAAACTATTGTGATGGATACTTTTTTTTAATTTGATGTTTGACTAAGTTTGGGAATAATTTGTTCAAATTAATGAATCTTTTGATGTGATTGTAAGTAATAGAATAGCAATTTTCAACGATGTTTAACACGTTTACGGCTAAGCCTATTTTCCGAAACCCTGTTCGCCATCCTGAAATACGAAACTGTACCAAATTCTTACTTTGTACTTTAGTTATGCTAGGAAAGATCTCTTTTTGACTCCCTCAGCTGTTGAAGGTCTAACAATGGACGCCTACTTCCGTGGACGCATATGCTGCCACCAGCACCTGGGATTAGGTTTGCACTGTCAAAAAGTGAATTTGTGTATCCTTATATTTTTGAAGTGATTGTTTGTGATAAACACCTTTTGCTGTGCCAAAAGTCATAAAAAACAAGTTTTCTACAGTTTTTTGTGTAAAATATTAAATTGATTTACATATACACTCTTTACAATGTGTTTTATGTTTTTTTTGGCCTGTTGTCTGACTCACTGACGAGTGGGGCCTGCTGTTCCCAGGGCGGCCCCTGCCGCGCCTGTAGCAGCACCGTCCACGACAGCCTACGCTAACATGATATACAATGTACTATTGACTCGTGCTGGTACAAGTTTCAAAGTTCTAGCTCTTATCCTGTAGCAGTAATATGCCAAGAAAACATGCACTACTAGATGGCAGCAAATACGTCAATCAGCTTTGCGAACAGGTACCAGTTACAACCAGTTAGAAAATTAAGCACTTAACTAAAAAAAAATAGTAACTAAGGTCTTATCTCCAAAATGTAAATGACAAAATTAATTTTGTTTTGTACTGTAGTGTATTGCATTGAAGCATTGCTATTATTTTTATAAATAATTATAATTATATTGATAAAATGGTTTTTAGCAAAAACATTTTTTACTTAAGAAATTAAACTGTGAGCCTGCCAAAGTTTTAGCGTTTCAATTTTTAGTACAGTAAAGTAATTTTTTCCGAATTAATTGGCGGGGTCCTGAACCGGATAACCGAAAATCCGGATGATCTGAAACTATACTGAAAATATACCATTATAGACATCCACATCGCATATACAACGATTGTGAATAGCGCCTGCAAACGGTGACTGCCCCTGCATGCGTTTAATGCTTGTAGCGCTCAGCTTATATCTGGATTATTCGGATCCGGATAGACCGGACTTTACTGTACAATGTTAGCTGTAAAGTTGTTTATTTTTATATTTAACGTATATACATTAAGTCTAAATAACTATTGATTTAAATTTATACAAGATTACAAAAATATGTTAGAAAAAACAAGCTAACGAGTATTTAAAGTAGTGTGCTGATGAGGAAGAAGAGTGTTTATTTAAAGATACAGTTCACAAATCATGGTTACAGAAATGTGAAAGATCTTAAATCAAAGTATTTCTTTCCAAAAGGAAGACCAATAAGAAGGTGGAAGCAAGAGGAGTGCAAGGGTTGAATGTGGAGGAAGAGGATCTTGTGGAGAGACAGAATATGGATGCGAGAGGATATGATATGTAAGTAGGCCTATAAAATGTATTCATAACACTATAATTTACTCTTAGTTATGTCAACAGGAAAACAAAATTTTCATGAAATAATAAGGAAACTAAATACAAAAATGTGTGTGTTTATTAGAGATATTTTTTTGGATTCGTTTTTGAATTAGTCAACAAAACTCCTGTACAGAACTTCAGTCGTCGTTAGGCGTTCAACCTGTATGCGGAAAAGATAATAACTTTAAAGAACCCAGAAGACGCAGAAGATTTGTTTATGGTTTGTTTGTTCGGTCCCACAAAACGTCGGTAGATGATGACTGGATCGATTTTGTGTTTTTGGTGTAGGTATTGTGTTGTGTGTTTTATATTGACGAAATCCAGCCATAATTAAAAATTGGCGAGTGAGCCCAATAAACGAGATAGAGACCAACTTCAATGGCCAGACGCTCACACTATAAATAATGCCAGATATACAGGTTTTTTAAAATCTTTTATTCTTGTATGGTAACTACAGGAATCTTAAACCTTCAAGCCGGGAGTTTTTTAACATTCTGCCACCCCTGCCGCGGGTGTTTTTTTCACAAACGTCATTCTTACACAATCACTCACTGACACAAACAATCACACACTAACTCAACTATCACAATCACTATTTTACTTTACTACTTCAAAAAAATTCAATAAAACCGACTATAAACACAGTAAGTCACTATGTGCCATTACACATTTCGTCAGCTTACTTAATATCACTTGTTATGAATAGAAGAATGCATAGAGAAACTCATATTTAGGTTAGAATCATACCTTGATTCATACCGAACGTCCTAAATTTTGCAAGGAGCTGGAATCGTTCCAATATTCACCGATTAAAGACAGCAGCATATGATGGGTTGACACAGAGCATAAATATAATGGCAAATCAAAAGTGGGATGCCTTTTAGCACTGCGTTAATATGACAGCAATCCACGCTGAGGGGTTAATGGACTGCGTACGAGAACATGCTGATAAGTTCTTTAATTACTTTAAAATTTCTACTAGCTCATTAGTCGCGGGAGGTTGCCAGCATAGCGACTTGCAGTGTGATACTAGCGTTTGTTGTTCATCTGCATAAAGATGGCCATTTACTACCATGTAGTTTGGTCAGATGTCTGTCACTTCTTTTGTTATCTGTTTGTAAATCACTGTGACATGTTTTAGAAACAAACACCAATCGTAGTTGTCAAAGATGGACGGCAGTGCAAATGAGCTCATTTGTATAAAAGTTTTTAAGGTCACTATTTTGTTGTCCGTACAAAAATGCAAGCATACAAGAGGTCTTAATGTGGTTTAAAAGTTACGGGAACATTTTAAACATTATTAACCTATGAGGGTTTTTCAGAAAGTACACATAATAGTGAGAAGAGAGAGTAGATGTGGCATGCAAGAAGTAGACTCAGAAGGAGTCCAAACAGATTTTGTGAAATCCAATATGTTTGCATCTTTAATTATAAATCAAAATAGCCTACCGGCTAAACATCTTTAGAGTACGAACGGGACAAGTGGATCGCGGTGGAGGTGTAAAACGTGGTTGTGATCAACATCCGTGTAAATCAAACACGTTGTACTTAACCAGCCCTTATACAACACGGTGCTATCTAGGAGGTCTACAGCCATGCTTACCGCATGGTTTAGCTGGCTGCTTCACTATGATTCGCTTGTACATTCAAGGTCCGTACAAGGTATGAATAAAGTGCTCTTCACTCACTTTTAAGACTCTCTTAGATTCCAGTTCTAAAATATTTTTAACTGTCATTAATCAGAGTTCTGAACATGTGCTGAACAAAGATGCACCTTTAACTATTTTATGAGATATTAGTAAAATGTATATAATGTACCTACAAACGTTTTTAATCGTCATCGTCCACTGTGCATACTAGACACAGCTGGAAAGCTGATGGAGAGGTTGTTAAAACCGAGAATTGGCGAGGTGGTTTAAGCGGCAGGGGATCTTGCGGATCGACAACATGGGTTCCGAAAGGGACACTCAACACTCAGCACCATTTCAGAGGTGGTTGATTCTGTGACGCAAGTAAATCAAGCGAGTCAATCTGCACCAATTGTGCTGCTGGTCCCGCTTGATGTGAAAAATGCAATCAACTAGGCTCTTTGGTGTGATATCCTAGTTGTACTTGAGAGGATGTTTAGAGTACTGGGTACCTTCTTGCCATGTTCAGAGATTACTTAAGAGATTGGCAACTGTTGTATGAGATGGACCAAAAAATCGTGACCAAGACCATCACTTCTGGGGCAGCCCAGATTTTGGTATTGGATCCGGATCTCTGAAATTTTCCTTATGATGGTTTGCTTCAAACTGAAATGCTACATGGAGTGTTTCTGGTACGGTATGCCGACAATGTGGCGGCAGTCATAACAGAACGTTACGCTCAGTTAGCCCAATGGAGGCTAAATCAAGTCATGCATCTGGTGGAGGGCTGGATGCAGGATCACGGCCTTCGTCTGGCAGTCTCCAAGACAGAGATTGTTATGCTAACAAGGCGATGGATACCTACGATTATTCCGATGCGGGTGGGTATCGAAGTGTTCCAAACACAGAGGACAGCCAAGTACCTACCTGGGGGTTGTGCTAGACAACAAGCATACCTACTAGGACCACATCAGGGAAGCATGCCAAAGGGCAGTCAAAGTGATCTCGAATCTTGGTAGACTGATGGCAATTGTCGGTGGACCGAGACCGAGGCTACTGATGACAATAGCACAGGCGATAATGTTCAATTTGAGCTGATGCTACAAAGGTAAAGAAATACCGAACTCGCATGCCTGCGGTGCAGAGGCGAGGTGCTCTCAGAATCGTATCTGCTAACCGAACAGTCTCTCAGGCAGCTGTGCTGGTGAAGACGTGATGTGTACCAAACTTTTTTTGTGTGCCATTGTTTTCAAGATCGTACTGCCTTTGCAACTACAGTTGGTGGTGATCCCACTCCGGAGAACATTGTCGGAAAGATATTGCAAGGTGACAAAAAATGGAAGGCTGTGAGCGACTTTGTGTTGTCCTTTCTGTGAAGAAAGTAGAGGGGCAGTTGCCTTGAGTATGGCAAAAAGTGAGATATTCTGAAACAAAACAGAGGCCAAACACTGAGATGGTGCAATGAGCTTATACTCATTAGTGTTTTGCCACAACATGGGCCTCTAGAAACAGGGCTCCTGGGGTGTTTTTCACACTTGTTCCTCTTTCCTAGAATGGAGGAAGAGGTTTGTGAGTCAAGCATTTCCCTGGTATTGAGCTAAACCATGGGAGATAATCCCTTTGAGACTCAAAAAAAATCTTATAAAAGTTAGCACATATTATCCCCGTTCCCATCATCCTCATGTACGAATGAAATCGATCGGGATAGTTTTTAAGTTCACTGAAAAGGTGGTGGTATTCACCTAGACTGTTTCTTCTTCTATTTATTGGGTGGACTGAAAACTGCTTGTTGGATAGATTTCCCATCATGCAATACTTAGTTGCCGCCAACATTTCATCTATATCCGAACTTGTATAAAACAACATTGCATTAACACAAAATACAGCATTTTTTATTTGGATTAACGCAAAACACTCACTACTCTGCAATGGTCTAAGCTACACCGACAACGTTGGTGACCTCCTTGGTATGTGCAGTCGGCATCGACCACAACCTAAACCTCCTCCGCGACTCACTTGTTGTGGACAGTTTGTTAACACTTGTCCCATAAAGCTCTAACTGTTCTTAAAAATCAAAATGGGGATTCGTTAATGTTTCTTTGGCAATAATACTTACACATCTCTCTTGTTCTTCACCTAGAGCAGAGAAGCCTCCTCCTAGTGTGGACAGCCATGACATGGCGTACTGAAGTTGTCTCAGTTCATAGAAAGTTTTGCATGCCATCTTTGCCCTGGATAAAAATGAAAATGAAAATTGCATGACATTAACAGAAATTATACATTCATTCAAGACATCTTAAGGTTAGGTTACCGGTACCATAATTCTCAAAACAAAAATACAGACACAGGTGAGGGGAAACCAGGTGATGGGGTGAACGGAATACCCCCAACAAGTTGGTGGCTCCTCAGTTTGCAATATTTTGTTGCAAAATCATTAGTTTCAGGTAGTTTTTAGAAGTATCGAATGAAAGCAGCTCTATACTGCTAGGAATTTTGGTTCAAACTACAAACTAAAAGGTTCTGACTATACCATGCATACAATTAAAATTCTTACCATAATAGATCCATTACATGTCTTGAAGGCTGGATAAGCCTGATCATAAGATTTGATTTGTAAAATTTAGCATTCTGAAGTTCATACAAAACTGACAATTTGTATGACATATGTTTTGAAACTAGCTCAATATAATTCTGAGTGGAGTTCAAACAGAAGAGAAACAAAGATAAGGTATAACCATCCATGTCAACGGTTAGTCTTTTGCATGGAGTTGATTGCTTTCTAAACTCACTCATGCTGTAGCTATCCCCATTATACTCTAAATATATTGGAAACCCATTATCTCTTACTATTAATGATTTACTAGGCCTACAATTCATTCCAAAATCATTACTCTGTCTAACAACTTTTAATGAACTAGTAAGATCTTTTTGGATCTGAACAATATCTTGGGCCATATCACAATCATTGCAAACTAGACAAAAGTTTTCCAAGTAGCAAGAATTTTGATATAAGTTGACAAATACAATATAAAAATTATCCATCTTAGATAAGTCTAGTTTTTCTTCATCAAAGACAAATTAAACTAATATAAATATAATAAACTATATATTAAACTAATAAAAATGGGAGACAGAACTGTTAAAATAATACAGAAATACTTTAATCATTACTAGAACACAAAATTTTGAATAAATTGAAATTAATAAATTAAATAATAAAGTTTACACACACTATAACCATGATAAATTATTTCAATTGTTCATCGTCTGCTCGGTTTGTTTAGCTTTTTTCTGTTTTGCTATTTTAGGCAGTCTGAAGTTTTTAGTCCATGTGTCTACAAAGTATTACTGACGTAATAGTTGTCATAAGTTATTAATAATTTGATAATAACAGTATGGAAAGATCTATGCTAGGGAAATGTCGCATCAACACAATATACCAGTATTATATTTTCAAATTTTCTTTTGGTAAAGAAAGTAGTAGAAAAATTATCAGAATCAAATCAAATATTCTTTATTCCGAGACATATTGTACAGTTACAATAGTGTATAGGCTGCGTCAAGTATACTAAAACTAACCAACTACAAGGTTTTTACGTTGAAGTATTCATCCAAGTTATAAAAACAATGTTCAAGGAGAAATTTCTTAATAAATATTTTAAAATCATTCAAAGGCAATTTTTTAACTTTATCAGGTAACTCATTGTACAATTTAGTACCAGTGAACTTAAAACTTGCTTGAGTAATGCTATACTTACACCTTTCAATCATAAGTTTTTTACGGTTTCTAGTCCTATAAATATGAACATCTTTGCTGCACAAAAACTTATCCAAGTTATTTTTAACATACAAAAGACACTGAAAAATGTATACACAAGCTAATGGCATCACAGAAAATTTCTTAAATATAGGTTTACAATGAGTACGTGGTGAAGCACCAGCTATCAGTCTCATGGCTCTTTTTTGTAAAACAAACAAGGAGTTAGCATAGAAATGTTAGAGAAGAAATGTTAGTCTTCTCTTTTTAGACAATATGAAATAATATATACATATTATTTAAAGTGTTTGAATTAATTATAACAACAAAAAAGTAAGGCAAGTAAGTTATGGCATTCTGGTTATAGTACTGAAACATTCTTAGAATTTATACAGTGTACCATTGGCCATACTGCCGAGCTGCTGAGAGAAGTGAAATTTTTAGGAGTTGTTGTGTCGTGTCGTAAGTTGTCAGGTTCTGTCAGTTAGCTGTCACTTTGAACGGATATAATAAATTGGTATAAGGGGTAAAATCGGGTGACTTTAGCTTCTGAAAGGATATTATCAGGTAAGAATTTATGTAATACGACCGTACGTTTATGACTGATTTGAAATGTAATTTTATTTTCTATATTGTAATTAGATATATAGGTTATGAGTGGTAAATAAGTTCCTGTCATAAAACAATGAAAGTTCTAACGACAGTGTTAATAATTGTCTTTTGAAAGAATGATTTATTTTCCGCAGAAATTTATATATATTTGTGTAATAAATGAGTGTGAGCCCTGTTAATATTGTTATCTCAGACCTATAAAACTCAGCATAGCATACATAGTTGACATGAATATTCTGGACTCAGGACAATAGAAAGGTTCTTTTCTGGGCAAAGGATCTACTTAATCATTTTAAAAGTGTAGAGTTAACTGGCTGGATATATTCAGATATGTTTAGAAATCCTATCTGGTTCAGTAGTTTTAATTTTGGTTTATGATTGAATAAATCCCTGACTAATCCCTCCTAACTTAGCATAATAGAAAGGTTACTGATTGAGTAAATGATTTCCTATTATATTTGTTTCAAAGTTGACTAGCTGATACAGTAAAACTAGCTGAATAATAAGATGTTTTAAGTATATTAGGCCTATATATGTTGCCCAGTGATATGTTATTGGGTCATGTAAACCTGAAACTAAATTTCTATATGAGTTTAAACATGATTTCCTCTTAAGACTACCTATTGGAGGTACCTAACTAGTGAAGGTTTTTCATTTGAAATATTTGGGTGATTCGCTGAGCAACTGAATGACTTGATAACCTCATTCTACAAAACTTTCAGATATAATTTCCTATTAGTAGTACAGTGTAGCCTAACTTCGAACAATATATCAAACCTGATTGTATTAAATTCCTTGATTTCTTTGGTTTTACATCAGTCTTATTTTGCACTGCTATAGGTTAAATAAGAAGTTGGGGAACCTTTGATATGTTGTATTGTTGATACTTGGGAGGCATGACCCACTTACCTCAATATTTGGAAGTTTTCTATATTACCTGGAAGTTTTTAATTTAAAATCATTTAATAAAGTAAATTAAACTATTGTTCAAGTTACCTTCTTTTTATTGTACACCAGAGAATTCGGATTTACTTAAGAGGAGTGGGAAGGGTAAATGTTTTTTTATATTTTCTTTTTTTAATGTAGTTTTAAAGAATAAATCTTCCTCTTTCAGGAACTGGTCTCCAATTTATTTATGAAGATCTTAAGTATATTTTTTTAAATAAATTAATATAGTATGTCTCAAGTTTTTTGTTTGACGGTAGCGCTTTATGGCTCATTTACTGAGAATTGATTTTTTGTACAAAGGTACACTTTTCTCAGGAACTAACTTATTACAGATAGGGAATTGAAATTTTCTGTGCATGTACAACTATATAATAACAAGCTACAGTACTAGAATTATTGCATTAAAATATTAGTTGCTGAGAAAAACAGTTTTGTATGTAGAAAAATTGGAAGAAAAATATAGGTAAAAAAAATTTTATTTGCAATTTAAAATTATGATAAAATAATTCTAGTGTTTACAATACATAAAGAAATACACATATAAAATTTCAACTCCATATCTTTTATAGTTTCTGAGAAAAGTGTACCCAAAGTTCACAATTTTAATATGGTGGAGATAGGGCCTTCACACTCCCCTTAATCCTTAAACCCTTGACGTGCTGTGCACACGCTGCCAATGACGCAACAGCTGCCATGCTCTACATGCATATGTCAGTACTGCTGCTACCTTACGGGATTTTTGTAGTAAGCTATTTGGAGCTTCTCAATATTAGCGAATGCTGTAAACCTTTCCAGCATAATTGTTTGTTGTCATTCTGCTGTCTTTGAAAGGTGGAAAGTTGAAAAATATCTCAGCTGGAAGAGCAGATGACAACCACTCGGTTTTCTATGTTTACTGTGATAAATTAAAAATTAAATTATGTCTGTCTGATGTAAAGTGGGGATGCAATGTTTTAGTTTGACAGCATTTTGAACTGAAATATAATTAGTTATTTCCTCTACAAGTGTTTTATGTTTAATAAGTGAAATTTAGTGTCGAAATAGTACATTTTAAATGGAAATTTTGTTTCAAGAAGACATTTCATGATGCTCTTCGATGTAGATTAGAGCCTGGTTCCACCTTTGATCTTTGGACTTCCTGACCCTTGATTTCCTTACTGTACTACAGCTAAACTTAAAATCTTTTCTATTGCAAAATAATAATATTCCTCTGACTTTTACAACTTTCAATAAATAAAAATTATCACTTCATAACAATGTCCAAGACTACGTTTTTTGACTGTGAGCAATGGGCGTACAAAGAAGTCAGTAGCTGCTGGAGATCGAGAATTTATCACCAGAGGCTGTGGTCTTAAACATCATTTGTAGAAAGAGTTCTCAATAGGAAAAAGCTGAAAGATCTGACATCTAGGATCTTACTCCAGGTGGTCAAATAGAAGTGGTAGCTTTCTGAACTTTAATACGAAGCTCCACTTTGAAGTCATGTCTTAGTAGGTTTTACCGAAGTGGATAATAGCCTGAGGCGGGGTGTTTTAGTGGGTGCAAATCCCACACACTGGAGAGTGTGCTGCTCTTCCTCACTGATGGTGCATGATTAGCATTTCCCTGTGTTTCAAATAGCTATAAATAAATAAGATTTAGTATTTCTATATATGTTATTCTAAATTAAAATGAGTTATTTACTACGTGAGTGCTCTGCAATAATAACAAGAAATTTCTGTGTATTTATACAATAACCATTTGAAAGACACTAGATACTTCAATCGTCTGCTTTTTTTTGTCATCAGTTGAGCATCATCTAAAAACAATAATTGATATTTTCTATGGAAAAATTCACAATCCGCCTCCCGTATCCGTCCCTGCCTACTGACTTGTACTTTTTCATGGTTTTCGCAGGACATCCCCAATACCCTTACTCGTTTTAGCAAGGACAACCCACCTCCCTTTTTAATACTAATATTGTGATCATAGCGTAGAACAGCTCTAGCCAGAGTGACAATAAGTTGTGAAGCTTTGTGCTTTTTCATGATGGGATATTGGTCGCCTCTACATTTTTGTCCCAACATTTATTTTTTACTTTTTTATGTACTCTTATTTTTAATTCCAAACATACTTAGATTTTTATTGGTGCATTGATTTGATTGGTGTGTGATTGTGAGTTGGGGCTCCAAAAGAGTATTCCACAAGATTCCAAAGTGTTGCGTAATTTCCATATTTGGCATGTTCTTGAGTGATCAATCACACTGTAAAAGACCCTCTGAAATTTTGTTAGATGCTCTAGAACACTCAAATGTTCTTGATAATTTTTCGAAATTTGTACAGGATGAAAGTTTTAGTTCGTAAATATCTTTTTAAACATATTTTTAGTTAAAAATGGAGTCTTCCTTAATTTTTTACTCCGCCCATTCATTTTTTCTGTCCATCTCATTGCTTAACTTCCTCAAATTTATTTTTCAAAGACCATCTGCATAGGTAAAATAGCACGTTTGCTGTGTCAAGTAAGTTTCTAATACTTCACATGTTGCAATAAAATTGCAGCAGAGTCTGATAATTCGTAATATGTCAAGGATGCTATTGTGGCCTTCTTTCATTGTGGTTTTTTCAATATTACACCCATTTATGTAGTTACATCTCACCCATAGCAATGTCTATCTTGTGAGAAGACTGTCTGTTTAACCTTGAAACTACATGGTCTGTTTACTTATTCACTTAGCTTGCTCAAGTGAGTATTTTTTATACATATAGCTCAATGAATTAAGGAACAGGCTCAAGGTTAGTGTAGAAGAAAATTTCTCCAGCAATGCTTTATAATGGAATACGTTGGTTCATTTATTCTTACTCGAAACACGTGTGGACCATGGTGAAATTACCTATACAACGATTTATGAAGTTTAACACTATAAAGAAGTATCTTTAATGAAGATAAATACAGTAATAGAATGACATACATGTTGCAAAAATAAACACAAAACTGATATAAGATATCTGAATTTTGAAGGATAAATCAAATAATAGTAATTAAAAACAAAACAACATGAAATGATTTGGAAACAAGAATATTGCCCAATTATAGGGGAAGCTTAAAAATAATTAAATAATTAATTGCATGACCAGAAAGCTTTTAAAATCCTAAATCAAATAAAGTCTTACATGAAATCTCTAGTAAAAATAATTTTAGAAGGTAAAAATGTATGTTGCTATATTAAGGGACGTGACATGCAAACATGATAGAATTGAAATGAATATTTTAAAGTAAATGATCAATTTAGGAGCATATTCTTTCTTGTGAGCTGAAAACCAAGTTTGTAAGTTTACATATAGGCGTGTATCTGATCTACCTGTCCCCTTATGTAGAAAAGTTCCTTGTATTAGGACAAACATATTTAACAATATAAACATGGGTCTACGGTGCTTCATTTTCCGTCTATCTGTATGTGTTTTTTACTAATTTCATAATAGAATGTAATCTACAAAGTTTTTACTACTAAAATTCGTACAAATGCATGTAGTATAGTACTTTTGAAATAGTTTAATAATTTTGTAGTTTATTTTCCTATTGTCTTAACTAAGCAAATTTTGTGAAATTTTGATCTTACACTTAATGTTACAAATTTTCCAGCTAGGTTAATTTGATTATTTTAAAGAGCCGCCATTTTGAAATAAAAAATACAACAAATATTTTAATACAGTATTGTACACTCATTTTTGGGGTTAGTTTAGAGATTTAGTCCGAGTTTGAAGTTTTTAAGTTAAAGGGATTACGATCTATTATGAAATTTGTAAAAAAACACAGGCAGACAAATGAAAAACTCACACAGACCATCAGACACACTGCCAAGACGTATACACACTTCCACGAATTGCTTCCCTACAAACCACTTGCTCAAAATAATTGGTATTGTGTAACCAATTATTTAGCCTACTTTACTTTGTATGACAATTCTTTACACGGAACAGGGGGCTTAATAAAGTCAGGAAGTTTTGGAAATAAAATGTTTGCAATATAGAATGCAATAAAGCTAGATGGTTTAAGTATCAAACTCATTACACAACTATTATATTGATGCTATTACACAATTTTGGTAGGATTTTAGTCTGGATTAAACCAGCAAGCTTCAGACTATGGATCCCCTTCTGTGAGCCATATTTTTACATAAATTGTTAACCAGAAAGCGTTTGAGGTTAACATCTTTTAATTTCTTGTCAGTTACAAACTTTTCAATTTATTAGAATTTTCGGTTTGAAACTATTCAATATATTAAATGGTGTCTACCAAACTGGAAAAGTTAGGGAATTTTGTAAAAAGTTCGAAATAGTCAGGAAATTTTTTAGTATCCAATAAAATGCTGGCGGTGGGCTTGCAAAAAATAAGTACATGAAAACTTTCGATACATACTGTGTATGCTGTTCTTCAAAACTACTTTGTTAATTTTCCGTTTGGTGATATTTTATATGTTTAGCAAAACCTTTTGTACCAGTTCCATCAGGTACATTTTTGGTACATCAGGTACAAAGTTCATGAGAACCGGAGTTTTGATTTATGCCGAAAACCTGGAATTTCCTAAGTACTTGTGTGAAAAACCTTGAAAAGTCATGGAATTTTAATTTTGGATTGTTGCAGACGCCATGTATTCAATATATTTTGAATTTTCTGTTTTAAGCTATTCAATATACAAGTATTAGACTTTTCTGTTTCAAAACCATTCAACACATTAGAACTTTCTGTTTCCAACTATTCAACAAGTTAGAATTTTAACTCTAATTTAATCGAGTTTCTATTTATTATTTTTAGCAAATTTCCCATAGGAAAGAAGTTATTACCGTAGGTCTCATGGCAAGACTTAAGCCCGGGACCATGTTATTTTTTCGTCTTTAGGTGCCTAGAGACCAAAAACAATAGTCATTAAAATTTATATATATATATGTACACAATAACTCTCGTAAAAATGGTCAGATTGAGTCCAATTTTGAGGTGTATTCCTACATTTGCTCGGACGGGTTTGTAAACCAGACATATCGGTCAATGGGAACGGGTAGTTTGGGGGGGTTTTGTACCCCTAAAATGGGTTTTTTGCATTTTTCCCATGTAATTTTTAAAAATTTCAAATTTTATCTTTCACTATTAGAATCAGCTTAAAAACTACATAATCTAGTTCCTTAAAGTTTTTTTTTCTATCTCCAACGGTTACTGAGTTATTAAAAAATCTAAACACAGTACGTTGTATTTTGGGGCTCCAATGTTAATCTTATGAAGAATAAAGAAAAATTAATGTTTCACTTATTAACCAATATTTTTGGATGAAACTTGATATTTAGCTTCATATGGTTGAGATCTATCCATTTATGCTTAAAAATCATAGTTTATATGTTTATCATGGCAGCTAACCTGCATACTCTTTTCCCATGTTAATCATATAGAGATTAGGTAAACTCCTTTATTTGTGGACATAAGTTGATGAAACTTGGTATAAATGGTCGAAATATTAATTGGTTACACTAGAAACACCTACTTTTACTGTTCCTCACAGCAGCAAACCTGCATACTCTTTATTATTAAATATTATTATTATTATGTTATTTATTTGGAAATTCGCTGAGTACGCAGGTCTGCTGCGACGGGGGTATTTTTATTAGTGTATAGGTAATGTGACACACTCAACAAACTGATTTAGAGAGGAAATAGTTGAGATGGTTCGTGTAAAGTGAATCATAGTGTACAAGTCTTTGTCATACTTACTTAACCAACAATCTCTAGTTGAGACCAGTTCCTATCCGACAATTTCTCAATTGAGACGAACGTGTTGCAAGAGTGAATCCTTGTTGTTGTTAAGTATATCTTTCACAGTTCTAAATTGTCTCATCTTAGTAAGTGAATGATGAACAAGAACGACATCAAAGATGATGATACAAAACATTTTCTACTGCATTAAAAATATAAGTCTTATTTTTTATTCTTTTGGCAGATAATTTGACCTTAGATATACTTTTTACAATTTACTAATTTTAATATATAAAAAGTGAGTTATGAAAAAAAATGTAAACCCAAGACAACTTAATTGATTAATTCCCATGTGATATACAAAGTATGTGCATATACCGCTGGAGGTAGAAACGATTTTAAAACGTTATCGAATGACCTGTTATTTTTGGGAATTTTATATGTGTTTAAGTTTGAACTATGTTTTGGTGTCAAAGTCTTAAAGTGAGGTTTAATAACATCACATAGGTCTTGACTTTATTTTTGAAAAGTGGTAAGGGTCGATTTTTTATTCTTATTTTTATTAAATTTTAAAGTTTATTATGGCATTTCTCTGTGAAACAATATTTTAGTTTTTGAATTTTTGGACTTTCGCAAGATTAGTATTTGTTTTAATTAGTCTCGTAGAAACCTAACGTTTATAAGAGCGATATGTTTCCTCCGTACATCAGGGATGAATAAAATTTCTAACACCCTTAGGTGACTGTGTTGGTTAACTGTGATTGTTAACCAACTGAAAACCAACTGTTAGCCAATTGAAAACCGTCAGTTATTTTTGTCGCTCCCTAAACATACACTGATTATCGTGTCCTCTAGGATTTCTATAAGTTTTAAAAGTAAATACCCCCGTCGCAGCAGAACTGCGTACTCAGCGAATTTCCAAATCAATAATTTAATATATGACAAGTTTTATAAAAATATGTCCATAAACATGAGAATTATTTGCCTATTCTCCATACGATTAACATAGGAAAGAGTGTGCAGGTTAGCTGCTGTGAGGAACACTGAAAGAAGTCATTTCTACCATGAATAATTTTTATCTTAACATTTATACCAACTTTCATCAACATCTGTTCATAAATAAAGGAGTTTGCCTATTCCCTACATGATTAATATGGGAAAAGAGTATGCAGGTTTGCTGCCGTGATAATCTCATAAACTATGATTTTTAAGAATAAATGGACAGATCTCAACCACATGTAGCTAAATATCAAGTTTTATCCAAAAATATTGGTTAGTATAGGAAATCTTAATTTTTCCTTATCCTCCATAAGATTAACATTGGAGCCCCACAATACAACGTACTGTGTTTAGATTTTTTAATATCTCGGTAACCGTTGGAGATAGAGAAAAACTTTAAGAAACTTAATTGTGTAGTTTTTTTAAGCTGATTCCAATGGTGAAATATAAAATATAATATAAAAAAATATAAATATAAAAATTACTTGTGAAAAACGCAAAAAACCTGATTTTGGGGTACAAAACCCCCCCAAACTACCCGTTCCCATTGACCGATATGTCCGGTTTACGAACTCGTCCGAGCATTTGTAGGAATACACGTCTCTACCAAATTTGGTCTCGATTGGACCATTTTTACGAGAGTAATCGTGTTCACAGACACATATATGTATAATAATTTTAACGACTATTGTTTTTGGTCTCTGGGCACCTAAAGAAGAAAAAATAACATGGTCCCGGGCTTAACTCTTGCCATGAGACCTACGGTAATAGCTACTTCCCTATGGGAAATTCGCTAAAAGTAAAAAAGATGTGGCTTATAAGGTGGGGGAATCGTCATAGCCGTTTAATGTTGGTAGTCAGCAATGCTTTTCACATTTTCCGTTTGTTCTGATTATGTACATTCCTATACTACTCTTTCACGATATTGTAACACAATACTATATACTCAGTATGTAACTATATAATTGTTTGGTCTTTTACCGGAAATTTGGATCTAGATTAGATTTAGATTATTGAAATGGCAACCTACCCAGGTAGGTATTTTAAGCCAAGTATGAATGAGAAATGAGTGTAGGATGATTGTGGCGCGATCTTGTAGTCTTGTTACTGACTAAGGCTGACATGTTCCTTAGACAGGACTGTTAATTAATAGCCCAACAGCCGATGGCAACTAAGGGACCTACAGTTTAACGTGGAATCCGAACCACGGCCTCTGAATTACGAACTGGTCTAATTATGAGGATGGTCTTTGCGGATTAACGTAGTATTCAATAGTGCGGACGTTAATCCACACAAGAGAACACTACACCCATTGACCATCGCTCATAACTATCCACAATTCGTGACCTCCAAATAGCTGGATTACAGGATGACGCCACCATCCCAGTCTATAAGACCTATATAAGTTATCTTATATGTTATAGGTATATAAGATCTATAACATCCTCGGGATGTTTTTTGCAGCCCTCAGACTGTTAGGAACCGTGACAAAGTCAGTTATGAAGAAAGTATAACTAAGTAATAAAGCTAAAGTAAACATTTGTTATTGAGGAAAATATCAAAATATTTTTAAAATACTGTATTAGGAACTAGAACTGAGTTACCTTTAACCAGCACAAAAATTTCAGTTTGATATCTCGAAACAGTTTCGGAAAAAATTTAAATCGAATCGTTAAAAATCTGTTTTCGGTGGATTCGAAAAATATGAAAAACTCTTGACAATTACAGAAAAAAGAAGTTAATAGTGCCAGGAATAATTTAGACAATTATAATGATTACAATAATTAGAATTCAGACAACATATTTTCCACTGAGCAACAACTACTATGTGATATTTCATGCTGTCATTTTAAATGTCCTAAAGAGATAGGTTCTTACCCAACTTTTCTTAGAATCTTGAAGTTCTGACCTCACTTGGTGAAGCAGGTAACCTCAGTAACATTAGGAGTTGCATGTTCAGTTTTAGAAATTCCGAAAAATTTCCTCACTTTGTAACACCTACTCTTACTATAAATTTTATTTTTACTACCCATGGCAACCAAAAATTATTCGAAACAACTGTATGAATAAAACTTTACTTTCAAACATAAATTCGACACGGTTGTTTAAATTTCACAGACATAAACAATCTATCTGTCAGTGTCAGCTGTCTAGCGGTTGTTTTCTGCTTTTGACAGGTTTGCCAACAACAAGACTTAAAATATATTGTGGTAATTATTACTTGTGTATATGTAAACGTGTATGACATTGATACCAGGTGAACACTTGAGAAATGGTTGTCAAAAACCAGTTACAAGCTTGTGAAAAATAGTTTTTTAGGTTCTAAATTTTTATTTGGTTAGAATGTGCTATATATTGTGCTGAACAGCAGAAAACAATTAATAAAAACTTAATATTTTCACTTTGGGACTCCCCTTAAGATTTTTACTTTGCAGCTTGATTGACGACTGAGATTTACATTGTCTGTACTTATTCAGAATTAAGGATGTCTATGTAGCCAATTTTGATACTTAAATAGTAAAAACCAGTCAGAGAATCGACTGGGTATAAGTTAATCAAGTGTATCTACACGTATAAAAACTTGGGGTTGAACCTTTTTATCTTTATTAGCTTGATGAATCCGACTCCTAGGGTTATCTGAATAGCTCGCTTTCTATAGTAAAGTTATTTTCAATAATGAGAATGATTGTAATTAGAAAGTTCAAGCTAGCGTCGAGAAAGGCTTGAACAATTGTGTAGAAGATTTCGACCAGATGCCGTGCCGTCCTGTAGCCAAGGCTATACACTACCTAATTACATCTGGCTTTCCTGTTTTGCTACCTAATTTAATCAAAGCATTATTATAAAGACAATTACTGTAATCTCTACGCAATCACTTCCCATCAAGGTGGATCTAGCACCATAAAACCCATGATATTCCGTAGACAAGTCTGCAATACCTCCATCTTGCAGTTTAGTCCAATAAGAACAGTAGTTATTTTGTGAGAGCATCACTTACCACACGATACTCGTAAAAAGATGGTATATTTATGGTAAAAAGAGAATTGCTTGTTTATTATGAGATATAATTGTGTTGAAATTATATTTTTGGAAAATAAGTTTATTTTTAATTTGACACTTGAACCATCTTTTACGGCTATCGTGTAGCTAGTAATGTTAAATCATTAACATTGTTCATATGGGCCTGAAACGAAGTATTTTGCGATTAAGGCAGGCTGTTAGTGCACGATCTTATGGTCAAAAGATACTGTATTAATTTTCATTTTTCAAATTCCTATTGACAGCTGGGGTTAGTTTGCCTAAACGGCGATAGCGTAAAATCGGAATCATTGCTTATGGTAAAACGTGCTGTATCAATTGTATCAGCTATGCGCAGTAAACCGTATTTGATTGAGGAAAGAAATCGTACTTACTCTGGAATGGCTTATTTCTGTGAAAGAACATTTTCTGAACTATGCAATCTGAATCATGTAAAGAGAAATATACTTAAAAATATTGAAACCATATCAAGGTTAGAACTTAGTTAATTTTAGCGTATTCCCCATAGGGAGGATGCTATTACCGTTAGTCTCACGGCGAGACTTAAGCCCGGGACCATGTTATTTTTCCGTTTTTAGGTGCCCAGAGATCAAAAACAATAGTTTGTGTGTGTGTAAACACGATAACTCTCGTAAAAATCGTCCGATCGAAACCAAATTCGGTGGAGACTTGTATTCCTACATTTGCTCGGACGAGTTCGTAAACCAGACATATCGGTCAATCGGAACGGGTAGTTTGGGGGGTTTTATACTCAAAAATTGAGTATTTTTGCGTTTTTCATATGTGATTTAAACATTTTTTAATTTTGTATTTCACCATTAGAATCAGCTTAAAAAACTACACAATTTATTAGTTTTTCTCTATCTCCAACGGTTACCGGGATATTATAAAATCTATACACAGTACGTTGTATTTTGGGCTCCAATGTTTATCTTATGAAGGATAAGGAAAAATTAATATTTCACTTATCAACCAATATTTTGGATGAAAATTTATATTTAGCTAATAAGGATGGTAATAAGGAAGGAATTGTATTTTTATATTCGTCATAAGAGTAACATTGGGCGCTCTCAGACAACGAACTGCGTTTACCACGGATAGTAAATTTAACTTTTTCTGGAAGTCGTTGAGTAATAATTTAAAATACTATTTGTTCAGTTTTTAAGCTGGTTTTAATGTTGGTAGTCAAATTATACTTTACCTTTATTGTTTTCGCTTAATACAAAAAAATGAATTTTTATATATAAAAGCCCATAACTTTTGAACCGTAATTTTTACTGACATTCGCGTGGTGTCATATTATTTAGTACTCGATGTACAATAAACTACTAAATTTTAATCAAAATCGTTGTAAATTAATCAGATTTTGACGTTTTTAAGGGTTTTTAGGGGCGAACTACTCTTAAAAATAAAATACCACCATCGCACCAGACCTGCGTACTCACCGAATTTCCAAATCAATAACATAATAATAATAATATATAACAAGTTTTAATAAAATCTGCCAATAAACATGAGAATTATTTCCCTATTCTCCATAAGATTAACATGGGAAAGAGCGTGCAGGTTTGCTGCTGTGAGGAACACTGAAAGTAGGCAATTATACCATAAACAATTTTTATTTTTAACATTTATACCAACTTTCATCAACATCTGTCCATAAATAAAGGATTTTGCCTAATCTCTATATGATTAACATGGGAAAAGAGTATGCAGGTTTGCTGCCATGATAAACACATCAACTATGATTTTTAAGCTTAAATGGATAGATCTCAACCCCATGAAGGTAAATACCAAGTTTAATCCATAAATATTGATTGATGTGGGGAATATTAATTTGTCCTTATCCTTCATAAGATTAACATTGGAACCCCAAAATACAACGTACTGTGTTTAGATTTTTTAATATCTCAGTAACCGTTGGAGATAGAGAAAAACTTTAAGGAATTAAATTGTGTATTTTTTTAGCCGATTGTAATGGTGAAAGATGAAATTTAAACATTTTTTACTGACATTCGCGTGGTGTCATATATTTAGACTACTTATGTATTATAAACAAAATTTTTAATCAAAATCGTTGTAAATTAAGGATTTTTGACGTTTTTAAGAGTTTTAGGGTACCACTTATTTTAGCCCGTAAACAATGTTAACTCATATTTTTAACATTGTCATAAAATAACATAAATTAATTAATCCTCCATAAATATTAGAATTTTTATTTCCTCTCATAAAAAATTAAATAAATGATTTATTTTTAAAATATTCCTGATTTTTTTTTATACAGTAAATTTTATTATTAAAAGGTATTGAGACATCTCATAATTATTTAATTACATTGATACTTTATAATAACGATACAACCCATAATATGTTTGAAAACATTGTTTACCAAAAAATCAAAATGGTCTCGATGATACCATTTTTACGAAATCCACAGCCAAATATTAAAAAAACGACTACGGTGTTATATAAGACAAAAATAAATCTCTAATAACAACTAGCTTATATGACCTACGTAATAGCTTCTTCCCTATGGAAATCGCTAAAAATTTAATATATAAATTTATCTAATCCCATCTGTGTTTGTACATCCAGATACAAACACACAGAGACAGACATGACGTCGAAACCCACTTTTCTGGATTCAGGGTACCCCAAAACTAATATATCCACTCTCAACTCAAGTTTGACGAAAACAATTCTTTCTCCATATAGTGTTAATTAATTATCACATGTAAACTACCCGGTACCAAATGTCAAATGTTTATCTATGAGCCGATAAACCTGTTGATAAAAATTTTCCAGTAGCAGGGAGCAAATGACGAAAACTACAGTGATATGGACCAAACGTCCAGATGTCCCCGGAGCGTGATATCGCAGATATCACAGGGTCGAATGTCAGACTTGATGTCTCCTCCCATGTTGATATCGCGATATTAACCAGAACTCTGTCAATTGATCTGCACTAAGGCTGTTTACTCCACCAGTGATAGCGTGTATATGCCTACAGCTAAACCATGATATAACGAATACCCCGTCGTAGCAGACCTGCGTACTCAGCGAATTTCCAAATCGATAACATAATAGTAATAACATATGACAAGTTTTATAATTTTCTGTCGATAAATATGAGAATTATTTGCATATTTTCCATAAGATTAACATGGGAAAGAGTATGCAGGTTTGCTGCTGTGAGGAAAACTCTTATTTTATTTATATAGATGTTAGATAAAGAAGTTTAAAAGGTTATTTAGAAGAGTGGTCTTCAATTTCCATTAATTAGGTTTGTTAGTCTTTAACTGGGTAAACGCCTATGCCCTTTTAAATTAATAAATTAATTTGTATCTCCAAATATCCCCGTCGCAGCAGACGGAAGGACTTCATGTACGCGATATAACAATCGTGCGATGGCATTTTTCTCGTTATTCCTCCATGTTTTAGCCGCCAATAAAAATAATCCTAAATATATTTTATTTATTTTCTCCACCTTCTTGATTTCTATAGGTGAGCAACAATGTATTTTCAGATAGAAAACATGGAGGAATAACGAAAAATGCTATCGCGTGGATCCCGCAGCGGACCTGCGTACTCAGCGAATTTCCAAATCGATAACATAATAGTAATACCATATGACAAGTTCTATAAAAATATGAGAGTTATGGGAAAGAGTATGCAGGTTTGCTGCTGTGAGGGAAACTCTAGTCTTTAAATGGGTAAACGCCTTGGCCCTTAAGGATTTTGTGCGTTTATTTGGGCATATGACAGGGCAGAAAATAACATGTTAACTGGGCGACCAAGTCTCGCCTATGTGTCGCCCAATGGCTATGAGTAGTGCTTGTAATTTATTTTTATTTATTAAAATATCAAATGTACTGGGATTTAAAAACCTTATTTAAAATCGTATTTAGCACTTGCATCTCATTTTTCTAAATTATGTACTTTTCTCTTAGATCGCTTATAATTGTAATTTTGTTTCTTTCCCGTTTGTGTACAGAATTCTCTAGAGGAAAAATACAAATTGAGGAACTATAAGATAATATGAGCTTTTAAGACAAAGAATAATTCGCTTACTTTTACTGAAAGTGTGCAGGGAAGTATTTTAAGTTACTAATTTTAGTTTAGTTTAACACTATTTCAATTTAATAGCTCTATTAAATTAAAGTGAACTTATAACAGGTTCTTTATTTTATTTAACTGATTAACAAAATTAAAAACAAAACAATTTAAAGATTGTTTAACAAAATTAGTAGACACCATTAGATTAGATTAGATGATTGAAATGGCAACCATACCACAATGTAGGTATTTTAAGCCAAGTATGAATGAGGATTGAGTGTAAGATGATTGTGGCGCGATCTTGTAGTCTTGTTACTGACTAAGGCTGACATGTTTCTTAGACAGGACTTATATTGATGGGATTAATAGCCCAACAGCCGAAGGCAACTAAGGGACCTACAGTTTAACGTGGAATCCGAACCACGGCCTCTGAATTACGAAGTGGTCTAATTATGAGGATGGTCTTTGCGGATTAACGTTGTATTCAATAGTGCGGACGTTCAATTCAGACGTCTATCAAATTAGTTTATAAATACAGTAATCTATTAAAAGTGTAAATTAATTTAGTATTGATCCGAAAGTGTTTTAATTTATTATTAAAAACATATGAATAAGTATTATGTGGGAAAAGTAAGCAGTTTTTTAACATGAAGAGCTTAAAATACGTTTTAGGCAAAAGTATTTTGAAAATATTTTGGGGGAGGACACCCGGACCCCTTTCCAATGTCGCACAGTGAAAATCCCTGTTCTTATGCTCTGGCATATGCCCCAACATTTAAACGCCCGGGTGTTTAGCATCGCTAATCTTGTAGTAAATGGTTGGCCATCCTGTTTCCTGGTGGGTCGCGGGCTCGCGGCGTCCTGTCCCTGTCCAGTTCCAGTCGCATCTCGTAGCAGCTGTGCAGTGTTTAACGTTCAGCTGTTCACCGTTCTCAGTGGTGATGAGAACAATCGATTGAAACCCCTGATTCATTCGGTTGTTGAGAAACAACCGATTCAGTCGGTTGGAGTTTTCTAATCGGTTGAATGAATGAACGACTGAAAACATTCATACTTTAAAGCAATCGAAAACATAAATATTTATTTAAAAATGAAATATTTCTTCTTCAAGATTAGATTTTAATCCTGCGTATTATGAAAATTAAAAAGCTATAGAGACATGTACGCTACTAAAATCAGACATGAAACTGATTTCAATTATAGACTGAAAGCAATCGTATGTGTATGAGTGATGACAGTAAACAACTAGGCGAGCTTTTCATGAGCAGGATTCCCAGAATTTTATTTACCATTATCGTATCCAGCGACAAAAATTATCGTACTAATCCAAAATCATTACACAAGCAACAAATACGATTTAATTTCGTTATATTAAGTACTATTTTAAATAAACCCAAGTACTATATATTGAAACATGAATATTTCTATATTCAAACACGTACTAATTAAAATTAAGAAGTAAATTTAGTGATGAAAAATGGTTTAGATTTATTGTAGAAAAATTTACATTTTTTATCTTTGTTTTTACTTCCCTATAGGAAATAGGTTAAATCATAGATATGTCTGAAGAGTATATTTTTATTTTCTATAAATAGCTGTTCTCAGAACCATATGACGTCACTATCGTTACACTTGTGCCTACACCAAAGACAATTTAATTTTTGTTTGTTTCCAATAGTCTCTGCTAAAATCCAACAGAAACTAGACATAACCATTACAAAAAAGTCTTATTTTCCATCTTCTGTGATTCGATAAAAAGTAGTACTGTATACGAACTAGTTATGATTCACAGCATAAAATAAGATTTTCACCCAAAGCACATAAAATCAAATCAAAAAAATCTTTATACACAGGTTAATCTGTACAATAGTGACAATATATGCCTAAAAAAACAATAAATGTTCAAGAAAGCTATTAAAAATCAAATAAAAATAACAAATACTAATGACCTGTGCTGTGTCTGTTAATAGGCATTTTATTACTTTACCAAATCATTCAGTACAGTATTCTGCTCCAATTTAAAATGTTCACGAATTAAATTTGTACATGGAACACTGCTCATGAGTGGTTTCAATCGGTGGATCATTCGATTCGACTGAACAATCAAACCCAACCGATTGACTAGTCGACTGTCGATGTGTTGAATTCAATCGGTTGTACCGTCACTAGTTCGCAAGCGTTCTCTCTTCGCCCCTCCATCCCAGGGTCACCTGTACCCCTCTCCCGCCCTCCCCCTCCACCCGTGCCCAGCTGATTCCCCTCCCCAGCACCAGCTGATAGTTCTGGTATTGCGACTCGACTCCACGGTGTCTCCTACCGCGTATTCCTACACATTCAAGGTACGTTATTCATTTTCTGTTAGGGACATTTAATATTAAATGATTTATAAACAATTCACATATTCCCCTAAGTATTTCACCGTAGTTTGTAAGTTCACCTCTACCACTGCAAGTTACAGTTCTTGTTTCGGTCGATGACGCTAAGCTCAGACTCAATTCCTGCGTCGCTTTCTGTGACACTCGCTTAAACAATAGATTCCCCGGTATTCCTGGAGAAAACGCCTATTCCACGTGCTTTCTATCGGGTAAACAATGGCCTTGTGAATAGAAGAGCTAATACGCAGTTTCCGTGTGAACTGAAAGTCGTCATGTCCTTTCACGCAAGGATCGCGCCTTCTGCAATGCGTGCTCATCTAGTTACGTACAGATTGTGGATACTCCACATTAGCACGTGTGTAACCGGTCCAAATTTGAAGTTGACTTCACTCGTGATTTTGTCGTTAGCGTTTAAAAATTTTGTAACCTCATTTATGTTTGGCCTTGCGTTTACGTATAATTTTGGAAATTTCGTCAAGTTTATTTTTATCATGGGTTTACGGTATTTTATACATTAAGAACGTTAATTTCTAAATATTTTAGTTTTAAAATAATGTATTTTATAATTTTATTAATGCAAAATACATCAGGGAATACAGAATAAATGTAACTCAGTGACTTGAGTTCTGGGAATTGTGCGGAAAATATCTCTCTTGTTTAGTTTGAGTGTCAAAGCTATGTATTTTTAGTGTACAAATGTGAAGCTGTTATCTTTAACTAGTACTGTATTTAATTGCTAAAATGATATTTACGAAAAATACTAGTCAAAGGAACGCTTAGACTAGTATTTTAATAGACACTAAATACAAACGTACATAGACATTTGTTTTGTATTTTTTAACTATTTACACGATTAAGTATTCTATCAAGAAAATATACGTACGTAGCGTTTATATTGAGTCATTTGGGACACTATTATTTATAAACTACATCTAGGTGCCTGTGTCTATGTGTGTAGATTTTTATCATGAAAATATACGTACATAGACGTTTAAAGTGTATTTTGTGACTGTTTATTAATTAAAACTATGCGCTATTTCTATGTGAATAGTATTTTATCATGAAAATATACGTACATGGACGTTTAAAGTGTATTTTATGACTATTTATTAATTAAAACTATGCGCTGCTTCTATGTGTATAATATTATATCATGATATACGTACTTAGACGTTTAGAGTATATTTTTTGACTGTTTATCAGTTAAAATTATACGCTTTTTCTATGTGAATAGTATTTTAACATGAAAATATACGTACATGGACGTTTAAAGTATATTTTGTGACTATTTATTAATTAAAACTATGCGCTGTTTCTATGTGTATCGTATTTTATCATGAATAATATGTACTTAGACGTTTTAAGTGCATTTTGTAACTAATTATTAACTAAAACTAGGAGATATCTGCTTCTATCTGTATAGTATTTTATCAAGATACTTATATGGTTTATTTTTATTGACGTTTATTGTTTATTTTGTGAAACAGATTTGTAATGTCATTTTAACAGAGATTTATATTTTTTGAGAGAAGTGTTTTTAAGTTTATATCGACTTGTCATCTTCGTATGAAATTTAGCAACCTTTTTGTAACTAGAATAATGTTTAATAATTTGTAAATGAGAATTAATTTTATTACCAATTCCCTTATAAATGTATTATAGATTCGTCGAGTCCTTCGTCATTTTGCCGCCGAATTGTAATTTTTTTAAATGCGATTGAACCCTAACTTTAATCAACCTGAGGTCAACAAATTAATTCACGATAAACACTTTATGATTATAACCTTGAGACATGTTACTAAATTTGTGTTTGGAGAACAAGCTGTCTTAAATTAGTCTTAAACATCTGATTCGGCCTACTTGTTATGTAGTAAAATATTGCTTGCTGGGTTGTCTCATCCTCTAAAACAACTCAGTTTAATTTTTGTGGCGTTTCGGATCTTAGCGCAAATAACAAGATGTTTTAAATTATTAACCAGACTTCTGAGACGTCCAGAGTTCTGGACGTCCTATTTGCATCTGGACGTCAGGGTCTGATCATGGCGACTACTACGTTTGTTCCGAAACAGGGTCTGATCATGACGACTTCTACGTTTGTTCCGGGACAGGGTCTGATCATGACGACTTCTACGTTTGTTCCGGGACAGGGCCTGATCATGACGACTACTACGTTTGTTCCGGGACAGGGCCTGATCATGACGACTACTACGTTTGTTCCGGGACAGGGCCTGATCATGACGACTACTACGTTTGTTCCGGGACAGGGCCTGATCATGACGACTACTACGTTTGTTCCGGGACAGGGTCTGATCATGGCGACTACTACGTTTGTTCCGAAACAGGGTCTGATCATGGCGACTACTACGTTTGTTCCGAAACAGGGTCTGATCATGGCGACTACTACGTTTGTTCCGGGACAGGGTCTGATCATGGCGACTACTACGTTTGTTCCGGGACAGGGTCTGATCATGACGACTACTACGTTTGTTCCGGGACAGGGTCTGATCATGACGACTACTACGTTTGTTCCGGGACAGGGTCTGATCATGACGACTACTATGTTTGGTCCCGGACTGGGTCTGATCATGACGACTACTACGTTTGTTCCGGGACAGGGTCTGATCATGACGACTTCTACGTTTGTTCCGGGACAGGGTCTGATCATGGCGACTACTACGTTTGTTCCGAAACAGGGTCTGATCATGGCGACTACTACGTTTGTTCCGGGACAGGGTCTGATCATGGCGACTACTACGTTTGTTCCGGGACAGGGCGTGATCATGACGACTACTACGTTTGTTCCGGGACAGGGTCTGATCATGGCGACTACTACGTTTGTTCCGGGACAGGGTCTGATCATGACGACTACTACGTTTGTTCCGGGACAGGGTCTGATCATGACGACTTCTACGTTTGTTCCGGGACAGGGTCTGATCATGACGACTACTACGTTTGTTCCGGGACAGGGCCTGATCATGACGACTACTACGTTTGTTCCGGGACAGGGCCTGATCATGACGACTACTACGTTTGTTCCGGGACAGGGCCTGATCATGACGACTACTACGTTTGTTCCGGGACAGGGCCTGATCATGACGACTACTACGTTTGTTCCGGGACAGGACCTGATCATGACGACTACTACGTTTGTTCCGGGACAGGGCCTGATCATGACGACTACTACGTTTGTTCCGGGACAGGGCCTGATCATGACGACTACTACGTTTGTTCCGGGACAGGGCCTGATCATGACGACTACTACGTTTGTTCCGGGACAGGGCCTGATCATGACGACTACTACGTTTGTTCCGGGACAGGGCCTGATCATGACGACTACTACGTTTGTTCCGGGACAGGGCCTGATCATGACGACTACTACGTTTGTTCCGGGACAGGGCCTGATCATGACGACTACTACGTTTGTTCCGGGACAGGGTCTGATCATGACGACTACTACGTTTGTTCCGGAACAGGGTCTAATCATGACGACTACTACGTTTGTTCCCTGACTGGGTCTGAACATGACGACTACTACGTTTGTTCCCTGACTGGGTCTGAACATGACGACTACTACGTTTGTTCCCTGACTGGGTCTGAACATGACGACTACTACGTTTGTTCCCTGACTGGGTCTGATCATGACGACTACTACGTTTGTTCCCTGACTGGGTCTGAACATGACGACTACTACGTTTGTTCCCTGCCTGGGTCTGAACATTACAAGTACTACGTTTGTTCCCTGACTGGGTCTGAACATGACGACTACTACGTTTGTTCCCTGACTGGGTCTGAACATGACAACTACTACGTTTGTTCCCTGCCTGGGTCTGAACATTACAAGTACTACGTTTGTTCCCTGACTGGGTCTGAACATGACGACTACTACGTTTGTTCCCTGACTGGGTCTGAACATTACAAGTACTACGTTTGTTCCCTGACTGGGTCTGAACATGACGACTACTACGTTTGTTCCCTGACTGGGTCTGAACATGACGACTACTACGTTTGTTCCTTGACTGGGTCTGAACATGACGACTACTACGTTTGTTCCCTGACTGGGTCTGAACATGACAACTACTACGTTTGTTCCTTGACTGGGTCTGAACATGACAACTACTACGTTTGTTCCTCGACTGGGTCTGAACATGACAACTACTACGTTTGTTCCTCGACTGGGTCTGAACATGACAACTACTACGTTTGTTCCTCGACTGGGTCTGAACATGACAACTACTACGTTTGTTCCTCGACTGGGTCTGAACATGACAACTACTACGTTTGTTCCTCGACTGGGTCTGAACATTACAAGTACTACGTTTGTTCCGTGACTGGGTCTGAACATGACAACTACTACGTTTGTTCCTCGACTGGGTCTGAACATGACAACTACTACGTTTGTTCCTCGACTGGGTCTGAACATTACAACTACTACGTTTGTTCCCTGACTGGGTCTGAACATTACAACTACTACGTTTGTTCCCTGACTGGGTCTGAACATTACAACTACTACGTTTGTTCCCTGACTGGGTCTGAACATTACAAGTACTACGTTTGTTCCCTGACTGGGTCTGAACATGACGACTACTACGTTTGTTCCGTGACTGGGTCTGATCATGATTTGAATTTATTTGGAGGTTCTTATTCTTCTCTGATGATAAGGTAGACTGCGTATGCCCTAACCTTTTCATTCTTTAAATTATTTCTTTCCGTTGGCTCTAGATTATTCCACAGGAATGCGTGACTATACTGTGGCCTCATAATCCTCCAGAATCTAACATCGCTTACTCTAAATTTTAAATCTGAAGATTCAAATAGGGTTAGAATATGTTTAACAAGCAGTCATTTCTTTGTTTGAAATTCATTATTTATACAGGCTTTGTCTGGATTATGTGTTAATTGTGTTATGTTTTAGATATTATTTCACCTGAGGACGGGATCAGATTCCAGATCCGAAACGTCGTGAAATTTTGTTTGACATAAAATCGTGATGGAAAATGTCTGAAATAATAATTTAAGTAACGAGCAGTCATTTGTGCATTGTCGACTCCGCTTGGACCTTCTAATTCTTCTGAATATAATATTTGATACATTAATTTTTAAATCGAAAGATTAAAACAGGTTCAGCAGATCTTATTCCATTGGCTGTTGGGCTATCAATTTTAAGTTTTGTCTAAGGGACATGTCAGTAATAAGTCTACAAGATCGCGCCACAATCATCTTACACTCATTTCCCATTCCTACTTGGGCTTAAAATACCCTACCTATAATAAATGAATGGTTTAAACACCTCAACTGTCAATGTGACCCTTAAGCGGTGGTTTTTTCAACTCACTACTGCAGTTTCGACACCACGTGGGGTCTTCATCTGGTGAACTTCAGGGCGTCAATTTTGTCCAGAAATTCAAAATCTGTAATATGTGTTGTTTTAATGTACTTTTCGTGTCGTTTTGTGTCTGTGCTATCAGAGTTTTTATTTTATTCTTAATGACGACGTCCTCTGGACAAAATTGACGCCCTCAAGTTCACCAGATGAAGATCCCACGTGGTGTCGAAACTGCAGTAGTGAGTTGAAATACCCCCGTCGCAGCAGACCTGCGTACTCAGCGAATTTCCAAATCAATTATAAATAATAATAATAATATATGACAAGTTTTATAAAAATCTGTCCATAAACATGAGAATTATTTGCCTATTCTCCATAAGATTAACATGGGAAAGAGTGTGCAGGTTTGCTGCCGTGAGGAACACTGAAATTGGGCATTTCTGCCATAAATAATTTTTATCTTAACATTTATACCAACTTTCATCAACATCTGTCCATAAATAAAGGAGTTTGCTTATTCCCTATATGATTATTATGGGAAAAGAGTATGCAGGTTTGCTGCCATGATAAACACATAAACTATGATTTTTAAGCATAAATGGATAGATCTCAACCAGATGAAGCTAAATATCAAGTTTTATCCAAAAATATTGATTAATATGGGAAATATTAATTTTTCCCTATCCTCCATAAGATTAACATTGGAGCCCCACAATACAATGTACTGTGTTTAGATTTTTAATATCTCGGTAACCGTTGGAGATAGAGAAAAACTTTAAGGAACTTAATTGTGTAGTTTTTTAAGCTTATTCTAATAGTGAAATATAAAATTAGAAATTTTTAAAAATTACACGTGAAAAACGTAAAAAACCCCATTTTGGGGTACAAAACCCCCCCAAACTACCCGTTCCCATTGACCGATATGTCTGGTTTACGAACTCGTCCGAGCATTTGTAGGAATACACGTCTCTACCAAATTTGGTCTTGATCGGACCATTTTTACGAGAGTTATCGTGTTCACAGACACACACACACACACACACACACACACACACACATATATATATATATATATATATATATATATATATATATAAATTTTAACGACTATTGTTTTTGGACTCTGGGCACCTAAAGAAGAAAAAATAACATGGTCCCGGGCTTAAGTCTCACCATGAGACCTACGGTAATAGCTTCTTCCCTATGGGAAATTCGCTAAAAACCACCGCTTTAGGATCACATTGACAGTTGAGATGTTTAAACCATTCATTTATTATAACTGTGTGATTCGGAGGCTAACAACATGAAAATATCCTACCTGTGTTGGTCGCCATTTCAAAAGGTTATCTAATCTAATCTACACAGGTGGTGATGCTATGCCGCCCCTATTGGGGCCTCCTAATCGTTCAGAGCGTAACCTGTAACATCAGTACAGTAGAACCTCGATTAACCGTCACCCTTTTAACCGTCAGTCTCTATTAACCGTCACCCCGCTAGCGCAAAAAAAATTGTTTCCGCGTCAGCACCGAGCCGAATCGTCTGTTGAGGCTCTATGATGAGTGGTGACGACTGTACTGCACACCTGCAATGTGCGTGAATCATTGGCGGCAAGGGTAGTGAGTGACCCAGCTGGTTAATCCCTTACACTGTCTTCTGCATTCTACCGCTACTGTTTCATTTCAGTTCAGTATGGTACGTGGCTACAGTGAACTGAAGTTATTGCCAATTTCAAATGCGATGCCTACTAGTTTTTTAAGTACTTTACCGTTTATTGTTGACAGTTCTGTGTTTACTTAGTGTGTAAATGCTCTTCTGTTATGGCTGAGAAACAGAAAACGTGTAGTTTTTGGGACTCGACAATTAATAATAAATTATTAAACGCTGGTGCTTCTTCTCTGAAAAATTAGAAACATGACTGCCTGAAAAGCTCGACGGGGAAAGAAACAAAAGAAAATGACGGATTATTTTAAAAACTAAATACCGGTAACGTAAGTTTTGAGAGTAAAAGTACATGTACAGTTGATATTTAATTGTTTTCTTAATAAAGTATTTTTCACTTGAACTGGCGTAGTTTTGTTTTTTCTCATTTAAAATAAATTCACATTAAGTCAAACCATGAAAATTATTTAGGACTTACAATGGCGCCGTTATAACATGCAAGGCAGTGAATTGCGATGTTGCCACGCCGAACACTGTCTAGGTGCGAAGTTGTATCGGCGCTATTATTATTTCTGTTATCCGTCTATTCGGTTATCCGTCATGGTCCCAGTCCCGAGGGTGACGGTTAATCGAGGTTCTACTACTGTACTAGGCGACTAGGCGCCGACATGTGGAGGTGGCGCGCTCCGGTGATAGTGAGAGTAAACGAAAGCTTGTTCCGGACGATTGCGTCGGATACCTAATAACATTCTGTACCTCGACCCAGGTAGATTTCACCGCTCTGCCACCGACCGCCGACCATCGACCCCGCTAGTGCCTTACTCACTCCATCCGTCATTGGAACCCGCTTGCCCCAATGATCCTGATCATTATTCGTCCCTAAACATTGGATTACGCCTTCACCTTTACATTTTGCCTGGTTCTGGGGTTCGTGTACGGCCTTGACAAATACGATAATATACCTGTATCGTGAGGTTCGGATTCCCTTCTTGGAAAGAGCTTTTCCAGACTGTGTCAGTAGTACACAGTTGCCTTCTGTGTCCCCATTATTAAATTAACAATTAGTTGGACTTTTCCAACGCGTTTTTTTCTTAAAATCTACACAACGTTTAGAGAGTTGGTTAAACTACTCCCGTTTTCAAGTGCCTAACGATATTTACATTTATACAAACAAAGGGGCTATTTCTATATATAAAAAACCGGTCAAAAATACAACAAAAAATATAGAGTTTAACCTGTAATTTATATGTATATATTTTTTGTTGTGTTTTTTTACCGGTTTCTTTTATATATATTTTTTCCAGTAACCTTTTGAGTTTGAAATTTAATAATTATTAAATGAATATCCTGTTTTCCAGCAAAAATAAATATTTAAGTGAAATACCTCCACTCAGGTATAGACTTGAAGGTTTTCTTAATATGTCAACATTGCACAAACCTAAAATTTGAAGACCAACCTGGATTTAAATAATATGTTTTTTATGTATGTATTATTTGTTTATGCATTTATATGTATGCAGTTTTTGTTTTATACAAGGTGTTGTACATTTATTTACATAAAGAATTTAAAAAAAAATTGTCTGGAGATACAGCCAAAGTGCACCAGTATTCCTAATTTCATAAACATCTCTCGATCAGTGTGATCTCTGAGTTTGTACACAGACAGACAGACATCCGTTCAAAAACCACTTTTTTGGATTCAGGGAGCCTCTACAACAGATATATCCACTTTAAGCTCAAATTCGTAAATTTTGACGAAAACAATACTTTCTCAATAAACATTACGTACTATGTACTGAAATATCCGTCATCCATGTAAAAATGTATTAATTGAATCTAGTGTTCTCACGGTATACGCTTTATATATTCAAGAGGTTCTCCTTTTAACTTTCAAAAATAAAGATTTATTTACAAAAGTAAATAAATCACAATACGAGACATGGGGAAAATCTGGCATATCCTCTCCACAGAACAACAGTTATGAAAATAGCCCAGCATATAGAGGGGTCCAATTTTTTAATAAATTGCCTGCTACAATAAAATCAATCACCTCTCTGAACCATTTTAAAAAAGAAGTAAAGAAATTTCTCCTCTCAAAAGCTTTTTATTCTATTGCAGAATTTTTAAACACTTAACTTGTTTTGAGACAGACACTACTTGCTTTTATATATTATGTTAAGTTAATTTATCTTTAGTTACCATATTATACGATATTTACGACAATACACGATGTTTGTAACAAAAACTATTGTTCAAATCTTATGTGTAAATAAAGTACTTATGACTAAGGGAGAAAGTAAAAAATTGTTTTTAAGAGTCAGCATCAGTGGTAGCCATCTTGAATTTTAGTCCCGTAAGAGCAATGTTAAATTCTGGCGGAACATACCTTCACTTTGGCGTCTGTAGTGGCGTTAATTATCAAAATACCAATGTAAAACTTTGGAAGTACATTGATGAGATGTGGCTCAAGGGCATGACCTTTTAATATGTTCAAAAATTTAACTTGATATAAAAACAAAAATCCAGGAATATTTTACAAAATAAATCATTATTAGTTTTTTATTGGGGCGAAAATAAGAAGTTCTGAAATGTGGTGCCCTGGAGGACTGTAATACCTTTAATTTGACACCTCTTCCGTTAATTTATGACAATAGGTCAAGGAGATATAGGCGCCAGAATTTAACATTGCTCTTACGGGACTAAAATTCAAGATGGCTACCACTGATGCAGACTCTTTATATATTTTAGCCATTTGGTCCCCTTAATACAAACATTTTACTGGAATTAGATGCAGGGAAAGAAGAAATGACTCTGAGTTGTGAGTATAGTGCGAGCGGTGACTTTCTTTCGGTCGGATTGACTCGAGCAGTAATAGCTGGTTCAAAACTGAAATTGGAAACTGGCAGATTATTTGACCGAGGTCTTGCGCAAGAAGCTTCACCGCCTCGTAAGACCACCAATGGTAATGGGGCGGTCTACCCCTCGGAGCGACTAAATAACAAAATTGCCCAAATTTGGAAATAAGCTTTGCTGAGGTTTCTAATAATCCTATTTTGATTGCAATAATTGTGTTAGCAGTGCACAGTACACGGGTTATGGAGTATAGAGGAACTTTACGTTAGCCTGATTCAATAAAAGATTTGGTTTTAGTCCAGTCAATGATGCTAAAAATAGAGTAAACTGTGTATTTATCTCATACAGCACCGATCTGTATGAACATTTGGGCTCAACCATAGAGTGGTGTCATGATTTTCTTTCCACGTTTGGTGTCTTCTTATGGAGAATAGGAACCCTCTTATTTATTGATAGATATTGATGTTTAAAAACGCTGAGTACGCAGGTTTGCGGCGACTAGGGTATTTATATCGTATGGTCTACGACTTAACCACGGTATAAGCAATGACAATCTAACAATATATAACAATTACGATTGCCTTTGGTATAACGTAATTAAACAAACATGACCCAACGAAAAAGACAAAAATAATGTTTGTATTTACTTCCCTGTGGGAAATAGGTTAGATAATGGATATGTCTAACGGGAATGTTTTCAATTCATCTAAACAGCTGTTCTTATTCTTTTATATTAAAAATTCGATACAATAGCCCTGGTAGTTTCTATGGAAACCTGTTACATATTATCCATCTTAAAAATCACCAACACCCCCCCCCCCAGAGCTAAGACTGTAGCTCCCCCATGTATATGTAGTATATGAAGTATTGACCCCCATGTCAATACTTCATATACTACAGAAAACAAATTTTCAAAACAAAAAAGATTTTGAAAACAACCCTCAACAAAGCAAACAAAACAAAATTCTACAAATTTTATGCAAATGTAAAAGTGATGGTAAATTCAATTCACTTCGTGGAAATATCAAAATATTTGAGATGGTTTAAAACATTAAAAAAGGTTATGTACATTTTTTCCGAAGCCATTTATTTAGAAAATTGTAACTTTTTATTTCGGTCGTGTGGAAAATATGAACTACATGGAAGGAAAATGAATATTATACTTCCTAAAAGAAATTAAACTGTATTTCAGAAAATATATAGTTTATATAGTTTACAATATAAAATGAATAAGGTGTCAACTTTAACATACAAACATACTATCAACATACATTTACTAGAAACGAATTTTTGCCTAAATTTCCGTGATTCGGATACCACGTTAAACTCAGCGAGCACATAATACACATACATTCTGTTGTGTGTTCGCTGATTAAATTGTATGTCCCTTAGTAGCCATAGGCTGTTTGGCTATTAATTAACAGTCCTGTCTAAGGAACATGTCAACCTTAGTCATTAACAAGACTACAAGATCGCGCCTCAAACATCTTACACTCAATCTTTATTAATACTTGGCTTAAAATAACTTCGTTGTAGTATGGTTGCCATTTCAATGATCAAATCTAATGAAATCAAAAATCAAATCTAAACTATAAGTTGTTCTAAGAAACCCTCGACGAATTTTAGTTCATGAAATTTTGGTTGCTATGGACACATTGGCAATTCTGTGTGATTTGTAGCTATTTTTCTATTGTTCGACAAAAACAGCTGTATTGTTAGTTATGTCTCCCGCTAGAATATTAGTTTAAATTACGTATTTTGACATGGATATGTCTTAGCTCTGGGGAGGGGGGTGTTGGTGATTTTTAAGATGGAAAATATGTAACAGATTTCCTTAGAAACTATCAGAGCTATTGTATTGAATTTTTAATATAACAGAATAAGAATAGCTGCTTAGATGAACTGAAAACATTCCCTTTAGACATATTCATGATCTCAACTATTTCCCAAGGAAGTAAATACAAACATTTTTATTATAATTTTTGTAAAAAATAATAGACACTTCATTATGTTTTATATATGAAAATGAATCCCCAAATTCTCATCTTTTCAATGATATAAGTGTAATAGCGCTTTAACCCCACTTTTGGGCTTTAATTTGTCGATAATACACAACATGTCACAGTGGTCCATTCAGATCCTGTCAGTTCACAGTTGAAAAATAGTGGTCCATTTTTGGACCACTGCAAGATAGAGGGTTAATCCCCAGAACACCTGCAAAATACCCGAAAACTGGGAACACTACAGAGGAGTGAGGACCCCGAAGATGTTAGGAGCTACGATAGGTTTCCCCCACTGCCTTGACAGCCAGTGGACCGATTCATCCCATTTAGTATGGTGCTCGGTGGGACCGATTGTACTACGGTAAAGAAATTTCCAAGCTTTCTCTTGTTTCCGCAGTGTCCCTGACATGTTTGCATACATGGAGACAGAGAGGTAAGGCTTGTGAGAAATAAACGGCTTTTAGTGTACAGAAACGTACTTTTCTGCCTTTGAAAGTAAACTTTTAAATGGATACAATAACAACATACCCCCGTCCCAGCAGACCTGCGTACTCAGCGAATTTCCACCTCAATAATATGGCATAATAATACAAGTATATGACAAGATTGATCAATCAATATCTGTTGATAAATTAGAGTATTTGTCTATTCTCCATAACATTAACATAGGTAAGAGTATGCAGGTTTGCTGCTTTGAGGAACACTGAAACTAGGCATTTTTACCATAAACTATTTTTATCTTGACCATATACTAAGTTTTATCATTATCTGGACAAATGTAGCAAAGAGGTTAAGAATCTTCTTTTGTCACGCTGTTACTACAGCATTAAAAACATTTTAGTCTAATTTCGACTATCTCTGTCGAACAGTTTGTTATGGTTTTATAATTTTAATTTTAATAATTATTCCTGTAATTGGGACTCTCACCTTGTTTTGTAGTTTTTCCTAACGGGGATTGTCACTAAAATATCCAAAGCACCCCAGGGATCCTCCTACGTTCGCAGGACCAAAAGAACGTCCTGCTTCCTCAGGGAGTAGGTCCTCTTGCAACACGCGCCTCACGCACTCTTTTGTCTTTTGTGCGTGCCAATAATTTTGTGCAAATAATTTTTTATCATAATTTCCACCTCACCATAAAGAAAAACATGTCTTTCAAAAGTAAAATTATTCCTGTAAGGAACACTTCTGTCATGACGCTATTACGCAGTTTGTAACTGTCTTAAATAGAGAGATTTGAGTTTGAGTTTACTCGCGGGGTATTTACCCGACCCACATCGCTACTGGTACTGACCTAGTCAAACCTGTGGCGGGCGAGCGGGTGACTCCTGTCAGATCATGAGCGGTCGCCTCTCAGCCTCTGGCTAGCCGGTTAGTCTGACTCAAGCCACTCACTGTACATCGCTGTGTCAAGTTTCACCGCATAGATCTTGATGGGCAGTTGAGGCGTTTTTAAAACAAAGTGTATTTTTAGCGGTGTGATTTTTAAGTTGGTAGCAATGCTACACACAACAATCAAATTGAAATTTACAGCTGACTTTTGTTTATTGTCTTATTTCGATATTTGTATTGTTTGGTGCTCATTCTGTTAATGTTGTAACCAAGAATAGACTTAAAAAAGAGGAAAGTTTGCGAAATAGTAGTTCTGTTCGGGGAATTTTCGTAAGATTTTTTTTCAATGATGATACTAATTTTTGGTTGCGCGGCTATGGCAAAAAGGCATCTCAAAACTAAAAAGTAACATGGCCCCTTTATATCAACATCTATTCATTTACAAAGGACAGTGCAACTTGGTTATTGCGGCCTCGGCCGTAACGTCAACTCGGATATAACGTAATTTATTTTAAGGTCCCGCCAAACTATAGGTATTTACATAGGTAAAACCTCGGATGTAACGTCAAGAAAATCGAGCCGGGATGAAGGAAACGTATAGCTAAAGAGAGGAATTTCGGTCGGTAGTGCAACGTGAGGGCCGCGGCTATTGTTTAGCTAGATACCCCATTCTATTTTTATAAACGGCATTTTATTGCTGTCTTACCGCTAACCACCCCAACCCCCATTACCCTATATTCGCTGTCGCCGTCATCAAGGCCAGTGTCAGTGAGTCACGTCGCGTCAAAGCACTGTGATACCGTTTTAAATTAAAATTATGAAACCTCTTTTATAGTGTCACTCTGATATAGCGTCATTAATTGTGTGGTCCCTTCAATGACGTTATAACCAAGTTCCACTGTACTAAGATTATTTTATTTGAGAAGTGGCAACACTGGTACAACGGACCTTTTACATACCACACGAAACATTAATCTTACAGTTTTTAGGATCCCTAAAGTCAACAAATCTTTTATTAAATATTCTTTTCAATTTACCGGTCTTAATTTGTTTGATAAGTTACTACGTTACATCTAACGTAAATCTAAGGTTAGGACGACTATTGTTTTTGGTCTCTAGGCACATAAAGAAGAAAAAATAACATGGTCCCGGGCTTAAGTCTTACCATGAGACCTACGGTAATAGCTTCTTCCCTATGGGAAATTCGCTAAAACAATTGTGTTGCCTCTGGTTGAACGGCCAATCCCCATGGGGAGTGAGTCTTACCATGAGACCTACGGTAATAGCTTCTTCCCTATGGGAAATTCGCTAAAACAATTGTGTTGCCTCTGGTTGAACGGCCAATCCCCATGGGGAGTGAATGTGCGGTTTCGGCAGGGATTGCGAGGTCGCCCATCGCATGACGCGTCAGCCTTGGACCATGAATAACCACGGGCCTTCTCCGGCGCTCGCCTCGCCCCCGCAGCCTCCAGCCTCATGCCGCTCTGACTGGGTTTAGCTATTTCAGAGATGTGAAAATAATGGGAACAGTCAGGGGACAATAAAAACATTGAAAATAAACGGTACCAGTGAACTGACACATACTTTCTCCCTTAAGTAAATTAAAAAAAGACAATCTGTAATAAAACTATCATGTTCTACAAAGTTAATCTAAATATCATTTAATAATTTATTGTTTCAAAAATAATCATCCAATTTCTAAAAATAAAAACACGAGAGACAAAGTTAAATTAATTGTTCAAATTGTATGGGGGGGACAACCCCCCCCCGTAACACCAAGCTTTTTTGAGCTGGTTTTGTTCGGTGATTTGACCTTACGCTTCATACCAAGTTTCATGGAAAACGGTTGGAAAGTAAGGAAGAAATTGATTTTTTTTATATTCTCCATAAGAATAACATTGGGCGCTTTCAGACAACGTACTGCGTTTATCGTGGACAGTAAATTTAATTTTTCTCTGGAACCGTTAGTCGTAGACAAATAATTCAAATTACTAATTTGTTTAGTTTTTTAAGCTGGTTTTAATGGTGCCAGTCAAGTTATACTTTACTTTTATTGTTTTCGCTGAAAATTTAAAATTTTGATTTTTTAGACATTTAAAAGCCCATAACTTTTGAACCGTCATTTTTACAGATATGCGGGTGGTGTCAAATTATTTAGTACTCTGTACACTATAAACTGTCAAATTTTAATAAAAATCGTTAGAGCCGTTTTTGAGAGATTTGGATTTTTCACGTTTTTTAAGGGTTTTTAGGGGTGAACTACCCTTAAAAATCAAAAATTCAAAAAAATGAAAAAAACGCCTGGAGATACCGTGAATATATACATACATGCCAAATTTCATCTAAATCGGACCAACGGGGTAGGCTGTGGCACTGTACACATCCAGACACACACACACACACACACACACACACACACACACACACACACACACGGACGGACAGACATCACGTCAAAACCCACTTTTTTGGATTCAGGGGACCCCAAAACGGATATATCCACCCTCAACTCAAATTCGAAAATTTTGACGAAAACAATACTTTCTCCATATACTACGTATAAGGGGAGAAAGTAAAATACGTACCAGTAATGCCAATAATAATGTATAAAGGGGAGCTACATTTTATAGCCTAGCGATGCTCCAGATCTAGTCCCATCTGTGGTTCAAGTACTCGCCCACCGAGTAAAAAGCTTCGTATAACAGAAGGCGCTTCAGCATTGTTTTGAGTAAGTTTGGATTTGCAGCCTTGTCAAAATTGCGCGGCAAATTGTTTACAAAGTGAACACCTGCCTGTGAAGGCAATCGTTCGTGCACTACCGTCCGGTGTCTATGTTCGGTAGTTTTCCCTGCCTCTAATGTTATACGTGTGGATGTCACATCCTTGTCAGAGCGTACTTTGTTAAAAAGAACAAAGAAGTTTCCAGAATATACAGGAAAGGTCAGCAAACCAAACTGCTTAAAGGCCTCCTTGCTAGACTCTCTGCTATTTAAATTTGCCATTATTCGAATGGCTCTTTTCTGAAGTATGGACAGCCGAATGAAATTTTGATTTGCACAGCCACCCCACACAACTATGCCGTCAGAAGTACATGACGAGGGCAGAACCTGGAAACCTAAGCACGTAAATGCCAGATAACACGCGTTTACAAACGTTGTCAATGTGGTCTTCCCAGGTTAGACCTTTGTCAACGTAAATGCCCAAAAATTTGGTGCTGCTTACTTATTTACCTCTGTCTCGTCCACAATTACTGTGGGGTAGGGTTGTGTTCGATTCTCGAAGACGGAAATCGATAAAAGACGATTTTGAGGCATTAGTTTTGAGGTTTTAACTGCAAAAATGTTGAATGCATCTGTTCAAGTTTACAAAATACTGAAATACTGTTACTGTTGTGTTGAAATACTGTACTGAATTGTTACTAAGCTTGTCTTTTCGTGTTCCGGCTTACAATAGCAGAACTAGGTATTTGTTTGCGGTACCCTATGCGCGAACGTTGACCCATGCGACATCTCCTTTGCACCGGATGATGCGATTTTATAATGAATTATTAGATTGTGCTTATTTAAATAATATAGTTTTAGATATTTTTAATACAAGTAAAATTAAATTCAAAACTATTATTTTGATGTTAATTATTCAGTGAAAATGACCAATTTACCTTTGTTGGAGTATATATTGTTTTTTTGTTTGGTAGACTTAAGTTAAGATTATTTGTATAATATTGAACTACTACGATGGTTCTTTATGGCCAGAGGAACAAGGCTCAGTTATTTAGTTCTTTTTATTAATTTTATTTCTTAGTGGGCAAATGCAGTGCATCACATAAACATAAATGTATCTTTATATTTTATCTGAACTGTCAAATTGTAATTGGGCTTGTCCTGTATGTTTGACATGTAAATAAATAAAAGAGTTTACTTCAAGAGATTCAAAAGTATTTTCGTGAAGGCAGAGAGTAGTATCATCAGTGTATTGGACGAGATAGAAATCGGGTTCATTATAAAGAAGCTGTCTAAGGACCAAACGCACTACATTAAATAGAACTATTCTTACTAGGGACTCCGCACTCCGCGGCTGAGTCTGAGGTTCTGGCCGCGGTACAGCCGCTGCGACACGGGCTGGTTTTGCGAACAGACCAACGGCCACGACTTCTCTTAAAATAACGTAACTTTCTCTTAATTACTCTGTTAAAATAATAATCGGAAGTTAAATCCCACAAATACGGCTACCGTCCCAGTCGGCAACTCCGAATGTATGTGAGTGGGAAATTGCAGTACTCGCCGACAAGTCAGTTTTCATTAAAATGCAAGTTCGCTTAGTTTGGGACGGTGGCGTCGTCCTGTAATCCAGCTACTTGGAGGTCACGAATGCGGTGGGTGTAGTGTTTTCTTGTGTGGATTAACGTCCGCACTATCGAATACTACGTAATCCGAAAGACTTTGTAATTCAGAGGCCGTGGTTCGGATTCCACGTTAAACTGTAGGTCCCTTAGTTGCCATCGGCTGTTGGGCTAATAATTCAAAGTAAAAATCAGATTTATTTCAAAAACAAACAAAATATATTACAAATTAAACCGTGCACATTTTTGAAATGTTAGATATTATAAACAAAATTAAAAAAATTCCTTTCGTAGAAATAATAAGAAAATAATAAAAATATCTTAAAAAGTAGGAAATGGCCTATATGGACCTAGAATGGTCTGTGCGTAGGCCCGAGTTGTTTTTATTAAAAATAAAATGTATGTGAATTTTTTAAATTTAGATTTGGTAAAAAGATGTTAAATGTATATAAATTATGAAATAAGAAGAGAAAATCCCGTAAAAAACTATTCATCCACAGTGAAATATATATAGATAAAGAAAAAGCAAAAGATAGAGAATAACTTAATAAAATGGATATGATTCGAGTACAGTGATGATGCCAAAAACCAATATCGTTTTGAGCCGCTTGGAGGGCGACGGACATGGGTCAGTCAGCCCAAGAATTAACAGAACTAACAGGATTAACAGGAAGAATTAACAGTCCTGTCTAAGGAACATGTCATCCTTAGTCAGTAACAAGACTACAAGATCGCGCCACAATCAACTTACACTCAATCCTCATTCATACTTGGCTTAAAATACCTACATTGTGTATGGTTTTCATTTCTATGATCTAATCTAATACGGCCTTTATTTTACAACTTCAATGGAAGCCCTATGTATCGAAATATAACATTATTAACACGAACCTAGTAAAAGTCACCATCAAAAATGAAACAGATGTACACAGATAGTCTCTGAACCACCAATGGTCACTAGTTGGGTCACAGGTGTGTGCGACACCCACTCATTTTTAACGAATTTCCCATAGGGAAGAAGCTATTACCGTTGGTCTCATGGCAAGACTTAAGCCCGGGACCATGTTATTTTTTTGTATTTAGGTGCCCGGTGGCCAAAAACAAAAGTCGTTAAAATTTATATGTGTGTCTGTGAACACGATAACTCTTGTAAAACGGAGACAAAATTTGCTAGAGACGTGTATTTTCCTACATTTGCTCGGACGAGTTCATAATAGACATATCGGTCAATGGAAACTGGTAGTTTGGAGGGGTTTTGTACTCAAAAATTGGATTTCTTTACGTTTTTCATATGTAATTTTTTATTTTTTTAAATTTAACTTTGACCATTAGAATCAACTGAAAAAACTACACAAATAAGTTCCTTAAAGTGTAGCTCTATCTTTGACGGTTACGGAGATATAAACACAGTACGTTGTATTTTGGGGCTCAAATGCTAATCTTATGGACGATAAGGAAAAATTAATATTTCACTTATCAATCTATATTTTTGGATAAAACTTGATATTTGCCTTTATGTGGTTATGATCCATCCATTTATGCTTAAAATCATAGTTTATGTATTTATCATGGCAGCTAACCTGCATACTCTTTCCCCATGTTAATCATATAGGGAATAGGTAAACTCCTTTATTTATGGACAGATGTTCAGGACAGCAATCGTTCGCCCGTTTCGTGTGTCATATTTTACTTGAGTTTAATCAAACGACTGTGGTTAAGTAATTTAAATAGTAATATTACTGATTTTAAGTATCATTATTAATTCCCCTCAATGTATATGAAAAATGTTTAAATATAAAAATCGCTAAAAAATTAATACCGTAGTTATTTTCACGTTTTAAAATATATAATTTTCACGCACTAGAATATAAAAAGTCCCGTTAAGAATAGAAAAACGAAATAAGTTTAAAAACCGCTTCTGTTTGGCGTGTGAAATTTCCCCAACGCCCTCCGTCGAGGTGTATACCACAAGCTGTTAGAGCCACAAACTAAACTCCATCTAGCAAAAACTGAGGGTCCTTAGAAGATAACGTAATATAAATATATTACTGAGTATATTATGTAGGGGATAAAAATATAAAGACAGCCAGGCATAGATATATTTATAAATGAAAATATGAATGAAAATGAAACAAGAGTAATAGAATTGTCTTCCTAGCGCTACGCGTGGTGATTTGGGGAACTACTGGCCTAGCGGCTAGCGCAACCCGCCCACAAACCAGTCTTTATATCTAAAGTATATTTGTATACTAAGGATTGATCTAATATAAATTGAAATCTTCTGAAAGAAAATCGAAACACCACAGCTACAGTAGTACGTAAGGCATTACATAGAGTTGTAACCAATCAATTTCATTATCTTACCTTCATCGAAACATAACCAAACCTTACACTAATATACAAAATAATTCCGATACTTATTAAGCATCCCTTTGGCGCAGTGGATAGCGCGTTGGACTTCTAATCCAAAGGTCGTGGGTTCGACCCCCACAAGGGATAAATTTTTTTTATTATTTTACCGCACTTCCCATATATTTTGGTATGATTTTTAAACAAATTAGCATGAAAATATTTTGTAATTATTGTACAATAAATTTTTTAGGACCTTATTCGCATCTCGTTAGTTTAAACTTCAAGAATGTTTGATTCCTTCTTTATACATTTCCAGACAAGAGTGTTTGAAAATATATTGGTATTGATGATCTTCAAGATTTGCAGAGGTTTCGAAAATTCCTGTTTTAGAACACATTAATAATTAATTATGTTAGCGATACGACGTAAATGTCTTTTGATAGAGAATGTACAATAAACACAGTACATTGTATTTTGGGGCTCCAATGTTAATCTATAAGGATAAGGAAAAATTAATATTTTACTTATTAATCTATATTTTTGGATGAAACTTTGCATTTAGCTTCATGTGGTTGGGATCTATACGTTTATGCTAAAAATCATAGTTTATGTGTTCCTCACAGCAGCAAACCTGCATTCTCTTTACCATGTTAATCTTAAGGAGAATAGGCAAACGCCTTTATTTATGTCCAGATAATGATACCACTTGGTATATGGTCAAAATATAATAATAGTTAAGTAAAAACACGTTGTTTCAGTGTTCCTCAAAGCAGCAAACCTGCATACTGTTTCCCTTGCCAATCTTATGGAGAATAGGCAAATAACTCTCATATTTATCGACAGATAATGATAAAACTTGTCATATATTATTATTATTATGTTATTGATTTGGAAATTCGCTGAGTACGCAGGTCTGCTGCGACGGGTGTATTATTATACATGGAGTTTTAGCGAATTTCCCATAGGGAAGAAGCTATTGCCGTAGGTCTCATGGCAAGACATGAAATAATGAATTTATTCCATCATTTTTCAACAACATCAACCTGGAAACCTGCATAATCTTTCCCATTTTAATGATACGGCAAATACTTTAATTTATGTACAGGCATTTATTGATCAATCTTGTCATATACTTGTATCATTATTGCCATATTATTGATTTGGGAATTCGCTGAGTACGCAGGTCTGCTGCGACGGGTGTATTTCATGTTATACAGTAACATCTACCATTTATTATTTATTTAGAATAAATGTAGGCCTATCAGTATTTAAGAGGGAAAATAGAGTCTTAATCAAAATATTGTCATACTGGGATGTTAAAAACAAAGGTATAACTTCTGGGGTATCCGATTAAATATTGTACAAAATTGGAAATCCCTTGTGGGGGTCGAACCCACGACCTTCGGAATAGAAGTCTAATGTTCTATCCTCTGCGCCAAGGGATCCTTAAGAAATGATTGAATTACAAGTTATATTACTGTAGAGTTAGGTTAATGTTATAGTTCAAAGCACACTTAACTTCAATCTTCACTCGTGTTTATTTTAGCAACACGACTTAGCTTTCACATCTTGTATTTGGAAATTCGCTGAGTACGCAGTTCTGCTGCCACGGGGGTATTCATTGTTAGCGAATTTCCCATAGGGAAATTACCGTAGTTCTCATGGTAAGACTTAAGCCCGGGACCATGTTATTTTTTCGTCTTTAGGTGCCCAGAGTCCAAAAACAATAGTCGTTAAGATTTATATATATATATATATATACAGACATATATATGGCTGTTAGCACGATAATTCTCGTAAAAATGGTCCGATCGAGACCAAATTTGGTAGAGACGTGTATTCCTACAAATGCTCGGACGAGTTCGTAAACCAGACATATCGGTCAATGGGAACGGGTAGTTTGGGGGGGGTTTTATACCACTAAATCAGGTTTTTTGCGTTTTTCACATGTAATTTTTAAAAATTTCTAGTTTTATATTTCACCATTGGAATCAGCTTAAAAACTACACAATTAAACTTAATTGTAAAGTTAAAGTAAAGTAAAGTTTTTCTCTTTCTTCAACGGTTACCGAGAAATTAAAAATCTAAACACAGTACGTTGTATTGTGGGGCTCCAATGTTAATCTTAAGGAGGATAGGGAAAAATTAATATTTCCCATATTAATCAATATTTTTGGATAAAACTTGATATTTAGCTTCATGTGGTTGAGATCTATCCATTTATGCTTAAAAATCATAGTTTATGTGTTTATCATGGTAGCAAACCTCAAACCCAAAATTTTTATAAAACTTGTCATATATATTAAATTATTGATTTGAAAATTCGCTGAGTACGCAGGTCTGCTGCGACGGGGGTATTTTAACACACCTAGAGTCGGGATGCCCAACAACGGATGCCCAATAATAACGAAGTTTCTGACGAACCATGGTTGCCGTGTGACCTATGTCGCCGTCCTTGTCCGGACGGTCTCTAGACGTTTCGCTTCTGAAGTATCGCCGAGATCGAATTATTGAAACATATTAATCGTTATTAGAGAATTTCTACCGAGAAGAGAGCTTGCACATTTCCGTCTCCTCTCTGTAGTCGCCGCGTCGTGATTCAAATTATAACCCAAATACATCAATGCGTCAGCCTAGATACGCAGATTATTCTAGTTGGGACGACGACCGCTGTAACTCATTTACAATTGTAATGCTGCATTCATCGCTTCAGCACTTTATTCCGTGTTGCCCAGTTGTTTCAGCGAATTGTCTTATTTGGCAGGTGGTAACTCTTTATGAGTACCCCCGGTCCTGCGAGGATTATGTGGTGACTCCACCGTTAGGCGGTGTATACCCAAACTAAACCCACCTTCCCCCATCCGTCCAGACGTGTATGCGCAACTTACATACGGGCGAAAAGGACTTCATTTGGGCGAATCACATCATGAGCTTTTCAGCTGTAGCTACTGGTTTACCTCTTGGAGTGGTTAGAACAATCAAATCTGAACAGGGCCGGAGAAAGTGAAATTACAGATGTTAATCAAAGTATATTAAACAAATCAAGAAGTTTTGACACATTGCTGTGTCAGGCTTTGGCTGGGCAGGACACGCTGTTCTCCTACGGTAGATAATCCAGGATGGCGATGGGCCTGGGCCTCCAGACCTCTGCGACGTCATGCCGTCTTCAGAGCTCCCTGATGTGTTCTAGGGAGAACTCAGCTGCTTTCTGAAACAGTCCATGGACTTTTGTTATTTTAAATAGATCAAGAGTTGGGACTCCCAACATCCCCATGATTACGGAGTTTCTGACGAACCACGGTTGTCGTGTGATTCGTCTCAGCGACTTCGTCTGGATGACCTCTAGGCGTTTACTGTTGGCCTTGCTGGCCAGAATCCACCACGCTTCTGAAGCATATATGATACAAGAGCTTACAATTAGTAGGAACATGGTGATCTTCGTCCTGACCGGGATTGGGCTCCTCGCTGCAAGAAGTGGCCACATCAGCCCCAGGATTGCCGTTGCCTCAGCGACTTTCCTGTACGTGTCAAGAATTGTCTTGTGCTGGACCGTACGGAATACCATTGTTATTTGATGTTACTATCTTGACTTCTGACTTGGGCTATCCTTGGAGGGAGTTGTGAGCTCTAGGGATCCGTAAAATACCGTGATGTAATTTTTTTACCTTTTGGGAGTATCTTGACTATGATTGTTGTTCTTTTGCGAGATAATTAGGCTGGGATGTTATCCCAAACTACAGGAAAATTTTCTGCGGGTGCATATGCCACAATTTCTGTGGCTAGGAGCACTCTAGCATATGTCGCAACCTAGATTGTACAATAGTACTCCAGGAAAGCTAGCCCTTGGCTGTGGCGAAGCTCCGGAAACTGGACAATGGCTCTAACTACAATCACTTGTTGTGACAAAGGGAGACCCACTTCACCTCCATGAACGTCATCCTCTGTCGTCCTTCACTCGCCACAAGTAACCCATCATGGTTCCAGAAATCTTTTGAAATTATTATTAGAGATGGTGGATTTATGTTATTTAGATTTTCATCACAGACATTTTCCATCACGATATTAAGTAAATCAAAGTTTTACGACGTTCCGGCTTCAGGCGAGCTAAACTTAAAAACACAACACGAATAAGTACATAATCCGGACCAAGACGGTATTAAGCTGAAAATACCCTCGTCTCAGCTGACCTGCGTACTCAGCGAATTTCCAAATCAATAACAATTTAATAATAATACATGACAAGTTTTATCATTATCTGTCGATAAATATGAGTATTATTTGCCTACTCTCCTTGTAATTAACATGGGAAAGAGTATGCAGGTTTGCTGCTGTGAGGAACGCTGAAAGTAGGTGTTTTCAGCGTAAACAATATATTTTTTGACCATTTATATCAAGTTTCATCAACATTTGTCCACAAATAAAGGAGTTTACCTCAAATCTATATGATTAACATGGGGAAAGAGTATGCAGGTTAGCTGCCATAATAAACACATAAACTATGATTTTTAAGCATAAATGTATGGATCTCAACCACATAAAGCTAAATATCAAGTTTCATCAAAAGATTTTAGATAATAAGTGAAACGTTAATTTTTTCTTATCCTCCATAAGATTAACATTGGAGCTCCAAAGTACAACGTACTATGTTTTAATATCGCTGTAACCGTTGGAGATAGAGAAAAACTTTAAGGAACTATATTTCAGGAGTCAAAAACGTACAAACAACACCATGCACCCACAGTCACACACACAAGATACGAAACACGTCCACTCGTCTGTAAGACTCAAAGACTTCGTTTTTTGACTGCAGTAAACGATTTTCTTTACAGCTTTATACCGGGTTGTGGAACGCCGACTGGAAGCGTGTAAATCAGCCTTTAATCAGTATTAATGCAAGAATATCTCATAACTCGCACAGCATAACTAAAAAACACAAAAACTACGTTCAATAAATATATTTTGACTACGCCAGATTAACATGACACCTAATGAAACATTCTGGGGGTTTCTTTTGTAATATTAGCTTAGGGGATCTTCAGGTAGCCTGTATAGCTATACTTGTGTATGTTTGTCATTTTTTTAAAAACGAGAAAGAAAAATTGCCAGTTTTCGGACTAAGGGTCAAATTAAATGGCAATTGTTCCATTCAGGTTACCCAATCGCTTTTGCGGAGGCCTAAAGCTAGAGTTCAAAAATTCTGTTTTCGAACGACTCAATTCTATTCGCATTGCGCAGTAAATATAATTCGATAGGGGATAGTAAATTGTTCTCATGCTGGTATGCTGAGTTATGATTGCACCATGGTGAATCGAAATAGCATTGCTAAGATATCTGCACAGGAATTAGCAAGATATAGCCTTGTATTACTCCTTAATAGTAAACGAGATCACGCTGGCGTAAGTAGAGGATGTATTACTCTATCATAGTATCGAATGATGCTGCAGTGAGGGTTGTTTTACATGGTATGCGCTTATATTAATGCTGTTCACTAAGTAAAAACACATACTGTACAACATTTTATCAAATTATGTCAATAACTTAGCGATTAACTATACCAAGTTATCTATTCTCCGGAAGAATTACTTGGTTAATTAATACGTATGTTTGCTTCCATAAGAAACATTAAATTTGGGGTTTTATTGATGTATTGATAAAAGTTAACTTTAAAATTTTTAAACTGAAATACTTTGATAACGGTAAAAAATACAATGGCCGCCGTTTTGGATTTTGAGCTTGGAGTAGTCTACTAGTGTAATACATATACCAAATTTGAAAATAATCCGTTAAAAATGTTAAAATTAAAAAATATTTTGTGAAAAATACAAAATGGCGGATACCTGAGAAAACAAGCGTTTTAGGTCATACCTCCATCGGAACTTTTTTCTACCTTTTAATGTACCCATTTACTCACCGAAGACGTGAAACGTTTTTCTCGGACACCCTGTATAATCAAAATTAAACATATTTAGAACAAACTGACAAACTTATTATTTTGCTGTTGATCACGTGATAGCTCTACCGCCTTGAAGTCGGCGATGTCAGTGAAGAGTGTGGTTAATGGGTCCGCCCTTAGCCGCCATGCAGCTCTGCGGAGTTAAGTTAGGTTCTTTATTTATATTTCGTTAGTAATATTTTATTCTATCAAAACCTAACTTAACTCGGCAGAGCGCTGTATATCGGTGATTAATACACGTTGCGTTACATCGTAATATACGAGAAACTGCCGACATACAGCGCTCTGCGGAGTTAAGTTAGGGGTTTTTGATGTGTTTATGTCGCTAGATATTACCTGATATTTATTCTTTAAAGGTTTCTCAACAATAATATGCTACTTCCAAGAACCCCGATGTAACTAGACAGTCAATTTATAGGTGTGGTCGGTTTAAGGGAAAAGTACCATTCAAAATATGTATATGCCTCTTTGTGGCGCAGGGGACAGCGCGTTGGACTTCTGATTCAAAGGTCGTGGGTTTGAACCCCCATAAAGGGATAGTTTTTGTAATATTTTATTTAATTTGCTAATAGATTCGATATAATTTTATAACATCCAGTATGACAATATTTTGTAAATACTTCCCAATTAGACGCTGTTTTCCATGACTGGACGTGTAGCGTGGAATTTTGAAATATTAACTACCAAAGAAGGGGCGGTAGAATTTCGGGAGCACCAAACTAATTTTAAGAAACGGATAGTTTTAAAATACGAATAAAATACCTGACTACCTATGAGTAATTTTTTAAGTAAACATTATAAACAATATACCCCCGTCGCAGCAGACCTGCGTACTCAGCGAATTTCCAAATCAATAATAATATATAACAGGTTTGATCAATATCTGTAATAAGTAAGAGAGTTTGCCTATTCTCCATAAGATTAACATGGGAAAGAGTAAGCAGGTTTGCCGCTGTGTGGAACGCTGAAAGTAGGCATTTCTAGCATAATTTTTTTATATTTTGATCATGTATACCAAGTTTCATCAACATCTGTCCATAAATAAAGGAGTTTGCCTTTTCCCTATATGATTAACACGGGAGAAGAGTATGCAGGTTAGCTGCAATGATAAACACATAAACTATGATTTTTAAGCATAATTGGATGGATCTCAACCACATGAAGCTAAATATTAAGATTCATCCAAAAATATAGATTGATAAGTGAAATATTAACTTGTATTTATCCTACATAAGATTAACCGTGGAGCCCCAAAATACAAGGTACTGTCTTTTTAATTATCTCGGTAACCGTTGAAGATAAAGAAAAACTTCAAGGAACTAAATTGTGTCGTTTTTAAAGCTGGATGTAAACTATTATACGCGATATAATGGGGGGGGGGCAGTTGCCGATCTCGCCCAGAGCGGCAAAGTCCCTAGGGCCGTATCTGATCCAAAGTATAGGTGTATTAGAAAATACATATTCTTTACTTCTTAATATGGAGGTTTTAGTTTTTGCAAAGCTTCTTCAGACAACTTTATTCAAACTATATGGGCAATGACTATTTATCAAATGCAGGCTAAACTATTTTGATTTTACATTTTTGTCAAATCATAATCGAACAGAGATATAACTTTTACTCAACACTTCTTTCAAGCGTCCCTTTGGCGCAGTGGATAGCGCGTTGGACTTCTAATCCAAAGGTCGTGGGTTCGACCCCCACAAGGGATAGATCAATTTTTTCAATAATTAATCTGAGCGCCAAATATATTGGTATTGTTTTTAACGTCCTAGTTTGGGCTGTCAATTTTGGACTAAAAGTTTTGATCCTGGGATTCGTTTTATTGTTTTTATATCGAATATCGAACCACATATTTCGATTATTATATGATTCAAACCAAAAGATCATATGCGAAAAGCGACTCTAATGTAATTACTAAAAAGTTTTTTTGTTATAAAATCAATTTTATTTAGGAGTATACAGTATAACTAAACGCCGTTCTGAAATAGTTCATAAACCACTCGAAGTTGTCTACAGTATTAATATATAAAATTGTTCTTATAAAGAAATGAAATGTGTTCTTCTACATAAAGAAAACGAAAAATCCCTCTAACAGAAGCAAATAAAAATTACTTCTAACAAAATTAACTAAAACGTGTACTCCTAATAACATTCCTAATTTTAATTTTAAGGAAATAAAATTGTACTTAAAACATTTTAGTGTTGAAATTATTGAAATAAAACAGCATACTCCACTACACTCGTTGTAGGTACAACAAAAAACTAAGTTTAAATTGTTAGCTTAAAAATTACTTTACGATCATGTAGTACTGTAACAGATGAATAAAAAGTATTTGAAACAAAGCATTTCTTGCAAGAATTTGTAAGAGAATGACGATTTGTTTTGTAAATATTGTACAATATTTTGTATAAGACGCTATTTTCCTCTGTCTCTTTGCAGGTCTTACGAGGGATTTTTTTAATAATAACGTTTAAAGAATACGGAGGGTTTGGTTTGCGAAACATTTTTAGACAGCCATATTCGAAACGATAAAGCGAATCACTTGACTTCTTCAAATGAAAGCTAAGTTGTTTTGCTTTTGGGTGAACATATTTTCGCACCATAGTCATAACCTCACTTTACAGTAATATAACTTGTAATTCATTCATTTCTTAAGGATCCCTTTGGCGCAGTGGAAAGCGCATTGGACTTCTAATCCGAAGGTCGTGGGTTCGACCCCCACAAGGGATAATCTGTTACAATATTTAATCTGATTCCCCAGAAGTTATACCTTTGTTTTTAACATCCTAGTATAACAATATTTTGATTAAGACTATATTTTCTCTCTTAAATAATGATAGGCCTACATTTATTCTAAATAAATTCTAATAAATGGTAGATGTTACTGTATACCATGAAATATCCCCGTCGCAGCACACCTGCGTTCTCAGCGAATTTCCACCTCAATAATATGGCAATAATAATACAAGTATATAACAAGCTTGGTCAATCAATACCTGTTGATAAGTTAGAATATTTTGCCTATTCTCCGTAACATTAACATGGGAAAGAGTATGCAGGTTTGCTGCTTTGAGGAACACTGAAAGTAAGCATTTTTACCATGAACTATTTTTATTTTGACCATATACCAAGTGTTATCAATATCTGGACATAAACAAAGGAGTTTGCCTATTCTCCATAAGATTAGCATGAGAAAGAGTATGCAGGTTTGCTGCTTTGAGGAACACATAAACTATGATTTTTTAGCATAATCGTATGGATCCCAACCACATGAAGCTAAATACCAAGTTTCATCCAAAACTATTCGTTAATAAGCGAAATATTAATTTTTCCTTATCCTCCGTAAGATTAGCATTGTAGCCAAATACAATGTACTGTGTTTAGATTTGCTTAATATCTGTTATTATTCTAACGACTATTGTTTTTGGACTCTGGGCACCTAAATCGAAAAAACCATGGTCCCGGACTTAAGTCTTACCATGAGACCTACGGTAATAGCTTCTTCCCTATGCGAAATTCGCTAAAATGTGTGCTAGTTTAAGCTAGAGGCGCTGAAATAAGTATTTAAAATATGTACAGTACGTATTTTAATAATTTAATAATCATTATCAGTATTCAAACGGTGTATGATTAAGTTCAGGGTTGTATATTATTATTACGTTTGTTAAAAAGTTATCAGTCAAATCGACATAGCTAACTAAATATAATAGACTTCTAGTTTCCTTATTTATTTTTTGGAATTAAATCTACATAAAGTTAAAGAAACGTTAACTCTAGTTAGATAAAGTTATCTACATTAAAATGTATGCATTCGATGTATTGTTAAGTCAAAGAATCAAAGAGAAAGACAGCGGTATTTCCAATGCCGCTTCGCTGTCTTCAGGAGCGCACGACCTCAGGTAGCCAATTATGAAACTATAACCAATGTCGTATCTCGCAGTACACAATGTGGCCATCAATGGTGACAGGTAGCGCTACCTGTGTGTGAACGGCGAAATTAATATATTATTAGCGAATGAGTGTTTGGTAAGAAATAATATTTTCGATTAAAGTTGAGGTGGGAATTTAGGTTTTAGTTTGACTAACAAAGGAGTTCTAAACGAATGAGATTATAAGGTTTAAATTTAAATAAGTAGGTGATACGTTAGTAATAATATTTTATAACTTTCATTGAACATGTTGACACTAAGGAATTAGGCCTACTAGTTTGTATGGTCATTGCGAATTAAATTAGAAGGTAGTAGGTCCTTATCACAGGAATGTTTTACATCTGATAAAAACATACAGAGATAATGGTTTTGTATTTAAATGAGTTTGGTTCAAATTCTCAGAAGATGATGGAGAAAGATAAACACATTCACTGTCTGGGAACCCTTTACATTTGCACAACACGTTGTTTCATATCTACTTCAACTAATACTTGTCTAATATTTACTTTTTTTGGGTATATACTGATTATTGTTAGGCCTAAATACTTGAGTGTCAAAACAGACAGGCCTATTTACACAGTACTTTGTATTTTGGGACTCCAATGTTGATCTTATGGAGTGTAAGAAAAAATTAATATTTCACTTATTGACCTATATTTTTGGATGAAACTTGGTATTTAGCCTCATTTGATTGAGATCCATCCATTTATGTTTAAAAATCATAGTGAATGTGTTCCTCATAGCAGCAAACCTGCATACTCTTTTCCCATGTTAATCATATAGGGATTAGGCAAACTCCTTTATTTATAGACAGATGATGATGAAACTTAGTTTAAATAGTCAAAATAAATATTGTTCATGGTAGAAATGCCTACTATCAGTGCCCCTCACAGCAGCTAACCTGCATACACTTTTCCCATGTTAATCATATAGGGATTAGGCAAACTCTTTTATTTATGGACAGATGATAATGATACTTAGTTTAAATAGTCAAAATAAAAATTGTTCATGGTATGAATGCCTACTATCAGTGCTCCTCACAGCAGCAAACCTACATACTCTTCCACATGTTAATCTTATGGATAGTCGGCAAACTCTCATATTTATCAACAGATGGTGATGAAACTTGTCTCATCCTATTATTAATTTGGAAATTCGTACTATTGAGTACGCAGGTCTACTGCGACAGGGGTATTTTGAGTATATTGTCATTAGTTTTAGGCCTAAATAATTGAGTTTGTCAAAACAGCACAACATATAGGCCTGCTTACCTCCAAAAACATAATACATTAGTCAAAGTTAGTCAAAACTATTCTTTAGCTCTTATCAGTTCAGTTATTATCAAATCTATGTTATTAGCCCTTAACAGAAGTTTTAAGCTATTTTATCATTGTATAGGGTGAATTATTTAAGTGAATTGTATTCTAGATTAATTAGTATAATATGATATGAGGGTGAATATATCAATATTTAAAGTCTAAAAGGTTTCTCAGATTTGCTCTAATTACTGTAATATGCAATTAATCGAAGATATCACTATTAGTACAGTTTTGACTATTTCATATCTAGAATGATGATATTAACTAGCCATGCAGTAAATATTTTGTTATTTCAGGTAAAATGTACTACTGTATTGTTAATAAGTATTGCAATTGAAATTGGTTTTGACCTATTTCCGATCAAGATCTCTGTGATGATATGCAAGTGATAAAAGCTCATTTTAAAGAATAACACCCCTTTTTACAGGTCAAATTAGGTTAAAGACCTTTTTAGTGAATTTCTCATAGGGAATAAGCTATTACCGTAGGTGTCAAGGCAAGACATAAACCCGGAACATGATACTTTTCGTTTTCAGGTTTTTTTAATGTTTTATATTTTTCTTTTACCATTATAATCAGCATGAATACAAATAATTTAGTATTTTCAAGTTTTGCTTTATCTCCAATGATTACCGAGATAGGAAAACATCTAAACACAGTATTAAACGTAATATTTTGGAGCTCAAATGTTACAATAATCTAATGCTTCATGTGGTTGGAGTCCATCCATTTATTCTTAAAAATTATGGTTTATGTGTTTATCATAGCAGCTAACCTGCATACTCTTTTCCCAAGTTAATCATATAGAGAACAGGTAATCTCCTTTATTTAGATATGGATAAAACTTGTTATATGGATGGTCAAATTAAAAATTGTTTACGGTAGAAATGCTTGTTTTCAGTGTTGCTCACAGCAGCAAACCTGCATACTCTTTCCCATGTTAATCTTAAGAATAGGCATACTCCTTAATTTATGTCTAGATAATGATAAAGCTTGGTATATGGTCAAAATATAAATAGTTTGTGGTAAAAAATACCTACTTTCAGTGTTCCTCAGAGCAGCAAACCTGCATACTCTTTCCCATGTTAATGCTATGGAGAATAGACAAATACTATAATTTATTGAGGTATTGATTGATCAATCCTGTCATGTACTTGTGTTATTATTGCCATATGTTTGAGGTGGAAATTCGCTGAGTACGCAGGTCTGCTGCGACGGGGGTATTTTTCCACGTCGGCGCGCAGTGGCGGCGCCGCGCAGCGATGGCATAACATGATGCGCAGTAATTGCACATTTCGACAAACAGGAACCGGTCCTCGGTGTTTTGCAGTCGAAAAATACACGTGCAGATTTGTAATACTGTATGGAATGCGCTTGTGCTTTCTTTATAATGGGAAAGTGCCACTTGGAGGGGGGGGGCTAAAAAATAAAAAATTAAATTTTTTAAGGGAGCAAGAATACGATTCCTTTTTTCTGTACATTAAAAATACCCCCGTTGCAGCAGACCTGCGTACTCAGCGAATTTCCAAATCATTAATTTAATACTGTAATAATAATGATAATGATATATATGACAAGTTTTATCAATTTATGTTCTCCATAAGGTGAGTATAAGAAAGAGTATGTAGGTTTGCAGCTGTGAGGAACATTGAAAGTAGGCATTTCTAGCGTAAAAAAATTTATTTTGACCATTCATACCAAGTTCCATATACATCCGTCTATAAATAAAGGAGTTTGCCTATTCTCCATATGATTAACACGGGAAAAGAGTATGCAGGTTAGCTGCCATGATAAACACATAAACTATGATTTTTAAGAATTTTAAGCATAAGATCCCAACTACATAAAGCTAAATATCAAGTTTAATCTAAAAATTTTAGATAATAAGTGAAACGTTAATTTTTTCTTATCGTCCATAAGATTAACATTGGAGCCCTAAAATATACAACGTACTGTGTTTAGATATTTTATATCTCGGTAACCGTTGGAGATAGAGAAAAACTTTAAGGAACTAAATTTTGTAATTTTAAGCCGATTCTAATGGTTAAAGATCAAATTAATTTTTTTAATTACATATGAAAAACACAAAAAACCAATTTTGTAGTACAAAACCCCCAAACTACCGGTTCCGATATGTCTGGATCACGAAGTCGTCCAAGCAAATGTAGGAATACACGTTTCTACCAAATTTGGTCTCGATCGGACCATTTTTATGAGAATTATCTTGTTTACAGACACACACACATACTATTGTTTTTGGCCTCCGGGCACCTAAAAACGAACAAATAACATGGTCCCGGACTTAAGTCTCGCCATGAAACCTAAGGTATAGCTTCTTCCCTATGGGAAATACGCTAAAATGTATACATTTACATGCCTGTTATGTTTATAAATTATGGAAGAAATTGTGTCAACGATATCAATCCTTTCGTTTATCTTACATAAAAATATTTTTAATTAATTTAAAATTAATAGGATGTAGTAAATACCCCCGTCGCAGCAGACCTGCGTACTCAGCGAATTTTCAAATCAATAATGTATTAATAATATTATATGTCAAGTTTTATCAATATCTGTCGATAAATATATGAGTTAGTTATTTGCCTATTCTTCATAAGATTAACATGGGAATGAGTATGTAGGTTTGCTGCTGTGAGGAACACTGAAAGTAGGAATTTCTAGCATATACAATTTTTATTTTGACAAACTATACCAAGTTTCATCAACATCTGTCCATAAATAAAGGAGTTTACCTATTCTCCATAAGATTAACATGGGGAAGAGTATGCAGGCTTGCTGCTGTGAGGAACACATAAACAATGTTTTTGTAGCATAAATGGATGGACCTCAACCACTTGAAGGTAAACATCAAGTTTTAGCCAAAAATATTGATTGATAAGTGAAATATTAATTTTTCCTTATCCCCCGTAAGATTAACATTGGAGCCCCAAAATACAACGTACTGTGTTTATTGTACATTCTCTATCAAAAGACATTTACGTCGCATCGCTAATATAATTAATTATTAATGTGTTCTAAAACAGGAATTTACGAAACCTCTGCAAATCTTGAAGATCATCAATACCAATATATTTTCAAACACTCTTGTCTGGAAATGTATAAAGAAGGAATCAAACATTCTTGAAGTTTAAACTAACGAGATGTGAATAAAGTCCTAATAAAAATTTATTGTACAATAATTACAAAATATTTTCACGCTAATTTGTTTAAAAATCATATTAAAATATATGGGAAGTGCGGTAAAATATTAAAAAAAAATTATCCCTTGTGGGGGTCGAACCCACGACCTTTGGATTAGAAGTCCAACGCGCTATCCACTGCGCCAAAGGGATGCTTGGTAGGTATCGGAATTATTTTGTATATAAATGTAAGGTTTGGTTATGTTTCGATGAAGGTAAGATAATGAACTTGATTGGTTACAACTCTATGTAATGCCTTACGTACTACTGTAGCTGGTGTGTTTCGATTTTCTTTAAGAAGATTTTAAGTTATATTAGATCAATCCTTAGTATACAAATATACTTTAGATATAAAGACTGGTTTGTGGGCGGGTTGCGCTAGCCGCTAGGCCAGTAGTTCCCCAAATCACCACGCGTAGCGCTAGGAAGACAATTCTATTACTCTTGTTTCATGTTCATTCATATTTTCATTTATAAATATATCTATGCCTGGCTGTCTTTATATTTTTATCCCCTACATAATATACTCAGTAATATATTTATATTACGTTATCTTCTAAGGACCCTCAGTTTTTGCTAGATGGAGTTTAGTTTGTGGCTCTAACAGCTTGTGGTATACACCTCGACGGAAGGCGTTAGGGAAAGTTCACACGCCAAACAGAAGAGGTTTTTAAACTTTTTCCGTTTTTATATTCTTAACGGGACTTTTTATATTCTAGTGCGTAAAAACTTTATACTTTAAAACGTGAAAATAATTACAGTATTAATTTTTTAGCGATTTTTATATTTAAAAATTTTCATATACATTCAGGGGAAGTAATAATGATACTTAAAATCAGTAATATTACTATTTAAATTACTTAACCACAGTAGTTTGATTAAACTCGAGTAAAATATGGAACACGAAACGGGCGAACGATTGCTGTCCTGAACGTATTTATTTTTCAATTTCAAAAATTTGTTAGATTTAACACCTTAATTTTTTGACCAAACGTCAGTCAGCATCCGAAATAGTGTAAAATCAGGCTCTCATTTAGTCTAGTTTTGGAACGTATTAACTGTATTAACAATACATATTAAACATGATTTGATAGCGTTGAAAATTGTTCTCCATCATTATTATTTATTAATATTATTATTGTGTTATAGATAAAACGTTTTAAAGTACGTTATTTTATAAACCGCACTTCAATAATCGACCAACTGACTAAAATTAGTACTGAAGCTCAACTGTAGGGATGAGTCGTTACTTCGGTAAACATTACTTGACACTGTCAAAAATAACAGATAGTTACTGAAATTGTGACCTACCCAGGTAGGTATTTTAATTAAGCCAAGTATGAATGAGAAATGAGTATAGGATGATTGTGGCGCGGTCTTGCAGAGTTTCTCAAAGCACACACACAGAAATTTACATTACATTTAATAATTATAATTTAATTGTATAATCTATATAAATAAAATTAGAGTTTGGTCTGTACATTGCTCAGAATTATTCATTTTTTAGTTATTTTTTTAGAGAAGCCGAAACCGGTCTTATCTCAATTTTTGTCTGTTTGTCTGTGACGCTCCAGGAGGCATTTTACGCCGTCTTCTCCGAAAAAAACGGGAGAACTGATTACAATGAAACTTATTTAATGTATTCTCTACATTCCATAGAAGGTTTATAAATGCTTGAAATCGCCCGCCGCCCCTTGAAAAGAAAATACCGAGCATTTAAAACCCCACTTTTACGCGATATTACTCTCATTTCGATTCAGTTTTCAATGAATAACCTACTGGTAATAATCAGCCGTCTTTGTACTTTAAGATTTAATAGAAATAAAAACAATCAGCTGTCATATCCATATTAGTTAGTTTATATTGGTCATTGATTTTAAACCCATTTCGAAATCATACTATATTAAAAAGTTATTTAAACGTATAACTAATTATAATAATTTTATAAATGTTCTAATCTATTTAATTGTAAAGTAATGCTAAATAATAAAGCTGGTTATCGATTTATTTTCTTTGTATTGATTTGTTTAGGATTTCATATTTACATTTTGGTATAATTATCTTTCTTCATTAAACTGAATCCTACAACCCGTACAAAGGACGGGCTTACTGCTGGTAAATGAATAAATAGAAAACTCAATTTTTGGGGTACAACCACACTCCCAAATGTAGCTAATTAATGTAGTGTGATTGTGATGCCGAACGAACTCGTACAAGATATAACTGAAAAGAACGACTCCACCGAATTTTATAATAATCAGACAATAATTGCTGCAGTTATTGTTTCGACACATATGTATGTTTATGTATACAATTTTGAATGACCCCCCCCACCAAAAAAAACGTGTTCAGGGGGTTGAGTTACGAACTTCTATCATGGTCCCGGGCTTAACTGTCACCATGCGGGTCATGTGAATAGTTCATTTTTCCAAGGAAAATCGCTAAAAAACATTTTTTAACGAAAAATGCAACGTTAATATAACTACCCGCCCAAGGCCGACTCTACCATAGGAGTGCTCTTTCGTGACGTCACTCTCGGGGTGCTACTTGGCCGGCCGCAGGAAATACATTGCGCGCTGGCATTTGACGCTTTGAAATGCTGTAAAGCAACAGTTTCTCAAAGTGTGATCCACAAGAACAAGACGCGTTGGAAAAGTCCAACTAAATGTTAATTTAATCAGTTTTAATTTGTAAGCTCAACTAAACTTTTGATTGAAAGTGTACGTGGCAGCAGGTTGAGTACAATTTTTGGGGTGATACGACTTCGCCTGTCGGTCAGAATAATCATGAAAGATAAAAAAGATGGAAGAAAGTGCATTTTATTTTAAATGATAAAAAACTGACGAGTTTTGGTTGTTATTACGATCGGTTCTAGACCTACTGAGGACAGTGTTGTAAATCGTGTGGTAAATACCCCATTTTGGCCTTGGGGTCTTGCGTTGGTCGAACCTCCAAAATGAACGCTGCTCGTCCAAGGGTGAGCGAAGTTCTCACCACCACTTTCAAAAACACAATTTTATCTTTATTTCAAACTATTTCAATGTTGTTGAAGTTATAAATTATTTATAGTGGGAAAACGTATATCTTATAAACTTAAAAATCTTTAGCAATTATTTTTTAAACGGTTTACCATAGAGTAGGGTTCATAAAATAAAAAAAATACACACAATTAAAAATAAATTATACAATTAAAAGTTATTACGTATTTAGCTTCTGTCAAATACATTTTAATTGCTGTTTCATTTCTATTTTACATTACCAAAAAAATTAAGAGTCTGCATCAGTGGTAGCCATTTTTAATTTTAGTCCCGTAAGAGCAATGTTAAATTCTGGCGGAACATACCTTCACTTTGGCGTCTGTAGTGGCGTTAATTATCAAAAAGTATCAATGTAAAACTTTGCAAGTACATTGATGAGATGTGGCTCAAGGGCATGACCTTTAATATGTTCAAATATTTAACTTGATATAAAAACAAAAATCCAGGAATATTTTACAAAATAAATCATTATTATTTTTTTATTGAGAGTGAAAATAAGAAACTCTGTAAGGTGGTGCCCTGGAGGACTGTAATACCTTTGATTTGACACCTCTTCCGTTAATTTATGACAATAGGTCAAGGAGATATAGGCGCCAGAATTTAACATTGCTCTTACGGGACTAAAATCCAAGATGGCTACCACTGATGCAGACTCTTAAATATACCAGATGTATCTTAGAATTAGGGGCAGCAATCCTCCACCCCTAAACGTCCCAAACTACAGCTACGCTGAATTTTAGGCAGGAAATACGACAACTCGAGTATTTATGGCGAATTAAAAATACAAGTATTGTGAATGTCAATGATGGACTCGTTGTAATATGTACATATTTAAATTTTGTAGTAATTAAAAATTTTGGGAGGTACCTAAGGTCTAAGATGAGGGAGTCGACTTTCGATATCCTTATGAGAAGCTAGTCATGCGACATGTCGAATAGCACTCATAAGGAATTCGAAAATTAACTCAAACAATTACCTCCCAACATTTTTAATTACTACAAAAGTTAGAATACACGCCTATTAAAATGAATCGCATAATTGAAAATCACTTTTAATGTAAATTGTAGCAAAAACCAAAGGGGGAAGGGACTTAAAAGCCCAGGGTCATAATTTTCAAAATGCCGCCATTTTGTACTGGGTTGAGGTAGAGACCCCCAATTTTTACCAATCGTCTTTAAATTTCATAGGGCTTTCAATTTAAAAATTTTGAGTTCCCTCCAAAATCCCCCATTTTTGGGGGCACTCATAATTTTAGATAGCTTCAAATGAGACTTTGGGTTACGTTTGTATAGTTTCCACAAGGTTATTTATTTCTTCTAACAAATAAAAAAATAATAGGGGGGAAAGGGGCTTTATAACCTCCCTTTATATGTATTCATTATATTGTTATAACCGTAGTTCCAACGAACTATTGTATATAGAATTAAAACAGTGCAAAGTTAGAGCTGCCTATGAACAGTAATCTAGGAAATATGTAGCCTACCCAAAATATGACAATTTAACATGGGGCCTTATGGAGCGTCGGACACCCCAATTCAGATGGGCTATTATTTAACTCAAAGTTTTGTAACTTATAATTTATAACTGGTAACTGATGATGGTTTAATGTAATTGCGTCCATTTTTAGAAATAAATACCGGTCGTTATCTTTTAGGACCTTTGGGGAGCTTAGGGTAATTTTGCCACGATTAGGTAAATATCTTGGGGTAATTTAGAGGTTTTGGGGGAATTTTAACCCAGGTTTGGGCAACACTGACATCTAGTGTACATGAGTAATATCAGAGCGCTCGACTTCATGTAACCGGTCTAAAAAACAAGTTACGAGTGTGGGTTTATCCAAGGAAATAAACTTTAAAAATTCCTTTTAAGTAGGCTTATTATAAATTTTCAGGGCCAATCCTTGACACTTGTGTAAGGCGGGGAGGGAATGTAGGGAAAGGGAGATTGTTAGTGGGCAATACTGACTTAATGTAGTATTAATATTCTATAAAAGGTAAAATATCAACTTTGTTTACGAAAGCTTTTGTATAATCATTGACCATGTATATTATCAAATTCAGGTTAAAAAAATTGCTTATAAACACATAGCGTCAAAAATATGCTACAAAATATGTACTTTTATATAAAATAGCGGTATTAGTCACACGGACAAGTCAGGGGTGACTGACTACTCATGATCTGACAGGAGTCGCCGGCCGTAGGTTTCGATCCAGCAACCTTTGACTTACTGGGCCAGAGCGTTACTCCTAAGCTACCGTGCCTTAGCCTTAGCTAGCCATACTATGTCATATCCTGTGTTTGGCCAAGAAAACGCGAAGGATGCTGGAAGCCGTCTCGTCCTGGTACGGTGACCAAGAAAACGCGAATGGTACTGCAGGCCGTCTCGTCCTGGTACGGTGCCCAAGAAAACGCGAATGACGCTGCAGGCCGTCTCGTCCTGGTACGGTGACCAAGAAAACGCGAATGACGCTGCAGGTCGTCTCGTCCTGGTACGGTGCCCAAGAAAGAGCGAAAGACGAAGCAGGTCGTCTCGTCCTGGTACGGTGACCAAGAAAGAGCGAAAGACGAAGCAGGTCGTCTCGTCCTGGTACGGTGACCAAGAGAACGCGAAGGACGCAGCAGGCCGTCTCGTCCTGGTACGGTGGCCAAGAGAACGCGAAGGACGCAGCAGGCCGTCTCGTCCTGGTACGGTGGCCAAGAGAACGCGAAGGACGCAGCAGGTCGTCTCGTCCTGGTACGGTGCCCAAGAGAACGCAAAGGACGCAGCAGGTCGTCTCGTCCTGGTACGGTGCCCAAGAGAACGCAAAGAACGCAACAGGTCGTCTCGTCCTGGTACGGTGCCCAAGAGAACGCAAAGGACGCAGGAGGTCGTCTCGTCCTGGTACGGTGCCCAAGAGAACGCAAAGGACGCAGCAGGCCGTCTCCTCCTGGTACGGAAACCAAGGGCTGTAGCTAGGGCTCCTACTGTGTCGTCTGCTGTGTTGTTGCCGGCGCAGGTGTGTTTGGCCAAGTGAACGCGGAGGACGCAGCAGGCCGTCTCCTCCTGGTACGGAGACTGAGGACTGTACCTCGGGCTCCTACCGTGTCGTCTGCTGTGTTGTTGTCGGCGCAGGTGTGTTTGGCCAAGTGAACGCGGAGGACGCAGTAGGTGATGTCTCCTCCTGGTACGGAGACAAGGACTGTACCTCGGGCTCCTAGTTGCCGGCGCAGGTGTGTTTGGCCAAGTGAACGTGGAGGACGCAGCAGGCCGTCTCCTCCTGGTACGGAAACCAAGGGCTGTAGCTAGGGCTCCTACGGTGTCGTCTGCTGTGTTGTTGCCGGCGCAGGTGTGTTTGGCCAAGTGAACGCGGAGGACGCAGTAGGTGATGTCTCCTCCTGGTACGGAGACTAAGGACTGTACCTCGGGCTCCTACCGTGTCGTCTGGTGTGTTGTTGGCGTAGGTGTGTTTGGCCAAGTGAACGCGGAGGACGCAGTAGGTGATGTCTCCTCCTGGTACGGAGACTAAGGACTGTACCTCGGGCTCCTACCGTGTTGTTGTCGGCGCAGGTGTGTTTGGCCAAGTGAACGCGGAGGACGCAGTAGGTGATGTCTCCTCCTGGTACGGAGACTAAGGACTGTACCTCGGGCTCCTACCGTGTCGTCTGCTGTGTTGTTGTCGGCGCAGGTGTGTTTGGCCAAGTGAACGCGGAGGACGCAGTAGGTGATGTCTCCTCCTGGTACGGAGCCTGAGGACTGTACCTCGGGCTCCTACCGTGTCGTCTGCTGTGTTGTTGTCGGCGCAGGTGTGTTTGGCCAAGTGAACGTGGAGGACGCAGTAGGTGATGTCTCCTCCTGGTACGGAGACTAAGGACTGTACCTCGGGCTCCTACCGTGTCGTCTGCTGTGTTGTTGTCGGCGCAGGTGTGTTTGGCCAAGTGAACGCGGAGGACGCAGTAGGTGATGTCTCCTCCTGGTACGGAGACTAAGGACTGTACCTCGGGCTCCTACCGTGTCGTCTGCTGTGTTGTTGTCGGCGCAGGTTTGTTTGGCCAAGTGAACGCGGAGGACGCAGTAGGTGATGTCTCCTCCTGGTACGGAGCCTGAGGACTGTACCTCGGGCTCCTACCGTGTCGTCTGCTGTGTTGTTGTCGGCGCAGGTGTGTTTGGCCAAGTGAACGTGGAGGACGCAGTAGGTGATGTCTCCTCCTGGTACGGAGACCAAGGTCGTCCCCCGCACCGCGCACTGCTCGTACCTCTCTATCTGTATCTGTATACCTCTACATGCTTGCACCTTTGCTGACCTGGCTTTACGGACAAGGTCTTAATACATTCTAGTACCTAACTTAGCTATATTACGTTTATTCAACTATAAATTGCACCCAGATTAGATTTCTTCATCTTCATCAAAAGTATTTTAAACAAATAAATACTTTTAAAATATTTCTATTGGGTGGAATCCAATATTATTTACCTATTTAGTTTTTATCACAACCTGTCAATTTTATAGTGATAATAATTTAATTTTTCACAAATTATTCTTTCTCTTACTTAGTGCATTTATGCATACAGTATTAGATAAATGTTTATAGTATTTAATTCATAATTATTATACAGGTTCCCTTTCCTCCTATTTCCAAACTTAACCTTAAAGAAGCTTTACATATTATGAGATGTTAGTAATTTTTTGTTATTGTAAATAAATATCCGCCCGCCCGGGCGTCACAAGAAGACCCCTGGGGCAAACAACAATACACTTATGTGCTGCATCGGTATCATACATTTTGAAGGCAAAGATATTAATTTATAATTATTTTCCTCTTGAATTGATTGAAACCAAATGATTATATAAGTTACTACCTTGTGCTTGCCGCCAATTCCAAAACCTTTATCACTGATAACAATTTTGGGGTTGAAACCCAAGTGTCATATGTTTTGTGAATTGAAGAATGTTGAAGATGCCAATTTCGATAAAAGTACATATCACATATCACTAGTTAAACAGCTGTGTGTCCTTGCAACGAAAAATATTGCAGAAAAAGTGCCTGCAATTATTAATTCTTAATTATAATTTATGTTTATGAAATTTATCACGTATTTTCTTGTGACTGACTGTATAGACATAAAACTACCGAAATGAGCTAAAATTTAGTAATTTTATTTGGAGAATATTTTTTCATACCTCTATAAACTTAAGAGTCATTTACAATGGTCATATAATTTATTTATAATTACATTCATATTTAAATCATCCTCAAACCATCCTCAAAGTTTTTTTTCAATTTCATTAGTCATATATTAAATATTTAAATTAAAAAATACTTTATTCAATTAATATGCATTTACATTTATTGAATGGCATTCACCTTCACAGAATTAACAAGTAATAAGGCTATACTGTACATAGTAAGGCTTAAAATACAAAAATAAAGAATGCAAAATATTTCAAAATTGAAAAGATATCATTTGAAATAAAACAAAAAATTAATGCATAGAAATGACCACCAAGGAAGCTAGCTTATCAAATATTGTTTTTCAATTCTTATTTAATTTTCTTTTTGTTTGTCAAACTTTAAATGGCTATTAGAAATGAATTAAAAAATAATGACAGGTTCTCTTTTGAAATTTCTTTGATATGGTTGTTTTTGATCAATATTTTCTGTTGTTGTTGTTGTAAGATTAATTCTTTTAGTGTTGTAGTTGCGAACATATTCAAGTTTTGGTCAATAATTAATTATTTTTTGTATACTACTACTACTATTTTTATTTGTATACTTGATATAACTAAAATGTTTTTGTAGAGTAAATATATAGAGAGTAAACAGTCTACTAAGGTCAGAAAATGATTCCCGTTTATTTTGTAGATGTACAATTTTATTCATATTCTACTTGGCAGCAGATATATGAGACTGTAAAAATTGCATTTAATAAAACTGTGATAAGTGATATTGTACACTGCATTCCAGTCTTATATTTTTCAACTTATTACATAATCTGTGTGAAACTGCAATAAACATTGTAGTCGTGAGAGTGATTTCTCAATAGTAAACTTATATGAGACAATAGTGATGTGTGCAATATGTTGACCACCGAGACAGGAATGAATGTAGCAGGTTACAATGATCTTGAACATCCAGCATCCGTTGCGCAACAGCTTGCAGCTTTTACTGCACATATGTTATTACTGAGGTCGCCAAATTGCTTTTCCAAAGTCCTTGATACTTCATTCAGAATAATTTAGTTTATTTTGTCACATAAAATTGGACTTGCTCGGTGGTTTACTATATTCAACCTATTCAGTGGCTAAGTATAGTGGTATTTAAATATATTCAGCCTGTTGTTATTTTAGCTTTGAAAACAAAAAGGCTTTTGAATTTGAGAAAATACATTCGCAAACATAAAACAAGATCACGGAACAAAATGGACATCTGTTACACGAGTTTAGAAAAAACAAAGAAAAGTTTTGTTACATTATTATGGGACTGAAATGCTTGAACAAATTGCTACCATAATTACTAAAAATACACTTCAAAGTTTTAAGGCGTTGCGAAAGGCGTTAGGGTCTACTTAAATTGGCTTGGTCGGCGCTAGTGTCGCTTATTCTTTACGCATATGCGATTGTTTCGTGCAAGCTTCCTGAATAACCTGTTTAAGATAACAATACTGAATTTTTACAATTTTAAACAATTTTAGACATTCAAAATTACATATTTTTTTAGATTATTGAATAAAAAATGTGGTATAAAAATCATTTTCTGTAGTACACAATTTTTATTTCTTATTAAAAAAAATTCACGTAGGTTACAAGAAAAAGGTCTGTTATTCATCCACGTTCCCAAAAATGTCAGCTTAAAAGCGGAAGTAGTTTTCCCACACTCCTTGCATGAAAATCGCCAAATTTCCGAATTAGTCACCCTGTAACTCGAAAAGTGTTCAGTAAAAGCTTGAAAAAATTATACTAAAGCATATTTATGATACAATCAACAAAATAAGTGTTGAAATTATGTTTTTTATAATAGTCGATTTTTTTGCTTGCACCACCTTTAATAAGTCTTATGCATAGATCTGTTGTCGAAATTGGTGGGTAAATAGACTCCCAAGCTCTTAAATAGATTTTTGTTTTTATTGTATACAGTATTTAGAATGTTAACGTTACGTAATTTTTCAACTTTCTATATTTATTAATTTTAATTTTTTTTCCAGGGATTTAAGAAGTCTCGGCCATGAGAAACTCCAACTTACTCAAGTGGGGACAAAATAACAAACACTTGGACAAATCACGTATGTTAGAATTTTATATTTTTAATATATTTAATCTATTTCAATATATATTCATCGTATACTGTTTTGGGTACTTAGATATAGCTGGAGATCACCCTTAAAACAGCACACTGCAGCAGTTTGTTTGTTTCGTTATCAAAAATACTTCAATAGGAATTTTTTCTTTGTTTGTTACCAATGTAATGATACTAAATGAGTCATACTTCCGTCAAAGTAAGGTAGTGTTGTTTTTGTGTATTTTTATGCCTCTCTGCATTTTTTAACGTTTTAATGGCAACTGGGTCCAGATTCGACCCTATTAGCGAATTTCCCATAGGGAAGAAGCTATTACCGTAGGTCTCATGGCAAGACTTAAGCCCGAGACCATGTTATTTTTTCGTCTTTAGGTGCCCAGAGGCTAAAAACAATAGTCGTTAAAATTTTCATATATATGTGTCTGTGAACACGATAACTCTCGTAAAAATGATCCGATCAAGACTTAATTTGGTAGAGACGTGTATTCTTACATTTTCTCGGACGAGTTTGTAAACCAGACACATCGGTCAATGGAAACGGGTAGTTTTGGGGGGGTTTTGTACTCAAAAATTGGGTTTTTTGCGTTTTTCATATGCAATTTAAAAATCTTTTAAATTTACCCTTCACCATTAGAATCAACTTAAAAAACTACACAATTTAGTCCCTTAAAGTTTTTCTTTGTCTTCAACGTTTACCAAGATATTAAAAAATCTAAACGCAATATGTTGTATTTTGGAGATCCAATGTTAATCTTATGGAGGATAAGAAAAAATTAATATTAGACTTATTTACCAATTTTTTTTAAGAAACTATATATTTAGCTTCATGTGGTGGAGATCCATCCATTTATGCTTAAAAATCATAATTTATGTGTTTATCATGGCAGCTAACCTGCATACTCTTTTTTCATGTTAATCTTGTGGAGAATTGGCGAACTCAGTTATTTGTGGACAGATGTTGATGAAACTTGGTATAAATGGTCAAAATAAAAATTATTTATGCTACAAATACCTACTTTTAGTGTTCCTCACAGCAGCAAACCTGCATACTCTTTCCTATGTTAATCTTATGGAGAATAGGCAAATAACTTACTGTCATATTCATCGACAGATATTTGTAAAACTTGTCATATGTTGTTATTTATATTTATATTATTGATTTGGATATTTTCTGAGTATGCAGGTCTTCTGCCACAGGGGTATTTGGAATCTGTGAGCTCAAACTGGAAAAAAATACCTGGTCCGGGATCTAGGTTCAGTCATGATGACCATAGTAATAGCTCTATTACCTTTAGGAAATTTGCTAAAATCTAAATAACTAAAATAATATGTTTCTAAATCATTGTGGAAGATTCGTAAATAACCATGACCGTGGTAATTTTAAAGTACAGCGGAAAGTCGACAATTTGAACGTCAATTACCCAAACCGTCAATTATCCAAACGCTTGAACGGCCTAAAGAAAAATTGGTGTAAAATTTTTAATAACTTTTCGTACCGGTATGTTAATTTTAGTTTACTATTTAATACTATTATAAACCACTAGTACTGTACTGTCATTGTTGAAAACATATATAATTACTGTATACTTTTTTACAAACATTTTTTAAACTAAAACTCTTTTTACATATAGTTTATATCATTTAAAACCACTATTTATATCAAAAACTTAAAAATCCAGAGTATGTATGTTAAAAATGTGACTTTCTTGCAACAGTTACCAGTTTTATGCCACTTTTGTTTTCCTTTTTTTTGGATTTTAGAGGTCTCCAATCATCCACATCTCTTAACTCACCATAAAACGACTCCCTAATAACGCTAGAACGTAAATCATCGACATTTTAGAGATGTAAACAAACAACAACGTAAACAAAGTTTCACAATGTCATTCGCAACAATAAAATAGCTGAGTAGGTAAATACTCACATACCTATAATGTAGATGTGAAACGGCAAACATGTAGTATGAACATGAAGCCTAGAAGTTCCTGAACAAAATTGTATACATTATAACTCTTAAATAAGTGGTAAAGTAGAGCCTGCGGGGTCGCTCGAATTTGGGCGATTGACACTTGAAGTGTTAATATCCCAATGAAGCGCCGATATTTGGTTATGGTTGGATATTTTTGGTTTTTTTCAACCTCAAGATCTGTTACAATACCTGCAAAAGTGTAAGTATGAAATTTACTTGACGGACACGAGGACAATGAAAACGTGTGATGCAAAACAGAGAGGAGTGATTGAGAAGAGTAGGTCTTTGTGCCTTGGAATACAAAGAATGAATGATTAGGTGCCATTATGAACCTGAGATTGGTCACTTTAACCAATTGGGAGTCAAGGTTTCTGATAGGACAGTGCTCTACTTTTTATATGTATATATAGACTCCCTCTCGTGTCCTCCTCATGCGTGAATTTCAGATTGATGTTTTGGGAGAATGAAAAAACCATTTTATTCGATTGAGACTAAAAACCTTCAAAATTTTAATTTTATTTGATAAACTACAATCCTGATCTCGTGAAAGGTATTACAATTGAAAACTCATCAGTCGTCGTATTGGGTATATTGGTAGAAACAATTTGAATTATGAATGAGAAATGTGAAAAAGTGTAATGATTAATTTTGTTCAACGTGTATTTTTACTTTGTAATATTAATTTATACCTCAATAAACCTGAAAAAATCTCACAGATACAGAATTGAATTAATTTCAAACGCTGTCATGGATACCTAAATAAAATTCTTCCATGGCTGAATATGATCTATTGTTTCAAAGGTAATTAATTTGTTTGGGGCATCTTTGAAACAAGAGTTACTTATGTTAATTTTTATATTCATATTTTTAATCTGAAAACCTCTCAGTTTGTGAAATTCACTCCTGAAAATATATATGAAATTAAATGACCTTGAATCTAAACGATTTAATTGATAGAAATATTCCTAGAATTCAGAAATAAAAACAAAATTTTTAACTTGTTTACAAAAAATTCTTCTCAGTCTCCCTCTTACGAAGTACAGTAGAGTGTCCCTTAACCGTGTTCCGCTTAACCAAGTTACCGGGTAAACCAAGGCTAACCTAGGACGAGTTTTATACATTTTAAAGCAAAGGCAACACACACAAAATAGCGAGCGATTGTTTGCGCCTTCAATATGGGCGCTAAATTGCTTTGTGTTAAAAACTACTTTGAATCTAGTTTCTTCTGGGAATCTTATAGTTTTTCATTTTGCACTAAAATTAATTAAAACACTGTAATTTACCTCAGTTTTGTAATTAAATGATTTTTAAATTAATGTGTTGTGTACATCACTCAAGTTTAATTACATGGTATGATCAATTTAAAAATACAATAATTGTTCGTGAATCACCCACTAAGGTATTTAATAATTAAATATGTTTTTGTTATATGCAAAAAGTGTTTTTGTAAATAACCTAATAAAAAGTTTCAATAAAGAGAATTTTGTTTTATTGTAGCATTAATTAATAGCAATTGGTATAATTGTATATTTGAGCATGTTAATTTTAGTGGTTTTTGTGTGGATTAAAAACAATATATCTTTAATACAAAGCATCCTAATTAGACCGTTGTAATTCAGAGGCCGTGGTTAATACTTTAAACTCTAGGTACATTAGTTGCCATCGGCTGTTGGGCTATTAATTAGCAGTCCTGTCTAAGGAACATGTCAGTCTTAGTCAGTAACAAGACTACAAGATCGCACCACAATCATCTTACACTCAATCCTCATTCACACTTGGATTAAAATACCTACATTGTTGTATGGTTGCCATTTCAATGATCTAATCCATTGGTGATTTTTAGGTTATGTACTGTGTTATCCGAGTTTTATCTATCTGATGTATTCTAGGTCCCAATTAGCTCTATTAACGGTGACTATTGTATATGTATAATTAAAAAATAAAAATGAGTTAGACAATGCATTAAATATTATAATACAAAATAATTACTGACATGGTAGATCAGGTGACACACTGACCCAGTAAGTCTAACTCCACTCAGATCTAACTCGATCCAGTTCCTGGATCGAAACTGTGACATGTGATTTCTGTCATATCATGAGCTAGCCTGTGTGACTAACACTGTCTTTAACTCTTGATAGGTCGTGCAAGAAAAATTATGTAATAGGTCGCGTGGCATACAAAGTTCCGCATACACTAATTTGGCCTCTAAAGACATATTTAATTAAACTTTTTAGTCTAAAATTGTTGTTAAGTCGGCAAAATGGACAATGCCTTTATAACTAGCAATAAATATAATAATTGTGGGCACCCTGCTGCAATTCATCTACAGACTGATCTGACCCTTCCTATTTTATTGCATCTTCTTGAATTGGTTCCCTTTTTTTCTTGCATCTTCGCTATTAGCAAACAATTGTCTTTTCACAGTCCCTATAGCAGACTTAGCAATTCTTTCCTTCTTGAATTAATTTTTTTGACAGTGTTGATCGATGAAAAATAAAATTTTCGTTCTTTGCATTCCATTGTAATGAAAATATTTGTAATAAAAAAAATAGTTCTGTTTATGTATTGAAATAATTTCAAAATAATTTTTATAATAGATTACAATTTCACAACAACACAAAAAAGACAGATTTCACTAAAACTAATACCGTAAAATATTTTAAAACACTACAAGTTGCTGCACTAATACTGACACAAAAGGCAACACGGCTCACAAAAATGGTTAATATTGACAACGGATTACTGTTAACTGGTTCTCTCTCTCATGGTCATGTAGAGGGGTAGTGAGGGGAGGATAAGGTGAGAGATGAGTGGCAAGGCTGCCGAATTGTGTCTTATACAATACTTAAAACGTTTGCTGTGGAGTTTTGTACACCGCGCGATCTATTAAGGGTTAATTCACGAACACCAATAGTTAACCACTGGCCAATAGTGATGGAGAGTTTAAGTTTACAATAAACGTGCTCAATATCTAATTAATAACTCTTGAAGGAACTTTTAAAAATTATTGTTACAAACTAAATTTACTTCAATTAAGATCAAAATCTGAACAAATCTTTTTGTACACTAAACATAAAATACCTGAGATGTGCTTCTAAGTAATTTCATTCTGGTCATTACCTTCAATCACGTATCCTTTTTAGGATAAAAATTGTTATATATGCAAAGAATTTCTCCTTAAAATAAACCAGCTAAAAAGCTGTAAATTGAGCCCGACTTAATGCAGCTACAGTACCTCGCTGTCTTTAATTCACTGCCCAGGCCCTTGGCCTACTATGGTCTTGGGCAGTTTATGTATAAAAAAAATGTTGAATGTTGAACTATCAAGTATTGTACTTGTATATGAGTACCCTTCCTGTCTATGGTTGCCATAAGTCCGTATTTTGTACAGACGGTTTGTATTTTTGGCTCCCTGTTCGCGATTGTGCCGTACAAAGCGAAAATGAGAAATATGTGTATTTTCAAAGGATAAAATATAGATAAACAAAAAATGAGTAGCGAAGCGACCAGAAAAAAACCATAAAAAGTCGTATGACCAAAGTTGTATATCTTGAAAACTATTGAGCTAAGTATCATCTGCTATATCATAAATAGCTGTATATAACCATAGCATATATAACCATATACTGTAGTTTGGATCAAAATTCCTTGAAGAATAGAAATGTTATATTTACATTTCAACAACTAAAATTGGCTTGAATGAACCATTTACTTCAAAATTTCCCAAATCACTGACTTAAAGGGTTTTCCGTATACGCCAAAATCCCTGGTGTGTTCCTCCCAACTGTCCATATATGGGGCAACACTCTTCCAGTCGTATTTTATTTATCATGAATCAATTTGACACGGAAACCATAACTGTAGTACACAATAGACAAGAGATAAGACAACAGATAATACTTTTATTTCCATTAAGTTTTACAAAAATGTTCACGATTTAAAACATATGCTACTAACATACAAGTTTCAAAATTTAATGTATTAAAATTCTAGAATTTATATTCCAAAAAGTCATTCACAATATAAAAAGCTTGGTTTTTTAACCACTTTAGTTTTTTTTAAGGTATTATGAGGCTGATTTCTTAGAAACAAAGACAGTTTATTATATAACAGTAATTGCTGATAAATTTGGCTCTCTAATGATTTTGACAGTCTCACTTAAAGGGGTTTTGAGGTTGTGTTTATTTCTATTTTTATTTAATTATTTATTCAAACCATCACATCACATCATACAATGACTGGTGATTAGTCAATTTAAATCTACAATAAATACGTTTTAACTAAATATAAAGAAAAGGGTGCTGTTTTATAATTATGACATGTGAGATTCTAAAAATTCTTCAACTAAATATAAATAAGAAGTCTTCCCCAGTAACCACTCTTAACCCAATTTTGAATTTTGTAAACGATTCAATATTTTTTAGGGATAACAGTAATTTATTATATATTTTAGGCCCCTTATATTGTGGTGATAAGGAATAATTTCAGTCTATGCTGTGACGGTTTCAACAAATTTTTATTCCTAGTGTTGTAATTGTGGTCTTTCTGGCTTAGCATGAGTGTGTCAAAACTTTCTTTAACCATTAAAGCGACTTGATAAATGTATGAACTATAAAGAGTAAGAATTTTAAATTTTATAAAAAGTGGTTTACAATTTATTAATTGAGGAACTTTGGCTATGATTCTGATTATACTCCATTTTGAAGAATAACGATTTGTTTGGATTGGATAGCTGTACCGCATTTAATTGGACCATAATTCATGATTGATGAAGAATATGCATGGTAGATTGCTATTTGAGTATCAAAAATTGTTGAATCTCTAACAATCCGAATGACAAAGGTGGCTGAAACTAAGCGCTTTGATATTGTTTCTGTGTGTAAATTCCAATTTAGATATGAATCTATTTTTATTCCAAGATAATCAACAGAATTTTGAGAATTTATCGAGGATGAGTTTGAATTAATAGTAATTTTTTATCAAAGAAAGAGGCTGAAAATTCTATCATTTGTGTCTTTGACACTTTCTAGTTAAATGGCTGTGGTTTTTATTTTGAGGAATAAAAGAGTCTAATCTAATCTGTTGTACATGGACAACACCAATTTAAAATACACAACGAAGAAAGTGTCAGAATGGATTGCCCACTGGTCAGGTTATCTAAAACTCTGAACAACCTTCTTTTGCCTGATAAACATTTTTGTAACGTGGCTTGAGTTACCCCAAAGGCATATCCCGTAGCTAATAAGTGAGTGAAATAGACCATAGTACCCTGTTAATAGGGTTTCAAGGCTTACAGTTTGTTTCAATTTTCTGAGTAAAAACACCCCCGTCGCAGCAGACCTGCGTACTCAGCGAATTTCCAAATCAATAATATAATAATAATACATGACGAGTTTTATCAAAATCTGTCGATAAACATGGGAAAGAGTGTGCAGGTTTGTTGCTGTGAGGAACACTGTATTTAGGCATTTCTACCATAAACAATTTTTATTTTCAACATTTATACCAACTTTCATCAACATCCGTCCATAAATAAAGGAGTTTGCCTATTCCCTGTATGATTAACATGGAAAAAGAGTATGCAGGTTTGCTGCCATGATAAACACATAAACTATGGTTTTTAAGCATAAATTGATGGATCTTAACCACAAGAAGCTAAATATAAAGTTTTATCCAAAAATATTGGTTAATAAGAAAAATATTAATTTTTCCTTATCCTCCATAAGATTAACATTGGAGCCCCAAAATACAACATACTGTGTTTAGATTTTTTAATATCTCGGTAACCATTGAAGATAGAGAAAAACTTTAAGGGACTAAATTGTGTAGTTTTTTAAGTTGATTCTAATGGTGAAGGGAAAATTTAAAATTAAAAAAAAATACATATGAAAAACACAAAAAACCCAATCATTGAATACAAAACCTCCCCAAACTACCCGTTCCCATTGACCGATATGTCTGGTTTACTAACTCGTTCGAGGAAATGTAGGAATACACGTCTCTACCAAATTTGATCTCGATCAGACCAATTTTACGAGAGTTATCTTGTTCACAGACACACATATAAATTTTAACGACTATTGTTTTTGGCCTCTGGGCACCTAAAGACGACAAAATAAGTCTCAGGCTTAAGTCTGCCATGAGACCTACAGTAATAGCTTCTTCCCTTTGGGAAATTCACTAATACAGTATAGAGTTTTACATATGCTCAAAATATGAGGACAAGGTACACAATGGTTGAAGGGGGTTCAAGGTTATGTTTTGTTATCAACTTTACGAGTCATCTCAGCCGTCAGAGTTGAATGGGGGCAATTAAAATGGCAACTAATGTCCCATCTTTCACCTCAAGATAAAGGACAATAACCTTAGCTGTCTCAGCTTCCATAGAACTTCATATTTAGTATTTGACATTTCAAAATATACATCTTTGTCTACCATTAATAATTTTGTCAATAAGTTGTGTATTTTTATTTAGGAAATATTAACATAATATTTCTTATCAATTAATCTGGTTTTCTCACCCTAAGATATCTCTGATTAAAATATCTCTTTTACAGTTTTTTCAGTTTATATGTTTTTTAAATAATCACATGTAATACGTAAAATTGGAAAATCATAAACAGCATTTTGTATTGAATAATAGTTGTTAAACCATAAAAAAGTTTCATAAGTACCTAAAAATTGTAAAATGTACCACAATACTGTTACATACATGATGTTTTGATATTTTAGCATCTCCATCGAAGAAACATTCCCTAACACAAATATAAGGATAATATAAGAAAAAAATTAAAAATTAAATACAGTTTATCTTGTAGATTAGGTTATATTGTGATGGTTTATGTTATTTAAGAGATTATTGTGGGAATTTTGCGATCACAGTATAGTCATCTCTGAATGATCTTCCGTGTTTATTTATAGAAAACGTAACCGATGTATTGCTTTGAAAGCATACTGGTCACAAACGCAAGACTAATTGTGTGTAAAATTAAATTATATCTTTTGCTTTTCGATCCTCCTTCCGTTTCTAACAAAATCAGTTGATCACAGGATAAATAATTAACAAACAGTATTGACATTTAAATACATATAAGGTGTTACAAAAACAATTAATTGATTGGCCAAAAACTCTTAAACGACGACAGCGAAATCGGCTGTAGCCCCCACATGTAGCTTAAGCGCTTAGATCTTCCGTATGGACAAGTATTTGACATGATCGAAAATCCCCACCCGAGGGCTATATTAATTTTGTGTCAGTAAAGTTATGCCATATTAATTAAGGGGTTATTTAAAACGGTATTTGTTTTAAACACATAAAATGGTATTAATTGAAAAGAGGCAGTATAATTTAAGCTATAATTATTGCTTAATAACTTGTAAAATATCCTTGTCTTATATATTAACTGAGCAATGAAATCGGTCACCAATATTTCTTATCAATTAATCTGGTTTTCTCACCCTAAGATATCTCTGAGTAAAATATCTCTTTTACAGTTTTTTCAGTTTATATGTTTTTTAAATAATCACATGTAATACATAAAATTGGAAAATCATAAACAGCATTTTGTATTGAATAATAGTTGTTAAACCATAAAAAAGTTTCATAAGTACCTAAAAATTGTAAAATATGCTACAATACTATTACATACATTATGTTTTGATACTTTAACATCTACACCAAAGAAACACTCCGTAACATTAGATAAGGAATAAAATTAAAAATTAAATACAGTTTATCTTGTAGATTAGGTTATATTGTGATGGTTTATGTTATTTAAGAGATTATTGTGGGAATTTTGCGATCACAGTATAGACACTTCTGAAATGATCTGTCGAGTATAAATGAAAATAAACGGTATCACAGAAACGCACATACTGCTGACACTATACCCTCTTCCTAACTAAACTTCAAAAATTGCATACATATAATAAAACTCTTACATTCATTAAGGTTTGCTTAAATGTCATTTAAAAATTTATCGTTTTAATCAAATTTCTCAAAATACTCCCTTCTTACAAGTTAAAAGACGTTTTGTTCTTAGACATTTTTGGGGATATTTACTTACATTCCAAAATTTATCTAAATCGGAGCAACAGTGTAAGCTACTGAAAAAGAAGATTTTAACATTAATTTTCGAATGTAATTTATCAAATGTACTTAATATTAACTTGAGAGTAGTTGGAATTCTGTCACCAAAAATAACTAACCAAAGTAGCTGAAGTGCTTTATATTTTTTAGGAAATTATTATTTATTATTTAGGAATATAAAAGTATTTTTATTATTGTTCTGCTCTCATAATCAAGGAAATATTTCTGTTCTGGTATTGTGACATATAACAGTTAAAAGTAAAGTGTTTTTTAAATTTTATGGATGGTATCAGATATTTTTATACTTAAACTAATTATAATCTGAATATTTATTTATTTATTTACTAGCCAAAGTAGTTAACTTCGCACTTGAAAAAGGTTCTGAAGTGTAGCTCAATGATAAATTTAAGTTATTGTTAATTAATTCTTTAGTTTAAAAATGCTAAAACACGATGTATTTATAACATTCCCACAAAACAAATAAATCTGAGTGGATTGATTCACAATTTATCTAATCCAAAACCAAACAAAACCTAAATCTACCATTCCGCTATTTCAAATAAATTCACTAATTTATTCAGCATTTATCTGAAAAATCAACTTTATTTTTTTTGAACTGTCAAAAATATATAAAACGGATGTTGTCATTAGAAAATGTAAACATTAACCATAGGACGGTCACGGCAGCTCATTTCTTCTTCTTGAATGTCAAATTTTAGTGTTCACAGCTGTTGACATTCAAGTAATTTTATGTTTTCATTCTTTGAAAATGTAAACATTGAAATTTAAAACGTAAGGCATTAGCCCGAATTTTAAGGGAAACTGAACATGCCTAAAGCATGTCTGCATGAGAAGATCTATCCGAAAATCAAAATCCGGTCGGTTCAGTATTTTTCGCATTTACTTGCCACAACAAACCCACAAACAAACATGAATACATATATTTATTTATTTATTTCCACGGTAACACAATAAACAATAATAATTACAACGATAATAACGGTATTAACAATTATAATATATTTTTCAGAAAACAGAAACTGGATTCATCAACCCGAAGTGTTGCAGAAGGGTCATATTGCTTATCTAGTCAAGGTATGTTTAATGAAATTTGACATATACAGTCGACTCCCACTAATTCAGACACTTCGGGACCGGACCCCTGTCCAGATTAAAAAAATGTTGGACCATTCGGCGGTTTTATAAATATATAAATTACAACCTGTATTAGCAAACAGTATCTACAAAAATCATTTTTTAAGAAGATTTTGAATCGTACTTTTTCAAACATTACAGGTTCATGTTTCCAACTCACTGGATCGTAGCTTTTTTGTGACGTTGATAAATTAAATGTGTCCCCGTAGATAGAAATAACATGAAATTTTTAAGCACCGCAAATTGAACCTTTACAAATTTATTTGACAGTATGAGAAAAACAGAACTTTCACTATAAATTAATAAGATTATCTCAAACGTATTTACTGTAACCTAAGATGAATAAAAATCTTGGCTTTACAATACTGAAGATATTAATAAAAATCTATTATTTTCTTCTGCTTTTTCGCTTAAACTGTTTTCTTGAACGCATTATCATGCTATTTCCTCATAAACATTACAACCACAGCTGATCTGTTGTTCGACGTAAAGCAACTAACTGCAACTGCGTAGAGCAACTGTCCCACACCAACGTTGCCATTTTCTGCTTCATTGAAGATCCGTATTAAACGCAGTTGTAAACTGAACTGATGTTTGTGATGTTATTTATTTATATTTAGACGGGAAATAAACAAACACATCCAATCCTGTTGATTTATGCCATGAGATACTCGAGTGCATGCTTATGACTCATTTCCATGAAGTAGTCCGGACCAACCGGCGTCCGAACTATCCGAGTCCGGACTAGACAGAGTCGACTGTACCAGCAGCTGTTTTAACTGAAGAATATCGATCTAATTTTATTTATTCTATTATTTTATTGAGCTTGAAGCTGGAAAATATTGTACTTCCAAAATACCTACTTTATTAAATATATGAGTTACATTTTTAAACATTTTGATTTGAAGTCAAATGTTATTATTTTATAAACTCAATATCGTTATTTTTTTCCACAGTTTTTGGGAAACACCGAAGTCGATCAGCCTAAAGGGATTGAAGTAGTGAAAGAAGGAATTAGAAAACTAAAATTCAATCAGCAACTACGAAAGTCAGAAGGTTCTAAAATTCCAAAAGTTGAACTGACAATCAGCGTAGATGGAGTGGCAATACAAGAGCCCAAAACCAAGCGCATACTTCATCAGTACCCTCTGCACCGTATTTCATATTGTGCAGACGACAAAGGTGAAAAGAAGTTCTTCAGCTTCATAGCGAAGGATTCAGGCGATAATGAACAGCATTCTTGCTTTGTGTTTGTCAGTAAGAACTTGGCTGAAGAGATCACACTCACAATCGGACAGGCTTTTGATCTGGCTTACAAGTAAGTGTTAAACATTTTGTTTTCAAAATTTATTCGTAATTATTTCTAGCTACTATTCAAATTATCTTCTCAATACAGTAGAACCCCTTTAATCCGTCACCTTCAAGACCTATACCATGGTGGGATTATCCGAAAAATCTAATATTTATAGGAAACAAAATAAAAAATATTTTTTTTACACAGAGTTAAACAATGTATTAAATGAAAAACGTCTGCATACACTAGAATATTTATTAGTTCTAAAAGGAAAAAGGACAAACAAATTATACTGTGAATTTGTTGGTTATGCGAACATTGGAATGACGAAAAAGGCCTTAAATTTTGCAAAACTTTATCGTATTGCTCAAATTATTCATATGTGGCAAATTTTTGAATACGACAATGAAAAATAGTCTGTTGTATCAAAATAATTAAACCCAGGGTAGTCGATCAAAATGAAGTAGTGTATTATTTTACCTGCAAATACCATTGCAAAACGAGTTATTATGATTATTAAGCTTTGTTAGTAAATATCAGATAAACATTTCAAGATTTTTTGTTCCTAAAATCATATTTTATGCAGAATAATAACAAACCGCAAACTGATCTCGGCGTAACCATCAATGACAATATGCTTTGTGTTTTAAAATACTATACAGTATCTATCTCGTTGAATTTTTTCGGTTACCGGTATACTTAGTTAACGAATAGAATAATCATTTCGCCTCCTTGGACCGACCAATGACGTTCTTGCATTCCATTAGGTTATGTATTGCGTAACTTTGTCATCTGCTTCAACACTTTCGTTTGATTAAAAGATGTTCCGAATCGCCAAGCTACTCTGAAACTGAAAGTTTTGTTTTTATTTTTCAAATTTTTCGTTCATTTTATACTGTCTATCAGTCTATCCTAACATTCGGATTTATAGGACTTTACCGAATATTTGTTCTGAATGTACAATAACGTACCTGTTATTGTATGTTATCGCTCAAAGTGAAAGACGCCTCACGATATATGAATACTGAAGCAGAATCAAGCTATAACGAACTGAAAACAACACCATATTCACAACTTTTTAGATTACATTCTTTTAAAGTTAGACAGGGGAAGAGAAGACAATTATTTTTTCTCTGAGAAGTTTCAAAAATTCTATTTATCAATGCCTTACATTAAAACTATTTTCGTAATACTGCTTGGAAAACAGTTGCTTTTCACCCAAAGAAAATAACTTCTTATTGTAAGTTCCTATATTATTACCAATATCTGTCCCACTGATTTTCTTGGAAGAGATAAAACTTAATTTATTTTAATTTTTTATTCTAAGAAATAGAGGTCCTTGTTTTTTACTATCCTAACCTCACTTGATGACTTAGGCGGTTCTTGGAAACATCAGGACGAGACTTGGAAGTACAAAGAAGACTTATTATTCTGCAGCAGAATGTGAAGAGATTGGAGGCTGAGAACACGGTGCTGCGGCAGAGGCTCAAGGAATTTGCCAGTGGACAGATCCAGGTATTTTATCTAGTTATCACAATATATTTATTGTCTGTTTTGGCTTTAAAGATGTATGTTTAACCAGTCAAGGCGGTTTGACGATATGCTGCGCTTTGACGTGAGTTTCTCGTCATCACGCAACCTGTCAGCTGGTGCATTTTAGCGACGTTCTAATGAACTTACTCAAACTCTGTAGAGAATATTGCTTATTAGTTTCTCTACATTTTCCAACCAATTTTGATCAGCTGTGAGACAGAGATAGCACAGCTGTTTTGTCTTTGTTTATTGCGTCGACTAGGTGTTCAAAATATGTCCTGCTAACTGCAGTATTTTGCGTATATTTAAAATCTTTACGATCTAAAGTGACGTCAAATCATATTCTAAGCTATTACCATCACAATTAAGTGTTTATTGTGTCTTTATTTTTTTTTTGAAAATTTAAATTAGTGATGTTTGTGAGAGACGCTTTTGTGTTGAACTGTTATGTTAGTGATCCGGTTTATTGTAACGGAAAATTGGGTCACTAGTTTTTAGACTATATTTTTTTATATCAGTAGTTTTTATGTTGGCTAATTCTAGTGAAATAGACTGTTGGTTATACCTAGATGATGTAGAGTTATTATCTGATGACAGTGAGGAGGAGGTGGACCTCGGCAATGCTCTGTAAAAACTACCGTAGCAGGGTTCGTTGGCCTTTAAAAAACTACCGCCTTAAAGGGTTTATCCTCAGTGGTGTAGTGGCAAATTTTCCAGTGTGGGAAGACTAAATAAATAAATTTGTCAAATTACAGTAGAACTTGCATAATTTGAACCTCAAGGGACCAGAAAAAAATTTGAATTATCCAAAAATTTGAATTAGAAAAGTTTTTGAAGTGGTTGAAATAAACAATCAAACATAATTTTTAACATTGTATATTAAAAAAAGGTTAAAGAAGATATTATTGATTAAAAATCCTAATTTTTGTTAAATGTCGATAAAGTGTTTGGAGGGATCCCGAAACTTAAGCTATTTCAAATTTATAGCTATTTTTCTTAAATCCCTTCTCTACCTCCTTGATCACCGCTATTTATTCTTGCAACGTCAGAGATTTGTAGGTTCGCTTTAGTGAAGCCATCATATACACGACGTGTTAACATGAACGCAGACGAAGTCATAAATGCCAACACGAAACACGAAGATGACAGGACAGGACAGGATGCCTGAACGTTGTTTCCTGGAAAATCGCACACAATGACTTGTTCATTTTATAGATTTACGCTGTAAAAACTTCTAATCATCCAAATAATTATTCAAATTAACCAGGATATTTTAACATTGTTTTTATAGAAAGCTCTAGGGACCAAGTCAAAATTTCGAAATAAAGAAGTTTTCGAATTACAGAAGTTCGAATTATCCACGTTCCACTACATAAAGAAATTCATAAACCTGCAATGGGGGATAGCCTCAAACGTCCAATTGGCTACCACTGTTAGCTCAGTAAACTCTACGTCCTATCCGTTATGGACTCACACATTGACACATAAAAACGAACAATGATAAAACAGTGCCACCTCTAGGCCTACTTTTTACGTGATCATGGTCATTGCTAGAGATGAACTCAAATGCTTGTAATGAACTTCACCAAAAGAGTTGGATCTTGAGAATCGAGTCTTCTATGATGTACTGTGATTGTAGCCAGACATTGTCCAACGCTATCTCAAGCAACATTGTATTGCTACATCTGAATACTTTATGTTTATGAGGCGATGGTGCGACTTTCTATTGGCCAATAGGGTTTCTTTTTTACATTAAGACGATAACCAAATTCTTAATGATCCATAAGTTATTGTATTAAATTAACATGTGTCATAGTGCTGTATAGTTAGTGATATTGTGCTGTAGATTTAGGTGTTACAGTTTAGATTACATTGCTTTGTCTTCAATTTAACCTTAACCTCAATTTAACCCAGTAACCTTTTTCCCCGTCAGGTAGTTCGGATTACCGGGACTCTGGTGTAATAAGTAGTACAGTTATTTAATTGTTGCTAACATTTATGGAAATTCTTTATTTTAAATTCATTATTGATGATAGTGGTTTTTCCACTGACATTTTCCTTCACGATTTTAAGTAAAACAAAGTTTCATGACACTTCGGGATCTAGAATCTGATCCCATCTTCAGGCGAGCTAGTACGTAAAACATAACACGATTAGTACATTATCCGGTCTAAGCTGGTATAAAGCTGAAAACGAAAAATTTTAAGTCGAATAACAATAACGTTTAATAATAATCATGGACACAATAAAATTACGCAATTATGAAGTCGTCTTTGTGACAAGTAGATGTGTTCAAAAACAACTGCGTAATTTTACTGTGTGCGTAGTATACAGTGTAGTATGCGTAGTGATACAAATCTAAACAACATTTATGTCAAATAATACAGTTTGGTTAGAGTGCAAAAAACATAAAAATCACTTACATTGTAGCTGGAGTAAACAATTAGTGGTTTTATAACCTCAAAAGGAGTACACAAACATACACACAGTCAAGTTAACTGAGCAGTTAATCATGGTGGGGGAAGGGTTGAGCAGTGTGACCTTGAAGCTGTACCACTCTCAAACCTTATGTCAGAAGAGTGTTATGAATGTATCGGAAAAAGTTCAGTCATTCATGAAACACCTCAATTTCAGATCTGACATTTAGTGTAACCCTAGAACTGGCAAGTCCTTTTTTTTCCTTTAACTGTAACATTCACTAAATTATGTATATCTTCTTAAAATATTAAGTATAAACAAAAAAAGCATAAAAAATGCCCCCCCTTATAACCACTAACCACAAAAGCAAAAGAGGTGTCCACTGCAATCCAAATTAAACCTACAAATGCGTTTACTTCCACCCAAGCCGGCCAACGTTTGTTTAAGGTGTGCCCCCCTCTCCGCTATACCACACATTTGCTAGCCAAATTGGGATTGCTCATGGTCGGGATTCAAACCTTAGCACTTCCGAATGGCTAGAACGTTACACTCGTCAGCGCAGCACTTTAACCAATTCATGCACTGTGCATAGGAGTAGAAAGCGCTTACTTGGCTATAAGACATACCGTAGTGGCAGTTTAGTGAACTGTTTGAGCCGGTACATATATCAGCTCCCAGAGGGCAACACGGTCACGAAGGGGCTGGTGTCACAACAAGTTCACTAAATTGACGACAGATGCCTCCAACTGCCACTTCTTATTGAATTTGTAGATGCGTCGTGAATTATGACTTTGCCAGTTCTAGGGTTAAGGTCTACATTTTTCTGGAAAAAGTTCAAATCATCCAAAATCTTGATCCACTTAACAATTTTTGTGGAGCTCTTTTAATGTTTCAGAAGTATACTCTTACTTCTACTTACTCCCATGGTAATTGGTACCCAAGTAGGGTTTTGGCCTCGCCAGCAACTGCTCGCCATCTCTCCCTGTCCTGTGCTTCATCAATTGTTGCACCTGCTCTTGTGATGTATTTTTTCAGACTGTCCCACCATCTTCTTTTGGGCCTTCCTGGGGGTCTTCCCACATTCGGCTGCCCTTCTCCTACTTCCCTTAATAGTGATCCTCTGTCTCTCCTCTAGACTTACCCCACCCATCTCAAACGTCTAGTTCTAGCGTGGGCCATGATAATTTCTGTATAGATTCCTTAACAATGTGCTTGATTCTCTATTCTCCATATTCACATACTGTTCCGAAATCTTTCTTTAAGTTTTATTTTAAAAGACAAAGAGCCTTCACAAGTATGGAAATTTTCTCATGTGTGGGAACATGGCAGTGTATTCGTGAATTATAATTATTATCGAATTATAAAGACTATACTGTGTGAGCAATTTAAAAAAAATTCTTCTAACTAATTTTTCTGTGATTATGTACTTATGTTCATACTACAGTTTTATTGCTGGTTTTTAGGATGTGAATGAGTACTGCAGACATAACAGTATATCTGACATCACAGAAGTACGCACAACAAGCACCAACAATAACAACAACAATGCTTTGCCAACCATGGAATCCAACCACAACCCCAACGGAACCACCTCGCAGACCAATGGTACTGTATTTTTCAATGCAGATTGTTTCATTTTATACATAAACCAGATTCTACGAGCTAAGTATTGCTCTGATTCATTTGGATTTCCTGAAATTGTCTTTTGTGCTTTGTTAAGGTACTACCTCAGTACTTTACTGAGAGTGGAAGTATCATTAACGATACAAGCACTTCATACAGTTTGAGTACTACTACAGTTAAGCACTACATATATTGTGTTTGTTTACCGAGTGGAGCGTTACAAATACTTCGCACAAGTACTAGTGTTCACCATTTGATATTTCAGTACTATACTGTAAAAACTGAGCTGTTCAGGTTTCAGGTTATTTATACAATAACAGTAATACAACAGTTGTAGTTGACCTGTATAGTCCAGCCAGTAATATCGGTGGCGCTATCACAACTTTGTGTATGCGTTGTGCATTTGTATATATTCCCCACTATACCTTCAGTTTATTCTGAATTTTAGTAATTTATATCCAAACTCTGTTACATTTTTCTGGATGAACCAGATTTTACTTTTTATTTACATCTATTCACATTAACTTTTTCCAGTTGTTGTTGAATGTTGCGAACGATGATTAATTGATTACTGATCATGTCACAGGGTCCATGCTGTTATTAAACCTCAGCACTACGAGCCTCAACAACGGTTCCAGCTCTGTGGCGCCTCCTGTACCTCCACGATCATTTGAGACGAAGCCGTTCCTTGAAAATGACCTAATTGGGTACGTAGCTACAGTAGAACCTTTATATAACAAATTTCTTGATAGTTCAGAGTTTTTAATTTTCCTGAACATCCCCATTTGTCTAAAGTTTTTTTTTATAACAGGGATATGATATAGCCACCCTCACGCTACCTCAAACTGAAGTTCTTTTGTAGCACACTGATTCATGTTAATCCCACTGCTAGGCCTTTTGCATAGCCGAACAGCTGCAATACAGCTCACTCCCTAAATTCCTCTGGATCTAGAAAGATTACTAAGGGATTACAGCCTTCTTTGACTCAGTGCAAAGAAATTGAGAAAGAAATGAGTAGCAGACTCAATGTTCTCCTCACAGAATTTAAAGGCTTTACTAAGGGATTTAAACCTTCCCTGACTCAGTGCTGGGCAATTTAGCCAGAAAAGAGTATCAGAGTCAACGTTCACCTCACAGAATCTACTGGAGTCTGTCTGGGAGAGTTCAATGATCTTCAGATGTTTGCTCAGTGTGCTGTGTCCAACAATCTATATTCCTGGATTGCGCGCTCCATACAGGAAATGCGGTCCGGCCGGCCAAACGCCTTCCCCCATTCCGGGAGGTACAATCCCGCTGACGCCCATTACAAAAAGCGTCACTTCTGTCGTAGATTTCATAAGTTAGCATGAAAATAATTACTATTTATTTCTATTGCTGGATTGTGTTTATCAGCAAGGAAAAAGGTGATCCAGAGCTGCCGTTGTCCCACAGACCTCTGTGTTTGCTAGACACGCCTGGAAAATTGTTTGAAAAGTTGATTCGTTCCCATATTACTTCTACAGTGGTAGCTGCTAGGGACCTGTCCCCTCGGCAGTACGGTTTCAGAAGTGAAAGATCAACAATCGACGCGATCGCTCGATCGATCGAAGTCCAGAGAGCCGTGGCGAGGGGCCGAGAGCCACAACCATTTCTCCCGCCAAGTAGTGCTTCTTGTTACGCTTGATGTCAAGAATGCTCTCAACTTGGCGAGGAGGGTGTGTTGGATGTGCTTTGTAACACCTTTCTTATTCCATCATACCTGCTGGGGCACATCGAGAACTATCTCCGCTGCAGACACCTGAGTTACGATACCTGTGAAGGCGCACATACGAAGGAGGTCACCTCTGGTGCCACGCAAGGTTCAATATTCAGCCCGGATCTCTGGAATGTCGCTTACGACAGCCTTCTGAGATGTGAGATGCCAGAGGAAACCATCTTAGTTGAGTATGCCGATGACGTTGCGGCTCTTATTGCTGCAAAATTGAGCTAGCCCAGCTGAAATTGAACCAAGTCATGCGCATGGTTAACACCTGGATGGCCGATCACCATCTTTCGCTTGCCCTCAGCAAGACAGTGATCGTGATACTCACAAAAAAGATGATAAACACCGTCGTCCCACTGTGAGTAGGGAGGGAAGTGGTCCAGACAGCGTGCCGCCAAGTACCTCGTCATGGTGGACAATAAGCTAAACTGGAGAGACCAGATATTCCGTACGGCGGACAAGGCTTCTAAGGTGGTCTCTTACCTTAGTAAGCTGATAGCCAATGTCAGGCATCCTCGGTCGAGCTGAAGACGTATCTTGATGTCCGTATTCCAGTCCGTGCTCCTTTATGGAGTTGTGGGCAGATGCTCTCACCAAGGACATCTGCCGGTTACGACTCGCCCGGGTTCAGCGTCAAGCTGTGCTCTGGGTGTGTTCTGCCTATTGGACAGTATCCGAGCCTGCCGTCCTGGTGATTGCTGGAGTCATTCCTGTCAAACTTTGGCACAGGAGAGGAAGGTGATTTATTAGAGACAAGGCAAGATCGGCAAGGATGCTGCAAGATCTGAAGAGCACTGCCAAACCTTCCAGCAGTGGCAACACGGCTGGGAGCACGACGCTCAAGGATGATGGACACGGTTCAACCGTGGGCAGAACAGCGGCATGGCGAGGTAGATTACTACCTCAGTACGGCTATTTCATGTCGTACTTGCATCACATGGACAATACCGGTTCTCCGGATTGCAATTACTACCCAGGCGTTCCCGACAACGTGGAGCACACTTTTTCCACTGCCCCCATTGCGAAATGCCCCGCCTGGAGACTACACGAAAACTTGGTGTTTTCTCGGTGGACACGGTCTGCCACAAGATCATTATGGACGAGGGAAACTAGGATCATTTGTCACAGCTCGTCCGGGGCGTCCTTCTAGAGAAGAAAAGCAATCTGGACCGCGAAGAGGCCCAATTCGAAAGAGTAGAGGTGGTTTTTATAGTGGGTAACCCCGCTTCTTAGGGGAGTCCCACACTACAGGCTGGCCACCTGTGTGCATAAAGCATTTCTTCCGCCTCTCCCTCAAAAAAAAAGTGTAACTGTGAGTTCTTATTTGTACGAATTTTACAATGAACGTAATTAATCCTTGAATGTTTGCGGTCTGAACCGATCCGATCTGGAACGCAAAGTGGCCCAGATCCCCTAAACAAGTGCCTGGACATGGAGTGAGTCCCAAGGGTGTAAGCCAAAACTAGGCCTAGCCTGTTGTAATGTGACAAACAGTTCCACGTTAGAAACCTAAAGAGTAGAAGAGGTTTTTTTTAGTGGGTAACCCCGTTTTTTGGTGGGGAGTCCCACACTACAGACTGGCTACCTGTGTGCATAACGCATTTCTCCCGCCTCTCCCTAAAAAAATATATTGGTATTACCTATGTTTACTTTTAGAGATATGTAAGTTGTGTATGTGAAATTTAACTTTTAACGAATTTCCCATAGGAAAGAAAGCTGTTACTGTAGGTCTCATGGTACTGTAGGTCTGGCATGATATGGTCTCATATTTAAAATATCTAAACACAGTAAATTGTATTTTGGGCCTCCAATGCTAATCTTATAGAAGATAAGAAAAAATTAATATTTCCCTTATTAACCAATATTTATGTGATTGGGATTCGTCCATTTATTCTTAAAAATCATAGTTTATGTGTTTATCGTGGCATCTAACCTGCACACTCTTTCCCATGTTAATCATATAGAGAATAGGCAAACTCCATTATTTATGGACAGATATTGATGAAACTTGGTATGTGGTCAAAATAAAAATAGTTTGTGGTAAAAATGCATGCTTTCAGTGTTCCTCACAGCAGCAAACCTGCATACTCTTTCTTATGTTAATGTTATCAGAATAGGCAAACTTAATTTTTTTATTATGGATGTTGATCAACCCTGTGTTATGTTTTATTATTCATTTGGAAATTCGCTGAGTACGCAGGTGTTCTGCGGCGGGGGTATTTATGTATAAATAATTCAGTTTTTTAATTTGTAAATTACAGGGATCTAGACACAGTGCCAACTGTGGGGACAAAACTGGAGGGTCTCCTCATGGACGAACTAGAAGAAGATTTCAATCCGAGAGCTTGTGAGAACAACACCAACAACGGCACTCAGAGCTTCCTTGTTAACAACAACAACGGGAATTTGCTTCCACCTTCCTCTCCTCCACCATTGTGTAAGTTTTGTATGCTGGCTGGGTATAGCCACCCTCCGGCACTTGTGTAAGGTCTAAACAAGTTAAGTTTACCTGCACGGTAGCCAGGAGTAACACTATAGCCCAGTGTAGATGGAAACAGTTGCTGGTAACTCGTGTCAGATCATGAGCAGTCACCTCTGGCTTGCCTATGTGACTAATGCAGCTACAGTTCCTCGCTGTATTTAACCCATTCCTGTCTAATAACGCACACTGCACATCCGTGTACTTTGCTAGACAGATGTCTGATGAAGTGCGCCGTGCGTTGCCTGCTTATATTTCAACTTAGTTCTTTTTTCCGCCGTTAGGTGTTCTAGTTCATTTATCATCCGATAGATGGTGTTGGCGTCCTCTTTTATCATCGTATTTAGTGTCAAATTTTCCGTATTGCCAGTAAATTATTTTCTCGTTCAGTGATTGTATTTATTGATGATAATACAGGAATAATGATTATTATTTAAAGATTTATCATCAACTATTTATTACTGCAGGTAACTAGAAGTAGATCTGCCAAGTGAAATAAAGGAATCATTTGAAAATAAAATAAGATTTGACGAAACAACAGTACCTACTTGTTTCTAACCCTACGGCTTGGAACTGGTGTAAAAGTACAGTAATAGTTTTTTTTCTTGCTAAAAGTGATTGTATACGCAGTTAAAGGATATAAGGAAAAGGGCAAAGAAATCAAAACATTTAATTCATGAAGTTACTGTTAATTCTTTCACGCTAGTAGTGACGCGCAGTCGTAGTGAACGAGGCTCGATTTTCGTTCAGACCGGAGGGCCTCAGGCGACGACCGTCTGCCCGACGGGAATGGGTTAATTCTCCACACAGGTCCTTGGCCTACGATGATGAGCAGATCAGGTTTAAAAAAAGTCAAAGGTTGCTGGATTGAAACCAATGGCTGGCGACCAGCACTCACCAGCATCAGTACAGTTCTCTATTCTCTATTAAATCCTTTTTACTGCAGATTGCTAATATCATTTAATACCGCCACCTTAAAAGAATCTGTAGTACCAGCACTTTTTTTCATTCTTTCCCCTTAAGAACAGTATTAAATTCAAACAGTTGTCATAATGTTGTTTTTTACAAGAACACTTGTACTAGGTGTCAATTTAACCTTCATCTGCCCGTGCGGCCCTGTGGCGAATGAGCAATTTGCTTGCCGTCCATTGCAATTTTTGGATATTGAAGGTAGTGTTCACTCCATTATATGTCTCAATTATCGGCCACTATATGTAAAATTATGGGCACTTGCACCTAGATCTTCTAAAATAATCTTACAAAGATATTTTAACCGATAACTATTATTGACTTACACAAGATTTGGATGTTTAAACAAAATGCATTATCTGATAAAATATTGTTTTCAATAGTTTGCTTTTGGTTTTTAGTCTACTCCATATCAACATTTTCATCTAATTTTTCTTTACAGTTGTTGCTTGTAACACTGTAGTGGCCTTTGCAAACATATTTTTCTGCTCAAGAATAGGCACTATTCAGGACAAAGTGAAGGTATGACCATCACCGAGACTAACATGGCGAAAATAAGAAGAATAAAAAACACCCGTCGTAGTGGTAGTGGTGGAGGAATACACCTGGGGCTGAAATTTCTGATGACCTTGACTGGCCTAATACGTGTTAAAATTTTAAAAAGGCTTGATTTTTTAAAGGCTTTAACTTGGCGCCCGCTCGAGCAGATGAAGGTTAAAGGGTTTCATAATGTCTTGTGATCTATCCGATAAGGATATAAATTTTCTACTCAGTAGGTAAATGCTAAACTATATACAAGAAAATAGTTTTTTAAAAATATTATAAACACTTTTTAAAAAGGTTTATTAACATTTTAATCAGATAGATCATCGATAAATGTCTTAAATATAAATATATTTTTATTTCAAAATAATATGGTGTTTCTTGGTGGTGTGACACGTGTTTCAAAATTGTTATCAAACGCTTTTCTAAGAATTTTATTATCTTTGTGTTTTGCCTTTTCACCACAGAAACCTTACATACCTAACAATTTGTAAGGCTAGCAGAGATGGAGTTTTTTTGAGCAATGCAGGAATGTCTCACATTTCAGTGGCACCGCCCCCTAAGCCGGTGAACGCCAGACGAAGTGTACCCAAGCAGGGGTCTCAGCCAGCTGATGTGTTCGGGTCATCACCATTTACACCCAACAACACTGATCCGTTTGGCATGGGTGACTTCAATGCATCTGGAGCTGAGCCTTCTCAAGTTGAGCTTGAAAATGCCATCGGCTTACTTGACAGAAAAATACTAGAAATGAAGGTAAGAAATATACTATAATATTTGTTTATGTAAGATCTTAATGTTAGATACTGGAAGATTGGGACGCCCCAGAAAAGCCGACAAGGCACGTTTTACCATGGAATTCATAAGGATAGGGAAAGTACAGTCAACTCCAGATTATCCACGAGCGGATTAACTACGTAACGGCTTATCCACAATCGGCCAACAAAATTAGAAACTGCGACAAGCAAAGTTTAGCGCTTAAACATCCATTCTCTCACATGCAAATTACAGCTACTGCCCCCGACACACATGGCCGTGGAGAAGCGATCGTACACAACTGCCCGCCATTACGCAAGCAAAGAGACTATTGGACTTCTTGGAAGGGGAAGATAGCACTTCACTGTGTGATCTCTTGGTTCTGGCAAAAATTCGGTCAACCATTGTTAAAAAGGAATAAAATTCCTAAAAACAAAAATCAATAATGGATTTCCTTTTTGGATGGAGATTGTAGCGTCCATTGTCATGTGTTGTGACTGCCAGGTTGGCACTCAGCCTCACAGAGATGTGCTCAAGGCGTGACTGGTTGGGTGAAGTAACCTACAGTACAGTGTTGCCAGATTTCACATAGCACCACCTGTTGCCTGGTAATCATATTGAGAACTCATATATATCAGTTACTCTTAACTGTAATGACAAAAATTATTTGATTAGATTGTATAATCTATTGTTTACATTTCAGGATGGATTCAGTCGAGGACTTTCGTTCGGGAATGAGGATTTCTCTCTGGAGAGTTTGGATCCGTTGAGAAAATAACATAACGTCCACATTCCAGCTTCCCCTTGGCTCCCATAACAGACATGACCACGACATTTGCCTGTAGCCAATATAAAGTATTGCAACACATTTATATTTGTGAATTCCAACTTTTCTATGTTAGTGTGATTGTATTTCTTAAACTGTGTTAATTTGTGCTAGAAAATGCAGCTATTATTAAGCACCATAATATTGTGGTATTGTTATTTTTTAGAAAAGACTTATTTATTAAAGACTTACGATCGAGTGTAACTTCTGAAACACCTGTAGTAGCAAGATTTTTATTGTTTCACAGTTGTTCGGATGTGAAGCTCTGTCATTTTTATGCATAATTATTTGTCAGCAGCTATTATACCTGATAAAAGTCTGTCATTTCATATTTTAGCTAGCGATATGATGGTTGCACTGTTTTTATTATTCTTTATTATGTTAGATCTGGAGAATGCTTGTTAAAATTGTAAGAACTCGGACTACTTCTGTGTTATTATTTAGATTTTAACGCAATTTGTTAAGGTTAATTGATATCGCCTCTTAACACTTACGCTCGAATGTGAGATCTTAGATTTAGATTTGTGGTCTTTCTCGGAAACATCACTGGAGAAATTTGAGTTGTGGAAAAACGATATTGTTGTTGGACTTGTTAATTCTATCGGACTATATTGTTAATATTTTTGGACATTGTTCTTTATTCCTTAAAACTTGTTATTTAGTATTTTTAGGACTTTGTTATGTAGATACATCTGTAGACAAGGTCAATAATACACGAGGTTTAGCATTACCCTTCCGGTTGAACCTCGTATAGGTTATTTACAATGTAATTATATGTATAAAAAGTATTTTGAACTTTCTAACATAGAGGATATATTTTTATACTATTTCTTGAAGCTTCTACTGGGAATGTTAGTTAAGTGTAAAAAGTAACTTGTAAATAGAGAGAAGTTCAGCCGGCTGAAGGTGATCAGCGACCACAATACCTTGTATTTTGTAAAAACAAGCTTTGTTTTATTGTTATATTCTATAGCTATAATTTTGTTTTATATTAATACATATATTTTGAAAGATGAATTTTATTAAGTATTCTTTTAAAGACAACCAAATAATATTAAAGTACTATTACTTAAATGTCGTACAGTGAATGTTGATATAAATTGTTTATTATTCCTGTAAATTTGGAAATAAAAAGATTTATTTATATATATTTTCTTCAATTGTTTAATTGTTTATTACTTAAACCATGTTGACAGTTGGGCCTGGATGGCTGTGCCATCTAAATCGCCCGTTCACAGAGTTTAAGATTGTGGGTTGAAATCCGTGGCAGTTGGTAGCAAAAATGCAATCTCAAGTCCCCCAGCCTGGTGAGGCAATTAGTAGGGGTCTGCGGTGCACCGAAAAAATCGGTACGGTACGGTTCCAGCCTTGTACCGAACCTCGGTACGGTACAAGAATTTTTTCGGTACAAGTTCGGTACGGTACAAATAAAGAAAAATTAAGTCATCCAGTCTAGGTTGCCATCAAATATAACTATGGAATATCTCCTGCCGAAAACATTGAATAAAACCCGCCGTTAAAGGCTTTATACTCTACCAGTAATAAAGAATTACAACACTGCCCAGATGTACGGCAAATACGGAACGTAAGACTGACTCATAGCGTGTTGGTGAATGATAATTTAAAATAAAACAATTTCACCAGGACTTCAGGAATATCGGGCAACCAGCCATCTCCCTGCCGGATCTAAATTATTGTGCATTCCCGGCTTATTATCGTATCCACGTATAGCAGCTTACGCGATCAGGGAACCGTTCCTCCTTTTGACGCAACAAAATAGTCGTACCATTATGAGGCTCGTATTAGTCGTGTTTCAAATAGTGATGGGAATACCTGTGATTTTTTAATCACAGTAAAAACCTTTTAAACTGTGATTCATGATTCTTTCAATTGATTCGTTCTTTTTCCTCTGACAGTCTGTTGACGATGTTATATACCCATACAGAACTGTGATTTGCCGTATTGATCTCACTCTTTCGGGATTTTCACTCAAATAAAATAAAAATCATAATGTTAAGGATATAATTGAATAAAGGAAATAAATAACTTTTATTTTTTTAACAATATTTTCTATATTTCCTCATTAGTGGAACCCCTCAAATCTGAACTAATTGGTACTGAAGCCTGTTCTTCCAAGGAAATAAATACTACGCACTTATTTCGTCACTGTATTCGCGGGGCAACCGACGGGTTATACAGGCTGTGCGTGACTCAATAAGTTCATTATGGGCAGTGACCTTGGCGGGTTGAGCCTGTGCTAAAAATAAACCATTCTCCCCCTACCCTTACTAACAGGGATGCGTATCGCGTCTGTCTACTGTCTGTGTCTAGTTTAGTGAGCGTTTACCTGCTCACTTAATAAGTGCATCTATAACAACCGACGTGGCTTGGAATTCGTGTGAAGATTTTCTTCATTTCAACAGTTAAAGATAACAGACTTTAAGCGAAAAACCCTGACTTTGTTAAACCTTGAAAAATAAGTTTATGTGATTATTTTTTTTAATTTCCAGCTATTTCTTTTTTTTTAATTTCCCAGAACATGTTCAGATTTGAGGGATTCCATTGTAATATTAAAATATTAAACACTTTATACTAAAATAACCATTTTATTCTAAAAAGCCCTTTGACATTTTATGAAAGTGTTTAATTTAATTTGAACAATTATTGTGATTGGTTGAATTAAAAATAATAAACCAGGACAATATAAAACATAGGTCTTGGCTAGGGGGTATTGACTCAGTATATTTTCTGTATTTTTTGTTCTGCAATAAAATACATTATAGTTTTTTATTTTGTTTGTTCATCCTTAGTTTCATTAGTTTCCTTATTAATTAGTTACAACATGAACTATAATGTTTAAATAATTATTAATATGTTTAATATGATATGTTTTTAAAGAATGGATTTAAAAATCATATTACAGTTTGAAAATTAGTACAGTAAAATATTTCTTCTGACATTGTATATTTTTTTAAACTCTTTTCTTTATGTTTTCACTAATTAAATTCTAGAAAATACTTATGAATAAAAGGATGAGATCAGTCAATGTTACTGGCGGCATTATTCTCGTGTACCGTACCGTACCGAATTTGTACCGAGAACCGAGGTACAACAACTTGTCCCGTACCGTACCGTACCGACCTCATAATTTCCTGTACCGCAGACCCCTAGCAATTAGCTACAGCTTCAATAGCGCATCCTGGTCATAAATACTAGCACTAACAAGGTGAAGAACACACTGTGCTGACCACAGTGTCGATCATTGTATTGGAACATCCAACAAAAACTACTGGGACAGTGGCGACGTCCTGTAATCCAGCTACTTGGAGGTCACGAATTGTGGATAGTTGTGAGCGATGGTCGGTGGATGTAGTGTTCTCTTGTGTGGATTAACATCCGCACTATTGAATAAATCCGCAAAGATCATCCTCATAATTAGACCAACTCGTAATTCAGAGGCCGTAGTTCGGATTCCACATTAAACTGTAGGTCCCTTAGTTGCCATCGGCTGTTGGGCTATTAATTAACAGTCCTGTCTAAGGAACATGTCAGCCTTAGTCAGTAACAAGACTATAAGATCGTGCCACAATCATCTTACACTCAATCCTCATTCATACTTGGCTTAAAATACCTACATTGAATTCCACAGGATTATTATTACAAGGGTTGTCCGCAAAGTAAGTTTCCCATAGCGCTACAGTCGCGAAAAGCGCTATTACGGTGCATCCTGCGCTTCTGCAGTGTACCTTGGTTCCCCCACTCCAAATCTCCTTCCTAGCGAACCACCTTCGGAGCTCTGTCTTGGCTTGGCAGCCATATGTGATAAGTCTGCCCTTCGCTTCGCCCGCCAGGTGCGAGCTGCGCTCGGTGATCTGCAAAAAACGTTCCGCTGGTACAAATTCATGCTCAGCTATGCAAATCTGTGGAGACAAGTGTATGAGCGTACACAAATGGGTCAAAGAGTTTCAGAATGGGCGTACTGACGTCCATGATGAAGAGTGTTCCGGACGACCATCTGTTTCTGACGAAACAATGCTAAAAGTGAAGGCAGCGATGCTCTCTGATTGAAGGATGACGGATTGTGAGCTAAAATGAGCCCTGAAGTCAGTAAAACCCCTTTTGACAAGATTTTGACGGGTATCCATCAAGGATATGCCAAGGTCTGTGCAAGGTGGTGCCAAGAATGTTTACCGAAGAACATTTTTTTTTACGATTTTAACCCAGTACTTTAAACCCTGCTAATCCGAACTACCTGATGGGAATAAAGAGGTTACTGAGTTTAAATTAAAAACAAAACAATGTAATCTGGATTATAACCCTTCAATTTACAGCATGGTATTACTAATGATTAATTTAAACAATGTTGAACTTACTTTTTGAAACTTAAGAATTCAGTTAATGTCTTTTCTTTTGACCTAACAAGGAAATCCTGTTAGCCAACGTTGCACCATCATTTCGAAACATAAACATCAAGCATTCGGATGTAGCAGTACACTGTCGCTCGAGATAGCGTTGGGCTATGTCTAGCTAGTACATGACAATAGATTCGGTTCTCATGGTCCAACTTTTTGTCATCACTTTTCGGCGAACTAATTTTCAAATATTTGAGTTCATCTCCAGAAATGACCGTGATAGCATAAAAAGTAGGCCTACAGAGGCACTGTTTTATCATGGTTTGTTCTTATGTTTCAATATGTGTGTCATGTTTTATGTTTCTAATGACGAGTACATAGCGGATAGAACGTCTTCAGGAACACTTGATGCCGTTCTGGCAAAACATGTAGTGGACAGTTAATTTTTCTAAATGTACAGACCTAAAATAATGGATTTTATTAGTACTCTTGATGAAATATTACACTGTAATTGGTAATCAGAACAGGGTTCTGTCCCAATTAGTTCAGATTACTGGGACTCTGGTGTACCATTATATTACTTCTGGTAGAGATGACTCATAGATGATCATTAGGTGGACTCTAATGTGGTAAGACTATGGTCTACTCATGGGTTACAAGATAAAGATCAAATGAACACCCATATAGATTAGATTTTTGTGTTTAACACCAGGGGACCACTCCCAGGGTGACATTTAGGTTAAAATCAAAATGGTGGATCTGGTGATGTAAATTGTGCTGCCACCTGTTGGGATCTGAGAGAACAACAACCAGCATATATAAGGCAGTATCTATTTCTGTATGGATCTCTTGGAATTTTCCTATTGGTTGATTTTAAACTACACCTGGACACTGAGAAAAAAAACAACTAGGGTTATAAAACTAGAGTTTTTAAAGTGTAAATAAACTCTTTTATTCACATTTTTGTGATTATCCAAAAGTCAACTTTTCAACATAAATGTGTCTGTATCTCAAAAAGCACTATTCAAATGTATTCACATTTTTACTGTGTATTTAGAATTTGTATTTGCTTACTCCCTACTAGACGTACATGAAACAAAACTAAAAAATAATAAAAATATTGTGGCATATATAGTTAAGAGAAATGAATACAATTTGGTTACGTATGTACTTTCTGAGATAATGCATTTGCATGTATATATTTAACATCACAGGCATATTGGCTTACATCTCCATGAATATTTTGAATTTGAAAAAATGTCTATCACCATAGCTGTTTGTTATACGGTAATTAATTGCAACAGGATTTTGTTATATGGCTAGCCAGAGGTTACCAGATGATCTGACAGAACTTACCCACAGCTGATTTAGAATCAGCTAAGATTATCTTACTCGTGCAACATGTTACCCATGAGCTATCTTACCATTACATGAAGAATGAATAAACATGAATAGCCTGTCATTTTTCAAGAATCCTGCACGACTATGATGGGATGATGGGCGGTGGTATTCTTTGACAGCTATTTATAGCTATTGAACAAGGCTCTAATGGTAACTAACCTGGCTCTAAAATGTGAGGCTAATCCTTAGAACAGCCAAACTACTGTCAGGGATCAATTAGACAGCCTTATAGAACATTCTTCTCTTGTGTTTTCCAAAGTAAAACGGACTCATGTCATGGTGGTTAGTGAAGAAGAATCTTCATGATGTGAACTAATATCAACATCATAACATTTACTTCAAGGATAGTTCCAGTTAAAATAAATATTTAAACCATAAGCAACTCTTAGAGGAACAAAAGGATTACAGGACTACAAGACAGACACTATATGGTGTCTGCATCACAACCACCCTGGTCAAGTAACCCTCTTGGTGGTGACTGGCTCAACACACGGTTTATATAGAGGTTCCACATCATGGTGTGCTACAAGACAGACACTATATGGTCCCTGCATCACAACCACCCTGGTCAAGTAACCCTCTTGGTGGTGACTGGCTCAACACACGGTTTATATAGAGGTTCCACATCATGGTGTGCTACAAGACAGACACTATATGGTCCCTGCATCACAACCACCCTGGTCAAGTAACCCTCTTGGTGGTGACTGGCTCAGCACACGGTTTATATAGAGGTTCCACATCATGGTGTGCTACAAGACAGACACTATATGGTTCTTGCATCACCAACCACCCTAGTCAAGTGACACCAGGTGACAGCTCAGAACACGTTTTATGTAGAGGTTCGGCATCATGGTGTGCTACAAGACAGACACTATGGTCTCCACATCATGGTGTGCTACAAGACAGACACTATGGTCTCCGCATCATGGTGTGCTACAAGACAGACCCTATGGTCTTCACATCATGGTGTGCTACAAGACAGACACTATGGTCTCCACATCATGGTGTGCTACAAGACAGACACTATATGGTTCTTGCATCACCATCAAGTGCTACAAGACAGCTCAGACACTATGGTCTCCGCATCATGGTGTGCTACAAGACAGACACTATGGTCTCCGCATCATGGTGTGCTACAAGACAGACACTATGGTCTCCACATCATCATGTGCTACAAGACAGACACTATGGTCTTCGCATCATGGTGTGCTACAAGACAGACACTATGGTCTCCACATCATGGTGTGCTACAAGACAGACACTATGGTCTCCACATCATGGTGTGCTACAAGACAGACACTATGGTCTCCGCATCATGGTGTGCTACAAGACAGACACTATGGTCTCCACATTATGGTGTGCTACAAGACAGACACTATGGTCTCTGCATCATGGTGTGCTACAAGACAGACACTATGGTCTCCACATTATGGTGTGCTACAAGACAGACACTATGGTCTCCGCATCATGGTGTGCTACAAGACAGACACTATGGTCTCCGCATCATGGTGTGCTACAAGACAGACACTATGGTCTCCACATTATGGTGTGCTACAAGACAGACACTATGGTCTCCGCATCATGGTGTGCTACAAGACAGACACTATGGTCTCCACATTATGGTGTGCTACAAGACAGACACTATGGTCTCCACATTATGGTGTGCTACAAGACAGACACTATGGTCTCCGCATCATGGTGTGCTACAAGACAGACACTATGGTCTTCCGGTGTGCTACAAGACAGACACTATGGTCTCTGCATCATGGTGTGCTACAAGACAGACACTATGGTCTCCGCATCATGGTGTGCTACAAGACAGACACTATGGTCTCCGCATCATGGTGTGCTACAAGACAGACACTATGGTCTCTGCATCACGGATGTGTGTGGGAACGCAGCGAAACTTGTTAGTTTATGCACAACTGCTAATTGAGGAGTGTTAAAGAGAATGGTTTGCATCTGAATGTGAGTCAATTAGGTGACATTGTGATGGAAACACAGGCGCTGGCCTGTGTTACTACTTTCGCCGAATGCCGCGCGCCGCGCTGCCGTCTGCTCACTGCTGGTGCGGGTGGCCGGGACAACCAGCTGACATTCCTATGTAGTCTGGCCATAAAAGGTCTTATTTAGGGTTGCCATAATTCTTAGAACAAATATACAGATATATTAGAGGTGCTTAGGGAGTTATAGATTATTCATAAAACAATAAGAAGTAGTGTCCTAGAGTTGTTGAAAGTTTTCAAACAAAATCATTAGTTTTTTAACAGACCCTCCTAAATTTCTTCACATAATTTTTCTCTATACTGTAAGAATTTCGATCCAAACTAAAGGTTATGACAAAATATTATACACAAATTAATTTTCTCAAAATCCCACTTCAAGAAAACGTTTTTGTTTCTGGTGATTACAAAAGTTTTGATGCCGATTTGTGGGTTTAAATCAAATGTCCTAATCATGTAAGCCCTTAAAAGTTATTGTTCAAAATTATCAACTTAAAATTTTTCAAGTCCAAATTCATCTATCACAAAATTATGGTTTGAATTATGCTCATTTATTTTGTTGACGTTTGTCATGTGGAATTAATTGAGATTAAAATTTAAGGACGTCAAAAAGCTGTTATTTCTGCCAGACATAAGCTTAATTTTATCCGACGGTTTAAAAATACGTACATTTCTTTTTTTTCTTTGTACGTTATTTACACGGAGCGGAAAAATCTCAAAAATACAAACAAAGTACAAAATATGGATTTATAGCAATCATAGACTCTCATTGAATTATAGCCTACGTTTATGAAAAGTTACGAACTCCAAAACGTTTTTTGATTCAAAACAAAAAAGGTACCGTACACTCATAAAGGCTTATTATAATATTTATTCTCAACTAAAATGTTATAATAAGTATGTCAAATGTCGCTCAACAATTGTTAGCAATTATTATATACCAGTAATTTTAGTTGAGTTAGAACACTAGAGTAAACTCTAAGTCAATTACTAAATTAATCAAAACTCTTCTTAGAGGCGGCAGGAGTCAGTCCAGGCGCTCACACGCATGACATGGGATGGGTTTAATTATTAAAAACAAAATACCAAATACAAAGTATTTTATAGGTCCTTATCAACACATATTAATGTGTTAAACTACCAAAACTAAGGTTTAGAAATATTTTATTTTTTTTAATTAGAAAATTAAAATCCCATAAGGATTTAACAAAACTAATTCTGTTGTATTATTTTTGTTTATCAGTGGAAAATTTCAAACTTTGGACCTAAATAAACTTCACATGTTCATAAATAAAATGTATTGAATAACTTTTTGTATTTGATTTGCTCTTATTTTAATTTTTTAAGTGCGTGAACAGTGCAAGCACTTTATTTCGTTTTCGCTCCATTAGAATAATATTTATTTTTTGACAGAGTATAACTGGTTACATGATAGCCGTATAAAGATGGCTAATTTGTGAAATTAAAGGCAAACATGTAACCATGGGAATTAAATTATTAATTTTGTATGATTTATTACAACTAATGAGTATTTTTCCTGCACCTAATGTGTAAAGCAGTGATTTAATCTCTGGAATAGAGCACTAAAGCAATACTTTTTAGTGCCAAGGGAAAAAAGGTAATCCCATGAGAACAACATGGGGAAAACAGGGAATACACCTTGTATTGAAATATCAGAAATAATAACAGCTGACAGTACGGAGTAATTAATTCTTGAACAGTCAGCTGATAGTTTGGATAGATTGCTTAGAGGTTATGTTAGTCAACTTAGAAAATTATAGTGATTTAGGTTAGTCGATAGTGGGAAATTTGTAACTTGTGTTAATTATTTGTGTTGGTGGAGGAACATTTTTGTCTACATTATGGAATTAAAGTTCTTTTGTCCCTCAGGATGTTTCTATATTTTTACGACTACATATAAGTAGGCCTAATGATTTGATCAGTAATGTAAAAAATTAACAGGTTTCCAATGAGACTAAATTTTAAGATGGTGGAGTTAGTGTAGATTCTTAATTTAAAGTTTCAGTGCTATTATGGGGTTTCTTTTACACACTTTATATCATAAAGCAGTCGTAAATTGATCTTTAACAAATGAAGACGAGCTTCAGACGTTCTTAATTGGTTTGAGGTTTAGGACGTATTTTGGTGTTGTACATTTTCCGAATATTTAACATTCCGAAGTCTGCAGTATCTCCGCCATCTTGGATTTTTAGCCCTCCAAGAGCAATGTTGAAAACTCCAAAACATGTCTCTACAAACACGAATCTTTCAAATTAAGTCTCATTAGTTTGGAACCAGAGTGGGATTTATGTTCATCACAAATAAACTTATCAACGATTTATTTGATTAAATGTTTAATAAACTATTTAGGAACGTGCCAATAATATTTTTTGTGGAGCTTATTTTACTTTCTCCCCTTATTCATAATAGGCTGTATGGTGAAATTATTGTTTTGTCAAAATTTTCTAATTTGAGTCGAGAGTGGTTATTTTTGTTTTGAGGCACCCTGAATCCGAAAAATTGGTTATTGGACTGATGTTTGTCTGTCTACCTGTTTACAGTTGTCTGTCTGTGTACAAACCACGAGAACCACACTGATTGTCCCATTTTTATGAAATTTGGTACATGGGTGCACTTTGGCTATATCTCCATTTTAATTTTAAATTTTTATTTTTAAGGGTAGTTTACCCCTAAACCCCCTCAAAATATTATGTGAAAATACAATATTCTCAAAATTTCATAGTTTATAGCTTTTATGGTCCCCAAAAATGTGACTCCACCCGTCTGTAAAACTAATAGTTAAAAATTATGGGCTAAATGTAAAAAAAACCTTTTTTTAAATTTTCTTGCAAAACAACAATTTTATTAAATAATTGGACCATCACCGAAAACCCGTCTTAAAAATTAGTATTTTGAATCATTAGTCTACGGTTAACGGTTCCGGAGAAAAGTTCAATTGAATTCCATGGTAATTGCTGTATGTTGTCTGAGAGTGCCCGATGTTATTCTTACAGAGAAGATTAAAAGAATCAACTTTTTCCTTATTTCTCAACCATATTCCATGAAACTTGGTATGCAGTGTAAGGTCACGTCGCCGAACGAAAAAAAACCTCAAAAATGTTTGGTATTACCTTGGGTTTGGAGCAGTGGCCCAAATAATTTCTAAAAATTATAATTTAGCTTATTTTTTTCTTGTTTTAGTTTAAGAAATTGGGTGATTATTTTTGATATAATCTCTTAAAGGAACAAAGTAACACAACATATCAATGTACTTTACCAGTTCACCATAGGATTTATTGTCATAGCACAGTAATATGTTATTTTGATTCCTGTATTTTTTTCTTATTATTTATTCAATTGTGGTAGTTTTTATTGTTATTCGTTTATAGAGACATTTCGTACATACTCGATATATATCGAAGTATGATGATTTTTCCTTATAACATAACCTCATTCAGATTTTCAATCAAAGCGACCAACTTTTTATATAACTGAACAGTTTAATATAGGGTATTTTAAAACATCAAACTCCATACAAATCTTTTACTGTATGTTACCTGTTAGCTAAAAGGTTTCAGGTAACATAATTTTTTATACAATAATGAAATTAAAAACCAATTCTTAACAGCTGTTGAGAAGAAAAAATAAAAAGTATATGGAGAAAATCAACCACGTTTGTTTTGATAAGAGTTAGGTTAGAACACACAAAAGTTGTGTTATGAAAGTGAGAACCATGTTATCACGAAAAAATCGGTTATTTTAAATACGAGTATGCTACGTGGCAAACCTCTTTTCAAGAAATTAATTCCTTTAACATTGTATACGCTATACAAAACATAAAAAAATATATAAAGAATATTTTGAAGCGTAGTCTTTAATGTGTTTTAGTGAAATCAGATCTCCATAATATATATACGATCAAGGTTTGAATATCTTTATGCACTACACAGCTGTTAACATACAAACTTGTCATAATCAGCTGATACAATACCAAAACAGCTGATGCTACTCTTGACTTACATGGTGTTGAAGGAGAGCCGTGAAGAGCTACGATGATGATAATTGAACCTTGTTGCCACCTGTCAAGGCCTGTGTTTGAACAGTTCATCTGCAACTTGGAAAACATCTCTCGTCAAATGTGTAACGGCTTCAAATACCAACCGTTACTTCTTTAGGTGTCTCCTACAATTGAGTAACCCGTAAAGTTCTTAATTAATAGGAATATTTTTACCTTTTTCAATATCCTTTTTAGTAGTGTGTAGACTACCGGTTTCGTGAAGGCTGTCACATCATCAGGTCATCTTCATCTTGTTCGAAATTGATAGACCACCATGAACAGCTTTCGTATCATTGCAGTTACAGTGTAGCCATTTTCAGTATTGATAAAGTTTTTGATATACAATATTGGTTTTTCTATCACCTTGGTTTGTTTGGGCTTTCCTTTGACCTTAGTTGCTGAGTCTGAATATGTTATCTCTGTCAGTCGGTAGAAAGGGGCGGATCCATTCCACAAAATTGTTGGTGACTGCAAAGTTAGGTAATGGCCATTCTTTAGTGGAGTGCTATTTATTGTAAAATAATGAATAAGAATAATTGTGAATATGGATATTCACTGTTCATAGCTATGACAAGAAATACATTCTTCATTTCAAAGTACGTGTACATAAAGTAATAATAATTTTTTAATTTTGTGGGCTTTGAGAGTTCGATTGTCAAACTTTTTATTATGTTGGTAATCATGCCACTAAAGTATGATTAAAGTTTCAGCTGTTTTCATTGTTGACTTTGACATTAAGGTTAGATGTGTTTTATGAGACCGGCGATCTTAGTTTGTTACAAAAGTGGATCGAAGAATTTCTATAAAATTTTGCGTACAAATGAAATAAAGTGTATCAAAGTGTGTGAAATATTGAGAAAGACCTGTGGTGAATATGCCATGAGTAAAGCAGGAGTTTAAATGTGGTATAAGTGTTTCCAAAAAGACCGTGAAGATGTTAGAGATGTCGAACCCTGAGCGCCCCAACAAACCAACAACTGATTGAAACGTGGATAAGAGTAAGTATAGTTAGTTACGTTATAGTTTGTTAAAGAAGTTATGAACAGTTGCATATCACATTGATGTCTCTGATGATGTTATATCAGTTGTATTATTAAGTTTGGTTTTCGTATTGAATAATATTATTATAGAAATTTTTAGAAAAATTAAAATTTTATTTTTGAAAAAAATGGCAAATAAAATGTTTTAAAAATAATTAAAAGTCATGAAGCAAAAGTTATTCGATGGGTAGAAAGCGACCTTATATTTACGGAGGAAAACAAGTAAGCGTCTGCCAAATGACAACTGATCATTTAAAGTCAATTGTTTGATCATTTATGAAAACTACCATAGTTATTTTCTGTGACCAACGATTTGTTACGTTGTTAGAAAAGCAAAAGTTTTTAAAACTATTAAATGGTTTGTTAATGGCTCAACTCAACAAATCGTTTTCAAAAACACGGAAGATGGACCTTCTGTATTTAAGTTATGTTATTAAGTTTTTACAAATGTTTGTCCGATAATTTTACATTTATTACATACATAAAATAAATAATTATGAAAAATCTATTCACATTGTTCTTTGCCGTATTCAATCAGAACTGTCAAAGTTTCACTGTTTTGGTATAGTACATATTCACCATGCGTATTGTTTAAATCAGTAACTCTAATATACAAGAAAACAGTTTTCCTACATTGACCTACAAGACTTATACACCAAAATTATTTTAATTCCAAAAAAAGATCTCATTGGTTCGAGATCGTTAAATTAATTTATGTTATAATGATATATTATAATTTATATAAAACAAATTGTCGTTTATAAGATAAGACATTTTCCCAATATTTTGAATATGGAATATTTTGTATAGAGAACGAGTGGAAGCAAAATTTATTCCAAAAGTTTTGAATTTTGAAAAAAATGGCAAATGGAAATTGCTCAGGAGTCACTAAAAATAATAAGTCAATGAAAGTTACTGAAGCGTACTATTACATGTGACGATACTTGAGTTTACGGATATGACGTCGAAACTAAAGTTCAACCATCCCAGTGGAAGCATTCTGTCTTGCCAAGATCGACAAGTGTGGTCAACGTGATGATCATGATGATCATCATACTGTGTTCTTCGATTTTAATGGGATAGTCCATGAATAGTTCTTACCAAGTCAAACTTTTTTAAGGAGTACTACATACAAGTTCAACTCTGTTTGCGAAAATTTGTCAAAAAACACCCTGATCTGTTGAAAAACATGGGACGATGGCGACGTCCTGTAATCTAGCTACTTGGAAGTCACGAATTGTGGATAGTTGTGAGAAATGGTCGGTGATTGTGTGGATTAACGTCCGCACTATTGAATACTGCGTTAATCCACAAAGACCATGCTCATAACTAGACCAATTCGTAATTCAGAGGCTTTTCCACGTTATACTGTGGGGTTTTTAAAAATCCTTAACAGTCGTTTTACAACAGTAGATCACATTAAAACGCATCACTGAAAGAACTATCAGAGATCTACCTCAGTGCTATCTCAAAGTGAGGACTTTTTACTTGGATATGTCTACTCTTTTCAATTTGAGACAAAATTTGAAACAGTGACGTCATAAGGATAATGACGTCATATGGAAGTATAGCTGTTTAGGGAGCTGAAAACATTCCCTTCAAACATATCCATGATCTAATGATAGAAAATACAATCATTTTTTTTAAATAACATCAATGTAGAAGAATAAATAAATATTTTTCTTTATGAAAATTATGGTTAAATTTAGAACACACCTCGTATTTCTACTTTTCGGCATACTTGGCCGCTAGCTTCTTTCATTTTATTTCATTTTCCTTCTAAACTTGCAATTTTTCCTTTTTCCATGTGTTTTGAGTTGGGGTTGTCCTAGTATAAAGTGCCCGTAACTATTTTTTTCCGTATCACCGTCTTTCTTTCTTACATCTAGCTCTTTTTTATTTCCTCCCTCTATATCTTTGAATCCTAACCTAATGGCCGTTTTGCTGTGGATTTTTATAATATAAATATAAATTACTAACAAATATTCTACATAGGTATGTTTAAGTTTCAAAAAGACAAAGTAAAGTATTTATTTTGTAGTTTTCAATTAATGTATACACAAAAATATATAATTTTTAAAGTAAAAAGTGGATAGATATAAAACCCCCACAACAGAAAAAGGTTGTCTCTGAGGTCTTATTTTGAATATCACGCGTAAAATGGTTGATGAAAACAAATAATCTAAATTATCATAATAAAGCACAGTCAACGTAAAAAATAAGTCATTGAAGAGGCAAATCTTTAACCAGTGCTATGACTATTTTACTGATAACAGAGGATAAAACGTAAGCCAAGAGATCTTCATATCTAATCAAGCAAGATATGATTAAATTGAGATTACTCACACTACTCTGAAGTCACATATAAATTTTCACTATCATGGTACAATCTTTTGAGAGCCATGCCGTTTTACGAAATTTAAAATTTGATTTATAATTTCAAAAATTTTGCTCATATTAAATTTTATTTTAGTATAATACGTCTTCTATATTTTAAAACATTTCTTTCATCTTACTGTACGAGAAATAACGGGTTTCAGCAGCGGTGAGTAAGGAAAATAATGATTTATCCAGTTACCTGACAAAGTTGTTTGCGCATTGATTTTAAAACGTTAAGTTTGATTGCCGCACTCTTAATTTTCTGCTCTTGATTTTCTTTACTGCACTTCTTTGGATCACACTCTGGATTTGCATAATAAAATAGTAAGTGCGTAACATCTAAGCGGCTTATGTACGCGTGAAAACAAGTTGGCAGCACTGGCTGCAAATCAGCTCATCAGCTGATCACTGTTTACTATTTCCGGTTGAATAGTAAAGTTAATTGTAATAAGTTGTGAATAAGAAGGAAACATTAATAAGTGATTTTCCGAAATAAATAAGATGATTGTTAAATTTATGGTTTAAATAAATTATTGTCAAGTGATTGGAAGAGATAAAGTGATTATAGACTAACAATATACCTACAAGATTTGACGGAAGTAGCCGATAATGTTACGTTAGTCACTCTGCAGGATATATCTAATAAAAAATACGAACTCAAGTATCAGCTGTTTTCTTCAAGGTGAGTGAGTAGGAAAGTTAAACAACTAGGTATCAGAAATGTGCTTGAATGTTTTGTGGTAACTGTAGACGAAATTAATGTATAGGGCGTGTTCAAAATACCTTTGCTAAACTAATATCAAACATTACACGTATTTGTTTCTTCCCTTATTTATTTTTAAGAAACTAACCAACTTTGATACCAAAGTATCAATAGTTGCACAATATTTGCTGACATAGCTTTTAGGAAGGTTAGCTGAAAAAGCTTCCCACAATAATAATTATAATAGTAACATGTAAACAGTAATAGTAAGAGTAGTAACATGTATAATACTGTCCAACGAGGTATACTGATGCGCTCACATCATGATTACGTATATATTTAGACCCACATCGTATAACCTCAAATAAAAAATGTAAAAATACATTTTCAATGTAATTTTTGCTGTCAGAAACGTAGCAAAATTAGTTTATTTGGCTCTATATGTTTTCACTAAGGTACAAAATGTATTAATTTATTTATAAACAGACAACTATTTAATACAGTATAAAAACACAATGGCAAGGATTGGGAAATAAGCAATGTTAAGACCACATGACTAACTAATAATACAAAAATGAACAAAACAAAAAAATCTAAATATAAATAAGTCTACTTATATTCATATTATTTTAAGTCTTAAGCAATTTATAACAATTAACAAGCAACAATAGTGTGACATAATCAGTTGTAAAACTATGTATCTTAGACTTATTATTAAGTAAATAAATACAAGTAAACAAATAAAGATACAAGATGTAATTCCACACGATTTAATCATAGCAAACTATAATTTTCAAGCTATATAAATAAAATTACAGTTTCTTGTACAATGGCTGAAATTGTGATGTTTTTAGCTTATTTTTACGTTTCTTACAAAAATATATTGAACCTATTTTTGTTACGCCTCGTGCGTTACTTGAATTATAACGCAGAAACCCCACTTTTACCCCAAGTGGTATTACTAAATTTACTTAATAATACTATAGTAAGTAACTTTAGGATTGAAAGGACTAACAAATGTAAAGAGTTTTCTTTAATAAAAAATTATTTCTCGGATAGCAAAAAGAAACCTGGATGGATCGTATACTATTTCTTGCATAACCACTCTTTTTACAGTATCAAGACATTGGAACAGCGTGATATAATGATAATCATTTTATAACATATTAACTCATATTTCATTAGTACGGACAATGTTATTTACTCACTATAAATTAATTTGAGTTCACTAGAATAAAAATGAAGTTAAATCGATAAAAGAGAAGCTGAAGCTAGAGAAGCGGAGAGTATAGGGCCGGCCATAAAGAGAGCAACTCCATGACAGTGTAGTAGAGTTATACTGTCGACGGATAGCTCTCTTGATAGTACGAGCCCTTTGCTGATGACTCTGGTAGAAAGTGTTGAAGGGCTGAGCTGGAGAAGAATAGCTCTCTTGATAGTACGAGCCCTTTGCTGACGACTCTGGTAGAACGTGTTGAAGGGCTGAGCTGGAGAAGAATAGCTCTCTTGATAGTACGAGCCCTTTGCTGACGACTCTGGTAGAACGTGTTGAAGGGCTGAGCTGGAGAAGAATAGCTCTCTTGATAGTACGAGCCCTTTGCCGATGACTCTAGTGTTGAAGGGCTGAGCTGGAGAAGAATAGCTCTCTTGATAGTACGAGCCCTTTGCCGATGACTCTGGTAGAACGTGTTGAAGAGCTGAGCTGGAGAAGAATAGCTCTCTTGATAGTACGAGCCCTTTGCTGATGACTCTGGTAGAACGTGTTGAAGGGCTGAGCTGGAGAAGAATAGCTCTCTTGATAGTACGAGCCCTTTGCCGATGACTCTGGTAGAAAGTGTTGAAGGGCTGAGCTGGAGACGAATAGTACGAGCTCTTGATAGTACGAGCCCTTTGCCGATGACTCTGGTAGAAAGTTGAACTGAGCTGGAGAAGAATAGCTCTCTTGATAGTACGAGTTTGCCGATGACTCTGGTAGAAAGTGTTGAAATGAGCTGGAGAAGAATAGCTCTCTTGATAGTACGAGCTTTTGACTCTGGTAGAATTGAAGGTATAAGAATCTCTTGATAGTACGAGTTGCTGAGAATAGTTTGAATTAGCTATATCTTGATAGTACGATTATTCTTAATTAACATCTGATAATAGTAATGGATCTCTGGTAGAATTTGAATACACGAATAGTACAGCTCTTGATAGTAAATTACTCATGAATCTTAGATTGAAGAACTAAGCTGACGACAGATAAGATAACACGATTCGTACTGCATCTCCAAAACTGCCAAGTTCTCTAGTCAACGATAATTCCAAGAACCTTGAACTTTTTATTTTATAGTACACGCCCAAGGATAATACATCATAGTAATAGCAAATATAGAACTGCTTATTAACCTATGGATTAATATACCATATCATTAACAACTACATCACATAAACCACATCACTATTGGTTAGTAACAACGTTTTGGAGTTTTGAGGAATAATGAAATTAATCCTGAATAACCTATAAAAATAAATAAACAATCGAATAACTATTTGACAAATAGGTATAGAATCTTTTATAAGTTCGAACTCTTGCATTTAGAATGGATTCATAATTTAGATTTAGCACTTTTGGATACAATTATTGCATTAACTTTCTGAAAAAATAATGACCTACCTGGTAGGTATTTGAAGCCAAGTATAAATGTGAAATAAAAGTGTAAGATTATTTCGACGAAATCTTTTAGATCTTGATCTACTAAGATTGATACTATATAAGATACGTCAGATATATAACACCCGGTTTACAATATAAATTTGGATTTCAATTTATTTATTCGTAGTTTTACTTTTTACATGCATATTTTATTGAGATATATTATGAAATATTAAATAATAATCTACAGGTAACTGCGTGGCTTTCAAATTGCTCAAAATACAACGAATTATCAAGGAAGTTATCTGGTACGATTTACGAGAAAATTGGTTATGTACATATAAAAACAATTTCTTGTAATTTATATTTATTAATTACAGATTTAGTATTAAATTACAAAGTTGGGAAAAACTATTGCAGCCTCGTTCTTCCTGCAGACCCCAAGTTAAGGCTTGTTCTACTCGAGGAGTTAACGATTCTCATGCGGTGGAGTTTAGATTAAAGCGATAGTTATGAGAATTAGAGCGAAAAGTTTTTAAGGAGACGTTAGTCGGTAGTCGTGACAACGTGTTTGTTATACGACTACCTTCATGGCCGCGTCCTTATCATACTGATAACAATAGCAATTACAGATAAGATACGGTTAATTACTGCGTCAGCAAACAACCGTCTTACCTGCCTCGGCGAGCAAAACTATCAGAATCAGAATGAAAGAGCACTACAGTTTGGTGGTTTATTACACTAGAATCAGAAATCAACCATCTTACCTGCCTCTTCGAGCAAAACTCTAGAGTCTATCAAATTAGAATCAGGGAACACTGCAGTTTGGTGGTCTATCACACTAGATTCAGAAAACATTCGTCTCACCTGCCATAGCGAGCAAAATTATCAGAATCAGAATGAAAGAGCACTACAGTTTGGTGGTTGATTACACTCGAATCAGAAAACAACCATCTTACCTGCCTCTTCGAGCAAAACTCCAGAGTCTATCAAATTAGAATCAGGGAACCACTGCAGTTTAGTGGTCTATTACACAAGAATCAGAAAACATTCGTCTCACCTGCCATAGCGAGCAAAACTATCAGAATCAGAATGAAAGAGCACTACAGTTTGGTGGTTGATTACACTAGAATCAGAAAACAACCATCTTACCTGCCTCGGCGAGAAAAACTATCCAGAGTCTATCAAATTAGAATCAGGGAACACTGCAGTTTGGTGGTCTATCATTCTAGAATCAGAAAACATTCGTCTCACCTGCCATAGCGAGAAAAATTATCAGAATCAGAATGAAAGAGCACTACAGTTTGGTGGTTGATTACACTAGAATCAGAAAACAACCATCTTACCTGCCTCGGCGAGAAAAACTATCCAGAGTCTATCAAATTAGAATCAATGAATATTGGAGTTTGATAGTCTATTACACTAGAACCAGAAAACATTCGCCTCACCTTCCATAGCGAGCAAAACTATCAGAATCAGAATGAAAGAGCACTACAGTTTGGTGGTTGATTACACTAGAATCAGAAAACAACCATCTTACCTGCCTCTTCGTGCAAAACTCTAGAGTCTATCAAATTAGAATCAAGGAACATTGATAGGCAGTTTGATAGTCTATTACACTAGAACCAGAAAACATTTGTCTCACGTGCCATAGCGAGCAAAACTATCTAGTTTAGACTGGGATAGTGGCGTCATCTTGTAATCCAGCTACTTGGACGTCACGAATTGTGGATAGTTGTGAGTGATGGTCGGTGGGTGTAGTGTTCTCTTGTGTGGATTAATGTCCGCACCATTGAATACTACGTTAATCCGCAAAGACCGTGCTCATAACTAGACCAATTCGTAATTCAGAGGCCCTTACTGTAGGTTCCTTAGTTGCTATCGACTGTTGGGCTATTAATTAAAAGTCCTGTCTAAGGAACAAGTCAGCATTAGTCAGTAACAAGACTACAAGATCGCGCCACAATCATCTTACACTCAACTCTCATTCATACTTGGCTTAAAATACCTACCTTGTAGTATGGTCGCCAGTTCAATAATCTAATCTAATCTATCAGAATCAGAATGAAAGAACACTACAATTTGGTGGTTGATTATACTAGAATCAGAAAACAACCATCTTACCTGCCTCTTCGAGCAAAACTCTAGAGTCTATCAGAGACGTCTAGCTGATAACCAGAGTTTAGTCAGCTAGTAGTGTAATCAACTCTACAAAACTCTAATCATGTAGATCGCATTTAGTAAATCTTAATCATAAACATGTTCCGATTTCTAACCTATGTTGTCGCAGCTATGGTAGACCTACCTTACATTTTTATAGTTTAATGTTGAATTTTAAATCTGGTAAGAGCAAAGTTGAAAACTCTAGCAGATGACTCACCTAAAATGCGAATTATAAAATGAAGACGTCGTATTTGGTTCGAAATCAGTCTATATTTGTCATAAAGAGATATTTGGCTCCACGAAAAACTCTGTTCAGTTCAATTTTTTGGAAAGTGAGATTTCATAGTTAAAATTCTAATGACAAATTTTGAAACAAATAAGAGTTTAATTTCCATGCGAATAACCTATCTTGTCCACGAAGTATAAGTAAAAAGGTTTAAGGGCACCCTAGTCCCGTTTAATAGTAATGTTAACTTTATGCAACATATCTCTGGAATTAGACTACATAGGGACCTAAAATTTGTTTTATTTAAAATCTATATTTCCGTAGTAGCTATTATATAGTTCCGTAGAGATAATTGAATTTTTCGTTGAAATAAAATAAAAAATTATGTTTTGAAAATTAAATAATACATTTTTTAAGTACTAAATAATTTTTATGTGAAGAGATTGTAATGAAACTCTCAGGGGATTTATAAAATCACACTGTTAATACACCATAAAACTGTCACAATGCTGTTTTATGTTTAACGGTTTCTGAGATATGTGGCAACAAACTTTAAAAAGCAAAAAATACGGAAAATCGAAACACTTAAATAACCCTGGAACTCCATATCGGTCGATCTGTTGGGAGTTAACGGAAATTTTTAAGTTGCAGAATAAGTCAAATTTGGTATCAAATTGTAGATCTATTTAATTGGAATTCTTGGAATACTCTCAAAGGGTTGGTTTAAAACAAAATGGCGGCATTTTTTAATCTTTCAAAATCCATTTAAAATTAGGTTACAGATTTTACATAATTACTTTTTTCATTCACTTTGTACTATATTACTTCTTAAGTACTTTTTAATATTTTTTACGATAGGTGTTACAAATCATTCGAAAGAGGAACTCCGAAGAACAAAATGATTAACTGGCATTTGATTAAACGGGTTTATTGCCATACATTTTAAAGGCGTGTGTTACACTGTAAAGACAGAAAAAATGACTTAGTTTGGAGTTATTCCTGGTTTTATAGCTGTGAAGATAGTTGTTATTGTTTGTTTGAAATTCATGATGGCGATGGATTTTTAATTATTTATTTAAAAATTGATTGGACTTTTTTCGTTTTTGTGTTTTAAACAACACAACGTTTCTGGAGGTGGAGAAACTCCTCCCGTTTTCAAGTGATCATCTAATAATTTACATTATAAATTGAATGTTACACCTCCACTCCCTACGTTTCTCCTCCTCCAGAAACGTTGTGTAGTTTAAAACACAAGAGCGATAGGAAAAGTCCAATTAGTTGTAAAATAAATATTTGTTATTGTACTAAATTATCTTAACAAAATATTAAGCACTGAAAATTATATAAACAAAATTGGGACAAACATATTACTTTTTTTCTTAAAAATCAGAGTTTTTAAAATTTATTTATATATAATTTTTGAAAAAATCTAATTTCCCTTTTCCATTTGATTTAGCTGAAAACACACAATTTAGTATTTTGAATCATACTAATACAGGTTATAAATTAGGTTGAATTGGTTTCTGAGATATCTAAAATGGTGAACACAAACATTCATTGTGCGATGTTAATCAATGTCTGTGGTGTAATCACTTATTTACTTAAATATTCTTCCAAAATTTGGAATGCAAGTCCATCTAGCTAAGTTTTCCTCCTAGCTTACCCATCTAGCTAACAAAAAAGTTCCGATAGAGGTATGGCCAAAAACGCTTATTTTCTCAGATATCCGCCATTTTGTATTTTTCACAAAATATTTTGTAATTAAAAACATATTTTTAAATTAAAATAATAAAAAAATAAAATATTTTTATATAAAATTATTAGATTTTATATTAAAATTTTAGACTTTTTAATTTTAATTTATTTATTAAAAAACTAATCATAAAGCTTAAAACGTTTTTTATAAACTAATTTTAAAAAATAAATAAATTACCAATTTTTAAAAATAATCGTAATTTTTTTATTAAAAATTTTTGAAAAAAATACAAAATGGCAAAAAATAAGCCATACCCCAAGCTTTGGAAGAACCCCACCGATCAACCAAAGGAATATTTTTTCTAAAGTAGAGTAATATTTCAGCTGTAACTAAAGAAACTGCTGCCACTTCATTTGAATCCGCTGTAAGAGGTTTAGGATATAAATAATTGTTACTTAAAATAATGGCCGCGATTTGGATTTTGGCTGATCTAGTTATTAATAATACAAATCTCTAGTGTCCATCCAAATTTAATAAATAATTTTTAAAATATAAATAAAAAAATATTTTGTAAATGGCGGATAATAGAAAATATAGTCCTCTATCACTTATTTATCGTTCACCTCTTTAATTTTAACTCATCGCTCTTTCCCTCTTTTTTTCCTTTGTTTCATTATTGTGGCTGTATTGGTGATGCATCTGTTCTGTGGCCTCCGCACTATTGAATACAAGCTGTGACCCCCTAATCCTCAAATTCGGGTAATTCGTATTCAGCAGTGTGGATTCCCTTAAACTGGTAAAGGTCCCTCCCTATCCTTTGGCTATTTTTCTTCAGTCTGTTGGAGTCAGTCTGTGATTCAGTTAAGCTGTGGGACTTTCTCAACTATGCTATAGCTACCTCAATGGGGTCATTTATCTATCCCCAACTTTAAATGTACCTAATCACTCACCGAAGTTATGAAACGTTTTTCATGGACATCCTGTATAACGAATTTTGTGAACCGTGTGGAAGGTAATGGACGAAAGTTGGTAGGTCCGCTGAATCAGCAAAGATAGAGACTCGGTCTCCTCATCGCTGATTCCCAGTAACCGCTCCCTGCAGCCAAATTTTGAAACGTAATGAGGTTGTGAATCAATGGCCTATTGTTACCAGTGGCGTTGTTTCAATGGGGTAGCCGTGGCAATGCTACGGGGCCTCCAAGCTGTGGAGGCCCCCAAGCTGTGGAGGTCCCCAAGCTGTGGAGGTCCCCAAGCTGTGGAGGCCCCCAAGCTGTGGAGACCCCCAAGCTGTGGAGGCCCCAAGCTGTGGAGGTCCCCAAGCTGTGGAGGCCCCCAAGCTTTGGAGCCCCCCGCCACCGTCCCAGTCAAATAGGAGTTGGAAGTTAGAGCGATGAGTACAAATCTACAGTGAAACGACCATCAAGTAGTTGTAGTTGTATATTTTTTACACAGAAAAAAAGTACAACACAAAGAAAATTTGTGTAGTACTCCTTATATTCAGAAAAATGTAAATAACATGAGAAATTCTGTTTCTTTGCTTTTACATTTTCGATTAACTACATGGTCAACCCAATCGACGTTTCTTGGTGCTTCTTAAGTATCTTAATTCTTGAACAAGGCTTGCCCTACCGTCCTAACTCTCCTCTGCTAACAGCGTGAAATCTGAACTGGCCGCGGTTATTGCTGGATTACAGGAGTAATCCAGCTACTTGGAGGTCACGAATTGTGGATAGTTGTGAACGATGTTCGGTGGGTGTAGTGTTCCTTGTGTGGATTAACGTCCGCACTATTGAATACTACGATAATCCGCAAAAGACCATCCTCATAGTTAGACCAATTCGTAATTCAGAGGCAGTGGTTCGGGTTCCACGTTGAACTGTAGGTCCCTAAGTTGCCACGGCTGTTGGGCTATTAATTAACACTCCTGTCTAAGGAACATGTCAGTCTTAGTCAGTAACAAGACTACAAGATCACACCACAATCATCTTACACTCAATCCTCATTTATACTTGGCTTAAAATACCACCTAAATACGGATATGGGTATTTAAGTTTCATTTTCGCCGTTGGAATCAGTTTAAAAAACTACAACCTACAGTACTTAGTATTTTGAATTTTCGTACTGTCAGTTGAATCAGGTATAAAAATTGATAAACAAAGTACGTTGTCTTTTTGAGCCTCAATTGTAATCTTATGGGAAGGAAATAAAATACCCCCGTCACAGCAGACCTGCGTACTCAGCGAATTTTCAAATCAATAATATGGCAATAATAATACAAGTATATGACAAGATTGATCAATCAATACCGGTTGATAAATTAGAGTATTTGCCTATTATCCATAACATTAACATGGGAAATAGTATGCAGGTTTGCTGCTTTGAAGAAAATAAAAAGTATTTTTACAGTAAACCATTTTGATTCTGACCATATACCAAGTTTCCATCATTATCCAAAACGGCGGCCATTTATATTTTACCGTTTTCAAAGTATTTAGCTTTAAAATTTTAAATGACCGCCATTTTTAATTTTGAGCTTGGATCATGCTAGTTGTTTTTTAAATAATAGTAGTCTACTAGTGTAAAACATATACCAAATTTGAAAATAATCTGTTAAAAAATGTTTGAAATAAAAGATATTTTGTGAAAAATACAAAATGGCGGATATCTGAGAAAATAAGCGTTTTAGGCCATACCTCCATTGGAACTTTTCTCTTCCTTTTAATGTACCTAATCACTCACCGAAGTTCTGAAATGTTTTTCATGGACACTCTGTATAAAGGAGTTAAAATATTGAATAAATTTCGATAGTTAAATCTGTCAGCCTTTCGAGCAATTTGAAACGGGAACCAAATGGATTTCAGGCATTGAATGCATTTTATTTAGTAACAGAATTTTTAAATATTTCTAGTTTTTAATTGAGATAGAAAAAAATTTAAAATATTCTATTGACAATTATGTGAAAGGTTTGGCAATTGAATGTATGTTTAGTTTAGTTTGTTGGCAATGTACGATGTTTGGAATGTTCTTTGTTCTTTGTTGTCTAGATTTTTATTGCGGACATTTTCCATTACGATTCCTATTATAGTGTTATGTTTTACTAGCTACTAGCTCGCTAGAGGACGGAATAGATTTCAAATCCCAAAACGTCGTGAAACTTTGACTTACTTTGAATCGTGGTTTGGAATATATTAGTATGTAACATGTAAATATAGCACTTATGACAGCATGCGAACGGCACTGATTTGATCCGATAATGTTATCGTGATATAGTACTATCGATATATCACGATACGATATTATAGTATACCTGTGGTACGAGAATGAGAAGTCGGGCGTTGGCATATCAACAGCTTTGTTATACTGAGATCTTTTCGAGATAGAACACGTCGTTCGCTGATAAGCCATGAATCATTAAATGGAAACAATTCCACTGTGAACATGGGAAATGAAATGAATAAGGCTTATTGTGTAGAATTCTTCAGCAGTATGTCGTTATTACGCGGAATCTATCACAGATAATGTGTTTTCTCTGATTATTCTCGTTCAACTAGTGCTACCCGTCGAAATGAAAATAAGAATAATTTATTTCTCTGTAGATTTCATATTTTACACACACTTATCATACACGATTTCATACATAATAGAATGATTAGATCTTTCATAGATGCTTCAAAAAAACTTCATTCCAAGGCATAGTATGTTTGGAAATGTTTACATTTAATAAATGATATGTTTATGACGGAGTATTTGCTAATATCGTAAAATATTTCATATTTAAAACATAAAGCCTGAACACAAATAAATTGCAAAAACGACAAAACTAAATTAACACATTATTTTCCGACATACATATAAAAATACAGAAACAAGAATCAAACATTCCAGTGAAACTAATACAAAACTAAGCAATAGAGCAAACTATATCAGTGCTACAATTTTGTTAATACATACATAATCTGAAATACTAATTTGGAAAAGTAATTATTTAATGTTTCCAATAGAAAGAAGGTATACTTTTACTTTCTAAAAGGAAACACTAGTATGAATTACTTTAAAAGAACATCTCCTAAATCATAAAAAAATTGTTAAAAATTTGAAATTGGCGGTACGAGCGGCGTTAGGGACAACTGAAATCCGCTAGGTCGGCGCTAGCGTCGCCTATTCTTTGCGTATTTGTGTTTGTTTCGTGCAAGCTTCCTGTGTGACATGTTTAAGATAACAATTCTGTTTTTGTACATTAAAAAAATTAGACCTCTAAAATCACATATTTTTTAAGATTATCGGATAAAAAATGTGGCTTTAGTAAACCATTTTCTGTAGTATACGAATTTTTTCTCATTTCAAAATTTTACGTAGGTTTAAAAAGGTCTGTTGTTCATCCACGTTCCCAAAATTTCAGCCGAAAACCAATAGTCGCTTCCCACACTCCTTGCATGAAAACCGCCAAATTTGCGAATTAATCACGTAGTAACTCGATAGGTTTTTACTAAAAACTTTAAAAAGCTATGCCAAAGCATACATACAATCAACAAATAAATGTTAAAATTATGTTTTTTAAGATAGTATATTTTTTATCGCTCCACCTTAAGCCGATCTTCCAAGCTGACTGATTGGTTGAGAAGACTTAAAACAATTTATTTATTATACCGATAACTGCATCCATATTTCTTCTGTTTTTATTTTTTGTTAAACGTTTTTAACTAAGTATTGTGTTTTTTCTTGTTGAAAAATAGTGAAATTATATTTAATATTAGTGTAAAACTTGTGTATGTATTAAAATTTTGCTTATATGCATAAATTATTGATTTTTTTACTCTGTAGAACCGATTTGAATTTTCTTATAGTGGAATAATATGCATTATTACATCCAGAATAATCTTATTAGTTTAATTTTTTATTGTTTTTTGTTTAATTATTGGTATTTTATGGTAATCTTTTTTAATTTTATACCACTTCTGCACAGCGAATGCTAAAAACTGGTTATCCAGTAAGAACCTGTATTATGTGTAAGAGATGCGTATAATTTAGAGGTCCGTGTAAAAAGGCTGTCAATAACAGTTAATTAATTGTATTAGTAGACTAGCCAATAGTATAAAAATTAAAGCAATATTATTTACTCTCAGCGCATTTAAATTATTAGTTATATATACGGTGTTCTAGGTGCGGTGGCAAGGGCTAATGAACTGGACACCCTGTATAAAGTTATCAGCAATTGTGGAAAAAAGCAGGAATAGTAAGTGAAAATTTAAATAAATAATGCAACTTTTAAGAATTTTCGAGCTTTGGACTAAAATAAATTCAAATTAAGATTGTTTAAATTGTAGCTTGCTATAAAACCCAACCTATTATACCCTAGTTCGTGATTTCTTTTTTAAAGTCGGGTAGTTTTGTCAATTTGTATTTATTGAAATTTTACCATACAATATTAGAGTGCAGTAACTGGCATATATATTCGACGAATCGTTAAAAGTTGTTGGCCACTAATGATTTTCTCTAAGCCAGCCGGTATCGTCTGCTACAACAATCGCGTGATCAGCTGATTTGAGACGCTTCAAATATTCAAAAAGTTAGTTTTAAGAAAATGTTTTTTGCTTTGTTAAAGTAATTATTTTGAAAGTACAACTAAGCTATACAAATATAGAACTATTATCCTTTCATTTAAAACTGGGTTCGAAACTGTTCGGTAGAAGGCTTAAGTAAACTTTCAAAATTGCAGTGTTGATATTTTACCCCATGTGAAAACTTTTAATATTTTTTCTCGTGGTTACAGATAGACTTAGTGAATTTTATTGTCTTTAATTTGACACCATCGAAGAGGAAATCGGTCCAGTACATATCACACGTTCTATTGTAAAACTGTTTTGTTTAAAAACATTCACATTTGTTCCTTATTACCGGATTTCCTACAAGAAAAATAATCTATTTCCGAGATCATAAAAACGTTTTTTGTTTTGTGGTCCACAGATACCAAAAACACAAATCGTTCGAGTCTGTATATAATATGTCTGTAATCACGATAACTCTCGTAAAAATACTATTAGGTGCATAAATATAATTGTACAATTAATTATTCGATCAAGTTTGTAAAACCAGGAAGGTTACTCTATCCGAATGAGGGTTTATGGGAGATTTTTACCCCAAAATGGGGTTTTATATATAATTTAAATTATTATTAGCACCATTGGAATCAGCTCAAAAAACAAATAATTTAGTATTTAAAACCTTTGCTTTATGTCAATTCGTTACGGAGTTTCAGGATTTTTACCTTGTTTTTGGAACCCTATTGGTTCTTCTCACTAAATAAAGTAGAATTTGATTAATTGTTTATTATTTGAATTATTATGATAAAACCTTAACCACAGTTTCATCCAATAAATAGAAAACTAAACTATTTTTTTGGATAATTCGTAAACTGACTTAGCTTCATTTGTATCAGTACACAATCAATTTACAGCAGTATGAGCACACAGGTCTGCTGCTGAGGGGGTATTATTTATCGTTACTGTTTCAACGTTCACTGTAGCAATCCGGAAGTTTTGTTAAAACTTTAAAAAATTAATAAAGTTATAATGTAGAAAATATACTTACCTTTAGCTTAGACGTTTAGTTAGAGGTTATATAAACAGACTGTCTTCCTCTGACTCGCATGGCTGTTGAACCCTTGGTCTACTGCCCGCTAGCTGTTCTAAGGGATGTTCCGATATCATAATTATCAGTGATTATCTAAATTCTTGTTTCGATATTTCCGATGATTTGAACATCAATTTTAACGAAATGTTATTGTGAATATTTGGTGTTCCATTCTGCAAAAATAATGTTGAATATTTCTATAAAATTTTGTTTGAAAAATACAATATTCACGACATATTACTGATTTTATAACTCATATAATACAATTTTACTGTATCGATTTACTGAAATAAGATATTATTGGGTATTAAAAGAATTTCATGAATATTGGAATTCATTATCGCGAAAAATATTCAATATTGTAAAAATATACGATATTTTTATATTTATATGTTTGTTTGGTAATTATATTTTCCGGACACATTATAATAATGTAATTTCATAACTCATCACTTTACCTTCTATTTGAAACTTCAACCATCTTAGCACAAATCACATGCTTTTTCTCAAAATTAACTTTGTGGTTTTGGGGCTGAAAATAGCTTAAACAAGTTTTAAAGCGTCATATTTGATAACGCATCAATTGTATTATTTATGAATATAGAATGAACTGAAAACTCACGTCTTCCAACATAACTATACATACACATAACACACTACTTAACATAATACACATACAATAATACACATAACAATAATACACATAACATAACAATACACATAACATAACACTACTTAATATATTTACACTTGTATTGTAATTATATACAACCAGTAAATATACAGGGTATTCATTAAAATTAGGGATAAACTTCAAGGGATGATAGTACTCATCAAAATAAACAAAAAATATCCAAAAACATATGTCGAAAAATCCTTTGTTTAGCCGCTAGCCGCCATTTTGAATTTATTACAAAAATCATCATATCTCAAGAACCATTTAAACTACAGAAACCAAACTTTACAAAATTCTTTATTGGCCAAAGAGAAAAACTGTCTCTTCCTTCAAAGAAATCCTATTTAAATACTATTTAGCTATTTAAATTAAAATATTTTAACCACCGCCATTTTTAAAATGTAAAAGCAAACTAAATAATACTCTGGGAATATTTTTCTCTTTGGCGAATGAAGATGTGTGCAACGTTTTGTTTCTGTAGCTTAAATGATTCTTGAGATATGATGATTTTTGTAACAAATATAAAATGGCGGCTAGCGGCTAAACAAAGGATTTTTCGACATATGTTTTTGGATATTTTTTGTTTATTTTGATGAGTACTATCGTCCCTTGAAGTTTATCCCTAATTTTAATGAATACCCTGTATATTTACTGGTTGTATATAATTACAATACAAGTGTAAATATATTAAGTAGTGTTGGAAGACGTGAGTTTTCAGTTCATTCTATATTCATAAATAATACAATTGATGCGTTATCAAATATGACGCTTTAAAACTTGTTTAAGCTATTTTTTGGGTAGACCAGCTCCTAAAATCTATGGCATACTACAATTTTTTATCAGCAGAATTTATTTTACAAGACTTTAAAATTCGGTTTTATGGTAAAATGATGACATTTGAAGGACCATTTCATAAAATCTGGGTAATCTTTGGTGATTTTATTATATAGTTAGTGGTTTGATTAAATAGAAATGAGTTTTTAAGAAATAAATCTATAGACTACATCAGTTAAGTGAAAACAAAATAAAATACCCCCGTCGCAGCAGACCTGCGTAATCAGCGAATTTCGAACGCAATAATATAAAAATAATATATGACAAGTTTTATCAGTATCTGGCGATAAATATAAGATTCATTTGCCTATTCTCCATGAGATTAACATGGGAAAGAGTGTGCAGGTTTGCTGCTGTGAGGAACACTGAAAGTAGGCGTTTCTGCCATGATAAATTTTTATTTTGACCATTTATACCAACTTTCATCAACATCTATCCATAAAGGAGTTTGCCTATTCCCTATACGATTATCATGGGAAAAGATTATGCAGGTTAGCTGCGATGACAAGCACATAAACTATGATTTTTAAGCATAAATGGATGGATCTCAACCACATGAAGATAAATATCAAGTTTCATCCAAAAATATAGATTGATAAGTGAAATATTAATTTTTCCTTATCCTCCTTACGATTAACATTGAAGGCCCAAAATACAACGTACTGTGTTTAGATTTTATAATATCTCGGTAACTGTTAAAGATAGAGCAAAACTTTGAGGAACTTATATCTGTAGTTTTTAAGCTATTCATTCTAATGGCGAAAGATAAATATTAAATATGTTTTAAAATTACATAAGAAAAACGCAAATAACCAATTTTTTAGTACAAATCCCCCAAACTACCCGTTCTGATTGACCGGTATGTCTGGATTACGAACTCGTCCAAGCAAATATATAAATACATGACTCTACGGAATTTCGTCTCGATCGTACCATTTTTATATGAGTTATAGTGTTCTTATTAACGGTTAGGTGTTTTCTTCAGCTAAGTATTTAACAATATTCAAGTAAAAAATGAATTTAGTTAATTCAAATTAAATTAACTGAGTTAAAATTAAAGAAATTTAAAAATTAATTAAAAAACAACTATTTAATTAAATATTGAACGAAGGTAAAAACTATAAAAAAGTAGAAATATTGTAAAACTTATTTTTAAATTATTCAATAACCCTATGTTCATTTTGTGAAATGTCATAACAACCTCATATTAAAATATTATCACAAGAGGGTATGAGAAAAATCAGTATAATTACAGATTTTGGAAGAGCCCACAAAGTTGCTGGATTTTATATTTTTAATGTTTGGTGTGAAAGGAAAATTTTGAATGTAATATTTAAAAGTATAAATCATTTTAAAATTATATTGTTTACTGTCCTTATACTATGGACTTGTAGAATACTAAAAGAATAATTTCGAAACCAAAGTCGACATATTTCGGGTTCTCTTTGACCCGAAGATTAATAATAGTGATTTTTTGACACAGGAATGGGCTGCTTAACATTTCCATTCAACAGGTCAGAGCGACGGACGCCTTCAACGATAAAAAACCATGAAAATCCCAAATATATGTTATATACGATCTATATAGAACTCTAAATAGAACTCAGCACTTTTGCAGCTGCTGGAATTTTTTATTGACATTTTTTTCTTACTTCTAGGTGATATATGTTCAAACTTACTTATGAGTGTATTTTTTCTAGGATTCATTAAGCATTCAGTAATTTTATGTTATTCCTTTCCGAATTATCAGCTCATAGATTTTCTTTTGTTTTAGCACATGCAGAGTTTTTACTTTCATTTTATTTGTAATTTTATGTAGTATTAGGGCGTAGTACTACTTACTTTCTTTTCTGCTCTAAAGTAACCATACTTAGTGAAGGGACCCCGATTCGGGCTTAGCCTTGGGGCAACCCGATTCATCAATTTTTTCTCTTTCATCACATTATGACTTGTTTAGTTTTGCTTACAAAAATGTGTATTTTTTTCTAAACAATGTAAAATTTTTCAGTTTGATGCACTAAGTGTGATGTTTCATTATGTATAACTTGTATCTTGTGTAATTAATTGTAAAATTTTGATGAATAAAGAATTTATTTATTTATTTATTATATACAACCGCATTTGCAACTGACTCACTGGTGAAAAATACTTCAGCACTTCTAGAAGATCTAGAAACTTGAAAATTTTCAAGGACCTTCCTTTTAAACCCCTTAAAATTGCCAAATACAAAAAATTAACATAACCCACTCAAAACATATTTAACAAGTAAAAAGTAATATATTTATAAAACATTTGGAATGCAGATTTTCTCTCACACAAGTAGTAACCTATCGTTATTAATACAAAAATGTTTTTAAAACGTGTTTCAATAAAGAGGTTATATAAATTTACTTATTCGCCATAAGAATGATAAGGGAATGACTAAGTAGGTTTGCTGCCATGAGAAACCTTAAATTTGAATTTTTGAACATTCGTTTCGTCTCAATTGTAACCATAATTTTTTTTAAATTTCATTACAGTTAAATATCATGAAATTAAAACACTCGTGTCATAAAAATAATAGCCAGAGATCAGTTTTATTTATAAATAGTAAAATATAAAGATAAAAACCATAATTTACAATTAATCCTAAATTTATTTTGATTTCCTACAGTAACTATCCAATTTATTTAGACAATTAAATTACTAAGAAATATATAATATGCTCGTTAGAATAATTTCTGAAATTAATTTCTAATTTTTAAGGAATAATAGAACAAAATTGAATCTTTCATTGCAGAAACCATAAAAACGTTTTTTTTTCGATTTCGACTTGTTGGTAAATTAATTATTTAACTTGAAATAGAACCGTAAGTGCTGGAATACCTAAAGTGTCTGCAACAAACTTGGCTATAATTTATTTCCGGTGTAAAGTTGAATTTGTTAGGCATAGAAGATAAAATAAGTGTTTTATCTATGTTTTTAGGTTTAAGTTCAAATCTACGAAGCTGACAAAACATTAGCAACCATTATAATTATTGTTAAAAGCGTTTATTGCAGAAACACTATAAGTGAATTTTATAGTTCAGTGGAGTTTTAACTCTAATTAGAACAATTTAAAAGAATTTAAAAAAATGAAAAATTACTAAATTAAAATGTTTTTCTTTTAAAAATTGTTTTTAAGGGTTTCTGCAATAAACGATTTAATTATACCTGTGGTGAACGGTTTCAAATTTCATTATCTTTAGATACAAAACGAAAATTGAAATCTTTTCGAAATTTTTAAATATAAAACTATCAGAATTATACACAATACCGGTGTAGTGTCCCAGGTTCCCAGGTTCTCAGGTGCTCAGGTGGTCGGTGGAGTGTTGATCACGGAGGTGGAAGCGTGTGAGAGGAGCGATAAGGAGAGCAAACATAGCCGAGACTCACCTGCGCGGTGCGCGGTGCGACATACGAGTGAAGAGAGCGCATGAGACGCGAGTCGAGGCGCGGGCCACGACCTGGAGAGTGCGCAGTATCAGGTAGAACCACCTGTTTTGTCTCCGGGAGACCCCGCCCCCAGGACAGTGTCTCCACCAATCGCACGCCCCCAACACCCGTCACCCGTCACCCGACACGGGTACCTACAGCACATTCGATTTGCACAACCACGTTCGATAGTCTCACCGAGTCGCTCTCAACTAGTTGTAAATATATTGGTTTTTATCTGAGGTAAATATGTCTTCCGGGGAGTAAATCTTACGGAGAATTTACTCTTCCATCGACTCCGACAACACCTTCCGACTGTGCTTCAAGGGGTTTATAGTAGTGGTGAATCACTAATGTTGTGATCTACAGTCACCTAAACTATATAATATACAAAGGTTATGAGCATCCCTACAACTAAACAAGCCTTAGTCTAGCTTTTCGTCGATAAATGTGTACTCAAGCTCTAAAGCGTGTAGTTAAACCATATATAAGAATGTAGTCAAGTGCTATAAGAGTGTAGTAAACCCCTATTAAGAGTGTGATAAAACCCTATAAGCGTGTAGTCAAACCCTATACACGTATAGTCAATCCCTATACACGTGTAGTCAAGATCTATAAGAGTGAGGTAAAACCCTATAAGCGTGTAGTCAAGCCCTTGAAGCGTGCTGTCAAGCCCTATAAGCGTTTAGTCAAACCCTATAAGCGTTTAGTCAAACCCCATACTCGTATAGTCGATCTCTACACACGTTTAGTCAAACCCTATAAGCGTGTACTCAAACCATATACACGTATAGTCAATTCCTATACACGTGTAGTCAAACCCTATACTCGTGTAGCCCTATAAACGTGTAAGACCAGCTTAAATATTCACATCCCAAAACTGTGTAGTCAAACCCTATAATAGTCAACCTATAAGCGTGTAGTCAAACCTATAATATTCAACCCTATAAATTTAGTATAACCAGAATATAGCCCTATAAACCTAGTCAAACCAATACTCAAGCCCCTAAAACGTGTAGCCAACGTAATATTCAAGCCCTATAAACGTGTAGGACAAACCGTAGTCAAGCCTATAAAAGAGTAGGACAAACCGGAATACTCAAGCCCTATAAACGTGTAGCCAATCGGAATATTCAAGCCCTATAAACGTGTAGGACAAACAGGAATATTCAAGCCCTATAAAAGAGTAGGACAAACCGGAATATTCAAGCCCCATAAACGTGTAGCCAACCGGAATATTCAAGCCCTATAAACGTGTAGGACAAACCGGAATATTCAAGCCCTATAAACATGTAGCCAACCGGAATATTCAAGCCCTATAAACGTGTAGGACAAACCGGAATATTCAAGCCCTATAAACGTGTAGCCAACCGGAATATTCAAGCCCTATAAACTTGTAGGACAAACCGGAATATTCAAGCCCTATAAACGTGTAGCCAACCGGAATATTCAAGCCCCATAAATGTGTATCCAACCGGAATATTCAAGCCCTATAAACTTGTAGGACAAACCGGAATACTCAAGCCCTATAAACGTGTAGCCAACCGGAATATTCAAGCCCTATAAACTTGTAGGACAAACCGGAATATTCAAGCACTATAAACATGTAGCCAACCGGAATATTCAAGCCCTATAAACATGTAGCCAACCGGAATATTCAAGCCCTATAAACGTGTAGGACCAACCGGAATATTCAAGCCCTATAAACATGTAGCCAACCGGAATATTCAAGCCCTATAAACATGTAGCCAACCGGAATATTCAAGCCCTATAAACATGTAGCCAACCGGAATATTCAAGCACTATAAACATGTAGCCAACCGGAATACTTCAGCCCCATAAAATGTGTATCCAAACAGAATTTCCAAGCCCTATAAACATGTAGGACAACCGGAATACTCAAGCCCTATAAACGAGTATCACCGGAAAATTCAATACCCCATAAACGTGTAGGACAAACAAGAATATTCAAGCCCTATAAAAGTGTAGGACAAACAGGAATTTTCAAGCCTATAAAAGTGTAGGACAAACCCGGAATATTCAAGCCTAAAAAAAGTGTAGAACAAACAGGAATATTCAAAGCCCTATATTCAAGCACTATAAACATGTAGCCAACCGGAATATTCAAGCCCTATAAACATGTAGCCAACCGGAATATTCAAGCCCTATAAACATGTAGCCAACCGGAATATTCAAGCACTATAAACATGTAGCCAACCGGAATATTCAAGCCCTATAAACGTGTAGGACCAACCGGAATATTCAAGCCCTATAAAAGTGTAGGACCAACCGGAATATTCAAGCCCTATAAACGTGCAGGACTATTCAAGCTCCAAAACCGTGTAGGAAAACCGGAATATTCCAGCCTCATGAATGAGTAGGACCAGTTGTATCGCTCAAGCACTGTAAGCCATGAATGAATGAATGAACGAAAAACTTTGTTCTATAAAAACTACAATGTTACAAAAACCTTAAAAACAAAAATGAAACAACATGCAAGCGATCTGTAAAATGGCTTAAGCCGAATAGCAAATATTAAGTTTAGCATGTAAAAAAGCGAAACTTCTGGTTATTATATTGCATCAACATCTTGACACCTTCTCAATTTTGTTGGAAACGCATCATACCTTGCATGGCTTATGAATATTATTTTAAAAGTATTCTTATAAGATACTGAAGCTTATAAAAATTGTCTTATCGCCTTAATCAAAGATTGAAACTTATATACTGTCGTATCTAAAATACTCTTGTGGGCATAGTAATAGATAAGTTTCAAATAGAAATGGGGAAGATGCTTTTGAATATTTGTAAGTTAGTGTAAAAGATACTCAAATGAAAGGTGTTGTGCTCTGTGTTACGTATTTATGGATCGGTATCAGGATAAGCGTTAGTGTGCTTAGTCACTAGATATGAAACATTTTAAGTAAGCTCAACTTTGAAGTCGGCATCCAAATCACTCAATACGCGGGAAATACTATATTGGATGATATATTTAAAAATAGCTCTGAAAAAAGTAGAAAATTACGTATTGAGTTTACTTTCAATGTAGTTCATAAAATCTTTGTTTGAAATTCATTATTGGTGATGGTGGATTTATGTTATTTAGATTTTTATTGCAGCCATTTTCCATCACGATATGTAAAACTAAGTTTCACGACGTTTCGGGATCTGGAATTTGATCCCGTCCTCAGGTGAACTAATATCTAAATATAACACAATTAACACATAATCCGTATAAAGCTGAAGTTTAAAGCAGTAAAAAACTTACAAACAAACCATTCACTATCCATTACACGCATAAGAAACAAAACACGCCCACTCGTCAGAGAGACTCAAAGACAACCCTTGTCTTTGGGTTGTCTTGAAAAACTTTAAAAACTTTTGAGGTGTTAAAATAAGAAAAAAAGAAAATTACTTGTTAGTTAACTGATATAATTGCGTGCTGATTATACTTTTCCGGAAAGTAAAATAAAAAATTAACACTGCAACATCCAAGAGAACCATTTTGCCTTTAATTTGATACCTCAACCATATTTTTGCGACTATCGTGAAACTAGTACAGTATTGTGGTCACAAAAATAACAATGTTCTTATGAGGCTGAAACCAAATATTTCTCCTGTAAGACTCTTTAAGAGAAAACTAAAAACTATATCAGTTTCGTCCTTTTAGCGAATTTCCCATAGGGAAGAAGCTATTACCGTAGGTCTCATGGTAAGACTTACCTGAGACCAGGTTATTTTGTCGTCTTTAGGTGCCCAGAGGCCAAAAACAATAGTCTTTAAAATTTATATGTGTGACTGTGAAAACGATAACTCTCGTAAAAATGGTCCGATCGAAACCAAATTTGGTAGAGACGTGTATTCCTGTATTTGCTCGGACGAGTTCGTAAACCAGACATATCGGTCAATGGGAATGGGTAGTTTGGGGGGGTTTTGTACTCAAAAATTGGGTTTTTTGCGTTTTTCATATGTAATTCAAACAATTTTTAGATTTTATCTTTCACCATTAAAATCAGCTTAAAAAACTACACGATTAAGTTTCTTAAAGATTTCTCTATCTCCAACGGTTATCGAGATATAAAAAATCCTAACACAGTACGTTGTATTATGAGGCTCCAATGTTAATCTTTTGGAGGATAAGGAAAAATTAATATTTCACTTATTAACCAATATTTTTGGATAAAACTTTATATTTAGCTTCATGTGGTTGAGGTTCATTCATTTATGCTTAAAAATCATAGTTTATGTGTTTATTATGGCAGCAATCCTGCATACTCTTTTCCCATGTTAATCATATGGAGAATAGGCAAACACCTTTATTTATGGACAGATGTTGATGAAAGTTGGTATGAATGTTAAAAATAAAGATTTTTGATGGTATAAATGCCTACTCTCAGTGTTCCTCACAGCAGCAAACCTGCACACTCTTTCCCATCTTAATCTTATGGTGAATAGGCAAATAATTCTCATGTTTATCGACAGATTTTGACCTAACTTGTCATACATTATTATTATTATAATATTGATTTGAAAATTCGCTGAGTACGCAGGTCTGCTGCGACGGGGGTATTTCTTCTACAGTTGTTCATGAGCTTAAGGTTCCTTCACCCACCCAAACCCTCACAACTCTTTAATTTTTTTTAAGTTTACTTTTAAAGGGAGAAAGTATGTGTCTGTTCACTTGTACCGTTTATTTATTTCTTCTTTTCCTAAACCTTTTTTAACAAAACTTGCAACTTGGAAGATGGGAAGATCGTCTCTATTGGTAGGTTGCAGAGTGATATTTTATCGTGTGTTACTTTTGACAGAGGTGAACAGCCTAAGTAGAATTAGTTTATTAGGAGAGGAAACGCAAGAAATGTGCTCGTTACATTTTCTGTGGCACAATCGAAGAAACGTGGCAACATTGATACAATAGTGGAGCCTGTTTGTTCAGTTGCGCGTGTGTTCTGTCGTGTCAGTCACTTCAGCCGTTCGACTACAGAATATGAGGAGACATAGTTGACTAGCTCCTCCCCTCGTGTTGCTCTGTGGAATAAACGTATGGAACTTTTAAATAATTCTTCAGAGCCAGAAAGGGTGTTTAAGATGCAAAAAGAGCCACACTACTTTCTGGTACATTCCCAGAAATTCATGCAGAAATTTGTTCAAACAGCTCCATATTCTTCCATTGTCATCCTTACACATTATTCAACGTCTTCTTTTTGTTCAATCTAATTCCCATGAATGTAGTACCAGGAATCATGTATATCAATATCACATCAGAAATACTCAGTTATTGCAGTATACCCAATTCACGGAGAACACTCATTTCCATGTTTGCCTATAGATTTTAAATAATTGCTCAAACTACATCAATGAGAACTCGTCATTAGAAAGGTTTAAAAAACAAAATACCAATTTTTATCTGCAGACTGATTTTATAGTCTCTCTGAATACTTGAGAAATGTAAAACCGAAATAGTTATAAGTCAGATAGTTAGACAAGAGTAAAACTGTGATGAGTCTACTACCCGTGCTGACGCTGAGTTGTAAGGACGTTTATAGATTATAGAAATAAATAGATACAAAGTTAAATAGTAAACTAGGCGCAGTAATGCACATTTCGCACCCAAAAATGAACCAGTTTTAAATATAGTCTGTGTGTAGAATGGAATAAATCTACTAACATAAATAACTTTGGACAACAATGATGTAAAATATGGACGACAATAGATGGATACGCGTTTATTTAATATATTTAGAAACGTCATTTTTTATCGTCCGGAAACTCATTCAATGGTTTTTTATGAAACTCGTACAATGTACTATTCTGTATGAAGTTATGGCTGCCTCAAGTATAAATTTTCAAATTGCTTATAAACTTTGTCAAGGATTTTTCAATCAAGAAAGCTCTTTTTTCTGAGCTATCAAAGTCCTGTAGCTATTCAGTGTGATGGGTTTCCACATCGCCTTGATTCCTTTTTGTCTCTCCTGGGAACTTCAATGACTCCCGGCTGAGCCTGAATGCCCAGTCAGAATTCTTGGGGAGTAGCGCACCTCCTTCCTCCTGCCTGGGGATGTCTCGGGGTTTGCCGGGCAGGGAGGTGAACTGCTCTAGGGTGTGTACCCTCAAATTGCAGCAAATTGAGGGCACCCTGGGGCAGACCGTTTCCTTGTCTGAGGTACTTGGGAGTTGTTGAGTTGTATGGCGTTTCATGGTCCGAGTCAAAATTTGAATCGGTTTAGAACTTTTTTTACTTCTTTGAGAATTAGCTAGACTATCCATGTCCTACCTTTTCCATCCTTGTGGATCCCTTCTTTCCGGTGGTTATGAAATCCTACTCAGGAAGAACATTTATCATCTTCCAACAACCTTAGGAAGAATCTAATATCCATCGGAGCTTAGAAGTCGTAATGAAGTTTAAGAATCTTTGCTATTATAATTGTCAGAATTGGTAGGCTTTAGGAAAGCTGACCTGGCACTGCGACATAGTTAATTTTTTCCAACCCGTCTATGTTTTTAACGACACAACGTTTCTGGAGGTAGAGAAACTCCTCCTGTTTTCAAGCGATTTCTCATAATTTACATTAAAAAATTTAAATTTTAAGTTACAGATATTAATTATATCATGTTGTCAATAGTACTATACTTATTTATCATACACAATGCAAAAAATATATTGATAACGCAACTAATAGTCGCAACACCTCCGAGATAGCCTAGATTAGGTAATCACTTGAAAACGGGAGAGGTTTCTCCACCTCCAGAAACGTTGTGTAGTTAAAAACTCAGACGCGTTGGAAAAGTCTAATAAAATGTATTGAATAATAAGCAACACTATTACGAATTTTTAAGATTCTATAGTTGATCTTTTGTAGAGACACCAGAAAGAAAGGTTTCATTACGGTCAGATAGACAGGAGAAGATTGTCTACTGTCTAGGTCACCCAGGGTCCATTACGTCCATCTCCTAGGACACAGTATCTTGCCCGAGTGCCGGGTTATTGGACAAGCACGAAGCAGACACCAATCCTAGAGTGAACCAATAGATACTGGGATTCAAACTGGTGAACCGAAGGTCATTATTCACTTTAGATAGCCAAAATAATTATTAATATTGTGACAAATTCATTTTTGTCAAACCAATTATGACCTATGAAGTGCGATAAAACAGTCATAAACCCATTTAAGTATAAGAGGTAAGTTCATTTGTAGTGAGCGCGGTGAACTGTGAGGTGCGCTCACTCGCTCACTCGGTGGTACAACACGTACCGCGTCTGGTGCCAACGTCACCGCAGGAGATAACAATATTTACACTCGACTAATGTATTATTTATGGTGAGTTGTTTGCATTCAGCCTAGTAGAGGTTACGCAAGGAGTAGATTGCAACCGACAGTGACGGGAAAACAAGAACACTACACTGACACTAGTCACACTCACACACTGGTGTGACTCATCTTCAAACATCAGCTTCCCGTGCTGGCAGTGGGTCCTCGTAGAGGTACAGTGAGTCTAAGGGTGAAACTTTTGTGATTCCAAAAACGAGTCGTAAGTCAAGGTCCTCACTAGTACGGCCAAGATCAAGATCAGTATTGGTATTACACAGCACGACCGAAACCTTAAACAAGATAAGAGATGGAGATGTCAATAATACTTGTGGCCGCAGACTGGCCGCAGGACGTGCGCGATGTCCTGTAACATCATGACTGGGACGGTAGCGATGTCCTGTAACATCATGACTGGGACGGTAGCGATGTCCTGTAACATCATGACTGGGACGGTAGCGATGTCCTGTAATCCAGCTACTTGGAGGACACGAATCGTGGATAGTTGTGAGCGATGGTCGGTGGGTGTAGTGTTCTGTAGTGTGGATTAACGCCCGCACTGTTGAATACTACGTTAATCCGCGAAAACCATCCTCATAATTAGACCAATTCGTAGTTCAGAGGCTGTGGTTCAGATTCCACGTTAAACTGTAGGTCCATTAATTACTATCGGCTGTTGGGCTATTACACAACAACGCTAACAGTCCTGTCTAAGGAACATGTCAGCCTTAGTCAGAGACTACAAAGATCGCGCCACAATCATCTTACACTCAATTCTCATTTATACTTAGCTTAAAATACCTACCTTGTAGTATGGTCGCCATTTCAATAATCTAATCTAACAGCTGATGGTAGTTATAGCCTGGTCGAAATGACAATCTGGTCTAGCACTTAGTCTGTGCGGCCAGAGTGTAAAGCTGTAGTCGTTTTTCATGTCTTGGTTTGACTAATTAGATTAGATTATTGAAATGGCGACCGTACTACGTGGTAGTTATGAATAAGAACCGAGTGTAGGATGACCTGCATACTCTTTCCCATGTCAATGTTACGGAGATTAGGCAAATACTCTAATTTATCAACAGGTATTGATTGATCAATCTTGTCACATACTTGTACTGTTATTGTCATATTATTGATTTGGAAATTCGCTGAGTACGCAGGTCTGCTGTGACGGGGTATTTTATTTTGGAATAAAGAAGTTTAAGATTTGAAGTCCTGAAGAGAAATCTATCCAAGTACTGCCAAACTCAGATACTGTTGACGGCGTATTATGGACTCATCTTTCCACACCTTTCATATGGAATAGTTCTCCTAGGGGTGCCTGCACTAGCGCAGACTTCACGAGATTATTCAAACTTCAGAAAAGGGCTGTCAGAATCATCTCAAAATTAAAAAGAAGGGAGTCGTGTAAGCCAGCGTTCAAAGAGCTGCAACTGTTGACACTCCCCTGTCTCTACATTCTCGAAACAGCTACGCACTGTTTTTTAATGTTCTCTGATTCGGGGCAGAGACATTCATAATTACAACACAAGAGGCAGGAGGGATCTCCGAACTGGACAGCACAGAACGGCCGTCTTTGGACACCTACCATCACAAGCAGGTGTACATTTGGTCAACACATTGCCAGACTCATTCAAAAATACACTTATGCCAAAGGCATTCAATTCTCGCCTCAAACAATGCCTTGTCTCAAAAGCTTTCTATAGCATAGGCGAGTATTTATCTTATGACTGGGAGACCACCATTTCAGAAAAAAATTAACACCCGGTCCTGAGGGGCAGATTAATTGGCGAGTGGTTGGTGAATGAATGAACAAATCTGTATGTCTGACTGGCTGAAAGAATGGAAATTTTAGTTTAAACAATGTTGAAAAACTTTAAACAATGTAAAATACCCCCGTCGCAGCAGACCTGCGTACTCAGCGAATTTCCAAATCAATAATATAATAATAATAATATATGACAAGTTTTATAAAAAGCTGTTCATAAACATGAGAGTTATTTGCCTATTCTCCATAAGATTAACATGGGAAAGAGTGTGCAGGTTAGCTGCTGTGGGGAACACTGAAAGTAATAATTTCTACCATAAATAATTTTTATCTTAACATTTATACCAACTTTCATCAACATCTGTCCATAAATAAAGGAGTTTGCCTACTCCCTATATGATTAATATGGAAAAAGAGTATGCAGGTTTGCTGCCATGATAAACACATAAACTATGATTTTTAAGCATAAACGGATGGGTATCAACAACATGAAGCTAAATATAAAGTTTTATCCAAAAATATTGGTTAATAAGTGAAGTATTAATTTTTCCTTATCCTCCATAAGATTAACATTGGAGCCTCACAATACAACGTACTGTGTTTAGATTTTTTAATATCTCGGTGCCCGTTGGAGATAGAGAAAAACTATAAGGGACTAAATTGTGTAATTTTTAAGCTGATTCTAATGGTGAAAGATAAAATTGAAATTTTTTTAAATTACATATGATAAACACAAAAAACCCAATTTTTGAGTACAAAACCTCCCCAAACTACCCGTTCCCATTCACTGATATGTCTGGTTTATAAACTCGTCTGAGCAAATGTAGGAATACACGTCTCTACCAAATTTGATCTCGATCAGACCATTTTTACGAGAGTTATCTTGTTCACAGACACACATATAAATTTTAAAGACTATTGTTTTTGGCCTCTAGGCCCCCAAAGAAGAAAAAATAACATGGTCCCGGGCTTAAGTCTTACCATGAGACCTACGGTAATAGCTTCTTCCCTATGGGAAATTCGCTAAACATTAAACAATGTAAAAAACTAATGACTTTTGCAATACAATTCATGTAATTGTCTACTGCAATAAAGATTCATTTGTTTATTTAATCAGGTGTGCCAACACAAGCGCAGTAGGACCCAGTTGTGTAACGGGCTCGTATCGCCCGGATAGCTTTATCTAGTCGTTCGAGCTTGTTGCACCCTGACAACTACCGACTCGGATAACGAGCTACACCTACTACAAATGAGGACTTTTAGCGAGTTTTCCATAGGGAAGAAGCTACTACCGTAGGTCTCATGGCAAGACTTAAGCTCGGGACCTTGTTATTTTTTCGTCTTTAGGTGCCCAGAGGTCAAACATAATAGTCGTTAAAATTTCTATATGTATATACATGTGTCTACACGATAACTCTTGTAAAAACGGTCCGATCGAGACAAGATTTGGTAGTAACGTGTATTCTTACATTTGCACGTTTGTACCCCAAAAATGGGGTTTTTGCGTTTTCCCATGTAATTTTTTAAAATTTTCAAATGCTATCTTTCACCATTAGAATCACCTCAAAAACTACGCAATTTAGTTCCTTAATGTTTTGCTCTATCTCCAACGGTTATCGAGATATTAAAAAATCTAAACACAGTACATTATAGTTAGGGGCTCCAATGTTAATCTTATCGAGGATAAGGAAAAATTAATTTTTCCCTTAATAACGAATTGTTTTGGATGAAACTTTGTATTTAGCTTCATGTTGTTGGGATCCATACGCTACAAATTCGTAATTTATGTGTTCCTCACAGCAGCAAACCTGCATACTCTTTCCCATGTTAATCTTACGGAGATTAGGCAATCTCCTTTATTTATGTCCAGATGATAGAACTTGGTATATGGTCAAAATAAAAATAGTTTATGGTGAAAATGCCTACTTTAAGTGTTCCTCAAAGCAGCAAACTTGGATAGTCTTTGCCGAGTTAATGTTACGGAGAATAGGCAAATACTCTAATTTATCAACAGGTATTGATTGATCAGTCTTGTCACATATTTGTGTTATTATTGCCATATTATTGATTTGGATGTTCGTTGAGTACGCAGGTCTGCTGCGACGGGGGTTTGATTTTTTTTAAATCCTTAATTGCCCATTACCATAGATATATGGCCAGAGTGGTGTATTTAAGACAGCGAGGTAGCGTAGGGCACTGTCTCATACGTCAGGTTAGCCAGAGCTCATGATCTGACAGGAGTCGCCGGCTATTAGTTTCGATCCAAAAACCATTTGACTTACTGGGGCAGTGCGTTACTACCCGGTAGCTCATTTAGCCTCTAAAATTCTAATTTGTTTGTACATGAACCTCTAGAATCAGAATTCCTTTTATTTTAAATCCTAACTTTAAAATTTGAGGTTAACCTCTACAATACGAAATGGGTTTTTGAAATTTTAAGTCGGGCCTAATTAAAAAAAACCCAGTCGAACCGTGAACCAGTGGCCCTTGAACCGTGCTGGTCATGTGAATAGCTCACTTTTCCATAGGAAAATCGCTAATTATATCAGATATGAAATAAAATATTACCCATATAGTCTAATTAAGCTAGGCGTCCATAGCATACTTAAGTTTCAATTGATGAAACCCCCATTCTGTTGTGACGACTCTTCTTAAATAACATACTTTTTCAATCGTACATTCCTTCACGAATAACATTGGGCATCGATCTTAGGTGGTAAAAATAATTAATCAAAATCAAAATTCAAAATCCATAAAAACATCAAAAATCGAAATATTTACGAAAAAGTCAGTTTTCAATTGTTGCGTGATTGTACATAGATTGTTCACCTATTTTATCTCGTTAAAGCGATAAAAGAATACCAAGTTAAATTTTATAGTTCAATTTATTAGTTAAATTTAAATGTTAGCTGCATTTTGTAAGGTTTTAAAGTCAATTTAAAACGAAAATGAAATGAAATAAAGTTATAGATAAAATTTAATGTTAAAATAAATTAAGCAATATAATGTTCTAATCATGTTAGCAGTGAACTATTGTTTCCTGTTGGCAGTATGCTTTCTCTTCCTGTTAAAAAGTGAGGTTATACCAATAGTTGTGACTTGATTGTTGTTGTACAGTTTGTTTGGTTTTATGACATGATTATGAATAAGTGTGTTAGAAATAGAATTAAGTTGAACAGTATTTAATTACCAATTTAAAATAATAGGATTGATCCTTCATCGCTACTGAAGATGAAGTCATGGCCGTCTATACAACATGCTACAATTTATTATTTGAGTTGATTTTGATGGTGAGTCATGAGAGGCATATATCGATCTATTCGCTACATTAAAATGTTTTATTTGACATGCTACGGATGGTTTTCAATGTATTGTTTAAATTGTATACTTATTACAGATAATAACCGTATTATTTGTTATTTGTTGAGCTAGTAACCTTGCAAAGTTTGTACGAAAGTTCCTTTGAAATAGTAAATTTTGATGCTAACAATTTTAACGTAACTTTACCTACGATAAAACAGTAACGTATGATAATTACTTAAGATTACCGATATAATTAAGTAATTCAATTCTTATACTATTTTTATCAAAACACGTTAGCCAATTTATATTTTTTATAAAACATAATTAAATTCAATAACTCATAATTTATTGGTGGAAATGGGTCGTGTAGTATATTATAAAACAAACAATGTTATTATCTTATATTATTTTTAAACATGATCCGTACCCTTTATTTATAACTTTTTATGTCGTATGTCTCACGAAGCCTTATTAACGCCCTATTTTATGCCCTGTTCATCGAATTTCCTATGGAAAAGTGCACATTACCCGCATGGTGATAAACCCGGGACCATGATAGAAGTTCATAACTCAACACCCTGAACTCGTTTCGGAAGAAGGGGGTACAATTCAAAATTATAGATATAAAAACATAATTATGTATCGACACGATAACGCCAAGTATGAATGAGAAATGAGTGTAGGATGATTGTGGCGCGATCTTCTAGTCTTGTTACTGACATGTTCCTTAGACAGGACTGTTAATGAATAGCCCAACAGGCGATGTCAACTAAGGGACCTACAGTTTAACGTGGAATCCGAACCACGGCCTCTGAATTACGAATTGGTCTAATTATGAGGATGGTCTTTGTGGATTAACGTAGTATTCAACAGAGCGGGCGTTAATCCACACAGAGAACCCTACACCCACCGACCATCGCTCACAACTTTTCAAAATTCGTTACCTCCAAGTAGCTGGATTAAAGGACGTCGCCACCGTCCTAGTCTCTAGACTATATTTATCTATGTATATTGGAGTGAAATAAACGTAAAGAATTTTGCCTAACCTCTAAATGTAGAACGATCTGCATAAAAAGAAAATAAACTGATATGTGTGCGGTTATGTGTTGTGTTTATCTACAAGCGTGACTTACAAGTGACAATTGTACTTTCCTTTCTTCCAAGTTAGTGACGGTTTACATTTTATGTACTGTTTTATAACGGGATCAGAGAAAATATATTCTACGTTACTGTATTGTAAATCCAAACTATAATATTAGTTTATTACCGAATGCTGTTTATAATCCGTGAAGTTATTTGTATTTAAATGCGTATAAAATAAACATAACAAAGTCAAACAAACTAAGTAAATATTATTTTACAATTATTGTTATTTGTTTATTAGAAAAATATTATTAATAATTATGGTATATCAATAAAATTTTAGTTTGATTTGTCAATTTGTACTTTATATCAATAAAACCGACTGGAGCGGTTTCATAAAAAACAAAGAAAAGTTGAATACACTAGACCTAATCAAAAAAATCAAAATCCTTTATTGTTAATAAAATTGACACAGTATGTTTTAACGTTATCATTATGTGTTTCCTTAAGCGTAAGGATAATTAATTGTTTAAAATAGAAACAGGTTTAAGTATATAACATTAATAAATAAAAATTATAAGGCCATTTAGAAACCAACTCATTCTTCAGTTCATGTTGAAAATGGTTCCTATTCAGATTCTTTATGTTAGCTATCATTGTAAAAGATTACAGCATCAATACATATTTAACGAACGAATACGATTATTAAATATTTAAAAGTCATATTTAAGGATAAATATATTTATAGTAGGAAAAGTTGTCCTAGACAACTTCAATGAAGATAAAATCATTAAGGCATTTAATTTAACCAGCCAATTCTTCAGTTACAACTATTATTTGTAATTGTGCCCTTTCAGGTCTTCATGTAATAAACCTTTGTAGAGACTATTCATTATACATATTTATTATTCAATAAGATAATTTATTACAGACTTAACGGTCACATTTAAGGATTGAAAATAAAGAAAACGAGTTGATGGGATAACATGAAATAAGATCTGGATAAGACCAGTGGTCTTATAGGGTTTTCACAAAACTAGGCGTTAATATATAAAAACCCAACGAAACATGGAACGGTCGGGTATGTAAGTCTAGGGACCTGACCGGTCACAGATGGTCTAGCGCTAGGACATATGGGACACGGTCGGTGGCAGAGCGATGTCCTGGCACTGTTGTCGGCCGGACGTAACGTTAAGCAAAGACAAATAACTGTGAATAGCACTAATTAGAAATGTATCGACACGGACCACTGGAGGCACGTGTACTGTGAGCTATCCTACCACTGCTCTGGCCACTGGAGGCACGTGTACTGTGAGCTATCCTACCACTGCTCTGGCCACTGGAGGCACGTGTACTACTGGCACTGGAGGCACGTTGTACTGTGAGCTATCCTACCACTGCTCTGGCCACTGGAGGCACGTGTACTGTGAGCTATCCTACCACTGCTCTGGCCACTGGAGGCACGTGTACTGTGAGCTATCCTACCACTGCTCTGGCCACTGGAGGCACGTGTACTGTGAGCTATCCTACCACTGCTCTGGCCACTGGAGGCACGTGTACTGTGAGCTATCCTACCACTGCTCTGGCCACTGGAGGCACGTGTACTGTGAGCTATCCTACCACTGCTCTGGCCACTGGAGGCACGTGTACTGTGAGCTATCCTACCACTGCTCTGGCCACTGGAGGCACGTGTACTGTGAGCTATCCTACCACTGCTCTGGCCACTGGAGGCACGTGTACTGTGAGCTATCCTACCACTGCTCTGGCCACTGGAGGCACGTGTACTGTTGGACTGGTGGTTGGGGGTGGCTGGAAGTGGTTATTGTTCGGACTTCACTGGCCTACCGGAGGCCCGTGTGAGCTGTAGCTAACTACTACACTGCTCTGGCCACTGGAGGCACGTGTACTGTGAGCTATCCTACCACTGCTCTGGCCACTGGAGGCACGTGTACTGTGAGCTATCCTACCACTGCTCTGGCCACTGGAGGCACGTGTACTGTGAGCTATCCTACCACTGCTCTGGCCACTGGAGGCACGTGTACTGTGAGCTATCCTACCACTGCTCTGGCCACTGGAGGCACGTGTACTGTGAGCTATCCTACCACTGCTCTGGCCACTGGAGGCACGTGTACTGTGAGCTATCCTACCACTGCTCTGGCCACTGGAGGCACGTGTACTGTGAGCTATCCTACCACTGCTCTGGCCACTGGAGGCACGTGTACTGTGAGCTATCCTACCACTGCTCTGGCCACTGGAGGCACGTGTACTGTGAGCTATCCTACCACTGCTCTGGCCACTGGAGGCACGTGTACTGTGAGCTATCCTACCACTGCTCTGGCCACTGGAGGCACGTGTACTGTGAGCTATCCTACCACTGCTCTGGCCACTGGAGGCACGTGTACTGTGAGCTATCCTACCACTGCTCTGGCCACTGGAGGCACGTGTACTGTGAGCTATCCTACCACTGCTCTGGCCACTGGAGGCACGTGTACTGTGAGCTATCCTACCACTGCTCTGGCCACTGGAGGCACGTGTACTGTGAGCTATCCTACCACTGCTCTGGCCACTGGAGGCACGTGTACTGTGAGCTATCCTACCACTGCTCTGGCCACTGGAGGCACGTGTACTGTGAGCTATCCTACCACTGCTCTGGCCACTGGAGGCACGTGTACTGTGAGCTATCCTACCACTGCTCTGGCCACTGGAGGCACGTGTACTGTGAGCTATCCTACCACTGCTCTGGCCACTGGAGGCACGTGTACTGTGAGCTATCCTACCACTGCTCTGGCCACTGGAGGCACGTGTACTGTGAGCTATCCTACCACTGCTCTGGCCACTGGAGGCACGTGTACTGTGAGCTATCCTACCACTGCTCTGGCCACTGGAGGCACGTGTACTGTGAGCTATCCTACCACTGCTCTGGCCACTGGAGGCACGTGTACTGTGAGCTATCCTACCACTGCTCTGGCCACTGGAGGCACGTGTACTGTGAGCTATCCTACCACTGCTCTGGCCACTGGAGGCACGTGTACTGTGAGCTATCCTACCACTGCTCTGGCCACTGGAGGCACGTGTACTGTGAGCTATCCTACCACTGCTCTGGCCACTGGAGGCACGTGTACTGTGAGCTATCCTACCACTGCTCTGGCCACTGGAGGCACGTGTACTGTGAGCTATCCTACCACTGCTCTGGCCACTGGAGGCACGTGTACTGTGAGCTATCCTACCACTGCTCTGGCCACTGGAGGCACGTGTACTGTGAGCTATCCTACCACTGCTCTGGCCACTGGAGGCACGTGTACTGTGAGCTATCCTACCACTGCTCTGGCCACTGGAGGCACGTGTTTTCTGAGCTGTCCTACCTCTTTCCTTGCCACTGTACTGTGTACCTTGTGTACTGTGAACTATCTTTCTATTGCCTGGCTTCTGGAGGCAATTGTACTTCGAGTTATCCTACCATTGTTTTAGCGACTGTATGCAGCATGTACTGTGAGCTAGGCTACTTCTGCCCTGGTCTCTGATGGTTCGTGCCTTCAGTGACACGTACACGTTTGTGTATGTTGTTCTATCCTACCATTACCCTATAACCCTGTCCACTGTAGACTTATGTACTTTAAGTCCGTGAGAAATTCTACACAGTTTCATAATTTGCGCGATACAATTTCACTCGCTATTATACTCGTATCTTAGTCAATAAAAATCTTCCACTCCGTTGTAAGATAAATATACGAGGTATATAGTATTAATATCATCATATTCTGGAATATTTCATATCTCTACAATGAGGTAGTGTCACTCTTTAGATGAAAAGGGCACATAACAATTATTTGACTTATCATATGTACAAATATGTTTAAGCGTTCATGTTTAAATGAGGATTTCTAGGCTATAAATGATAAAGGTTTTACACCTGTGTTGAAGAGGCCTTGAGTACGGCTGTGTGTACGAGCGCATAAAGGCCCAACAATTTGTAGCTAGTGCTTTAATCACTCACTTGCCCTGGAGTCGAGTATTCCTGTAGTGATTATTGTTTGTTAGGACTATTAGGACAGTTTAACTTTCTTTGTTGGAGCATGGCTTCCAAATAAGCGGCTCCATATTCAAACAGTTGTGGCACCTGTTTCCGACTCGTCGCTGTCTGCTCTTCTTTGCTTCTGGGCTACAATGCTTGTATACTCTCCATCCGTTAGGGAAAGTTTGGGGAATCAAATTTCCCTCAGCATGGAGGGGGTTCGGGATTTAGAAAATTTTGAATCAAAATTACAATTCCATCAGTTAAAATGTGAATGCAAACAGATCACTATTATGCTAAAAAATGTGATTTAAGGGATTTAGACTACTTCTATTGAAATTAATTTGTATTATACTAAAATCCTAGAAATTTAAGCCCTGAAGAAGTTTTTCGGAACATTACCAAAAAGTTTTATGTTTTAAAAAATGCCATTTTATTTTTCCTCAAGGTTAACGCTCTGCCCTTTACGTCAAAGGTTGCTGGATCGAAACCAGCGCCCGGTGATTCCTGTCAGATCATGAGCGGTCACCTCTAGCTTGCCTATGTGACTAATACCGCTACGGTACCTCGCTGTATTTAATTCACGCACAGGCCCTCGGTCTATTGTGATGGACAGTTGAGGTTAAAAAATATAGTTGGAATTGAAAACGGAATTTCAGATATCAGACTGTCTGTCAGGTCCATATTGATAGTCCGTTTCATCTAACCCTTTGGAAATATACGACTTTTCTCATATTTTCCAATATTGTCAAAAGACATCTTGCTAGTCTGACGGTTAACGTCTTGAACTATGGTGCATGAGGACACGGGTTCGATCCTCGGGATGTTACCAAACTTTGATGGTTTTGGACCTCTTTAAAAGTGGTAAATGTTGTCGTGTAAAAATTCCGTTGGCTTCGACATTACTAAAAATGATTACCATAGACTAACTGTAGTGAACGTGGCCGGCCCACGGTATTATATGGACTTTTGTACTTTTTTGCTCTTGGGGGGGATTGTGGGATTATATAGCACCCAAGACTACAAGATAGCGCCAGAATCATGTTACACTCAATCCTCACTCATAGTTGGATTAAAATACGTACTGGGTGAGTCGCCATTTCAAAAAGGTAATAGATAGTGTATTAGTGTGGGTGGTTTCTAACCACCTTTACATCACTGACCGACGTCACCTGTTAGTACGGCTGAATATAACCATTAATGTCCTCCGCTCATCCGGAACCTCGGTTGTTCGAACGGCAATACCTTTATCTCCGGTGTGAAGAGGTCATTAACTCATGTTGATAGTGAGTTCTGTCACGGTACTTCCGGTGTCTTATCACAGCTGATAGCGGGAGCGTTGCGTGTATCGTGGAGTGTAAGCCCTACTTCGCGCCGTTACCTGTAGGCCTATCATCGCGCCGCGACAAGTGACGACTGGCGAGCGACGTTGCCAAATTGACGATATTTTCACCAGTCCAACTCCCCAATAACATCGAAAGGACCACCATACTTATCTTTTCTGAATTACCTTTGAATTTCTGAAATGGCGACATACCCAGGTAGGTATTTTGAGCCACGAATGAATGAGAAAGGAGTGTAGCCGGATGCAGAGTCTAGGAATCTTGGCAACCGCGCCTATCCCATTCGTCATCGCAGGGGGCCATAAAAGTGTCAAAACCCGTGGCCGGGAACTTTGGCAATTGCTGTCCTCCCTGGCGGGGATTTCAGGGATTTCGTTCGTACCGGGCGGGTTGAGGTTGAGGGAGAAAGCGCGCTAGAGAAGGGCGAGAGGGGAGGCGGCGGGCGAAGACAGACAAAGAATAACAAAGCACAACGCATGATACCCCATTATTTTTAAGTGTGAGATTACTAGCCTAAAATCAGAAAGACTTGTAACTTTCAATTAATACTGTAATAATTTTATAACCAAAATAAAGATATTCAGAATGTGCGGAATATATTAAACGAACTATACTGTCATACACTTAGTTTTATTCGTTATAACTAAATTGGTATAAGACATTTAAGAATGTAGGCTTTATATATAAATTTCATTGTATATATTATTTAGAAATTATTAATGTGGTCAAAAACCTCTTTGACATAATTTAAATTTAAATTCTCAGCTAGGTGCAAAAATCGAATTCCATCCAGCCGTACATCTTGTAAACTACATTGTGAAGTAATGGAATTTGTTCAGAGGACTTGGCTCATTCATAGCCGGTTCCCCGTAGTCGTGAATACCCATGCTTGGGTCTCCTACTTGAAATAACTGTATATAATAGAGGTGTATAACGACTGCCCCTTGCTGTCTCGCTAAAGGAGGGACTTTAGGGGATAAGAGTGATAATTTGTGGGATTAAACAATGAGATAGGGATTTTCAGGGAGAAAAGGGAGAATTTTTGGGATGAAAACAAGGTTGCCAAAAGGCCGCGGTCGAGGGCTAATTAGGGTTCCGACCCTCGGTGGGGGCTGGGCGGTTGCCAAAAATTCGTTTCCCCCGGCCGCACACATAACCTAACAAGACAGAACACGCCATTTCAGATTCTGTTCTGATCTATTCATGTTCGTTAGCGGTTGATGATGTTCTCTTCGTATCGAACTCTATCGATAAGGCAGAATAATCTGGGCAGTTGTATTCCTCTAATATAATTTCTTCAGCTGGGCATACGCAGGTTAGATTGTCTGACAGCTTTGACTAAAGACGAAACTTTAGCAAAACATATCATAATACTCATCATCTAGTGAGGTGTACGTGTAATTCTGAATATTTTGACGACCTTCAAGGAAGAGAATTTGATATTGTACAGCCTAAATGTGATTTAATACATGAATCGAAACTAGTTGCACTAGCAACAAATTTGGATTAGTTTGAAATCAGTTATTATAAACTACTTTTCAGTATTTCCTAGTAATCCAGAGGCTAAAAACTAGAAAATTAAATTTGTTAACCATAAAATCCCATTTTTAGGGGAAATCTTCTATGGTCAAGACATAACGGATCATACAAACTGTACTCATATACAAGTGTAGACCTAATAAATACATTTGTGTCACTTCAAGACTTCAGTTTGGGACTTGCACAAAAACTACAACATTTATGAGAAACGGATTATGACAGCCCAATATTGTTTGTCGTTCAAACCTGTTAAATGTTACGTCAAAGCCTTGCGAGAAAGTGAAAACCGAACGTACAAAGGTAAACTGATTTGTTACTTTACCCCAGAACATATTTCTAGTAATTAAATTCTATGCGCGTTCCAACGAGGCTTGCATAAAGCCCCCTAATAAGTGGCAGCACATGCATATTCATTGCTTAAGTTTCATAATGTCGACCAGACCGCGCTGCGATGCCCTCCCCAAGACACGGAACAGTGAAGATGCAGCGGGATGTTCCGATACGAGAATCATCCGATATTCGATATCGATATCAAGTTTTAATACCGATACAGTGATATATACATATTCATTGCTCAAGTCTCATAACGGCGGCCGAACCGACGCTGCGCATTCCAAGACACGGAACAGTGAAGATGCAGCGGGATGTTCCGATACGAGAATCATCCGATATTCGATATCGATATCAAGTTTTAATAACGATACAGTGATATATACATATTCATTGCTCAAGTCTCATAACGGCAAGAAAAACCGACGCTACGCATTCCAAGACACGTAAAAGTGAAGATGCAGCGGGATGTTCCGATACGAGAATCATCCGATATTCGATATCGATATCAAGTTTTAATACCGATACAGTGATATATACATATTCATTGCTCAAGTCTCATAACGGCGGCCGAACCGACGCTACGTACTCCAAGACACGGAACAGTGAAGATGCAGCGGGATGTTCCGATACGAGAATCATCCGATATTCGATATCGATATCAAGTTTTAATACCGATACAGTGATATATACATATTCATTGCTCTAGTCTCATAACGGCGGCCGAACCGACGCTACGCATTCCAAGACACGGAACAGTAAAGATGCAGTGGGATGATCCGATACGAGAATCATCCGATATTCGATATCGATATCAAGTTTTAATACCGATACAGTGATATATACATATTCATTGCTCTAGTCTCATAACGGCGGCCGAACCGACGCTGCGCATTCCAAGACACGGAACAGTGAAGATGCAGCGGGATGTTCCGATACGAGAATCATCCGATATTCGATATCGATATAAAGTTTTAATACCGATACAGTGATATATACATATTCATTGCTCTAGTCTCATAACGGCGGCCGAACCGACGCTACGTACTCCAAGACACGGAACAGTGAAGATGCAGTGGGATGTTCCGATACGAGAATCATCCGATATTCGATATCGATATCAAGTTTTAATACCGATACAGTGATATATTCATTGCTCTAGTCTCATAACGGCGGCCGAACCGACGCTGCGCATTCCAAGATACGGAACACTGAAGATGCAGTGGGATATTCCGATACGAGAATCATCCGATATTCAGCGGGAAGTTCCGAGAATCATTCGATATAATTAATGATAAAGTCAAATACCGATTATGCGATATATGCGAACCGCTGAGCTCCCCAAGACAGGAAACATTGGAGTTGCAGCGGGATGTTCCCACATCGATAATCTTTCGATATGGAAAGCGATATTAACCTTTACTACCGATACAGTGATATATGTATATTTATGACCTCCTCGATGTAAATCTCAATTGAAAAGCAGATGGAAGTTTACATAGTACCGGTACATTCCGCTAGACACCTCCTGGAGTATTCGAATTTTGAAGGAATTTTAAATCGTGAACTGACGGTAGTGTATTGCGATAGCATAGCGGAGTTGGTAATTTGATTATTTTTTTAATCCTGTAATTTTCCAATCTCCCCTTACAGAAAAGGATTCCACTTTTGAAAGACGTTTTTCTCTTTATGGTGAGGTGGAATTGTGATAAAAAAATATTAGAGTACTCTCACCTTGTTTTGTAGTTTTTTCCAACGGGGATTGTCACTAAAAAAATACCGAACCACACTGACGTTGTCAGTAGGAGGATTCCTGGGGTGTTTTAGGTATTTTAAGTGACAATTCCCGTTGGAAAAAACTAAAAAACAAGGTGAGAGTACTCTAATAATTTTTTTTCGCGAAATGGATTCCAGTAGAATGGAGTTCCATTCAATTGGAGTGGATGCCACTTGGGTTTTGGTCAAACAATGTGTTTGCACATGTGATCAGGGTCTAAAAAACAACAAAATGTATTTTTTAATTTTGAGGAAATGTTCATACGTGAATGAACACCACTATATAATGAGTATTATGATTTTTTTAGTCTCTGGGAGGCTTAGTTTGGCCTCAACACACATACGGTATACTCCTAGAAAGAGTTAGTTCGACTGTAAAGCGCTGGTAGTATAGACCCCAGAATGGTTAGTTTTAGCCTCGAGGTACATATTTAGTGTAGTCCTCAGAAGGATCCATCCAGAAGGATCATTTTGACCATGGGGCGCAGGTGATGTAGTCCCTAGGAGTAACTGTGGTTTACTTCTAGAGGGAGAATCAGCATGGGCGGAGTTAGAGGTTAACATGTTGGGGGAGGGCACAGAATTTATTTTCTAGTTTTTGGCACAATATAGCCTACAAATGGAGAAAAAAACTGAAAACTAATATAGAACCACAGTAAAAACTCATCAAAATATTGAGTCAAATAAAAATTTGGGGGGTTTGGGGGGGGCATTGCCTCCCCTTAGAATCAGTTTGACTGTAAAGCACTGGTGGTATGGTATAGTCCCCATAAGGGTTCGTACCTCGAAACACCAATGGTATGCTCAGTTGGATTTGATCTCTGATTTTCTCAAATTACTGTTAGTGGATTTTTAAGGTGAAAGATTCATATAAAACAGAATATAAATTTTGTTCATTTGATGTAAAGCGGCTATTTCACGTCAAGATGTTATTTTAGAAATTAACTGTGGTACTCTTATAAAAACCAAGAAAAATATTATTTTTAAACTGTCCCACTTTTTAATATTAAAATATTAAACAAGAATGGTATCGGATTTTATAGTAATTACTTTTTCTCAGTGAGATAAATATCTCATTAAATAAATTACCAGTATGACAATAGATATTGTTATAATCATTACAATAAAGTAGTTCTCATATAGAAGACCTAAAAAAAATTAAAATTGTTTTTAAAAATTATGAGAATTTGATTATCCATCGAAATTCTTGGGGGGGTTCCAAACAATTTTTTTTGAAGGGGGGTAAAACTGATTGTAACAGTGTTTAACGTGATGAAATTCAAAAATATATTACATCACTAGATAGAACGTAAATAATAATGAACGTAGTATTAATTTTTATGCTCTGAAAGTTGTTTACACAACTTTACTCTCCTTAGCACTTACAAGTTGTTCAGCGGAAAGAGCAATGAGTCGTGTTAAAATTATCAAAAACAGACTGAGATCAGCAATGGGAGACTCATGGTTGTCCAATCTAATGGTTCTAGCTGCAGAAAAGGATGTACTTGAGTCTATTTCTAATGAAGAAACTTTCTATTTCAGAAAGATTTTCCGTTTCCTCACCCCAAAGACAAAAACTGCTATGCAGGGTTTAAAGAGATATATTTAACAAGTAATGAAGGTGCCCAGTGGCGTAGATACGGGGGAGGGGATAAGGGGGATATATCCCCCCCATAACGATCACCTTCGCTAATAATTTTAAAACAAAAATATTCTGAAATACCGCTACGCAATAACAAATAATAGAATAAGCAGTGCGTTGATGTTATTGTATGTTGCATGCTGAAATTAAGTATACGAGAGTATTCGAAATTAACTAAGCGATCTTCCCCGACTGGTCTCCCGGCCCTCCTGCCATCAAGATCTCTCAGCCGCAAAATCTTATAACTTACACTGTAGGTCTAACCTAAACAGTTTAAATCTTGACGTTTGCGATTTGTGACGTTTAACATATGTTATCCGTACCCTCTACGCTTTGTGTTCGGCATTAGTGTTTTTTTTTTTTGCATTTTGAGTGACCTTACTGACAAAATGTTTCGCATTAGGCCCCTAAGAACAATGTTAATTATATAACAGCATTACTAGCTACACGATGGTCGTAAACAGATGGTTGAGGTGTCAAATTTAAGGTAAAGTGGTTATAAAAGGAATTGCATTATTATTTAAAAACATTTTTAAACATAATTACCTCATAATTTTATTCGATAATTAATTGACAAATCGCATCTAGTTAACAAAACAATGTGTGTAAAATAACAAGCTGTAAATCTTTTTTAGGATAAAAACATAAAATACAGTATAATTCCCTAGATAATCACTTTACCTTTACCCTTACACTTTACCTTTACCTTTATTTTGACACCTCAGCCATTTTTACAACGGTCAATTAATTTGTACCGCTGTCCAAAAATTAACATTGTTCTTATGGGACCAGAGTCCAAGATGGCAGCGGAGGAATTGCTTGATCTTTATATAGTATTTAACTCATCAAAATGTCCCTTATGTACCCTATATTACATCCTCTAGAATAAGTTTTACTCGGGGGGGGGGGGGGGTTTATATCCCCTTCCATGAAAAAACTGTATCTACGCCACTGAAGGTGCCTAACTAACATGTAGATGGTCTCAGACTACAAATTAAAAATATTTGACTTCAAACTGTTAATGTCTTTATGTACATTACGATATTATTAATATTTGTTTTTTTACCTCTTTGAATGTAACCATTGAGAATACGATGTTACCTATGTATGAAATCTCAAGAAATATACACGTTTTGTCTATTACCGACTGGGTTTTTAATACCTTTATAAATCTCCTTTTAGTTTTAGATCAAATAAGGGGTACTTACAAGTATTATTTACACCTTTGTTCATGGTATGGGGTGCCAACTTACATGGGGGGCTGGTTCTAAGTATGGGGAGGGGTAATTCATGAAGCTTGGGGGGTGGGCACCCCTGGTTTATAACATCTTTATTTTGCATTTTTTGGAAATACTTTATTAAAAAAATTTCTTAAAAATATGGTTAAAACTTTCTAATAAATATGGTTAAAACTTTCAGTAGCTGGATTAGAACCTGTTCTAAATGAGTTAGAACTATCGGTTCCTATAATTTCTACAGTGTATCTACTGTACTTACAATTTTTTATTCTTTCCATCATTCAACAACTAAGATTTATTGTTAGATCTTTTACTGAAAGTTAATTACTCTTTAAAAAGATGAATGGTTGATAGGGAATTTCTAAAATTCTTTGCACTTAATTTCAGATCCTCTGGATTTGAAGATAATACTATTTTTATTGCCATCAAAACAAATGTATGTCGTTAACAGTTTTCAAAGAACAAACAATTTTGCTTAAAACTGACCATTGAAATAGAACGTAAAAGAAGACTGGGCTTTAGATATTTTAACCTAGTTTAATCTATTTTGCATCAAATTAAATGTTTAAAATATAGATAATGTAAAAAATCTTTATTCAATTTTTTTAAGGAGTGGGATGTATTATGTTTTATTTTGGTAGATTATTAAAAATAAGTCTGTGCTGTTTTACTCTTAATTTATCTTGGATTTTGTGTTATACTTATCAACATCCCTCCCACTTGATGATTCATTTTTGAAAATACAATACATTGTCGTTTCCAAAATGAAAAAAGCATGGGAGGGTGAGTAAATGTAAACTTTTGTAAGCTTTTTTACACGATTCCCTTACATTTAATTTACATACAATTCTTATTACTTTTTTTGTAAAAGAAATAATCTTTTAAACTCTTTTCAGTGTGAGTCCAAAATTATAACACTATAGAATAAATGAGAATAAATAAATCACATAATATAATTAACGTGATCATTTCAAGTAAATTCTTTATCCAAGAATATTCCGAGAAATTTCATATTTGTCTTCTTCTATTTCAAAATTATCGATATTTATAGATAAAAATACTATAACTTAAAGTGTAAAAATATCCAGTGATGAGTGCATATATGTCGGGTAAAATTAGCTAACATGTAGGAAAATCTTTAGTCTTAAATAAGGAAGGCGATAAATGAATGAAAACTTACTGGTGTGCTGGACATTTATTAACATTGATATTACAACAAAATATACAAACAAGATTATTCTGAGCACTTTTTTAAAGTAGGGCCATAACACTTTTCAGTTGAATATGGAAAAATAGTCTTTGAATAGCTCTAGACTGAGTTACCAGAAATATACAGAAATGTTTAACGTATATTTTTCCATATGACTGTTTGATACCTATTATGTATTGGAAGAAAATACAGTAAACCTTCAATAATTCGACACTTAACAGACTTCAGAGGTGTTGAAGTATTAAAATATCTAGCTCTACAGAGTGAATGAAGTATAATATTATGGTAGTAGTATTTTAGTAACCGATTTCCTCGTCTCCTTCCTCCGGATCACTGTCGATCAACCAACATTTAAAATTATTCGCTCCTATGTCTAGTATTCTTAACAGATATAATTTTTTATCCATCATAACATATCAACTTTTGCACTTAGTTAGACATGTACAAAAACACACAAACTTTCCAGCAAAGTTTAAATAGCATTGACTGGATCACTAAGAAATCGACCTATCCTCTTTTTAACTGCAGTAAAGTCCGCTTAATTTGGTTCCGAATCAGGAAAAAAAATTTATAAAAATTAAAATGTGATTTTCATATCGAGCACCTTCAAAATTTCAGATGTAACCGCAGTACATGCTGTTTGCGGCAAGTATGGCTAATGATGGTTGCGTTGCACATGAGCGCAATCCTGTATGTTGCGTTTTTTTGTCAGTAGAAACACTACTGATGAAAGTAAATTATATAAAGAAGAGTTCAGAAAAAGAAAACAAATCACAATAAAAGAGTTTCAAATAAAATGTTTCTAGATGCACCGTTCAGGATTGTTGTCTATGCGGTTATATCCTGTTGTATACATGGATTATCCAGATTTTCAGCAATCCAGATTCGGACTCTGCCACATTGATCCAGTTAAACCACTTAATGCACTTACTTTAGTTTAGTTTTTTTAGTTTACTTCACTTAATGTCAAAGAACCACTGATAAAAGAAACAATGACTCGGGGAGTGGGAGAATAAGTCATTATGATAATATTTTGTTGGCCTCTGACCTATATTTTAGAGGTAAATATCATTCAATTTTGATCCAAGTGTTGGCTCATACTTTGTCGAAGTACATCGTGAGCAAAACTATCAAAGGTTTACTGTAATTCGTGGTTTTGCAAGAAGATTTGATTTTCCTCAAAATTATTTGGTCCGAAATTTAAACTAATACTGTAATTTTGGTATCTGTACAAAGGACACTGTCACCATAGGACTTAAAACTACTTATATACTACATTTAATAATATACATAACTTTTTTCGATACAATACAATATTTACAGTTAGGAAATACAGTGTTTTAAAATATTTTGAAGAGGTCCCTTTTTGATCAATTAAACTAAACTTTGATATTCTATAATTAAATACTTAGACTTACTGCTGGATACTTCTTAACATTGCTAGCTAATTATTTGTACATAGGGTGTCTTAGAACTCTTTGGAATGAACTAGACGTTTTTTATACACAGAAAGCCTCAATAACAAGGGGTTTTTTTAGAGATTTTTATAATTAGGTACATTAGAGTTCTGTTTAACGGAGTTTTGGTTAACCGAGGTTTAGTATTAACCGAGCTTACCCTGGGTGCATAAAACATTAAATATCTGCCATTAACCCTTCAACGTCGGTTGACGTACTGTGCACGATCTGCCAATGACGCGCCGGCCGTCGTGTTGTACTCGTGTTTGTTAGAACTGCAGTTTCCTGCGACCTTACGGGATAATTTAGAACTATTTGGAGCTTGTCAATATTGGAGAACGCTGTCTAACTTTCTAGCATAATTGTTTTTGCCATTCTGCTGTCTTTGAAAGGAGGAAAGCTAAAAACAATCTCAGCTGGAAGAGCAGACGATAACCACTTGGTTTGTTTACTGTTGTCTCATGTAATGTGGGAAGGCAATGTTTTTGTGTTAGTATGACAGTGTTTTGAAATGAAATATAATTAGTTATTATCTTTACAAGTGTTTTATATTTTTATTAGCAAAGTGTAGTGTCGTAATAGTAAACTTTAAATGGAAAATTTGTTTCAAGAAGACATTTTATAGTAAACTGACATTGTGAGTACTGCCTAGAATTAGGTTATTTTTGGATGTTTTCAATAAAATATTAGTTTTTAATAGACTTGGACGATAACATTGCATTGTGGTTAGATGTACAGGTATCAGTTACAGCTCAGGTTTGCTGGTATTAGACAGTCAACATTCCAAAATAATGGTGTCCAGGCGTGTTAGAAAGGGATCTTAAAATTCTGTGCTTGAAGGGTTAAACAGATGTCGCATCACATTAGAAGTTTTTTGTCATTCCGCCTGTATGTCAACAATAGTGAGCACACGGTTTAGATGTCAGTCTGAGAGGTGCTTGACCGTGTGAGTTACAACCCCCCCCCACAGACAATTATTATGTAGCCTTAACACAATATTCATTGGCCATAACTTTATTTTGAGTTGATCAACACAAACAATTTACCCATATAGTTTTTATTTGATATCTTTTATCGATAGTTCCGTGATAACCGAGTTTATGGCTAACCGAGGTAGTAACTGACATTAACTAGGTTAAACGGAACTCTACTGTATATGTTTTAGTGAATGTCTTATTTCTGGTATTATTTTTGTAATTATTGTATGGTTATTACTTTTTAGGCTTAGTATTTTTTATAGTAGACGTTAACCGATTTGGATTGAGAAAATCTAAAAGTATTATAGTATTTAAAAAACTTTAAACATTACTCAAATAAAAATTAATACATAATAATTTCCAGTTATTAAAGATCCATACATAGACAGTTTAGAGTTGTGATATTTTGTGTTACTATCATAGTTGTTTTAGCAATATACCGTTGATGAAAAATATTTAGCATACTCTGCTAAATTTTCATTTGTTTATTTTATTCATTTATAATTGCAGATAAATAGTCCCTGCTAAGTCTATTATGAGTTGTTATTCAAAAATGATAAATGTTATTACAGTCGACTCCATCTAATCCGGCCACCTCGGGACCGGACCCCTGTCCGGATTTAAAAAATTCGGGACAATCCGGCAGTTATATATTTATAAATTACAGCCTGTAATAGTGTACAGTATATATAAATCACATTTTTGTGACGTTGATAAATCAAATCACCATAAATAGAAATGAACATGAAATGATAAAGCACTGCAAATTGAGCCTTTACAAATTTATTTTACAGTATGAAAAAAATGGAATTCTAACTTTATATTAATGAGATTATTACAAACGTATTTAATATAACCTAAAAAGAATAAAAATCTTGGTTTTACAATTTGTATATATTAAAAGAAATCTGTTATTTTCTTCTGCTTTTTCACTTTAACTGTTTGTTGAATGCAAAATCACGCCATTTCATCATAAACATTGCTTGATGTAGGTTGTTGGCAGTTCCAGTGTTCTTTCCATCCGCATGAGTCAAAATTTCCACACCGGCGTTGCCATTTCCCACTTCACTGATCCGTATCGAACGCAAAATTATTAAAAACTGAACTAATACAATAAACAAACATGTTCAATCCTATCAATTTCTGCCTTGAGAAACGCGACCGCGCGCTGATGACTCGTTTCCAAGAAGTAGTCCGGACCATCCGGCGTCCGAACCATCCGAGTCCGGACTAGAGGGAGTCGACTGTAAATTACGATTTTCAGCGCATTGCACAGTAATATTATTGTAGACTATATTTGATAGAAATGTCACTATAACTATGATAAGGTCATCACTGCGCTTATAGGCCTAAATCCAGATTTGCCATCCACCCCTCCAGTCTAATTTTTAAAATCTCAACTGTTACCCCAGTTGAGTTGAATTTTGACTTTTGATTCCAGCTAAAAAGGGGAGAAACCATTTCCAGTACTAGTTTCTAGTTTTTTTGGTTTCTTTCAACTTGAGACAATTTTGAAATAGTTTATTTTCAAGAGTTCCTTAATACTCTATACATGTTTAAAAAATTTAATGAGCTAAAAGAGGGTGATCTCTAAAACAAATTTTACATGGATAAGAAGAAATAAACAATATATCAACTTTGAACATCTCAAATTTTTTACAGAATAAATTGGAAAGTATGAAAATATATATATTTATTCGTAAAAGTTTTTAGCATTAGAAAAACTCACGTATAAAAAATTATTAAACTGGCAGCACTGTATTACCTCGAGCAGCTATGGGTTCGACAGGAGTTATTTTATTTTGGGATTTCACTAATATAGCTGTTTAGTGACCAGTTACTTGTTTAGTATAAGTTTTTTTTACCAAATATACTCAGGCCAGATTTTATCTGGGTATTATATTTAATTTTTATTTTTTTAATCTGGCTTACAGTATTTAGTTTATTAGTAAATATTTTTTTAAACTTACAAACATATTTTAATTTTTAGTCTATGCCTATCCTGTCAGATCTATATTCACCAGATGGTTATAAGGATTGTACTAAGTGGAAAATTTAAATATAGGGGATATGAATAAGAAAGCTGTGTTTTAAATTTTAATTTTTTAACATTTTAACGAAAATAAAATTTAAGTATAGTAAAACCTCATTAACTCGACAGTCCTTGTAACTTGATAGCCAACAGTTGACATTACACCTTTCTCTTACAGTACAGGTGCTTTCAATTTTCAAGGTCATGGGACGAACTAAGGTGGACAGTCAATCAATTGCACACCTTTAGACTGTTTCAAAGTCAAAGAACCGAGCATAGTTAGAGTGGGGTAGTTTGCTATAGTTTACTTCGCGGAAGAACGTTGTATCATTGGAATAAATCCAATTATAATTTTTTTTAGGGCATGTATTTTTAATTCTTGAATATTTGAAATTTCTTCAAAAGCTGTTTACGCAGTATATAACACTACTCGTATAAGGATTGTAATGTAATGAATTTGTTTGTGAAACTCGAGTCTGTTATGTATGAATCAATTAAAATTTATGGAAAATTGCAATGTTCTGTATAACTCAACGACCCCGTAACTTGAAAACATCTGGGCCCACAAAGTGTCGAGCTTGTGCGGTTTTACTGTAAAAAAATAAAAATTTTAAAATCACTCGATCCCTCTGTGGAGTGTGATGGATAAACTATGGTTGCTTCCAGCTTCAAAATTTTGTTTATATCCATCTCTCAACATTCAATTGTCGAGGGTTGGATTAAGGGTGTTCTACACTAAATAGCTTGAGAATCTTTGATTTTTGTTTTCAGTCTTTATTTAACCTTACACTCCTCTATCTCTTATTCAATAAGAATAAATTCATAAAAAAATATTTTTGAACAAATTCACCTTTACTTGCTTTGTTAAAAATTCATATTAACATATTACAGGATATTATATTTTATCTACGAACAGACACCATTTCCATTTAGAATTAATCTAAAAGGAGAGGTAAATAATTTTTAATCCCCTACTGAAGCATAAGTTGCACATTTAATTTAGCCCATAGTAGTGAGCAAGAGCTTCTTAAGCAATTAAGTGCTAATTTAAAACCAACTTCAAAAATTAAACTTTTTAAATTTCAAAAAATCAAATACATTTATGACTTATAACTATTTTACCACATTATACAACCCATACAGTATATTTTATACATCATAAAATGACTACTATTATCGACTTACATTTTGATTTTGTCCACGAAAACTATAACTTTTATTTGCACTTTCATTTCTAACTTATTCTTAACTTAACTTATCAATCAGGAACAACGAATTATATTCTTCACAGCATTATTTTTGAACATTCATCAATAAACTCTCAACAACTAAAAAGCTCCGAGTATTACATTAAATCTATCGTATTAACTTAAGGTACATTTTCTAAACAGGAAAATGTCATGATAGTATTAAAAACGAAACAAACTAACATCTCCCAAACAAATTAACCCCAAAAAATAAGATTGCATGGCTGGTGAAATTAAAAATTATCAAACTAAACTAATACACACTGAGTATTGTGATGAAAAATCGAACCGTAGATTAAAAAGAGATTACACATCATGTGTTTGGCACCACAAAGGTATATAAAAACTAGTGTCATGTTACTAAGTTCATTAAACTAACAAAACTTTGGAAACAAAATTTACAGCAAATAATGAACAGAATATATCTGTGTTTACAAAAGAAGAATACAGAATACAAAAGGGTTTACAGAATACACAGATTACTCATTGCTTAACCCTTCCCGAGCGTTTGACTTATATGTATACGCCAACCTAATTACTTGTGAGCATTTGCCGAATATATACACAACGTTATTGAAATATATTCAATTCAATGGATTAGACTGTGATGTCATGTTTAGTGAAAATGACCTTTAGGTTGAATGATCATAAATTTAAAGAAGACATAATAGAACTGCTATATATACGCCAAAACAAATGTGGTCATGAAACAGTATTGAAAGTTTGTATAATCAACTTCAGACTTGGAAGTGAAAAGACATCAAAATTCCAAAATATATTTTTTGAACCCAACCAAAATATTTTTCCCATAGCTCTTGAATTGTGGCTGCCGCTCAGTAAGGGTTAAAATATTTCTTCCTGGCTTAAAAAGTTAGACGCTATGTTTATGTTAACATAATAAACCGATCACTGTCATTAGAATTTATTCTGATCAGTTAACAGTCCAGCGAAAATGTTGCCGGACAGTTTCAGTAAACAGCTCGCGAACACGCACACAAGTTCATTAAAAGAGAGTAGTATAGCGTTAATGACTTTATCAATAATGTAATGAGACCAATGTAGGAGTGTGAAATATTAATACATTATTAAATTTTTTTACTGGACAATTTGAATATTTCTATTGTATTTTAATTAACTTGTTATCTGTTATAATTATAAAACCTATCTTTTAATTTTTCCCAGTCTTTTTAACTTAAAAAATTACAGATCTTATACCAAGACTGTTTTTAATCCAGAAACACCCAAATAAAATTATGAACACACAATGAAACAAGCGTGCAAAATCAGGAGTGTGAATGAATTTGGGTAGCTCGTGGATAAATAAAGTTGATCTTTTGTTAAAATGGTACTTCTTCGGATTTGATTCTTATAATAATTTGTTGAGCAATTGGGTTTCAGAATTTCTATAATAATCAATGTATTGTGGTACTTGACTTCACCCAAAATAACAGGTTGTAAGACAAGCCACAACTCAATAACAGTATCAGAACTTAAAACACGGAAGACTTAAGTGATAGTTTATTTGTCATAAGTTCCTTGATTAAGAATGTGTTTTTTTAAGAAAACTGAGTTTTAAAAACAACCTTATGCTTGAGTGCAACATTTTGAGGAAATCCACAAAAATTCATCAGGTTTAAGACTGTTTACTGGTGTGGCAGTAAAATGAACTAGAATAACTTAAAAGAATCCTTACTCAACGAATTTCATTAATTTGTATTTCTTTTAGTGAATTTTCCACTGAGCATGCACGTCTGATGCGACAGGGGTATTTTGCTGTGTCTAACTCCCATACAATATTCTCTTTATGTTCAAACCGCACAAAAATATAGCTAATGTACTAAAAATATTAAAAGATGTATCACTTTAAAACTTCCCTTGTAGGCCAGGGCACAACTATTCAACAATTCGTTCGGATTTTGTACATTCAACGAATCATATCACTCAAAGATGTTCAGCATTAAAGATATTTCTACAAGTATACTACATATTCACCGTATATACACATTGTAATTCCTCAGATGAATCAGGTTGTACAGCTAATAAAATATGAATGGACACAGGAAGGCAGGATGGTAGAGGTAGAGTAAGGTGGTATCAGCTGTATGACAGCACTGTCCTCAGATCCTCTGGAAGGGTGCATACTATGTCCTGCAGACGACACTTCAGTTGACGTTTCGTTTCTTCACCAAGAGGCACATCCTCCGCATCACACTTTTCAAGCTTGCACTTTATTTTGAGAATCATGTCAACGACCTCAACTTCTTTCTTGTCAACAACCCACCTTTTCAAATCCTAAAAGCAAACATTTGTTAAAGTAAACTTTAAATTAGGCTATAGACAGATCGATACACTGAGTTCCGGTAATCTGAGCTAATTGGGGCCGAACCCTGTTTGGATTACCAAGTTGGTTGAATTATCTGGAAATGCAGTGTAAAGTTGCATTAAAGTACTAATAAAATTTATTATTTTAGAACCGAACTGTGTATTTAGACCAACTAACTTACATCTTATCACAGTTCACATATAGGTTTGTCCACTACATGTTTTGGTGCCGCTACATTGGCTAACTCAAGACATTCGCTAACCCTATATTAAAATGCCATATACAGAAAATTGTTCGTTGGTGACTTTCGCTAACTAGGACTTTGGCTAACCCAAACATACGCTAACCTGGTTAGCGGATGTTTGGTCCAGACACTACATTCGCTAACTTCTCTCCCGCCAGAATTTCGGTATCGACCATTCAGAAGAGTTTAGTCAGTTGGTAAAAATAAATTAGGCTGTTCAGTGTCACCCAGTTTGGCAAATTAAAATGATGGTATGAATACAATAGCTATTTACTAAGATATATATAATATAATATATATATACAAAATAAATGTGACGTTAAAAAAATCTCAAAATTTATCTGAGATTTTCTTTTTTACACCAAGACGTAATAAAGTGAGTTCCAAATAAGTGAGCTAACAAATAATATTTATTTATAAAACAAACATCATTGTATGATTCATTATACAGTGGAACTTGGTTATAACGTCATTGAAGGGACCACACAATTAATGACGCTATATCCGAGTGACGCTATAAAAGAGGTTACATAATTTTAATTTAAAACCGAGGAAAAATAGGGAATCACATTTTTTACATGAAATTACGACCTTAAATGAAGGTAATTTGAAATACACCGTAAGTTTATGTTTATGACTGACTGACTACTCTACTATATAAAAAATCGAATTTGAAAATATTGCAATGAAGTTTGGCTTGGTGAATTCAACTGTTAGTTCGAATTTAAAAAACAAGCCCGAACACAAGTCTGCTATCTTACGTCCCTCCTCACACGCTCTTATAACTCACACCTTTTCTTCAGCACAACCTTTCTCTTAACACTTGCCATTATTTTTCAATACTGTATTTGTAAATTAAAATAACGAAAAACAAACTGTAAAAGACATACACTGAACTAACGATATCTACACAAACTGTAGGTACGTACGAACGGCATCACAGTGCTTTGATGCGACGTGAGTCACTGACACTGACCTTGATGACGGCAACAGCGGATATAGGGTAGGGGAGGGGGTTAGTGTGGTTAGCGGTAAGACAGCAATAAAATGCCGTTTCTAAACATAGAATGTAGCTAAACAATAGCCGTAGCCCTCACGTTGCACCACCGACCGAACTTTCTCTATTTAGCTATATGTTGCCTTCATCTCGGCCCGATTTTCTTGACGTTATATACGAGGTTTGAGAATTTACTGACGATATATCCGAGGTTTTTTCCTATGTAAATACATATAGTTTGGCGGGACCTAAAAATAAAAGACGTTATATCCGAGTTGACGTTATGGCCGAGGCCGCAATAACCGAGTTGCACTGTATTTAATATCTGACGAGATTTAACAGAATCAGTTGTGTACTTGTACTATTTGGAAGATAATAGAAACTACAGGATAATTATGATGAAAATTATTACTCAAAAATTATTTTCTGTAACATGTATGGGAATATGTTCTTTATGTAAATTTTCATTACTCTGTGAGTTCAGTGACACTGATTTTAATAAATTTCATTGTTATTTGTTAGGTTTAATAATAACTGCTATAGAATATATTTACATTTAATTGTAACAATTAAACATTAAACATTTCAGTGATCAGGTATGAAGTGTAATTCAGTGAACAACGACGTGATAATATTGCACGAGGGTTTAATGCCACGACATAATTTTACTTTGTCACGTTGGCAATAATAAGCTGAAAAAATAGACGGCGGGAATTGACAGTTAGCGAATGTTTGGGTGAGCCAAAGTTCCAGTTAGCGAATGTAAGTGGGAAAGTCTGAGTTAGCCAATGTTCCTGGCGGACTGTGGTTAGCGAACGTCTGGATTAGCGAACGTTAGCGTCTCCATGTTTTGCCCCAACGGCATCAAGTGTTCCTGTAGAGACCCTTCTATCCGTTATGGAATCGCCATTAGAAATATAAAACGACACACACATTGACATTTATAAAATTAACAATGATAAGACTGTGCTCGTCTGTAGGCATAGTGTTACGTGATCGCAGTAATTGCTGGAGAAGAACTCAAATGTTCGAAAAGTAGTTCGCCACAAAAAGACGATAAAGTCGGACCATGAGAATATATTCTATTGTGATGTACTGTGAGTGTAGCTAGACATCGCTCCACGCTATCTTAAGCAACAGTGTACTGCTACAACCGAATGCTTGATTTTTATGAGACTATATCGCAACTTTACATTAGCTAACAAGATATATATGTTACGTCAAAAGACGAGAACTGGATTTTTATGTTCCAAATAGTAATTTATTGTATTTAATTAACATTGTGTACTTAGCAACGTATAATTAGTGATACTGTGTTGTAGATTAACACGTTCACTGCTATGAAAGAATTCACAATCCTTTCTCCAAGAGCTGCATTATTATTTTTTCAAATGCATTTAAAATTAAGTTTATTTGTAATTCATCTTTTACTCTATGTAAAATATAGTCTACATATATATCAAAATTATGTATGGACGCCTATGTGCGTCTACAGACCCAAGCAAGAAATTGTAAGAGTTTTGGTGATGAATGCTGCAGGTGCCCATAGGCGTCCTTGCTTGAATCATTTGCTACAAAGACCTAAATATGTTTTAGAATGAATAGTGAAACATCTACATTTGGGGGAAAAAAGGTAACACTGCAAGATTACAAGGATATATTATATAAAAATTAATCAGTTTCTGGGACCATAATCACCATCTTCAAAAGCATCCTCATGGGATGAGACGTAATCTTCATCAGAGTTATTGATACTGTTGGTCGATCACACCAACAGTATATAACAATATTGTATTATAGATTGTATACATTTATGTAATTACTGTCACATTTTCCTTTTTTACTATTTGAAGCACCTGGATTTTCATCCATAATTTTTACTATTACAAACAAACACAAAACTATGAACGATCACCACCAAAACATAACCAAACTCATCAACAACAACATACTTTAGCAGAAAAACACATGAAATTAACTATCAGCTGATATTTTAGCACCAAATGTAATGTTGCATGAGGCGCCGGTCGGCGTCCGCCGCACACATAACCGGACACTGTTCAGCGCTCATCGCACTAAACGTTGTAAAGTATTATAATTGAGATTTCATTGCTTTATTTTTAATTTAAACTCAGTAACCTTTTTCCCCGTCAGGCAGTTCAGATTAGCTGGACGTTCGGATTACTGGGATTCTGGTGTGATATCAAATAAGAGAGTGCTTCCTTACCGGTCCATTTTTATAATTTTTATATTTTTAGGCATTATTAAAGTTACCTAAAGTCAATAAAAGTCAACCAGAATGTGACTAACAAAGATTATATGAGGTGGGTATTTAATCACAATAAATGTAAATAATAAAATGGCGACCATCCTGAGGAATGTTTGTCATTAATTTGCGAGAAGCAATGATAGCTCTAGCAAGGTATACGATATATTCCAACCTAAAAAAAAATCCCTCCAAAATAGCATATATCTTGAATTGACATATTTTATGTTTTAAATAGCTTAATAATACCTGATGAATTTATGTATTTCTATACAGGTTAGTTTGTATGAATTATTTTGTGTATGTTAATTAGCTAATAATATAAAGATTATCTAATGAATGAATATGTAGTAATAATTTACCTTGTTTATCGTTGGGTATGTGGTAAAATGACAATAGAATTTTTATTTATATTTTGTTCATAGAGAATAAATGCTTTAATTTGATTTCAACATTTTTCTCATTTTAGGTACTACTCGTAACTCATGTCAACAATGTGTAAGACGGAACATGGTGGGAGATATTACAAGGATGATTGGCCTCCAGGAAAGTTTCGGTAAGTGTAATATTTCTACAGCGCTACAAATGCCTCAAGATAATTCATCTACAAGCTCAATGAAGAATAGCACAACTGACATACACAGAGGGAAAATTATTTTTCAAAATATGTTAGATAGAGTTTATTGGCCAAATAAAGGGAGGACAAACATCAAATAAATTTTAATTAACAATTAAAACATTTTAGGCATGGGATAGACCTTGGTTAGTCTGCCTCTAGTACTAGTGCAATAGGTTACGTTGAATAAACAGGCCTGTTATTGAGTTTTTAATGTCTCTAGTGTTTCAATGTTTTAATGTTTTTAAAAACTAATTACCATGACGATGTCTACGACAAATCAATTTGTAATTTGAAGCTGACAATGGTATTTTAAATACCAAATCATGATCTGAATATTAGCCTTTATTTGAGGTGGATGACTGGAATTTGACGTAAGTAATTTTGCCTTATATTATGTCCAGCAGCTCAGAGGCTAAAAACATGAATTTTATATTTGCAGTTCTACCTATTCATGCTCCCAAAAATCATTTTTGTTTATTATTTATGGTTTGGATAATCAGATTTTAGATAGTTAAAGTTCTATTGTATTTGTTTGTCCTTCTCTATTCTCCTTCATACAATTCTTACTCTCATTCACTCCATTCCAACAATCATTTTTACTCCACTCCATGACTCTAACGCTACATTTCACAACCTATTTTCTATACTGCACTACTCATTCACTCTACTTAATTATTCATTAGCTCCATTCTACCACTCTTCACTCCATTCCATTCATTTTCTACATTCCCTCAATCTATTTCACCCATACACACTAATTCTTGTTCAACAATCTGACAATGAGTTCTGAATACAAAAACACACAAAAAATCAAACTAAACAGACACGTCTAAATATTTCAGACAAGAACAGGAAAACAACTTTACAATAGATACAGTACGAGTGACAGTTACATTAAATGCAAAACCAGAAAAATAAAACTGAAGTAGGCGTGGGAAAATATATTTACAAGTTCCCATAGGTTGGAAATAAGACATCTTGTAACAACTTGTAAGCTAAAAATTATTAAAATTGTTTATGGGTTCCACTCAACCAATCTTTGCAAACTTTGCTCAATTCCATGAATAGTTTATGAGGTATGTAAGTAACAGACATCACTGAAAATTTCACAACAGAATAATTACAAAACTATTTTGCCTGATAAATATGACATTTTCCGAGTCATATACAACTCACCCTAACTGTCCAAGAACAACAATATTTTGAATATGTTATTGGTGTATCCTATAGAAGATTTTGTACAATAAACGAGTTGCCCTCAGCGACTAGCCGAGCATACGAAACATTGCCAGCAGCTCCTAGGTCTGGAAACATCCTATAATAACAAGCATGATTCTCAATGTTATACAATAGCTTTGACGCTTTCTTGGAGAGTAAAGGCACATTGACTAATTACACCATACAGTGAAATTATCTTCGGTGTGAATCAATTACACAAAACATGCACACACTTTATTACAGTGGAACCTCTCTATAACGAAACTCAATATTACAAATTACCCGGTATAACATATTCTTTTTCAATCCCTTTGAAAACGTCATATAACTCAATAGAAAATTGACTCCTACATAGCGAACAAGTACCTATAAAACCCTCTATATAACGAATGTTTATTGTGTTTGTTAGTAATTTTCTTAACCCTGTATAACGAGCATCCAAAGTAAGAAATCCCTACATAATGAATATAACCCTTATAAAACGCATTCCCACAGTCCCCCCTGTATTATGTATTTTATTCTTATCTCGGCCATCACTCGAGCAAATATAGACTTGAAAGTTTTCATTTCACTTCCTTCCGCCTACCGCCTAGAAGGTACACATCTATCACAATGTTAAAGACTGTGGTACACATTGTAGGAATTTTTCATGTGTGATTGGTAAGTTGGTGTGTTTTTGTGTTGATGTGTCATGGCGGAGAAAAGTAGTAGAAAGGCTCTCAGTCTTGAATTCAAACATAAAGTATTTAAAACCAAAAATGTTGCTGGAAAAGTATTAGAAATACAAAACATGACACCACATTTCCATATAAAAACGAACAACGATAAAACAGTGCTGACTGTAGACCTACTTTTTATGCGATCACGGTCAGTGCTGGAGATGAACTCAAAAGTTCCAAAAGTAGATTGCTGAAAAGTGATGATAAAGAGTATGACCGTGAGAATCGAGACTATTGTGATGAACTGTGAGTGTAGTTAGACATCGCCCTACGCAATTTAGGGCGTACTGCTACATCCGCATGTGTGATGTTTATGAGATGATGGCGCAACTTTGCATTGGCTAACAGGATTTATTATTTTTTTTGTCAAAAGACTATACACTAAAACCTCGTTTATCCGCTTTTGATAGGACCAGGGACATTTCGGATAAGCGAATTTTCAGATAGACCGTTTTACCGATTTTTGGAAGAAAGTGCTAAATAAACGCCTTCAGTTTTATAAATTAACCGTGCTCCCCAAACGTATTACAGTTTCGTTTCTCAAATGACTTTTTTCGACCGACAGTATTGTGAACGGTCGGCCGAAAACACCACGCAGTATAAACCCCGAAAATGCCATGCAGTGCCGGCCGAAAACGCCACGCAGTACCAGCCAAAAATGCCGCACAGTACCGGCCGAAAACACCACGCAGTACCACCCCGAAAACGCCTTGCAGTGCCGGCCGAAAACAAAATCAAGCTGTACTTTTCCAGCAACAATTTTTACTTTTCTCTTAGAACCATTTTGGATAAGCGAGTACCGTATAAACAAGGTTTTAGTGTAACTAAATTCTTTTTATTACAAAATAAAAGTTATTGTGTTTCATTAACATTGTGTACGTAGTACTGTACAATTAATGATACCATGCTGTAGATTACAGTGTTATACTTTAGATTAGATTGCTTCATTTTTAATTTAAACTTCACTCAGTAACCTTTTCCCACAGGACGGAAAATATATTTACATAAGAAATAACATTTCAAACCCATTAAAAATTGCAATGAACCTTCATTAAGAATGTGAAATAGAGGCTGAAGAATTGACTTTGATGAAATTAATGGTCTTCCATGCTGTGGTCCGTAGGTTTGGACAAATTATTGCATAGTTTTGTTCTGCGAAAACTGTAATAAAAAGAATAATTTCTCGTTTATACCTCCTAAGTAGAACGTTAATATTTATAAAAGGTTTTATTGAGTTATAAAAATAGCATAAAATCACTGTAAAGTAACCTCCTGACAATTAACTGAATAAACCTTAAGTTTGTGAATGTTTTAAAACCTAACCACAATTTTATTTTGCAAAACTACTTTCGCTAATCCATGAATTTTTGTTAAATTCTTATAGGAAAAAATGACCAAACGTTTAGAAAATTTAAAAGCAAAAGTATTTTTGTTATGCAAAACAGAAAGGCGACGTTTGTAATTTATGAGGTTGCAGGGGTTGTTGTCTTAAATTTTAAAAAGGCAAAAACTACAAATCACAATAACATCTAGACTGGAGATGTGGCAATTATTTACTTAAAATGAAACAAGTAAAGGTGGCTCACAATTTATTGAATTTAGGATGAACAAAAGATTTCAGTGCAATTACCGCATCAGAGAGAGCTTCTAGTTGAAGAATTTGCAGTTTCTGACTCATGCCCTTGTAGCGAGCGTTGTACCAGCCGCTGAAGTTGGGAGAGCGGAAGAACCTTCGATAGAGCCCGACCCAGTCCCCTTTGATGCCAGAAGTGAGTTGAGGGCCTGACGTTTCGAGTGAGGCAACGAAGTCATCGGGGTTGAAAGGCCATGGCTGGGGCGCCGCCTACAAACATGAAAATAACTCAAGGTGTGCGGATAGTGAATTTTTCAGCTTGGATAGCTCAAGTTTGGAACAGATAGTGTTTAAGGTTAGGGTTCGGATCAATTATTTTTGCATTTGGTTGGATACTCTCACATGCAGAACGGAATCACATATCTCTACGAATTAACCATTTGTATATTATATTTAAAACATGTTATCTACAGTGAAAACAGAAAAATTTTCTATAAAACAAAATATACAATTACCTATTATCATTTTTATATTATCAAAGTATTTATGATACACTCTTATCCTATTTTAAAATAGGAAAAAAAATTTCTATGTATATTTGCATAAGGATCTTGAATATGGCTCTACAAAAGTCCTTTAATTTCATAAATTACTGATTTCTGAGTAAAAACTACATTTTAGATAGGTCCAGAAAAACATTTTTTCTGAAAATCATTTTAAAACTTAATATTGGGCTTATGGATAGGTGGAGCGGCAGTTAAAAAAATTATCACCATTGAATCAAAAAAGAGTGTGCTCACAAAAGACAGCAGGCAATCAGAACCGTCTTCTTTTTATTTAACCCTTCAAAGCGGTTTGTAACAGGCAACAAACGGCACTGCTGTGGTTTGGCATTAGTTTCTCGTCATCACACAACCCGTCAGCTGGCGCATTCTATCGATGTTCTAGTAAGCTTTTCAAACTCAGACTTTGTGGAGAATATTGCTTATGAGTTTCTATATATTTTCCAACTAATTTTGATTAGCTGTGAGTGTGACAGAGATAGTGATACGTTGTTTACAAGCACAGCTGTTTTGTCTTTCTTAGTTGCGTCGACTTGGTGTTCATACGTCCTGTTTACTGTAGTTTTTTGTGTATATTTACAGTTTTTACTATGTAAACAGTTATATTCTAAGCTATTACCTGGATAAATTATTGTTTACAGTGTTTATTTGAAAATGAAAATTTGTGATGTGTTTGTGAGCGACGCTTTTGTGTTGAAGTGTAATCTTAGTGAGCAGGTTAATTGTAACTGAATTGGGTAAGTAGTTTTTAGACTATTTTTTCAGTAGTTTTTATGATGGCTAGATTTAGTGAAATAGAGCGTTGGTTAGACCTAGATGATGTAGGGTTTATTATCAGATGAGAGTGAGGGGGAGGAAGTAGGCTTCGCCCACGGTCTGTAAAAAACTACTGCCTTGAAGGGTTAAAAATATGGAGCTACAAATTTTAGGAGACTTTATTTTTCTAGATATTAATGACAAATATCTGTTTTGACATTTACATGATCATGGTCTCTCATCATGTCTTGCTTAGGCGGTGGCAGAAAATCATGTGTTCAGTTCTCTGACCAAGACCTCATTCATCCAAGATGTCGTCATCATCTGATAAGAGACCCCATTTTTTTTATATTTGTCCACCTGGGCATTTCAACCCTATTGGAGTTTAGAGTTTTCCAAACTGCGAACTGCAGCTCCACCACAAGCCAGTTCTTCCTGGCTGGTTCATTTGACATTGCTACTTCCTACCTTGAATCTCTTGAACTCGAGTGAGTGATAGAAACTCGCTTCTTGACCGAAAGTGGCGTTCTGTTGGTTGGATCCCTCAAATTAACAAAAGTATTGTGGAAAAACATTAACCTTTTGAGGATTTCTTGTTTTCCTGAATCCAATTTGGCAAGAGGTATGCTGTATAACTGAGAGCCTACTGTATAACTAAAGAATAAAATGATAAATGAATGGAAGATCATATTTTATGATGTTGGATTACATTTATAAGTCATCATAGTGCAGTACTTTAATAATCAGACTTGTAGAAATTCTCATGAAATAACATAATCTTCCATTTCATAATCAATTTTTGTACCAGGCCAATGCAATTTTTATGTTTTGTTTCTTGCTATTGGCATTTTAATGTGTTGTTGTGTTAATGTAATACATCCACAATTTGGCATATGAAAAATTGGTCAGATATGTCTCAAACTGTAAAAATTAACACTTATGAATTAAGTGTAATATCTTTGTCGAAAACCATATTAGCTGTCGAAAAAGTATATCTTAAAATAAATTTTATAACCAGAAAGAAAGGTCATTTATCTTTATTAACAAAATCTATTGTTAGGTAATGTATGAATATTTATTTTTAAATTCATAATAATTTTCTATAAGAATATAATATGGGTCGCAACCATAAGCTTAAAAATATTACATATTTGTAGCAAATAATTTATGTGTCTTAACCACTAGAACACTGTTGGAAGTGTACAGAATCTTAGCTCAGTACGACATCTCAGTTTATCCTTTCTAAATTTATCCATATTTTTGGACATAGTGGTGTGAAAATTGTAACTACAGTTCCTCGCCAGTATAAGTGATCTTTAACCCTCCTATTATATATTAACTGACGTACCTTATAAGGTGATATGTTTTTCTGGAGAGGCATTAGGGTGCCCATATATCTCTCCAGGGGAATCATGAAGCTCTGGGTTAGCTCCAGGAGATGGCGCCGCAGCAGGGCCGACTGCACTTCCCCCGGCCGTTTCGTCTGCACTCCCTTCATAATCTTCTTCAGGATCGTCTTGTCCTTCTGAAGAAATGGCTGATACTGGGTGTACACACCTGGCTTTGTATCCAGCATTTTCAGATGGTTCCCCTTTCTTATCTTATGTTTTTGAAAGTTACCTAGGAAATACTTTGTTTGAAATTCATTATTGGTGATTGTGGATTTATGTTATTTAGATTTTTAAAACAGACATTTTCCACCATGATTTTAAGTCAAACAAGTTTCACGACGTTTCGGGATCTGGAATCTGTTCCAGTCCTTAGGTGAGCTAGTACCTAAAACATAACCCGATTAAAAAATAATCCGGACTAAGCCGGTATAAAGCTGAAAACAAAAAAGTTTAAAGCTTAAGTCAATCTCCAATTCAAGTCAACTAAACCCAATTAGTCTTCAATCTTCAGTCTACAATCTTCAGTTCAGATCTGGCCATTGTAGCTGCTGCAAAGTATCTGTAAATATTAACCCTTACCGGGCGGCTGACGAGATTTCTTGCGGCACAGTAGGGTGCCATGGCGCAGAAACTGAGTTTTTTCACTTTCAGTCATTACGTCATATTTACTGTGCTGTAGTTCGCAAAACAACCAATAGAGTGCATGGTAATGTTGCTTTAACTTCTATAAACTTACAAAACCAATATGGCAGCTTTGTTGGATTTTCTAGTGACTGAAATTAGATGCTATGCGAATTTGGCCTGTATTCTAACGCTCCTGTACTGCTTTTGATGAGAAAATTAACGCGCCACTACGACCAGCTGTATTCACTCTTCCAATCGTTGTTTGTTGACATGTGTTTTAATTGTGTTGTGTTTGAGAAGTAAACAGATAATGTAGCGTGAGTGTTTGTGAATCTAAATAATAAAATAAAAAGTGAAACATGGCTCATGCAGACGATTCGGAATTTGATGAGTTCGTGAATGGATTTATGACTGTTTCGAGGCGTATCGTACGATGCAAAACTATGTTTAGTGGTAATGTACATAATATCTTTTTACTTTATTTACATGTTTCTTCTCACTGTTTTCATGTATAGAATCAGTAATTTTTCATTTATTTGACCATTTATGTAAGCCTTCAAGTTTTATTTCAAGCGCTCATAATTTTTTGCAAAAATAACTTTTTTAGATACCCGAAAAATTGTGTTAAAATGTTCAATAAATAAAAATTAAGCATATTTCTGTTTTCTACTTTATTCAAGCTACCTAAATCCAAAAAGATCATTGGGAAAATATAATTCTGAATTTTTTCAACCTAAATGAGCAGGGAGTGTGATTTTCAGTAGCGCTTTAAGGGTTAATATAAATCAGAAACAAAATTCTCATGTTATGCTAACTCGTAGTAAGGCTTGTAAGAGGCATTACGATTTCTATAGGGTTAAAAATATGTTAGACGCGTTTTGTCTGGGTTTCAGGTTTTTGCTGTGGCCATTTTGTTTCCGGTTCCGGCGGACACGCCCACTCCTATTCAGTTGTGTTTGAGTCTTTGTGATGAGTGGACATGTTTTGTTTCTTGTGTGTATTTGTTAGTGGATAGTATTGTTATTGGTTGCTTTAAACTTTTTTTTATTTTTCAGCTTTATACCTGCTTAGTCTGGATTATGTTCTAATTGTGTCAAGTTTTAGGTACTAGCTCGCCTTTGTTGTACTTAAAATCGTAATGGAATATGTCCATAGTAAAAATATAAATAACCTACAAAATAATTGTCCATCTTATGATATTACCTACAAAATAACTGCCCATCTTATGATATTATTTTCACTCAACAATAAATAAAAGGGCGAGACCAGTCTTGACAAGTCTATCAGTTAACATGAATTTCAGTTCAACACATAAAGTTTGATTTTTGGAATACCCAAAAAAAATTAAGGGTGGTTTAGGAGAATGTCGTTATACATTGGAAAAATAAAAACAATATTCAATCAACTGATAAAATTGAATGAATTAATTAGTTTAACTGGCAAGTACATTCTATTCTAATCAGCTACATCAGTGTGAATGTAAAAATAAAATAAAATAACTATGAAGAAAAACCGATACAACCAATATATTATAATTGGTAAAAAGCGAGAGAAAAGGTGAATTGAATTGTGAGTAGTAGAGGAAAGAGTAATTAAATGAGTGGAGGGAGAAGTAATATAGATAAGGTCGGTTAAGCTTCTATAATAAAATACTCTAAACTGATGTTAAAAAACTAAATTTCATTCTAGGTAGGAGAGTTAATTGGTACAAGGACTACATTTAAGAGTCTGCATCAGTGGTAGCCATCTTGGATTTTAGTCCCGTAAGAGCAATGTTAAATTCTGGCACCTATATCTCCTTGACCTATTGTCATAAATTAACGGAAGAGGTGTCAAATTAAAGGTATTACAGTCCTCCAGGGCACCACTTTACAGAACTTCTTATTTTCGCTCTCAATAAAAAAATAATAATGATTTATTTTGTAAAATATTCCTGGATTTTTGTTTTTATATCAAGTTAAATTTTTGAACATATTGAAATGGTCATGCCCTTGAGCTACATCTCATCAATGTACTTCCAAAGTTTTACATTGATACTTTGATAATTAACGCCACTACAGATGCCAAAGTGAAGGTATGTTCCACCAGAATTTAACATTGCTCTTACGAAACTAAAATTAAAGATGGCTACCACTGATGCAGACTCTTAAGTAAATTCTCTTCAGGAAAAAAAATAAAAGTAATTCTTTTGTTCAAATTTTTTCAAATAAGATGTTCTAGAGTTTTGTATTGAGTATTCACTTACTTCCATTACTGGAATCAGGTACTTTAATGATATGAGGCCAATGCTGCAGCGTCTTGGCAAAGAATGGGTTTGTAACACCCAATATGATGGGAGGTGGAGCTTGGGTTCTGGTTGTGTACTCGCGGAACTCACTGTCGTGAATCGTGAAATATGGCCGATAATCCGCATAGTACATCAATGGCGTTATCATGCTGTAAACATATTCACATAATCTATTAGTACCAGCTTGAAAATACTTATAATAAAAAATAATTTTTAATTTTTAATGAAATCCTCAACGCACTATGGCTGCGACGCGGCCACGACGTGGCCCCTGCGACCTGACCAGCGACGAGAATTTTCTCTTCATTACATCTGTTAGAATAATCTTTGGATGTCAACTCCAACAAAGAGGGCCTTTCTTTTAGCGCTTAAATGAAGATATCTGTTCAAAATCTGACACTATTAACACAAATTCAGTAAAAATCACCACAAAAAATAAAAAGATCGCTCTCTCAACCACCACTGGTCACTAGTCAGGTTGCAGGGGTAGTGTGCAACACCCCCATCCCCATTATAGGCTATTTTTATACACCAAACCAGCCTGTGTCGCAGTAGCAGCCGCCGCCAGAACCCTTGACTCAAGCGACTGGGGAGCGGCCAGCGGGCGCGACTCTGCCTAGTGAGTGTAGTTCCATTTGTTTCTATAATAATACTGGCTGTCAGCGTAAGGTACCTGTCGTGGCCGCAGTAGTGTGTTCGTACTCTAAGGCCTGTGTGGTGAATTAAAGTCAGCTAGGTACCATAGCGTTGTAAGTCTTATGAGATGACCGCTCATGATCTGATAGGATTCAGGCTACTGGGCTATGAGATTTACCAATAGTTAACATGCAGATAGCTCACCATGAACTGAATTTTATAATTTGCAATTATTTCATACTTTAGTGATGAAATAAGAAGTGAGAGGTCCTTACTAGGATTTTCTTGTATGTCAACGCCAACGGCTTTTTACATGACAGAACATAAAAAATTGTAAAGGAAGACGGTCCAAACCTATCAAATTTTGTGGACATCCCGGGGATCGAACCTGTGACCTCTTGCACCGAAGTCAAAGATCCTAGCCATTAGGCTAGGAAGATGCCCACACCCAAAGAGATTTCTCAAAGAGCCGACTGGTTTATGCATAAAATTTTTCTCAGGGCCGCAAGTACTGGTGGTTTGTGATTGCCTGGGGAGAGGTAGTAGGTGGCCTTGAGGACATCTGGTAGTATAAAATATCCCTCAGTAAAAAGCGGAGTTTGGGTCCCTGGGAAATTATTTGTAAATAAAAGCCTAAAAAGGGGGTTTTAAGCTATCTGGGCACATTTTTCTTTGTGACGAAGATGCCCACAAGAATGAATTACGCTAAATAACTCACAAAAATCTTAATATATATATCATCTGTACTTGTGTTTGTAATTGAACTCCTTCTAAAAATTCTGATGAAATTCTTTGTGCATATTCAAAGGGGGTCGGGAATGGTTAAGATTCAGAATTGGTGCAAAACCGTCCAAAGGGCTCCGACCTAGAGGGCATAAAAAGATAGTGATAGTGATAGTGTCAGGTTTAATAAATTTAGTGTTTACAAAATTAACAGCTGTGATTAAACCATTTAAAAGATTTTTATACTGTATAGATTACTATTAGGCGGTAAGAAGTTCGTCGGGTAACGCTAGTATAATATAGGTTTATTATATCAATCAAATAAATAAGTTAGAAAGGTATTTTACTAAGATAAGGAAATATATATTTGTTTAAAAAGTATTTTGTAATTTTTGTATAAAATATTTTTCATAACTCTAAATTTTGTTTTAGTTTAACAGTCCAAGGACCAGAAAAAAAGTCCCTTGTGCCACATGAGGATAGTGAGGATTTCTGCTCTGCAGCATCACATCCTATTCTTTAGAAAAACAAGGTTAACGTGGCCAACTTGATCCATACATCTAACCGCTTTATGTTCACCAAGGTAATGAAAATGTTAATAGTGATAGCAAAGGTAAAGGCAGTGATGAGTAAAGGTAAGTACTGTACGTAGTGGACAAGAGTATCAAGGGGACTGTATAGTATTTCATTTGTTTTAGTAACTTATGAAAAATGATATATGAAAAAACTTTGAACTTATTTGGTTTGGTTTTGAGGTGAGATATTAACCCTTTAAAGAGTGCTGTATTTTGTGTCAAAACAAAATAGTATTGACGTTTTAAAATGTCATTTGACGAAATTTTTTCAAATAAATATATATATACATATAACCTTACACAGATTGATTCTTAAGCTATAAATAGATAATTATAGACACGTAGATACGCAGAAAATGTGTGTGTATTGGTGTATTCGGTAGGTTGTGGGTAATCTGCGGAGGGTTCCTTAGGCGGGGTGGTCGCGGCGGGAAGTTTCGGCAGAAAAAGTGGCATCGCGCCATGAAGTTTTATTAGACCTGTTATTTATTAGCACTGAATAAAAGTGAAAGCGTTCTACACTCCTCTATTATTGACACTTGTATCTTTGTAGCTGAGAGTTGTTCGTTTGCTAAACATCACTCGGTACTTTCTTAAGTAAAATTGATTAAAAAAAGTTCTAAAATGTTTATTTTAGGACATTTTGAACCTAAAACACGTTTCTAACTATTTTTACTCCATGTTGCTATGTAACTTAGTGAAAATAAAAAAAAATGTTTACTCTTTTGAGATATGTTTTGAGTTTTCACCCTTACTCCTTAACAGCTCTCAAATAATGGCGTTTTAAAACGTCGTTACTTCTTAAAGGGTTAAAAATTGTATACCTGACAAGCGCTTGCACCATCTGAGCAGAGGTGGCGGGAGACGACGCCATGACCACAATGGGCTCAGCAGTCAGTACAAGCTCCCACAGAAGGTGCATGTGGTAGAGGACTGTAGAGAGGACGTCAAACGTGTTGACTTCGTACACTGATGGCAACACTGTCGGGACCGGAGACGGATATGCGGACACTACGTTGCCTCCATGCGGAACTAAACTTGAGCTACCTCCTCCCTTACCACTTTCACATGGCACTTGCACCTGCGAATGTTTGTCAGCGTCAGTACATCATCCCTTGAAGAAGTCTTCAATCTCATTAGAGACATTACTTGACCCATCGAGGTAGCATTTATACAGGGTGTCCATGAAAAACATTTCAGGACTTCGGTTACTGATTAATTACATTAAAAGGAAGAAAAAAGTTCCAACGGAGGTATGGCCTAAAACGCTTATTTTCTCAGATATCCGCCATTTTGTATTTTTCGCAAAATATTTTTCATTTCAAACATTTCCTGACAGATTACTTTGAAATTTAGTATGTGTTTTACACTAGTAGGTTACTATTATTCAAAAAATAACCAGCATGATCCAAGCTCAAAATCCAAAACGGCAGCCATTGTATTTTTTACCGTGGCCGCCATTTTGAATTTTGACCTTGCATCATGCTAGTTATTTTTATAATGATGGTAGTCTACTAGTGTAAAACACATACCAAATTTCAAAATAATCCATCAGAAAATGTTTGAAATAAAAAATATTTTGTGAAAAATACAAAATGGTGGATATTTGGGAAGATAAGCGTTTTAGGCCATACCTCTACTGGACCTTTTTCCTTCCTTTTAATGTACCCAATCACTCACCGAAGTCCTGAAACGTTTTCCATGGATAACCTTTTATAGAACATATTAGCTGACAAATCAAAGCATTGTGAAATGACAACTCAACAGGTTGGCTAAATGAGCAAAACAATATTCATAAAAGGTTTTAAAGGACATAGCAACACCATCTGTTGCAAACATTTTGAATTACATGGAGAATTACTCTGTATTTACCGATCACGAGCCTGTGTAGTGACTCGGCATTCTGTCCGCACTCGACGCTAGTCAGGCTCGTCTACTCGGTTAAATATTTGGCAAACTTACTATACTTACTTATTTTGCAAAGCACTTATGAGTTTTCATCAGTGGTGAAATGTTTTGTTTATTTTGTGACAGCATTACTGCCCACATGGTATTTGTAAAAATATGGTTAAAAATTAAAGGTAAAGTGATTATCGAATGAATTTTACATTTTATTTTCCAAAAAATATATAATTACCACACAGTTATTTTACTAACAAGTAATTAGTTTTTTTAATAAACAAAATATAAACACAACCATACAATATATAATAATATAAATATAAAATGATAAAAAAATAAACAAACGATATTGCTGACGATAAGACATGCATAACTCCCCAGGCGACGGTATAATGGTACTCTGAAATATATTTATATTCATGTTTAGAAACTTGTACTACAGCAAATTAAGGACATCATATTAAAAATATAGTATCGGTTTTGCTAGTTTAAATACGTTGGTTATGCCTTGGGGGATATTTTTATCTGAATATTTCTTGTCTTCTGGCTTCGGTGAGTAATGTTATTCTTGATATTACAACAGTGCAAATGTAGAGGTTAAGTGTTATTGTTATTAATTTTTTTCAATTGTTGGGAATTAAATTAATAGAAATTAAAAAAACATATCCTACAGTAAAATTCCGTTAACTTTTTTTATAAAATTCATAAATTTTAGTTTTTATTTATTTTTTGTATACATATAACTTAATTTAGTTAAAAAAGATAATTATTTGTTATAAATATAATCCAATTGTAAATCTTATGACAAACATTTTGGGCATGAAATATAAATTTAACATGAGTACTAAGGAGGTCAAGGAGGTTATGATTTCTATTATAAACCTCTGTAAAGTAGTTATTTTAAGTTTGGGGATTTATGCATACCCTTGGCAACTCCACCTGGGGATTTAGGATATTTTTTTGTCTGGTGTTCAATGAGTTAACAAGGATGGACTATATCCGTCTTTTGCCAGCGATGGTCTTATTTTTTATTAAAAACCTTAACTGCCCATTACCATAGGCCTAGGGACTGTGCGGTGGATTCAAAAACAGCGAAGTACCGTAGCAGCATTAGTCACATAGGATAGCTAGATGTGACCGCTTAGGAGTCGTTGACCACTGGTTTCGATCTAGCAACCTTTGACTTGCTGGCTTTACCCTGAGCTACCATGCCAGTAAGTGTAAAGCGGTGTTGTCGGTACCTGCAGGACATTGGCCAGGATGGACAGGTTGAGGGTGTCACCCGGAGTGGGAGCAGGCCATTGGTCAATGTCATGGCAGGCCGCTTCCACCCTTTCACACCCATGGTCGAAGAACTCAGGCGCGATCAAGCTCACCACCTCGCTGAACAAGTTGATGAATGGGAATCTGGAGATTATTATTACACTCTGAAACAAAGACACACAGTCAACAAATGCACAGCACCATGACAATAACGAGTGATGTGTGGTATTGAGTAAAATATATTTTGGTTAGTATTTTATAATTTTAAAACAAATATAAGTAATTGAGAGATCGTGTGATTAATTTTGTGTTCGAAGCTATTTAAGATCAATATATAGTAATAATCCATTCTTCCTTTTCCCTTGTTCCCAAGTCGAATCAGTTGTTTTTATATGAGCCATATTTTGTTTCTGTGCCATGTAATGTTCTCTTCAAAATTGACCGTCCAAACGTTTCCTATCTGTCTAAAACTGAAATATTTTATAAATTCTTATAACTAACTCTAGTTGTCCTGTAAGGGTTATTCGATGAAGGAAGACATGAAAACACTGAAGCTTTAAGTGAAAGCTCTGGGAGAATCAAGAAGGAACGAACATCATACAGTATGTTCAATTTACAGTAGCCAAAGGAACAATATCAGTTCTAAAACATTTTTTGTAGGCTTAAGATCATCTAAACAGGTGAGAGATCTATCTGAGGCCATCTCATAGTTCCTTATAAGCCCAGTCTGGTAAAAAAGTACAGGACAGCTTTAAAACTGAGTGATCTCAAGAAATTGGATTTTACGACTTTGGTAATATAGTGGAACCCCTCTAATCCGAACTAATTGGGGCTGTAACCTGTTCGGATTTAGGGGTGTTCGGATATCCTGGGAAATAATATTAGACACTTATTTCGTCACTGTACTCGCGGTAAGCGATGGGAGACATGGCGATTGGGGTTATACAGGCCGAGTGACTCAGTGTTTTGACTGAGTGACAAAGTTACTGCCTCGAAAGGGCAGTGACTTTGTCGGGTGGTTGTACATCCTGTGACATGTCATTGTTGCTAGGTGAGTGTGAGCTAAAAATAAATCACTCTCCCCCTACACCCAACCTTACTTGGATGCGTCTCGCACATGTCTATTGTCTAGTGATCGTTCCTGCCTGCTGATTAGTGTGTATCACTAACAGCAGAATGACGTGATGTTCATGTAACGCTGGCTCGGAATTGTTTCCGCAAGAAGATTTTCTTTACTTTGACAGTTAAAGATAACAGACTTTAAGTGAAACACTTGTGTTTGTTCAACCTTGTATTGTATTTTTTTGTGTTAATCCTTGAAAAATAAATTTGTGTGATTAAATCAATTTTTTTAAATTTACAGCTATTTAATTTTTTGTTTTCCCAAGAAAATGTTTGGATTTGCCGGGATTTTGGTTCTGGGGTTTGGATTTGAGGGGTTCCTTTGTACTCACATTCCACAGTCTTGGATCTTATGCAAAGGACCAAGTAAATAAATGACCACCATTATATCACTAACCTTTTGGAAATATCCTCTAGGCAGTGTAATATCCTTGACTTGGCGGAAATAAACATAACCATAAAAATATCCGTTATCGACTTGTAAGTAGACGGGACATTTCTGATTGTATAGAGTATGAATGGGAAGGAGGTCTGGACCACCAGGAGTCTGACGAATACGAATATGGAACTTGGTGTCTCCCATGCAGCTGGAGTTGGAGTCTGGAAAAGCGAGGTAGCAGATATTTGTCTTGTCCTCCTCCTGTAGCTGGGCGTCCATTGGATATATTACCTGGAAATGTAATTACAGTAAGTATAACCAACTGTAATACTATCAATACTCTGTTTAAAATTTAGTGCTGGTATTGATTTAAATGTTATTTTGATGCAGTCTATCTATTGCACACCTTTAGACTGTCTGAAGGTGAAAGACCCGAACTAGGCTGAGGTAGCTTGCTATTGTTTACTTAATCGCGGAGGAATTCCAATTATCACTTAAGCATTTTTTTTTAGAGCAAGTAGTTAAAATTGTTCAATACAGTCGACTCCCTCTAGTCCGGACTTGGATGGTTCGGATGCCGGATGGTCCAGACTACTTTTTGGAAATGAGTCATCAGCGTGCGGTCACGTTTCTCATGGCATTAATCGACAGGATTGGATGTTTTTGTTCATTTCCTGTCTAAATATATATAAATAACATCACAAACATCAGTTCAGTTTATAACTGCGTACAATACGGATCTATAGTGAAGGAAGGAAATGGCAACGTGGGTGTGGGAATTGTGACTCATGTATATATATATATATATATAAAACCGCCGGTCCAGAATTATTTTAATCCGGACAGGGGTCCGGACCCGAGGTGTCCGGATTAGATGGAGTCGACTGTATTTGACATTTTTTCAAAATCTGTTTATTCTGTATATGACGATGCTCAACTGTATTTGACATTTCTTCAAAATCTGTTTACTCTGTATATGACGGTGCTCATATAAGAGCTGTACTGTAATAAATTGGTATTATAAACTCGAGTGTTATGTATTAATGAAAGATGGCAATGTTCTGAATAACTCAACAGCTGTGTCCACAAAGTGTCAAGTTAATGAGGATTTACGAGGATTTACTGTATAGGTCTAATATTTTACTATACTATTTATATTTTAATATTTCAGAAACAGTACATAAAACAACAGCGATTATTTTGGTTCTAATTTAATAATTATTACTTGTCACCTCGATAGCTTGTCCAAGTTCCAGATCGAACGTAACAATGCAAATGCAGTGAATCCAATTTGAAAATCGTTCCCAAGAGGCTGGATTGACATCTTTAGACTTATTTCCAGCGTCTTTTGACTTTTTGACCTGTTTCTCTTTCTGCTGCGCTGTTTCAACACTTTGCCCACCACGTTCTTCATCTCCTGTTCTCTCTTCTTTCTGTTCTGAAGCCATTGATTGACATCCATTGAATTTCTACTTCCAACTGTAAACATATTACAAACAACATTTACATTAGTTATGTCTATCCATTTAGTTGGGGTGATGAGAAAAATCTTACTATCTAAATTATAACAATTTGATTACGTTTCAAAAGCTGCAAATTACTCTATCACTTAGGCCTATTTGGCATATTTTAAAGACAAAGCTGAAGATCGATAGATTCAGAAGAATACCTAGTACATATTGAGTCATTTTGACACCTAATTTAAAGAATAAGCAAAGTATGTTGTTTATGTTTAGAACGATTAAACTTACTGCAGATAAAATACATGTTCTGAAGATGTACAGTTAATAATTGACACTACATTGTCAAGTGGGCAGAACAGTGTGAATATTATTGAGTTTAGTTAAAAGGTCTAGTGTAGAACCTTGTACTTTATCAATTTATTTGACATTTAAATACAATACTAAGCTATAAAAACAAGTAAGATGGGTTGAATTTGTGTGATTTAGCATTGCGGAATAAAACTCTGCATGCGCCCTCTCCCGTTATAACGGTGAAGCGCCCGCTCAAGGGTTAAAAAGGTAAAAATACCTTTCAAGGGAGATATACCATGAATTTACTCATACCTATGTAGGCCCTACATAAATATTATTTATTGACATCAAGCATACCATCAGTCCTATCAGCTGATTAATATGTTTTACACATAATAATTCAGCAACCTAGACTCCTCCTGTATTAAAAAAATTCAAATTAATGCTCTAATCCTGTAAATAATTGTTTGAATTAAGTTTTAGATTTATTCTATAGAACTTAAGGTTTGGTTAAGTTAGGCTACAGTATATTAAGTAAGGTTACACTTAGAGATAGGTGAAATACCAATTACCTTCCAATAATAAAAGGTATTGTTGTCCATCCTAGGATAGAACACAACCAAAGTTTCTTACAAAATATCTGTATATGTTTCCCGCTGTTATACGTTTTCAACTAAATATTAAATGATTAAATCATTTAATATCATCAAGGCTCTGAACATTAATATAATATCTTTTTTTACTTTGGTAAAAAAATCCATTAATCCATAGTTAAGACGTTATTTCCTGAACATTTGTAATATAATTAGATCCTGGAACTATTAATCCGCCAGGAACCACACTACCCTTTATAATTCAAGATCCTCAGTTGATTTGATGGTTGAGATTGATTGAACGATAGGGAACACAAAAAATTATTTTGTAACTTTAAACAATTAACTTTTAAGTTTGACTTTTTTAGTTCCCTTACTATTATTTCAAGCTAAGGATTCTTTTTTGAAAGAATTCCGTTATTTAACTGAAATAATGCAGGTGTATTAGCTACCTGATGCTTGAAAGTACAAAATTATTGACAGCAACATAAAATGAAGAAGCCAACCAACCTCAGTTTAGTCCTAGGTATATAGATACCTATAACCACACTGATAGTGACTACAGTGCACTTTGGAAGTATATTACTTAAATGTGAAAATGATAATATTATACTGCAAAGCAACAGTAAGGTAATTAACCAACCTAAAGGAGAAAGTTTCACTTAAACTTTCCACTGTTTTCAATGGCCCTAACCTATTCAAGTTCTACATTCTGTCTTGACACCTAGCAACTCCTCTTCAAATACAGAGTCATGGAAAGATTCACGGTACAATTACATTAACACACTAAAATTAAAGTGTCATGTCGAAACTTTCTGTTTTATTGATAAAAGAATATATTGTCTCAAAAATAACCTTAAATTTAATTAATTAATTACTTTATTCTGATTTTTTCTTATCGCAGTTGTACCAATGAAATAATTTAACTACCCAATTATGTCAAACATGACAGAACACATAGAGGAAGAACGTTCACTAAAAAATGTTTGTATTTACTACTAGGCAATGTTTTCAGTTCATCTGCTCACACAACTGTTCTTATGTTTCAAATTTTCGTCTTACAAATTGCTAACAATCCCCCCCTAGAGCCAAGACATATCCATGTCAAAAATTAAAGATCAAACTTTAGAATATGGACATTATTATGATCCTTCTAACTTTGATTAAGGGCACTGTTAATAGTATCCATAATTGACGATTCTACAGCGTCGTTCAACGGCAAGCATAGTTTTAACTCTATCAGACGGAGCTATATAATTATGGGCGTTTAACCTATATTTGTCCTATAACCCCATCGTATTATTCTTCATTTTAGTAAGACCTTAACCGCTGAGACGACCAAAATTCAGTGAGGTTCCACCAGCCCTGACCTGGAGCTTCAAAAGGAATATTCTTGAACCCAATCTTTGAAACATGTCCTACGACAATTCGTTTGATTCAAGTTCAAGTTTTTATATTGGACATGTAAACATAAATTGACAATCTATGCCACCAGACATTGTATGGTTAATATGTCGTCTAATGTGCGAGTCTCTATATCGTAAAGGAAACGCTAAATACAACTATGCTGAAAGAAATAAGATTTCACTTTAACCACAAAAATTCAAACAAAATTTGGATCAGTTTTTTTATTTTTATACCTGGTCAGTGTTTTTAGGGATTTGCGCATGCCCAGATTTACCACCGATAAGGCATTGGCCTAGAGTGTCCAATTTTTAGGGGCACGCGCGCGACACGCCCGATCGGTTTTAGGGAGCTTTTGTAAAATGTATGGTTTACAATAAGTATCGGCGAGACTATAGATGCACATGTTCATTATTGAATGCTGTGTATTGATGAACACTAGCTATGGGTCATTTTGTATTGTGTCCCTAGCAAACGGGTAGTTGTGTTATGTACCTTTTTCCTTCTCGCTGCCGCTCCCTATCTCTTTGTTATAATTAATACACTCCACCCTGCATGTGTATTTTCCAGAGGGATATATCTCCCCCGTCTTAATTGAAAATCAAATGATTGTTAGAAGACCATATTTCTCAAACTTTGTTACAACATCGATCTCAAACACGGCAGATCTGGCTGTAGGGATGCCGTCGAGCAAAAAGGCCTGACAGCCTAACATACCTAAAACAATGATAATACGTATAACATTGCCGCTAGTAGCTGTCACTTGCGGGATGCTGTTGGGGGCGTGTTCAATAATAATTCATTGCATGAGCGTGTCGATGAAATAGTTAAAAAATATAGTATACATTGAGAGAGTGTCGCTTTAGTTCTGGCATTATTCCTTTGATCTCGGAGATAGGCCAAGAATTGGTGACATTTAGTTTTATTTCGCTTTTAAATTATTAATGTTTTATTTTGATACAATCAATATATGGGATGGTGGCGTCATCCTGTAATCCAGCGACTTGGAGGTCACGAATTGTGGATAGTTGTGAGCGATGGTCAGTGGGTGTAGTGTTCTCTTTTGTGGATTAACGTCCGCACAATTGAACTTACTACGTTAATCCGCAAAGACCATCCTCATGATTAGACCAATTCGTAATTCAGAGGCCGTGGTTCGGATTCCACGTTAAACACTGTAGGTCCATCAATTGTCATCGGCTGTTGGGCTATTAATTAACAATCCTGTCTAAGGGACAAGTCAGCCTTAGTCAGTAACAAGACTACAAGATCGCGTCACAATCATCTTACATTCAATCCTCATTCATACTTTGCTTAAAATACCTACCTTGTAGTATGGTCGCCATTTAAAATAATCTAATCTAATCTTATGGATGTGCAGTACATAAAATCGTAAAAAAATTTTAAGACGGTATTTTCTTAAGATGATTCACCATTGCATGAAAATTGTAAAAAATCATAAAATTTAGGAAAATGTTTTTTGTCATTTAGAACCTACTGACGAATAATAGTACCAATAAGAATATCTGTACCCTAAGTATGAAAAATATTATTTTTTGTATGCGTCAATGCCCAAAATTTTACATAAAACATGAATACAGTATAAGTATTTTTATATTAATACAAACTTTTGACCCAGTATATTGTTTAAATTAATTTAACAAGCATAAACCATTAAATATACTTGATATTTTAGCGTTAAACTTACATTTATTTTCTATCCCAATACCTTGAGAAAATTGAGATGGAGAGTTATTCATAATTTTGCTACATATTCATTATGGTAGAAATAGATTGTTAGTTGAATATGTCAGTTTGCTTCGCAATATAATTTTATTTATATAGATGTTTTTAAGTCTAAAGTTTACTCTATGACATTTGAAAACTACTAATAATTACCAAGTTAAATCAACCAAAGGTTTTTCAAATAAAGGGGGTGAATAGTAATATATGGATGGAAAAGTGAAACCATCTAAACTCTGTAGAAAAACTTAGAATTGTTTTATAACTAGAATAAGTGCATATGCTTAATTTTGTATATACCATCTCTGAAACAAGTAAAATTAGGCGCTTGAATACTAAGTACGGCTTTATATGTAAAATTAATTATACCAGAATTATACATCAAATTGAACAGAAAACATACTTAATTAAACCCAAAATAATGATTGTGAGGTTTGAGATCCGCATTGTGGTTTAATAATTTGGATGGGCCAAGTTTTTGTAAAATACAACCAGAATTTCTATCCACATTTTCTTAAACGAAAACAGTTCTTTAAAAGTGTTTGATACTAGTAGTTGCTCTTAAACTCAATAGGTAGCGTTGCAGTGTCCTCTAAAAGTTGCCTCCCTCAGCACGCAGGTTATGTCTAGTTTCAGTACAGTTCCAACGACTATTGACAGTGCTTACAGATCGGAGAATCTTAATTTGCGGTACAAAATTTCCCGTTTGGTTGATGGATGTTTTCAAATTTCATACTATAATACTTGTATTCTTCAAATGTTTTCTAGTTAACTAAAAAGCACTTTTATTTGTAAATTAATTATTTTAACCGAATAGACAATGTTTTCAAGTTCATAAAAACCACATGAGTATATTATAATTAATTGTTCATAGTATTTGGATATATACTGTATATACATAGTTATTAAGATAAATTTCTTGGAGTTACTTTAAATTTACGTTTATATTTTTATTAAGCTCAAAAATTGGCTGATGATTGTTTGTAAGTGATTCACCTTTCTGTAGATAGTGTTTTTTATCTTTAACATGTAGATAAGTTACTTTGTGTAAATTTTACAAATGCATACTCTTATTAATTAGCAATTTTAATTTGATTTATTCCGCATACAAACATTTTTGATCGAACGTTTTATTTACTGTTGGGTTTTAAATAAAAAAATAATAAAACAACCTATGTTTCAAATCTCAGTATTTAATAGTTGTATAAGGAATTTCAGAATATAGTATTTAACTGTTGAGTTTTTGAGTTGAATGATTAATAAAATAATAAATAATAATAAACAGTTAATAAAATAATTTATTATTTTGTAAATTTAGTTATTGTTAACTCAGTTCGATTAACGAAAAATTATTTCATGTAGCTTATCACCCTTTCCACATAAATAAACGTTTTAAATACATAATTAATGTATAATGTTTTTGTAGCACCAGAGAATGTTACGAGATTTTACGAGCATTTCACTTCATACTGTATAACAAGAAGTATTAGGAGAAATCGTATGAAGTTGATATATTGATGATTTCCAGCACCATTATTTAATGTTGAAAAGCGTGCGCAAACTCAAGGAGCTCACCGTATCACAGGCGAGCTAGGAGATAGTTGGCAAAAAGCAAGGGATAACATAATCTGCTGCTTGGTCCTGTTGTGCCGGGCCATTCAGTCATTCAGTGTAGTGTATATGGACACGAAAGGTGTAATTAAGGGCTTGCACAATTGGTCGTATGTTTTTATGTATGAATGTACTCCGACTCGTATACTGAATGTAATTTAATTGTTGCACCCCAGACTTTGAAATTTCTAAGCTCGACTGATCTTATTCTCCTTTCATTTTGTGTTGTTATTGTAAACAAGTGATTACTAGTGCTGTGTGGGTTTCTCTGCAGGGATGAGGGAAGTTCGTGACTGCTTGTGTCAATGGCGACAGATCACTTCGATTGACGTTTATTGTATTTAATGTGTTTGGATAGTAAGCGATGATAAATTAATTGGTATTTACCGAGTTTTATCGAGAAGAACTTTTTGTAATGCATAAGTAATGTATGCTTTGCCGTGAGTGGGAGTGGATAACCAGTATGTGGAAGGCATTTTGCGTATCATATTGTCGCAACTCGGATCATCGAAGTTGAGAGAAAAGTGATATTTTAAGTGTTGTTGACTAGTATATCTTTCGGAATCGATACTTTGTAAACGAATTTTCAAGTGGAATGTTAATATTACAAGAAATAACCACCAATAAATTATTTAAAGCACATGTTGCTTACAGATGGTGGACATTTTGCAAGTGTTAGTGCTAGCCTATGATTTGACAATGGATGTAATTTTTGCCCAGAGCTACGGCTTAAGAGTTTGTTAAATGAACAGATGATTAAAACAATCAACTGGATAATCATTAGCACCAGGTAATAGCACCATTATCAGTTATTTCCATGGGTAAATATTTATATAACCTATACTATCCTATCCTTCAGCTCCAGATTCCAATGTCCCAGTTCTTCCAAACTACATATTTCTCTATATATAATACAATTTATTAGTTTAATTTATTATTTATTATTTTTTTCTCTCTGCATATAATACATTCTATTTTCCTTTTTTAAAAAATAAAATGGAGAATGAAAGTCTTGTAGCCTTAATAGGAGCTAGCACTCGACCCCAATGTTTATTTGTCAAACTTTTCATTTTTTTAAATAAAACAAATGCTCTGGTATTAATACTGTAAAATGTAAGCAGTAGGCCTTCTTCAGAAATGTCTGAAAGTAGTAAAATTGGGACTCAAGTTTAAATATTCTGGCTATAGGGCGTAAGTTAAGCATTAATTGACATCTATAGGTTATCATACAACCAGGATATTTCTATTTGCAATCTATTTTCCACCGTTTGCTCCCATTTAATTAGGGCCTATTTGTTTGAAGTCTAATATCATACAGAATTAGGTTGATATTTTGGGAATTTTGGATTAAAAACCAATTTTTTATAAGGGCATTTTAACTGCATGATTTCTTTGTATGTGATAATTTATAGCAATAATTTTTATGCTTTTTGAATTAACTATGGTCTTTCATCAAGTTTAATTCCAGTATGAATATACCTCTATAAAATTCATCATATCTAACCTAGTACGGTGTTGTGTTTGCTACGTAGTGTGTTTTTAAACACTAGGAGTAATAGATTGAACAATTTATCATGAACTGTTAAACTCATTTAAAGTTTTGGATGTTATTTTTATTTTAAAAATTCAAGGAGAACCTGAGATAATTATTTTTAATTTAGCAATAGGAATAACATTTACCATGTTCCGACCTTTAATCAACCTTTTTTAGCTTAGGGCTTATCTGGTTTTGAATATAGTTTTTACTTTCTGGTAGAAATTATCCGTAGAGCTTATTTAATTTTGTTGTCTGATTAGTTAAAATGTTTTCCAAAATCTCTTTTTGGTAGAAATCCTTCCCTGAAGCAAAACGTGGATTATTTGCAGTTATATGTGATAAAATAAAATGCAACACGATAAAAAGTATTTAAAATAACAACATACCCATGCTAATTTTTCTTTTGAAATGAAGGTTATGTGTTAGCAATTGAGGATCTCAAAGATGATTTTTTTCTAAGGATTGAGTAATTTTTTTTACCTCCCAGTTTCAGTAGGCCTACTATAAACCCGGAAAACGGGTACTTGAGAAAAATGTTTAGGCTACTTTATGAATTGACAGACCTAACCCCTATTCGTTAAAACTGATTTGCTTAACTTAAATGTATGATTCAAAATACTTAGGCCTATCGTTTTTGTATATTTTTAATGTCTTCATTGCCACGTTGAATAAGAGATCATTTCGAAAATGAACTTTCTTTTTATTTATGGACATTTTGGTCCTTACTTATTTAAATAGATCAGCTAAAAAGTTACAAATTGTTATTAAACCTCCAGATCCCTCAATAATTTTACTATATACTGTTATGAAATTTATATAATTTCCTTAAATCAGGAAAGTGATTCTTAGAGAATATATATGTAGCCTAAGAATTGCTTATACTACCTGTTTTTTTAATTAACCCTTTTAAAATGTAGATCAACTAACCCTAGATTGACTACTGGTAGGATCTAACTTTCTCCATTACCATAAAGTATTTATAACTTTTAGGTCTTCCGTCTTATCCAATGGAATCAAGTATGAAAATGCTTTGAATCCAATTGAAATGCTTTTAAAGACCTCAAACAAGCGATGACATAATTATTTTCTATTCTGGTAGCTAGCTGATCTCAAATACATCTCAATCTAAATAATTTTACTAAAGAAAGTACGGCATGATAGTTAAATGTTTTCTTAAATTTCTAAATTTAGCGTTTCACTTTCTTATTTAGGCCTACTCATTTTCCTCAATTCTCTTTAGCAAATTTTTTTGTACCATATTGAAATTCATCTACTGGTAGATTTCAATGATTAACGTGAATGTTTCAGGGGTCCCATATGAGGTGACAGGGAGCGAGCAGTATGCAAGTAGTTTTGCACCTGCTCGTGTTTGCGGCACTACGCCTAGGAGGAGTGACGACAACTATTGTCAAGACATTTTCTGACGATGCAGGAACGGAAAAATTCAACCACATGGTGGTGGACAAAAACACCGGCCGTGTGTACGTTGGAGCAGTGAACAGACTATATCAGCTTTCTCCGGAACTGGACCTGGTAATGAGTGATGTTACCGGTCCTCATGATGACTCTCCCGAGTGTTCGGTTATTGACTGTCCGATAAATGTGGTGAAGAAGAGAACGGATAATGTAAATAAAGCCCTAGTCATAGATTATACCACAAGTAGACTGATATCATGTGGAAGCTTATTTCAAGGGATGTGCTCAGTAAGAAACCTTCACAATATATCTGATGTATTTTCATCTGTGAAAGAAGCTGTAGTTGCCAATAATGCTACCGCATCAACTGTGGCATTTATTGCTCCCGGTCCCCCAAATCCACCAGTCACTCAAGTCATGTATGTCGGAGTCACATATACAGGCAATTCTCCATACCGGTCAGAAGTGCCTGCTGTATCATCACGCAGCTTGGACAAAGATAAAATGTTCATGATAGCAGCAACTGCAGTAACAACTGGTACTAGAATGTTTGTTAATTCCTTAGCTCGAGAAAGATATCCAATCAATTACATTTATGGTTTCGCTTCAGAAGGCTTCAGCTATTTTTTGACAACACAGATGAAATACAGCTCACCTTCTCCCTTCATTTCAAAATTAGTAAGAGTATGTTTTGATGATAGCAATTATTACTCTTACACGGAAATACCAATAGATTGTATAAGTGAGGGAGGTAAAGCGTACAATCTAGTGCAAGCGGGATTTGTCGGAAAACCCGGTTCGGATTTAGCAGCTGATCTTGGGATAACAGCACAAGACGATGTTCTCTTCGCAGTTTTCTCTGAAAGTGAACAGACAGAAGGTGAAGGCTCGAGTAAACCAAGTCCGTATAGTGCGTTGTGTGTGTATTCCTTGAAAGCAATCCGAAGAAAATTCATGCAGAACATCAAGACCTGCTTCAGTGGCCTGGGCAATCGTGGGCTGGATTTCATTTCTCCGAGTCACAATTGTATACTAACGGTGAGTTTCTTAGTTATTTTTTATATTATAGTATAATATACATAACTTACGAAACAAATACATCACAACATGAATGTTGCTGCTTCCTGGTTTAACCTTTTTAAAATTCCAAGAGTTGAACAAATTTTACATTTACGTTTTAGTACCGATCAGCTTGAATGATTATAAAGGATAGATATTTTGTGTGTACTTTTGATTTGCAATAAATTATTTTATTAGTAATGTTAAAAATGTACAACTTAAATATACAGTTCACATAAAATCTATGCTTGATGGTTTTAATTTGTTTATTAAATATAATAAAATAAAACACACTAGTTTAAGGCCCCGAAACAGTGAACTAAGTAGCAAAATTGTGTCATGATCATGTCTTAACCGCGTACCGTATTTATATTGTGGTAGTTTTCTGTACTCGCTAACATGACGCACGAGATATCTCGTGCTATGTCCTTGTTGCGTTAACCATGATGCCCGAGTTAAGTCGGATTTGACGTTCTCAGCTGATTAATTTTGTTATTACAAGGCGTCTGCTAGTTTTTTCCCTGGCTATGACTGTTAAATTGACAGACCATTTGGTGCTACAATCTAGTGAGTTTTTCTGAAACAATGTACACGCTATGCAGGTATGTCTGCAGTATCAAATGTCCCGCTTGGTAGTTGTTTACATTTTGTTGTTGCAACCACGCTAAGTTGCAAAAATCTGCTATGGATCATGGACAAGCGTAATTAGACCCCACTCCACTGAAACTGCGGTGCACCAACTTACACCGCGGTTAAAGGGTTCAAACAAACTAATACAAGGGATTTAAATATCCATCGATAAAATTAAAATGTGTATTTACACTCAAATAAATAATTTAGAGACTAATAAAATGTAAAAATTCTGAATATAAGATACTAATAATAATTGAGATGGTCCATAAGGACCATCTAAACCCCCTACGGCTAAACCCCCCCCCTTAGATATACCTGATTTACTTAGATAGTTTTACTTGTGATTTTATAATTTGTTGTAACATTAAATATAAAATACAATACTGTAATTATTATAACTTCAAACTAACTTTTATTTACCGGTACTGTTGAAATAAAAAAATTTATACAACCACATTAACTGTATGTGGATCTCCGGCTTTCTTTTTTCTTGTTTTTCTTATTTTCTATTTTTCGTGTTCAAAAGTACCTTAGGATCAAGCTTTTCTTGGCAAAATATTGAACATGTTTGTTGAAAAAACTAACATGTATCATAGAGTGTTTTGATTATTAATAAATAAACTTAGTTAAATTAAGAACTACAATGTTTATGTATAAACATAAAGTAACAATTTGTTTTACTAATATCATTTAATGTGTAAATAATTTTTAATCTTTGTAAGCGCAGAATGTTAAATTTTTCAATTTTAAAATTACTTTTACACAAAATTCGAGGTTTTCTTGGACATTTTACCTATCTGGAACTTATTCGTATTTAGAAATCACTAGCAATTTCTAAAATTAAATGAATTTCGGTTTGCATGTTTTCGAAAATCTTGGTGCAAATATATAAAAAAACCGGCTCAATCTGAAATAAAATTGTTGAATACATTTTCTGTCATAATTGATTCAAAATATGGTAATAGTTGTAAACTATATTAAAACTAAATGGCTGAGTTAATTTCAAAAATGTTCAGTCTTTGATTCTCGCAAAAATATTCATCCTCACAAAAAATCAACCCTTTTTTGATGTCAATATAATAGAAGTGCAAGAGATTACAACAGGTAAATTAATCATCAAAATACATGGAAGAACTAAAATTATAGATTTTTTTATTTTCGGAAGCTAAGGTAAACAGAAAATGATTTTTAAAAGCTAACATGATGTTATGAAGTTATTTTTTTATAAATACAAAACATATTAAATTTGTAGTCAAAACTTTTAAGTATTCTAAATCAACCATTACACTTATTATATATCATAACTGAGCTTTATTCTATATTAGTAATAGAAAAATCTTGAGGTAGTGTCCAGTTGAGTTAGTGTAATAGCCACTTAAAACAATGCAATCTGTTAATTAATTTGACTCAGTTGACCTCTGCCCCCCATGGCATCCTGATTATCTAGCCCACCAACAAGTTTCTTCTTATCCAACTTTTATTTATTCAGTCAGACCACTCGTTCTAAGATTTCCCCATTATCTAGCCAACCACCAAGTTTCTTCTTATCCAACTTTTATTTATTCAGTCAGACCACTCGTTCTAAGATTTCCCCATTATCTAGCCAACCACCAAGTTTCTTCTTATCCAACTTTTATTTATTCAGTCAGACCATTTCTTTATTCCTTCTATTATCTAGCCAACCACCAAGTTTTTCAAATTTTATTTAGTCCCCACTCGTTCTATAATATATTTCCCACCATTAAAAACATCATATTAACTCCAAATATTTTGCAGCTACACAGTAATAAAATAGCCCCAATTAAATTATTAATCCCTATATTTCAGTAAAATTTAACTCGTTTATTTTTACTATAAGGATTTTTAAAGTTATCTGTACTGATATATATGATCATTTTAAAGTTTTGGATTACTTAATGTTAAAATATCAACAGCAAACATAACACCCAGTCAGTTATACTTACAGTTAGCCTGGTATACTTATTATCTAGCCCAATTTTTATCCAAGTTTTTACTCATCTGTTAAAATAATGTAATTAAAATCAGTTCAAAATATCTATACGGTTAAAAATATAATTTAACATGGAGTCTTTTATTTGAAAATTCATTGGCTTTTATGGAAATTGCTGAGTATCCTTTTTGTTTCATGAGAGAAAAGTGAGTCATAACACGCATATATTCAAGGGTCGGAAAACACTTGGCGAAAATATGAAATGGAAAGTGAGAAAAACTGCGGAATGGAAAGTGCCGATGTCACATTTGAATTCCATTGTGCCATTAATACTGATACTGAGCCAGATAGGCAATATCTCTCATTCACTCTGCTCAATACTGTGCTTATATGAGCATCTGATATCGTTCCCAGATTCTTCATTAAAAAAATATGACTCATGCACGTTGAAAACTTGAGATTCTTATTTCATATAATTTCATGTCTTGTTGAGAATGTAAAATTGTCTATACTCATATTTTAGAAAGTTTTACACATTGATTTATTTATTGATAGTAATAAAATAACAGTGTCAGAGAACTAACATACTTTCTTCGTCTAAATGTAAGCTTAAATAATTAAAAACTTGTAATAAAACTGTCATGTCATTAAATGCTTATAAACATGAAAAATTTATTGTTTAGAAATATTTACGGTTTGTCGAATTCCTTTCACACACACTCTTTTTGCTACTGTAATTACAAAGTTTTAGGAAAAATGCTAAGCTCTCAACAATTTTTTTAGTATCTTCCTGGGTAATGTAAACAGTATACACAGGAATTTTATTTTTCTGTATTCACAATAAGAATAACATTAGACAATGTACTGTGTTAACTGCAGACTGTAGATTTATAATTTCTCTTCAATTATTTGCCGTTGACCAGTAATTAATTGTTTGGTTTTTAACATTAATAATTCGAATAGTGGAACTTATTTATAAAATTTTTTTTCATTAGCCCCAAAAAATATTTCTGTTATCGCTTTTTAACCGTCATTTTTATTGACATGCAGTTTGTCAAAGGTTGAACCTTTTGGATGAATTTTGACTTTTTAGGGGGTTTTAGAGGTGAATTACAAAAAAAAATAAATAAAAGTGAACAACCTGCATAGTGATAAAATACCTTAGGAAGTGTTTCATTGGTATCCTACATTTTGAAGGTGGTAATATTAATGTTTAGTCTCTTTATTATTGTAAATATTTGTTTAACAGCTGTGTATTGTAGCAGCGAGAAATGTAACAACGACTCCCAGACGTGACGTCACGTCGAAACCCATTTTTTGGGGTCCAGAAGACTTCAAAACGGAAATATTCCTTAAAAGCTCAAATTATAATTTTTTTTGTGGGAGGGGGTGAAAATAACAATTCTGCTCATGCAAACGCCGTAACAACGCGTCGCGTCACGTTGACGCGTGCAGCTCCTCGCGTGCGCCGCTCGGTAATCCGGACAAAAAATCGTTCAATTACAATGCAAGGCTCCATTTTCTGTCCGTTAATGTCGTTCCCACTCAACTGTTTAATTACTTAAACCAATCAATAAACTCCGTACGGATAACATTGCGTTTCGGATTTCAGTCTTAATTTCTGTCATAAATAATTTTTATTTAGATTTTTTTTGTGGACATTTTCCATCACGGTTTTTTGTGAAACAAAGTTTCACGACGTTTCGGGATTTGGAATACGATCCCGTCCTCAGGTGAGCAAGTACCTAAACCACACTAGGTTGTGGCTGTGGTTGTATCAGGCGGCATACACACTGGAATCGCCGTCATTTTTCGTGCTGGCTACATGAAAACCAACTCATGTTATCTTATGGCTGCTTACACAGAGAAGTCGCCATTACGTGCTGGCAGCACGAGTCGCGGGCGAGAAAACCAACTACAACTGGTCGGTGTTTTGGAGGCATGCCTCTTGCCCCCTGTCACCGCGCATGCGCACAACGTATTTCTAGTCGCTTCTTTCTGCGCAGGGGTTGGTGGTTTGTACGCAACGCAATATATTCTAGGCGAGTCGTGGTAGCAGACAGGTTGCGGTATTGAGTGATCGTTTGAAATGCCACTTCATGAGTATGAGCAAACGAAGAGTTTTTTGCCTTTGTTGAAGAGTTTCCAGTGCTGTAAAGTTTGTACAGTCGATGATCATTCTCTTTCTACATATGGTAATTCTGAAATAGTTTTGGAATTTTTCTGGATGCTGAAATAATTGCTTGCTAACTCATAACACATCCTTGAACAACTCTTATTCGTCGCCTCTTTCTTCTTGAAGTAATGAACAATGACAACGCATCCTCCTCAGATGACGATAGTTTCTCAAATGAGCTCCGAACTCCTGTCCTTGTCGCCAGCACGAGCAGCATCACCTGCGATATCAGAAATGTAGGCGACATCGTCACAGCGATCCCTGTGTGTAACCCGCCTTATGTTTTAGGTTCTAGCTCGCCTGAGGACGGGATCAAATTCCAGATCCCGAAACGTCGTGAAACCCCACTAAAAAATCCTTATAGAAAATGTCCGCAGTAAGAATCTAAATAACGTGTAAATCTACCTACCATCACCAATATTGAATTTCAAACAAAGAAATAATTGTGTTGACAATTTTATTTTAAACTACGTTTTTTGACGTAAAAGTCCCTGACCACTCTCTTTAAGTTCAAAGGTTACGGGGTTTTGTTAAATTTTTAGAATTTGAGGTGTTAAAGATAAGGTTGGTCAGATTTCTCCTGGCCGCGCGACTACGTGTGAGGTACGCTATGCTCTGGTGGAAGGACCCACCAGAGCACCTTTCTACAGCTGCCAGCGGGACCATAATACGGATTTTGAGTGACGCAGGAACAAATCAAACAATTTTTTAGTGACGCTGAAACAAATCAAACGATTTTTTAGGGACGCAGGAACAAATCAAATGATTTTTGAGCGACGCAGGGACGAATCAAACGATTTTTGAGTGACACAGGAACTAAATCAAACGATTTTTGAGTGACGCTGAAACAAATCAAATGATTTTTGAGTGACGCAGGAACAAATCAAACGATTTTTGAGTGACACAGGAACTAAATCAAACGATTTTTGAGTGACGCTGAAACAAATCAAACGATTTTTTAGGGACGCAGGAACAAATCAAATGATTTTTGAGCGACGCAGGGACGAATCAAACGATTTTTGAGTGACACAGGAACTAAATCAAACGATTTTTGAGTGACGCTGAAACAAATCAAATGATTTTTCAGTGACGCAGGAACAAATCAAACGATTTTTGAGTGACGCACGAACAAATCAAGAGATATTTTAGTGACTCAGGAACAAATCAAACGTCATTTGAAAGCTCGTTAAATTCAAAGTCTGGTTTGTTTTCTAAATTTTTATTAGCAGTTTTGTTGAGTTATGCGATCCTGAAATTTGGTTAGCAACTAGCAAATACTTAAAAAACTGTTAGACATTTATTTCACTTTATTTTCGTTTCACGTATTTTAAACCTTTGATTTTGCAGCATAACAATATAAAGTTGTATACGAAGTTTCATCACAATATTTGAAATAATAAACGAGATATCTATTTTAACTTATATTAACATTGGACCTCCAAAAGACAACGTACTGTGTTCACCAATTCCTATATCTCAGTTGCTGATTGGCATAGAGCAAGAATTAGAGCAATTATATACCCTGAATTGTTAATTTTCTAGCTCATTCCAATGACGCTAGTAACAAACCTTTTAATAAACTATATGCAAAAAACGAAATCCCATATTGGGGTATAAAACCCGCAAAAATCTGATACCAAATAGACAAGAACTCGCGATAGGCAATAAAGATGAAATTGTAGCTATTTAACAGAAATGTACACGTTTAAATGTTTCAATAGTAATTTAATATTAGGAGAAAATGACAGTACTCTATATACTTTTAACAGTACTGTCCACCATCTTGGATTTAGGGTACCTGAAAATGTGAAGGTGTCAAACGCACTTTTTGCATTATGCATGGCAAAGCCTTCATAATGACAACTAAATATACATTTTACCCTACTATTAAGAAAATTACAAAATTGTATACAATACAAACAAAAACTCTTATGAAGAAAACCTGTTAGAACCAAAGATGTTATCAGGGTAAATTGTGCAGTAGAAGTGACGGAAAGTAATAAATGAGAATATCCGACGTTCAAGCCCTAACGCTGTTTCTTTCGTTTTACTTTTCCATTTCGACACTGAGTGGCTGTTTTCTCCTTTCTTAAAAATTGATTAAACTGAGAAGGTATCGGCCTCTTCACCTCTTCCCAGCTCAAAGGTGCTAGAATGTACTTATTTAAGTCAAGGGGAAAGAGTAAGAGATTTACATTTAAATTAAAGCCTTTAGTGCTTTACTGAAATCATTTTCCAACTCGATGCAATTTTCTGTGTTTCCCTTAGATTTTTTGCTGTTTTAGTGGTAATTATGTTGTATTTTCCCTTACGATTTTATAGTTGATTAAGGGCACCATAGGTGCAAATAGGTCTAAATATTTTTTTGTGTTTTAGCGAATTTCCCATAGGGAAGAAGCTATTACCGTAGGTCTAATGGTATGACTTAAGCCCGGAACCGTGTGATTTTTTCGTCTTTAGGAGCCCTGAGGCCAAAAACAATAGTAGTTAAAATTATATGTATCTATGAACACGATAACTCATGAAAATGGTCCAATCGAGACCAAATTTGGTAGAGACGTGTATTCCTACATTTGCTCGGACGAGTTCGTAAACCAGACATATCGGTCAATCGGAACGGGTAGTCTTGGGGGGTTTGCACTCAAAAATTATTTTTTTGCGTTTTTCATATGTTATTAAAAATGTTTAAATTTTATCTTTGCTCATTAGAATCAGCCTAAAAAACGCCGAGATATTAACACAGATCTAAACACAGTACGTTGTATTTTGGGGCTCCAATATTAATATTATGGAGGATAAAGAAAAATTAATATTTCACTTAGCAAACAATATTTTTGGATAAAACTTTGTATTTACCTCCACGTGGTTGGGATCTATCCATTTGTGCTTAAAATATATTTTATGCGTTTTATCATGGCAGCTAACCTGCATCCTCTTTCCCGTGTAATCTTATGGAGAGTAGGCAAATAACTCTTATATTTATCAACAGATATTGATAAAACTTGTCATATTTTATTATTATTATTATATTATTGATTAGGAAATTCGCTGAGTACACAGGTCTGCTGCGACGGGGGTATTTTAAGCTTTTACTATAATTTCCTCTCTCCATTGATATGTAACGCATTATACTAAAATGGTACAAAGTCACTGAAAAAGAGTTATATTGTTGAAATGATTGAAAACACAGAGGCGTTGAAAAAGTCCAATAAAATATATTGAATGATTAATAACCAACGCCATTATGAATTTTAAAGATTAATAATCACATTGTAAAACATCATGTTTATGGTTTGCAATTGTAATTTAAACAGTTTTCTCGCTGGGGATTAGTTTTGCCAACCTGAATATCAAATAGATGACGTAGTCAATGTTTTATTGAAAACTTCAAATGTTGAGATTAAACATTTACCGATGAATTAGTTATCAGTTGAAATGGCGATATACTAAAGTTGGTATTTTAGATTAGATTATTGAAATGGCAACATACCCAAGTAGGTATATTAGATTAGATTAGATTATTAAAATGGCAATCTACCCAAGTAGGTCTTTTAGAATAGATTAGATTATTGAAATGGCAACCTACCCAAATAGGTATTTTAAGCCAAGTATGAATGAGAAATGAGTGTAGGATGATTGTGGCGCGTTCTTGTAGTCTTGTTACTGACTAAGGCTGGCATGTTCCTTAGACAGGACTGTTAATTAATAGCTAAACAACCAATCTAAGGGTTCTACAGTTCAGCGTGGAGTCCTAACCACTGCAAACTGGTCTAATTATGAGGATAGCTATTAAAAATCCTTAAGTATTTAACCCGTATCTAAAGGATTTATATTGAATTTATCCTACTAACATTAAGCAAGCTATTATTTACAAACTAGCATGAATGAAGTTTTGAAAACGTAGATTAGCACATTCTTAGAGACAATACTGAATCACATTAGAATTTTTTCTTTTTTTAATAACCGACTTTTATTATTGATTATTACTCCCCACAAAATAAGAAGGATAATGAAAAATTAATATTTCACTTATCAATCTATGTTTTTGGATGAAACTTGGTATTTAGCTTCATGTGATTGAGATCCGACCATTTAAAAATAATTGTTTATGTGTTTATCATGGCAGCTAACCTGCATACTCATTTCCCATGTTAATCGTGTAGAGAACAGGAAAACCCCTTTGTTTATGGACAGATGTTGATGAAACTTGGTATAAATGGTCAAAGTAAAAATTTTTATGCTAGAAATGCCTACTTTCAATGTTCCTCACAGCAGCAAACCTGGATACTCTTTCCCATGTTAATCTTACGGAGAATAGTCAAATAACTCTCATATTTATCGACAGATATTGATAGAACTTGTCATATATCATATTATTATTATTATTATTGTATTATTGATTTGGAAATTCGCTGAGTACGCAGGTCTGCTGCGACGGGGGTATTTAAACGTATGAAAACTACTATTTAAAAACGTATTTTTATATTTTTTAAGGTTCACACAGATATACTGTAGAAAAATGCATACTTTCAGCGTTTCTCACAGCAGCAAAAATGCATGCTATTTCGCATTTTAATTTTATGGAGAATGGGCAAATAACTCTCTTACATGTCGTCAGATATTGATAAGACTTGTCATACAGTATATTATTGATACGGAAACTAACTGAGTACGCAGGTCTGCTGCGACGGGGTATTTACCCTAAGTTTTAAACATCCGAGTATTTTACATCAGCATTGGAGACGTCGCGACAGTTTTGATGTACAGCATCGTGAGAGGGAAGCAGCTCTACAGCTCTCCCAGTTCGGCATCTCCCCACCTGTGCGGAGCGGGCCCCTAGCTGTCGCCCATCAAATCCTCACCGTCTGGGGTTCCCTATCGATCGGCCGCCGTTTTGTTTATGAGCGGGATGCAACAGTTACCGTCCCTTGTATTGAGGGGTGGTCGGTGCGGACTGTTTCGTCGTCGGCACCTGTGCGATCACATACGAGAATTACCTGTATACAAATTTACTTACACAAATCTACAGTTAAACCTCGATAAGAAAAATCGTATCTTTTCCGTTATACGCAAACCAATATTAACATGAACATGACTCAGCTCCGACCAAAATTCGAAAGTGACGTCATTTGGTTAGTGACATCATAGTTTGGTTATAAGAACAGCTGTTTAGATGAACTGAAAACATTCCCTTTAGACATATCCATGATCTAACCTTACCTTTCTCTAAATTCACTTACACAAATCTACAGTCAAACCTCGATAAGAAGAATCGTATCTTTTCCGTTATACGCATACCAATTTTGACATGGACATGTCTTAGCTCCGACCAAAATTTGAAAGTGACGTCATAGTTTGGTTATAAAAACAGCTGTTTAGATGAACTGAAAAAATTCCCTTTGAACACATCCATTAACTAACCTATTTCCCTCAGGGAAGAAAATACGAACATAAATAGCAGTTTAGAACCAGTGGTATAGCGGTTGTATAGTGGTTACTTCCTGTTTTTTGTCGTATGAAGGTTCTATATAGAAGGTATTTTACCCCCGATATTCGTCTTGTAGAGGTTTCAAATAGCTATAGGATACCCTCTATAAAAGGTAGTATTTAATTGCAATCCTCTATGAAATTAACTACTGTACACTGAAGTTCAATAAGAATAATTATTTGTTGTAATATGTATAAATACCGAATGCAAATTTATCAAAACAAATATTTTACTAAAAACTGACCTTATTACATAAAGTCGGTGTTTAGCTAAAATTATAATTAACAGTATAAACAAGTACAGTACAATACGTTTCAACACGCGTCTGAGTCACTGTTTGTTTTGAAAACTACGTGCTAAAGAGGTCGAACGTGTGGGAACTACATCTTATCTAGAGGCTTTATAAGCCTAATCACACTACTTACTACCACTAATATACTTCTTATCTACATTCTAGAAGGGTTTTCCTTTTTCTAGAGTTTTTTCCTCTAGAGGGGTTTTAGCGTCGAAATAAGTGAAGGTTTCAAGAGTTGACACCTTGGATTATGTTTCAAGAGTTCAACGTTTCGAGAGTTGGTTAAACTACTCCCGTTTTCAAGTGCCTAACGATGTTTACATTTATATAAACATCCGGTTTCTTTTCCATATAGAAATAACCCTTTGTATAAATGTAAATATCGTTAGGCACTTGAAAACGGGAGTAGTTTAACCAACTCTCGAAACGTTGAACTCTTGAAACATATCTGGACATAACCAAGATGCTCAACCAAGGCGTCAACTCTTGAAACCTTCATTTCAACGCTAAAACCCCTCTATATGAGGAAAAACTATAGAAAAAGAAAACCCCCTTTTCTGGTTCATTATAAAATATCGTTAGGCTCTTGAAAACGGGAGTAGTTTAACAAACTCTCGAAACGTTGAACTCTTGAAACATATCTGGACATAACCAAGATGCTCAACCAAGGCGTCAACTCTTGAAACCTTCATTTCAACGCTAAAACCCCTCTATATGAGGAAGAACTATAGAAAAAGGAAAACCATTTTTCTGGTTCAATATAAAATATCGTTAGGCACTTGAAAACGGGAGTAGTTTAACCAACTCTCGAAACGTTGTGTAGGTTTTAAACACGAGACGCGTTGGAAAAGTCCAACTAATTGTTAATTTAATAGTTAATAACCAACGCTATAATTAATTTCCCAAAATTGTGTTTCAAGGGTGTTTTGAAAAGTTCGTCTTATAGAGGTTCTTACATAAACATACACATGTGCGTGGGAAATACAACCGCTGAACAGACTTGGTGTTAACGTCAGTTTAAAACTGAACAGTAAACGGCGTGAGTTGTACGCGGGTAAATCATTAGCCGGGGTAACCTAGCGATCCTGCGTAAAGATAGCATTAGAGCTATCGAGTTGGCATGTTGGCCGGCACGATTAACGAATGTGGCGGCTCGCGTGGGGAAGCGATTGATTGGGAAAAGTACAACTCTAACGTGGCCACCTCGTCATCTGCGCCGCCATCTTGGATTTGAGACGCACAAGGTGTTAGGGGGAGTGTAGAAAATTAACTAACATTTAAATATTTTGGAGATTTTTCTTCAAAATCTTTCATCCCCACACTATACCCCCTGCACCCACTACACAACTATCTTGGGCGCAATCAGCTTCTCTAGAAACCAAAAAAATCGGTTTTAATAATAATTGTAATTTTATGGATATGTCTTAGCTCCGACCAAAATTTGAATTGACGTCATTTAGTTAGTGACCTCGTAGTTTGGTTATAAGAACAGCTGTTTAGATAAACTGAAAACATTCGCTTTAGAAATATCCATGATCTAATCTGTTTCCCACAGGGAAGAAAATACCCCCCTGCACCCACTACACAACTATCTTGGGCGCAAATAGCTTCTCTAGAAACAAAAAAATCTGTTTTAATAATAATTGTAATTTCATGGACATGTCGTAGCTCCGACCAAAATTTTAAATTGACTTCATTTGATAAGCGACGTCATAGTTTGGTTATAAGAACAGCTGTTTAGATAAACTGAAAACATTCGCTTTAGACATATCCATGATCTAACCTGTTTCCTACAGGGAATAAAATGCAAACATATTTAAATAGCAGTTTACAGCCAGTGGTATTGTGGTTTTCTGGTTGTTACTTACTGTATAAAAATGCTATTAACGATATAAATATGTTTGTATTTACTTCCCTGTGGGTAATAGTTTAGAACATGGATATGTCTAAAGGGAATGTTTTCAGTTCATCTAAACAGCTGTTCTTATAACTAAAATACCAATACACTAGGTCTGGTAGTTTCTATGGAAACGGGATCAAAACACGTCCGCTACATTTTTTACGTTATAACAATCTGTTAACAACCCCCAGAATTTAGACATAAACATGTCAAAAGTTCTACCTCCCTTATGTTTGAAATAAGCGATTTTTGTTTTAATTCACAGTTTTGCATCACTATCTATGTTATGAAGTATGGGCTTGAAAAATAACTGATTAAAAATGTTATATTTTTTTAAGAAATATTGAAGCCTTAAACATTGTATTTACGACTTCTACACTTGATGAAGAAAAATTTACTATGAATAAAACATGTGAATATATAAAAAAAACTTTAGTTATAACCTTCCTTGTTCTAAAAACTAACTATCGGTAAATGCAATAAACAATATTGCTTAGCAATAAGGTACATTGAACTAAAAGCTGAAAATTGACACTAATTTAATAGAAAACCAAAATGGATGCCACTGTTAGAAACTGAATTCATTCAAGATAAATTGCGACTATAATGTGTTTCTGTACTATAAATGTTGTCAAATAGCAGTTGAATATATTGTATAGGAGAATAACCCAACTAATATTACCGAGCAGTTGCTGAAATTTTTGCACTAGGCTTGGACCCGTGTGGCCATGTTTTTTTGCAAAAATCTATTTTTAAAATTTTATTTTTGGTTTATAGATTGAAAAATTAGAATTAAATTCACATATTGGAAATTTAATTTGTGATAACAGTAACGGAATGAGTAAAAAATTCTAAGAAGTAATACGCAAAAATATTACGAATTCTTATTCGATTCGATTGGAATGATTTTTTAATTACTGTGAAAAAATATTATTCAACATACTCTGAAACGTAAATCGAAAAATATAAGAAAAAAGTATTATTTGGGAAGTAATCGTGAAAAAGGCTGCGATAAAAACGGAGTGTCTGCACGTCAAAATGTACGTACTGATACTATGGTTAGGTTAGTTTTTTTTGTACATTTAAACAGTTACTATCAACCATTTCGGCAAAGTAATAATCCACACTGTTCCTGGATACTAGTTTTTTCTAAGAAAAAACGAGTTTTCTAAGAAATTTGACGTCATGTGGGACGGACGTGCGAATAGCCTCTGACTGATAAAAACCACCATTAAAATTCATAATGGTGTTGGTTATTAATTATTAAATGCCTTTTATTTCTAAAGCATCTGTGTTTTTAAGTACACAACGTTTCTAGAGGTGGAGAAACTCCTCCCACTTTCAAGTAATTTACATTAAAAATTGAATGTTTAAGTTACATATATTAATTATATCATGTTGTAAATAATACTAAACTTATCAATCTATAAAAACACAGACGCATTGGGAAAGTCCAATAAAAGGTATTGAATTAAAACCGACTTTTCGTTGTGGACGTTGTCAATGTCAGTTCTACTCGAAATTTAAAAAAGTGGCTAGGGCGAGGTTATAACGCGGTGACGACGGAGGAAGGAGGCGGTGCCTACTGTGCTGTGTGCTGTGTGCTGTGTGGAGCTGCGGTGTGGAGGGGAAAGCGCGGTGTGCGACCGGAGACCGCGGCCTTGGGCGCGACATAGACACAGGAACCGGAGAAATATCCCCGGAACCTTTCACCCGGCCAGACTAAACAGTGAGCCATGTGGCGGTTCAGCCTCCGCTGCCGCCGCGGCATCAATCGTCACAGTGCTTGACGCGGTGTTGCGGTCACTGTTGGTTTGGAAGATTCCTAGAGGAGGAGTCGGACTGTTGATTGAGAGTATTTCTAGAGGAAGAGTCGGACTGTTGATTAGGAAGATTCCTAGAGGAGGAGTCGGACTGTTGCTTGAGAGTATTCCCAGAGGAAGAGGCGGACTGTTGATTGGGAGGTTTACTAGAGTAGGAGTTGGACTGTTGATTGGGGGGATTACTAGAGGAAGAGTCGGACTGTTGATTAGGAAGATTCCTAGAGGAGGAGTCGGACTGTTGATTGGGGAAGAGTCGGACTGTTGATTGGGAAGGATTACTAGAGTAGGAGTTGGACTGTTGATTGGGGGGATTACTAGAGGAAGAGTCGGACTGTTGATTGGGAGGTTTACTAGAGGAGGAGTTGTACTGTTGATTGGGGGATTACTAGAGGAAGAGTCGGACTGTTGATTGGGAGGTTTACTAGAGGAGGAGTTGTACTGTTGATTGGGGGGATTACTAGAGGAAGAGTCGGACTGTTGATTGGGAGGTTTACTAGAGGAGGAGTTGTACTGTTGATTGGGGGATTACTAGAGGAAGAGTCGGACTGTTGATTGGGAGGTTTACCAGAGTAGGAGTTGTACTGTTGATTGGGGGGATTACTAAAGGAAGAGTCGGACTGTTGATTGGGAGGTTTACTAGAGGAGGAGTTGTACTGTTGATTGGGGGGATTACTAGAGGAAGAGTCGGACTGTTGATTGGGAGGTTTACCAGAGTAGGAGTTGTACTGTTGATTGGGGGGATTACTAGAGGAAGAGTCGGACTGTTGATTGGGAGGTTTACCAGAGTAGGAGTTGTACTGTTGATTGGGGGGATTACTAGAGAAAGAGTCGGACTGTTGATTGGGGGATTACTAGAGGAAGAGTCGGACTGTTGATTGGGAGGTTTACCAGAGTAGGAGTTGTACTGTTGACTGTTAATTGAGAGGTTTACTAGAGGAGGAGTTGTACTGTTGATTGGGGGGATTACTAGAGGAAGAGTCGGACTGTTGATTGGGAGGTTTACTAGAGGAGGAGTTGGACTGTTGATTAGGAAGATTCCTAGAGGAGGAGTCGGACTGTTGATTAGGAAGATTCCTAGAGGAGGAGTCGGACTGTTGATTAGGAAGATTCCTAGAGGAAGGATCGGACTGTTGATTAGGAAGATTCCTAGAGGAAGGATCGGACTGTTGATTAGGAAGATTCCTAGAGGAAGGATCGGACTGTTGATTAGGAAGATTCCTAGAGGAAGGATCGGACTGTTGATTAGGAAGATTCCTAGAGGAAGGATCGGACTGTTGATTAGGAAGATTCCTAGAGGAAGTGTCGGACTGCTGGAGGTTTGGAGGCCCCTGAAAAGCTTGGGTGCTTTGAGAATGAAAGTCTGTTGAATAACAATCATACAACCTACCCCCAGATTTTGACTTCGGGAGGCAGAATGTCTAGGTTTTACCTCTACCCAAACCTCTTCTCTCCATTACCACTATGGGGCCTTAATCTCCCTTAATTAAATACATAAAACATCTTATATAAAAATAACTCAGCCCAATTGGATTAGACGTACTCATCCAGGACTAGATGTTAGATGTTAGGAACTGGAGATTTAGGAGGTACCAGCAATCGGAAAGGCACGTCTTTCAGCGGATTATAAAGCCACCATAAATACGGATTTCATAAGGATAAAAAAGGTTGGACGATGACAATCTACCTGATTCACAGAAAAGTAAAAAGAACCTCGAAACCAATCTAGATCCAGCCTTGTATCATACGACACCCTGAAAGGATTCGTACGCCAGAACTTCCTAGTAAGGAAAATGTCTACCCCAGGGAGCCTACAAATTTTCAATTCAGGGTACACGCTCTGAATACACCTCCCTCGTTCAGCAGAGCCCAAGAGCACGCCAAGAAGCATCCTTCCTCCAGGGCACCCCTTCCAGGTGGACAGTAAGGAGATCATCACTCCCTGAGAATCCTGGTCAGCCTGGAGCGAAGCACCCAGAAAAGACAAGAAAGAGCCAAGTTGATAGGGTGTCATATCGAGGTTAAATTATATTTCATGTTAGAGGAAAAATCACAAAAATACATATTTCGACATTTGACCTGAATTTTCAAAGTCATAAGTTTACATTTGAGTGCAATACTCCTGCACTGCCTTCGAAGCTCTGTAGCTATTATGGTACTTATGATTTTGTGAGATAACATTTAAAAAATATTTGATTTGGTTTCAGTTTAGTTTTATCGGTTTGATTTGTGTATTAAAACATTTTTAGTTTTTATGTCAGCGAAACACCGTTTTTGGTAATATTAATGATTAATTGTACGAATTAAAGGGCTGTTGGAATCGAATAAAGTAGGTGAATTATTTTATTATTGAAACAATTAGGACTTCTGATGTCTAGGTTCCTTTGTATAATGCTTCATTTTCCGTCACTGATACTTTTTGATCGCGTGCTTAGTGTGGCGTTTGCTGGAGATGAAAAATTCAACAGTAGATGTGCAGGAAAGTTAGAACTGGCTTCATCGGGGAGGGCAAGGAATACAAAAATAGAGACCTTGGTTAAATAACTTACTCGAACAGTTGCATTTACCGACATTCTTTTAAATAATTTGTTCCTCAACTGCCTTGGAGTTTCTTATTTTATAATTACCAAACTAATGTTTGAAATTATAATCACGAAGATGAAGAATTCCACTTATAGTGTGCGACGAGGAAGAGAATTGATTATTGATTAAATGTATATAATGTACCTAAAGTATATTCGTAACACAAAATGTATTAAAGGAGGTACTAAGATAAAAAATATACTACCGACACCTAACATAGTCAAAATATAACGAAGTATGTATCCAATGACCTATAAATAGTGTTATGTGAATCTCCAAATACGTTAAACATCGTGATGTATCGTGTATGTGGTGGTACGCAGCACCAGGGTGTCGTCAGCACGGTGTACGTTGTTACCATGCTACTGGTGTAGCTGACACAGCGTCGTGATGTATCGTGTATGTTGTGGTACACAGCACCAGGGTGTCGTCAGCACGGTGTACGTTGTTACCATGCTACTGGTGTAGCTGACACAGCGTCGTGATGTATCGTGTATGTTGTGGTAACGCAGCACCAGGGTGTCGTCAGCACGGTGTACGTTGTTACCATGCTACTGGTGTAGCTGACACAGCGTCGTGATGTATCGTGTATGTGGTGGTAACGCAGCACCAGGGTGTCGTCAGCACGGTGTACGTTGTTACCATGCTACTGGTGTAGCTGACACAGCGTCGTGATGTATCGTGTATGTGGTGGTAACGCAGCACCAGGGTGTCGTCAGCACGGTGTACGTTGTTACCATGCTACTGGTGTAGCTGACACAGCGTCGTGATGTATCGTGTATGTTGTGGTAACGCAGCACCTGGGAGTCATTATAACAGTGAACAATTCTGTTTTATTCGGCTTAGTTTAGTACTTGATTATCAAATACCTGTCTTGTTTCCTGTTATAAATATTATGAATATTTTGTATTTTGTGTTCTTTATTAGTAGAGTTCAATTTTTAGCTTTCTTCTTTCGATGTATAAACTATATATGATTTATATACGTAATAATTTATGAAACAATTTTTTAAAATTGATAGTTTTCACTTTTACCATCGCTACTTATTCGTAAAAATAGTGCATTGATATTGTTAATTTTAAATGAAAACAGTTCTGTCTCGTATGAAGTCAACATTTGTGACTAATCCGTGTTCGTTGTGTCATGGAATGGAATTTTTATTGGCGTTCTTGATGTTTAATTCCCAATGGAACCATGAAGTAGCGAAAGTATTTCCCACATTCATGAAAAACATTGTGTCTTAACGTATGTGTTATCGAAATTTTTGAGTGTCCCCAAAAAATGGGGGATTTTGGGGACAACACAAAATTTTCAAATATAAAACCCCATCAGGGGTCATTTTAAACCTCATATTTAAAGTTCTTAAAATTTAAAGACGATTGGCAATAATTGGGGGTCTCTACCTCAACCCCGTACAAAATGGCGGCATTTTAAAAATTATGACCCTGGGTTTTTAAGTCCTTCCCCCCTTGGTTTTTGCTACAATTTACATTTAAAGTGATTATCAACGATGGGATTCATTGTAATAGGTACATATTCGAACTTTTGTAGTAATTAAAAACGTTGGAAGGTACCTAAGGTCTAAGATGTAGGAGTCAACTTCCGAATTCTTATGAGTGCTATTTGACATTTAGAATGACTAGCTTAACATTAACTTAATATTTATGTGGGGGAAGGGACTTTATGACCACCCTGTATATGCGTCATTTATCATTTGGTACAGAACATGGCAACATCGCGAAATAACCGATCCGCCTGCGAGTATCGATAATCTTCCGATATTTAATAACGATAACGATATCAAACTTCAATTTCGATGCAGCAATATTATCGGAAACAAAATATCGTCATCAACTTTATCGAATCGGCGATATCGATAAAGTTGAATTTAGTCTAAATTGACGAAAGTTTATACCGCTCTAACTTAAATTAGTTTTCATAACTTTAAGTAAAAGCTGGTTAAACTTTTTTTAAATGAGTTTACGTATTGAAAAATTATGTATATTGACTATAATATCACGTAAATTATAATACACGTTGGAAGAAAGGCTTATATGACAGAATTGAAACTAAAATTTGGAATAAGGCCTAAAAAATTTTATTGTTTAGGTTTCAATTAGTAAAATTGACAATATGACAGCTCAACAGTCCCTGTTTTCATCTAAAATTTTAGGTTTCCACATCTCTTATTTTTATTATATCATAAAAATGTCGTAAATATAGAATTTTTGATACAAAAACTGTATTTTCACAGAAATAGTTGATTAAATTTTACATGCTATTTCTACTGTCGATATTTACGAAATATTTTCTATCGCATTTCTGAATATCGATAAAATGATCTATATGAGTTATAATTTCATAACAAAAGCGTAAATTACTTTAATACCAATAACAATAGTTTCATAGAACTATATAACACATAATTTTGCTGTATTAAATAACAATACTCAAAACATTTTCGATATCCGATAATATCGTAATTAAGGATACCGGTACGTGATCGGAATGATCAATAATGTAGTAAAATTCACTTATATCGATAATTTCGAAAGGATTTTGACTAGTGTTGGATTAGGATTCAGTGGTGGGTGAAAGTTGGTGTTTATTGACAGTCGGAGACGCAATATCGAAAATATCGATATGAAAGTATTCATATTCACTTATATTGATAATATTGGAACATTGATGCCAGTGACTAGTGTTAATGTTAAATTCGGTTGAGGTTGTTGACAGTCGGAGACGCAATATCGAAAACATCGAAATGAAAGTATTCATATTCACTTATATATCATATTCACTTATATCGTTAACATCTGAATACTATTTAGATTTTTATTGCGGACATTTTTCATCACGATTTTATGTTCCACGTGCGATGGAAAATGTCCGCAATAAAAGTCTAAATAACATAAATCCACCACCACCAATAATGAATTTCAAACTAAGAATCGGAACAGTGTTGCCAGTGAACAGCGTTAAGGTTTGATTCGGTTGCGTTTGTTGACAGTCGGACCGCGGTCGAACATGACCGGACGGAGACGACTTTATCACTTTCTGACCTATCTCCGCCATGCCTCTCACAACACTCTATCTGTATCCGCCCTCATATCTCCCGCTTGACAAACAATTTCCTTCTGGTACAACTGTCTTTGTATTATTGACATTAAGATGTCGGAGTATTTAGACGACAACAGTTCGAGTTGTGTGTATTCAAGGATTCTATGGTGAAGCCTTTGGAATAATTTATCTTCTAATGTCTGTTTAGTCTCTGGACGAGCCCTAAACGGCTCTCTGACTGGACTAGGTCAAAATTTGGTACAAAATAAGCTGGGAGTCTCCTCTGGGAACTTTGATACTGAGCCTGTACACCCGGTTTGACCATCATGATCTTTGCTGACAGAAACAGAGAGACAGAGAGAGAGAGAGAGAAACAGTCTGTTCTTGGCGGAGTAGTGTTAGTGACAGGCGTCTTATGTTTGTTATTTATAAAGATGCTACACCAACATATACTATTAGTTTGAAAATTACGTAAGCCGAAAAATTTTACGAAAAAATAAAACTGAACACCAGACAGAGGTATACAGAGTGTCCATGAAAAACGTTTCAGGACTTCGGTGAGTGATTGGGTACATTAAAAGGAAGAAAAAAGTTCCAATAGATGTATGGCCTAAAATGCTTATTTTCTCAGATATCCGCCATTTTGTATTTTTCACATAATATTTTGTAATTCGAAACTATTTTAACGGATTATTTTGAAATTTGGTATGTGTTTTACACTAGTAAATAAGTATTATTAAAAAAATAACTAGCATAATCCAAGCTCAAAATCCGAAATAGCGGCCATTTTAAATTTTACCGTTAACAAAGTATTTAAGTTTTAAAATTTTGAATGGCCGCCATTTTGGATTTTAAGCTTGGATCATGCTAGTTATTTTTTTACTAATAGTAGTCTACTATTTTAAAACACATACCAAATTTAAAAATAATAAGTTAAACAAATGTTTGAAGTAAAAAATATTTTGTGGAAAATACAAAATGGCGGATATCTGAGTAAAGAAGCGTTTTAGGCCATACCTCTATTGGAACTTTTTTCTTTCTTTTAATGTACATAATCACTCACCGAAGTCCTGAAACGTTTTCCATGGACACCCTTTTATATTATAATTTTAGTAACATGTGACATCACGGCTGTGACGATCGCGGAGAAGCAACAGCGTTACAAGACGCTGTTGACGAGTCTACTGCGACTACAGCGCTCCTAGGTGCAGGTACCCGCATTACAAGAGGCGACAAGGTGTAGGATACGCTTCTCGTAAGAGTAGTAAAGTAGTAAGGGCAGATCTAAATAGTATCATATAAACGGTTTAGCGGAGAACAAGAGAATAAAAAGGAAAAACATTAACTCCAACAGTGGGAAATGGGGTGCCTGAATGAGAATGGTTAAGACTCGTGAAGATTGCGTTGCGCTTGCTGCGTTCGGAGGTCCAACGGCGTTGTCGCTTGATTCTAATCTTAAACGACTCAATCAATCTTAATGAGTCTGACTAATTTTAATTTTTAAACTCTTATTTAAGTTTTTGTTATTTGTTAGAAGCGAAAACGTTATACATTATAACATTTCAGTTTTAAAGACAAGTCGTTTTGAGGAAATATTTATGTTCTGGATTAGATTTTTATGTTCAAAAATCTACTAGAACTATTTTTGTCTCGTATAACACCTACAATCTTTAACAATTTACCTGCCCATAAAAACGTATTTTTTTAATTTCGAAAATGACATTCATTATTTTTTTTATCTATTTATGATTTTGTTTCCCTGATTATTTGCCTTGTATGGATGGTTCTAATATACAAAATATACAATCAGTGGTAAATTCTTAAAAGTTTTTTATGTATTTACAGAACTGACTTTTTAAACACATAAGTATGTAATGGTAACCTCAAACAGTGTCGTCCTTTAGAAATAACTATCTATATTTTCCAATTTTGTATTGCACATTCACATGAAATGCTGTTACAATACGAATGGAAAATAAATATATTTTTTATTTTTTTATAGATAATTTGAAAACATTTTAGTAGTGATTTCTCTCTGTTTATTCCACCTGTCTCAATTTGTTTTTACTCAAAATGTAGCCTCTAAAATTCGATTATGTTTGCACGCGAGCCTTAAAAATGTTGTTACTAGAAAATTTTGTTACTTTTACCTTACTCGGAAATTTACTTTTTTAAATTCGAAACTAACCTGTACAGATCGAACTTACCTACTGAGAGCGTCTGCAATACGAATCGCGCGCACAAACAAACCTGTTGAAACAAACCAAGAGCTTATGCGCAATTTTCTCAGGGTTTGCATTCGGACTCTGTTTACTTTGAAATGTTGGTGGCCAGATAGGTTTTGGATTTGCCTTTTTATTAGTGTTGCTAATTAATTAGATTGTTATTCTGTTGAGTGGATTGACGGTTAAAGCGTTTATTACTGAGTGCTCAGTTGAGTGATTAAAAGTTTAAACTTTTCGAGAAAAAATATGAATCATTGACTAAGTGAGAAATGTCGAAATAGATAAGTTTTCTTAACTATAATAACTAATGTATTTGTATATTAAGTGTTTTATTTTGATTTGTCTTTAACACTATTTTAAAATCTTGTTTTATTTTTATGTAGCAATGTTTTTGCTTATACTTTTTTACACGAGTACTTTTCTACCTAGCAATAATGTAGTCTATAATGTATAAGTGGTCTTACAAGTGTGTTGAGCTATGTCTAAAAAAGTTGATCTCTAAAATTAAAGTTTTTGCTGTCGTAGCTTTTGTAATTCGTACTCTTTGTAATTGTAGCGTCCCCTAATTCGAAAATTATTTCCTTTCCCTGAACTCAATGCAATGATTTTATATATTGAATTATACGGCTGGTAAATACCCTTAAACATGGAGTAGGTTAGTATAAATTTATAAATTGTGTTCTATGAATTTTTCTAAATAGCCTTAATTGTTAATGATAAAATGGTGTAAATTTCAATTCAATATCTCAATTATTTAAAAAAATTAAAAAAAATAAACCCTAGTATCTGTGATTACATCTTTAACCTTGATTTCCCTAGGACAGTCTTAAGTACTATTTACCAATAGATGTTTTTGACCTATAAAACCGTCATAAAAAAATATCTTCGAAAAATAACTTATAAAATCACAGTAATTTATTTACCTTTAGTATGCAAAGGCGATGAGGCCAGCTATACCCTCACTAAATAGATTGATAGGCTTCTTAAACTGACTGTAGAAATTAAATGCATGTGTGATCGAATAGGCAAACATTTTTTGAGGAGTCAGAAGGAACAGTTTCCTATAAAATGGCTGATGGATAACTTCATTTCTCAACGAAACTACTGGGAGCTTTCAAAAACTTTTACTGAAATGAAAATTTATCGTAGAGAAGTCAGCGATTCGTCTGTTAACACTTGGAAATATTTAAAATTCAGTTCTCTTATTGCCTTTCGTTAAAGTTGAAACGAATTTACAGTATTCAGTACGTCAGCCATTTTGGATTTTAGTTGCATAAGAACAACCTTTTTGCGACAACATCACTGATCACCCGACAATCGTAAAAACTTATGTCAAATTGAAGGTTAATTGGAAATCGCATTTTCCACTTTTTAAAATTTTTATAGTAAAAAATAATTACTTATTAATCAACGGACATAATATGGTAATTATATTTTTCCGAGATATAGAATACAAAAATGAATAATTATTACCTAAAAAAAATTATATTTTCCTTATTAACCAATAGTTTTGGATGCAACTTTTTGTATTTAGCTTCATGAGGTTAGGATTCATACGTTTTTGCTAAAAATCATGTTTTATGTGTTCCTCACATCAGCAAACCTGCATACTCTTTCCTATGTTAAGGGAAGTTTGCCTAAGGAATCCTAAGGAGATTCGGCAAACTCCTTTATTCATGTCCAGATATTGAAAAAACTTGGTATATGGTCAAAATAAAAAATAGTTTATGGTAAAAATGCCTACTTTCAGTGTTCCTCAAAGCAGCAAACCTCCATACTCTAATTTATCAACAGGTATTGAGGTGGAAATTCGCTGAGTACGCAGGTCTGCTGCTACGGGGGTATTTAAAATTGTTATAGTAAAATAATTATTATTTGTTAATCATCGGATATAATATCGTGGTAATTATATTATCCGGAAATTAAAATAACAAAATAATAGGCCTAATTATTACCTAGAAAACCACTTTAACTTTAATTTGGCACCTCAACCATCTTTTTGTGACTATCGTGTAATCAGTAATACTGTCACGAAAGTAACATTTTCTTTGTGCAAACACGAAATATTTCGCTAGTAAAGCAGACTTATAATACTACGAGGATACTTTGGAAACGACTACGGAATGTGGGGAGGGAATTTGCAAAGATGCCACATTTAGTGGCCGTTGAGAAGAGTAACCCAATGACACAAGATACACAATTGTCTAAAACAACTCTAAACATACGTAAAGGCCTGGTGTTTATTTTCAGCCTTTCGTGTGCCACGGTAAATGTCATTACATTCATAGTTACATTAAATGTATTAGAGTATCGCGTATAGAAATGAACGTTTCCATGAAAATCGAACTTCAATCAAGGTAGAAACGTTATCTATTCTTATAATAATTCAGTCTTAAAAATCTTTGTACAACTAAATCTAGAGTTCCGCTGGACCAATTTCATTGATTAATATGCCATTAGAAAGCTCTCATCCTGTAGATTTGCCAAAAAGTATGAAAGTTTGATGTTGATGAAAGTTTGAATGTTTGATGAAAAAACCAAAGCTACTACCGATTTCTTTGTGTTGAAAAAATATTGAATCAAAGATATTTTTGTTCAACTTTGTACAACTAAATCTAGAGTTCTACTAGACTGATTTTAATCATTATTGCGTTGTTGGAAGGCTTCATTCATGTAGATTTGCCAAAAATTATGAAAGTTTAAGGTTTTTTAGTATTTACGGTGAAAAAGTAAAAAAAACATGTTTCCATCAGAAATACATTGAAAACAGGTTTTTACGAAATCCTATTTTTGAAGGCGATATTTTACCGTCTTTTTGAGGTTTCTCAAAAGATTCTTTGAGGTAATTTGTTGGAAATTTAATTCTCTATCAGAAAATCACCATCCACTTTGGTCGATTTCCTCACTGTATAAAAGTTATTTACAAAAAACCAAAGATACAACAAATTTCTTTGCGTTGAAGAAATACTGAGTCTGAAATTTTTTTGTTAAAATTTGTACACTAAATCTAGGGTTGCACTGGACCAATTTCATTGATTAATATGTCATTAGAAAGCTTTCATCCTGTAGATTTGCCAAAAAATATTAAAGTTTGACGTTTTTTAGTATGTATGGTGAAAAAGTAAAAAAACATGTTTTCCGTATGAAATACATTGGAGTACCCTTTTTCTAGAGACCGTTGTATTTAACCACAACGGGCTCTAGTGTTATTTATATATTGCGGACATTTTCCGTAACGACTAGAAAAACAGTTTCACGACGTTTCAGGATCTGAAATCTAATCCCGTCCTCAGCTGACCTGGAGCCTAGAACAAAAAAATATTACAACATAATCTGGACAAAGCTGGTAAATTTTGTAAAAAAATGTTTTAAAGCAGTAAAATAAAATTTAAACAATGTAATATAACAAAAGTTATGCCTAAAATACAAAGTACGTCAAAACGTGACAAGAGTTCAAAACACTACTTCTTGAGTTCCAGCTCACCTGAGGAATCTTCTGATGGGATTTTTTCTAGTTAATCAAATCCTACGTAAAAATTAGATATTCGTTTATTAAATCGTGATTAATGTTGCGTAGAAAACAATCCGTAGTTGAACTAATTCCTAATATGTTGTTTTTACATTTGACTTTCGTGTAACTGTAATTTCATTGTATGTTTACTTTCTTATTCTTGTGCAATATGTTGCCTATTTTTTTAGTTTTCGTTTGGAGATAGTCATTTTTATTTTTGTGGTTTTTCTTATTTATTTATTTTATTTCGGTTTTCTACTCAATTTTCCCATTATTTTTTTTGAATTTGGGTTTGTTTTGTTATTCACAGTTGGTTTGTAAACAGTTTTTGCCTTTTTTTTTTTACCATAATATTTTGTTTTTTATAAAGTTTTATTTTACTTTGTTTTTTATCCGGTATGTATGTATTTGAGTTTTTATCTTTTTTATTCAGTTTTTCCATTATTTGGATTCTGTGATTTTATTTTTGTTATTTTTTGGATAATTTTTGTAGTTGTTAGTTAGATTTTTTATTGTGAGTCGTAACCGTTTTATGTTCAAAATTTGGGCTTATTGTGTAGTTTTTTAGTTTTCGAGGGGTTGTTATAGCGTAGTATTATATTTTTTTTTAACGGATAGGTTTTTTGTCTCATACTAGATTAAAAAATAATCTCTAACTTCCATGGTGATTTCTGACCTGGACTCGCTAAAGAAATATTGTTTACTTATATGATCAGAAATTTTTTTTAAGCATTTTAAAGATAATCAAAAACGAAATACGCTTTATATGATGGTGGTAAATACTCATGGGAGTTTGGAAAATTGTTCTTTTACCTTGTGATTTTCATAATACTTTTAACTTTTTTCGCATTTTAAAAGTCATCAAAAATTAAATTCTAACCCTTACGATCCTTTTTCTTCAAGAAATAGGGATCAACTTGTCGAAATGTCAAAATAAAATAGGAGTGGGAAAGTAGGTGTGACATAAGAAAGTGAAAAGTAAAATTTTTTTTAATTTAATCGTATTTCAATTAATAAAAAATTATTTATTCAATGTGTAGGTCGTCTGTAACAATAAAAAATCCGTGTTTGTTTTTATATTAACGAGAGGTTAATATATATACATGTTCAAAATATTGTACGCTCATTTTTCTCAGATCGTGCAATAAGATGTAAGAATTTCTAATTGCCTTTACGTTTCCAAATCCATATATCATAGCGTAAATAAAAATATATACTGATTGTTGTTTGAACAGTTTTTCGTTTATCTGGAACGTACCGAGATATAAAAAAATTTAAATTTTTCCATTTTCATAATACTTTTAACTTTTTTCGCATTTTAAAGAAACATCAATCACAGAAACGCTTTAGGTTCCTTTCAAGTGAACGGTGGAGATGGGACGTATCAGGAGATCAAAGAAACAAAGAATGGACACAAGTTGTCGAGAATCTTTTGTCGTCTCACAATCATATCATTAAAACTTTGCTGAAGTGGAAGTAGTGAGTAGCTTTGAACAGCGAGTTCCATTGCCGATAACTCGTCTTGAGAATTTTTCCTACCCTTTATCGGCGTTACCACTTGTCAAAAATAGATATCCCACGTTCGTTTTAACAATCCCACTCATCCCGGCGTTTGTTATACTTAGTACCTTTTATTTGACTTTTCGAACGCGTCTATATTTTAAACACGCAACGTTTTTGGAGGTGGAGAAACTTCTCCCGTTTTCAAGTGATTACCTAACAATTTCTATTTAAATAATTGAATGTTTAAAGTTATAGAAATTAATTATATAATGTTTTCAATAGTACTATACTTATCTATCATGCACAACACAAAAACTATATTGAAAACGCAACAAATAACTACAACACAAAATAGCGTGCGCTTAGAACGAGTTGGAGAACGACTGCCCCAAGGATTTTAATTTTGAAATGTAAATTGTTTGGTAATAACTTGAAAACGGGAGGTGTATCTTCACCTCCAGAAACGTTGTGTAGTTAAAACAGAGGTGCGTTAGAAAAAGTCAATAATAGATATTGTATAATATCCCTGTCTTAAGAGTCTGTAAGTACTCCATTTACAACTTAGCAACGCCACATTCCCCGGTATTGTGTTTCAATTATAAAATAGTTTAAAACTATGAAGCTGGTGGTGTTATTTTTATTGGAATGTAGTGAGGAGAGAAAAATTAATATAAGACAGTGTAATAGAGATTGTTTACTCATACCGTGTTCCGGGGTGGAAAGAAAATTACTTATAAAAACCGCGAGTAACAATATTTTCAATTTTATGTTTCCTAGAACACCTTCATTATCAACACGTTCAGCTTTTCCAGTATGGTAAAGGGAAATATGGTAAACTTTCCCGTAGCAGCAGGCCTGCATACCAAACGAATTTCCTTTGATTTAGAACTTACTTGTGATAGCGTAATCGAAGGTTAAATGAGAAAGTAATATCAATATACTCATTCTTCGTAAGAATAACATAGCGAATGAGTTAGTTTGTTTGCTGTCACGAGTAAAAATATTAGATTTTTCATCATACATTACTTGAACGTAACAACATAAAGCTGTGTACAAAGTTTGATCGCAATTACTCAAATAATAAGGGATAGATTAACCGATTTTTTGAAATTCATGATAGCTTTGGTTATTAATTATTAAATTAACAATTAGTTGGACTTTTCAAACGCGTGTTGTGTTTAAAATATACATAAAGTTTCGAGAGTTGGTTAAACTACTCCCGTTTTCAAGTGCCTAACGATATTTACATTTATACAAACAAAGGGTTATTTCTATATAGAAAATAAACCGGTCAAAAAAGCACAAAACAATATAAATTAGAGAATTAATAAGTAAACAAAACACTCTACTTTTGTTTGTATAAATGTACATATCGTTAGGCACTTGAAAACGGAGTAGTTTAACCAACTCTCGAAACGTGTAGATTTTAAACCCAAGACGCGTTGGATAAGTCCAACTAATTTTTAATTTAATAAGATTAACATTGCAACAGGGTAAACTCCGTTTACCAATTTTGATGTCTCAGTAACCGACTGACTTATAACGAAGACTTAAAATATACCAAACTGATTGTTTTTCCCCATTTGCTTGAATTTCAATTTTTTCGAATAATTAGTTAATTCGTGTCTAATTAAATCTAGCTCACCTTACAATGACGAACAACAATGTCCAAAGTCTTGACTGACCTAAAAACCTGAATTTATAACTTTCCATCACGCCTTTCCATTTCCCATCACAGTTTTAGGTATTTAGATTAAGTGTTTTAGGTGTTAGCTCGACTGAGGACGGGATCAGATTCCAGATCCCGAAACGTTGTGAAACATTGTTTTACTTAAAAATCATGATGGAAAACGTTCGCAATAAAAATCTAAATAACATTTAACGAATAATTTCACATTTAGGCGTCCATTCTGAATTTTATGACGTTTGATTGAATCAATTGGATTTAATTAAACCGTGTACGTTATACAAACAAAGAGAGTAAATTTACTTTTTATTCGGCCAATAAATGAACACCTACTTTATTTGTTTCATTTCTTTATTACATGTTGTCCGTGGATAAAGCACAGTAATTCTAACAAACAGAGACAGTCGGTCCGAGCCCCTCCACCCATAAAAGCTCATTCTCGGGCGGACAAAGGTTTTATACGGGGTTCGTTCCGATGAACTTCTCGCTTTAGTAAATTAAAACTCAAAATTACGACCAACCTGATGCATTTACAAGAACGAAAATCTACGATGTCATTACTATTCTGGTTATTCTGATTACGAAATGAACACTATTCTGGTTACGATATGAATACTATTTTGGTTATTCTGATTACGATATGAATACTATTTTGGTTATTCTGATTACGATATGAATACTATTCTGGTTACGATATGAATACTATTTTGGTTATTCTGATTACGATATGAACACTATTCTGGTTATTCTGATTACGATATAAATACTATTCTGGTTAATCTGATTACGATATGAATACTATTTTGGTTATTCTGATTACGATATGAATACTATTCTAGCTATTCTGATTACGATATGAACACTATTCTGGTTATTCTGATTACGATATGAATACTATTCTGGTTATTCTGATTACGATATGAATACTATTCTGGTTATAATACTATTCTGGTTATTCTGATTACGATATGAATACTATTCTAGCTATTCTGATTACGATATGAATACTATTCTGGTTATTCTGATTACGATATAAATACTATTCTGGTTATTCTGATTACGATATAAATACTATTCTGGTTATTCTGATTACGATATGAATACTATTCTAGCTATTCTGATTACGATATGAATACTATTCTGGTTATTCTGATTACGATATGAATACTATTCTGGTTATTCTGATTACGATATAAATACTATTCTGGTTATTCTGGTTACGATATGAATACTATTTTGGTTATTCTGATTACGATATGAATACTATTTTGGTTATTCTGATTACGATATGAATACTATTTTGGTTATTCTGATTACGATATGAATACTATTCTGGTTATTCTGATTACGATATGAATACTATTCTAGCTATTCTGATTACGATATGAACACTATTCTGGCTATTCTGATTACGATATGAATACTATTCTGGTTATTCTGATTACGATATGAATACTATTTTGGTTATTCTGATTACGATATGAACACTATTCTGGTTATTCTGATTACGATATGAACACTATTCTGGCTATTCTGATTACGATATGAATACTATTCTGGTTATAATACTATTCTGGTTATTCTGATTACGACATGAATACTAATTTTGATTATGATATGAATACTACTGAAATCCATGTCCAAAATTGTGTGTACCTATACATGAAATAGTCTTAATATTTCAATCGTCTTTGTACTCAGGTTGGGTTATGATGTTCAGGGACAAAGCAAAAAACCCCTCGCTTTACCTGCTTAACATACGGTTTTATTGTGAATTATACAGCGTTTTTTATTTATTAGTTTATTTCTCATGGCTCATTGTTATTCTACTTGTTGGTTGTATAGTTTATAAATTATTATATTGTTCAAAAAAATAATAAGTAATTGCAAATATTTGCACTGTGTGAGAGATGTCTGCCCTGGAGATTATCCACAGAACATTTTGTTTATAAATATATAAATAATAAAAAAGTATTGTAAATTTCAATTGTATTTACAGAGGTAGTATATTTATATACATAATTTACCCCACTGAAAAGTTAAGGCTTGGGGGAAATGTACATGTAATCATTCAATAACAAAATAAATGAATGAAATACTGTAATTCTATACATGGGTGGTAAAAAGTCCCGGAAAGCTTAGTATTTTTTTTATTCATCATCTTACAAGAGTCAAACTTTGCCAATTAAATTGGTACATAAAATACTATTTTTTAGCTTATTACCGATTATCAACCTCAGATGGGGGACGGTCCATGAGGAGTCGTATGAAGTCTTAAGAGTCTGAATTAGTGGTAGCCATCTTGGATTTTAGTCCCGTAAGAGCAATGTTAAATTCTGGCGCCTATATCTCCTTGACCTATTGTCATAAATTACCGGAGAGGTGTCAAATTAAAGGTATTACAGTCCTCCAGGGCACCACCTTACAGAACTTCTTATTTTCGCTCTCAATAAAAAAATAATGATTTATTTTGTAAAATATTCCTGGATTTTTGTTTTTATATCAAGTTACATTTTTGAACATATTAAAAGGTCATGCCCTTGAGCCACATCTCATCAATGGACTTCCAAAGTTTTACATTGATACTTTGATAATTAACGCCACTACAGACGCCAAAGTGAAGGTATGTTCCGCCAGAATTTAACATTGCTCTTACGGGACTAAAATTCAAGATGGCTACCACTGATGCAGACTCTTACATAGAGGCATAGGTGGTTAGAATACGTGGTTAAATACATCAAATGTATGGTATTTTTTATTAGATTACAATGCCGCAAACCCGACTTTAAAAGGACATCCGAGTCGGGACTGGCAGCCATTCAAAGGTGGCTTGAATTATTTTAATTTTTGAAGTGCTGACAAGTATTGAATAGGTTTTGTATTTGTTTAGGTACGGTACAAGAGTAAAACTTTGCAAATTTAATTCAGTGCCAAAAATTTATTTTCAACGTTGTTATCAACTCTATACCTGCTGTGGGGGACGGTCCACAAGCAGACATCAGGGAATCTTAAATAAAAACATAGATTGATATGTAAGTGAAATTAAATGTATTTTATAGCAGAGTACAATACCGCAAACCCGACCTCAAAAGGAAAACTGACTCGGAAATGGCTTTAATTTGAAATTTTTAGGTAATGATAAGTTTGGAATGTTTTAAGCTACTAGAGCAAAACTTTGCAAATTAGATTGGATGCAAAAAAATATTGTTAAAGATTGTGTAGACAAACTATAATGTGTTGTTTTTAACGTTGAAAATTTTCAAATTCAAGCCATCTTAGAAGTGGTAGAGGAATAAATTTTAAATTTTATGATCTGATTATTAATGTATAATTATCTCGTTGTAACAAAATAAAAGCTATTTTTTATTTCTATAGAAAACCGGTTGAATTTAATTTAACACCTCAAATAATTTCAAAAATTTCATGTGTATTCTAGTATAAATTTCCAGTATTACTGTTACAAAAATCAGTATTCCTCTTGTTGGATGAAAACCAAGTTTGCATCAAAACGCAAATGATATGAAATAAAAGTGAAACTTAAGTGTAAAAGTGCGACGACCTTATCCGATATGATGTCAAAGGTATTACGTCAGTTTGCACAATGTATTGTAGAAGTTTATCCATTTCGGATGGTAAGTTCTCGCTGAGTAATCAAGCTTGAAGAGGATTGATATATTTAGAAGCCTTTGTGTTTAATGGAGTGTTCACTATTGGAATAATCACTCAGGAGGGTAAATAATATTCAATCAGATAAAATGAAGATTCGGTCGTCAAAATACCTCGATTCATTCTAAAATGATTGAGTGCTTTAGATTCAGACGTGGATAAAAGCAATTTTTAAAGGAAATGGGCAAGTTATGAATCGTTTACGATGAATTAAATTTACTGTGGACTACCGAAGTTGAGGAGTTATCGTTAACGATAAATTAAATCTACTGTGGACTATCGAGCTACGAATTAGACGTGTGGGGTCCCCCAATAATCCCGGAGAAATATTTTACTTAATATATTTACTTGTGTACAATTGGTTTAACAGAAGTTTTTTCGCAGTAGTATTTACATTATATAAACTCAAACGAAATGTTCCATGTACTGCGTTTTTAAACTTTGTACTCCAGTTTTTTTGAATTCGTAGTATTTTAGTTTATGTATATAAGGGTGATAAAGGATTTAAGAGAAGGGTTTTTTAAGTGTTAAACATAGTTACGTGATTTTTTTTCTAATTTTGCTACAAATTAATAAACCAACATAAAGTCAACTTTGGGTAAAGATAGGTCTAGTTTTGGACAATTTTCTATCAGACTTAAAACAATATAATTTCTTTATTGATTCTCACGAAATAAAATGATTTAAGTATTTAAAGAAACGCGATAATAAGGTCAATAACATTATTTAGGTAAATTGCTCTGTCTTCTAGATTAACGACTTTGCAAATAACTATGAATAATATAACTACCCAAAGAACGTAATTGAGTAATTTGAAATGGGAAACTGTAAATCAGGGAGGTTTTGAAAAAATTGTAGAAACTCAAAATAACTACAGGGCTTCTGCGAATCTGGAAATGACAGGGTTCGAAAAAGGCCAAAAGTCAGGGGAAATGTTGTAAAAGTATAAAAAGAAAAGGGAATGATGGTAATCTAAATAACTAACTCTATTGAAACAAACGTACAATGAAGTAAAGTTTGCATAGAATAAGAATAAAAATTATAGAAGAAATTCCCAAGAGACCATGTCTGTACAATAGGAGTTGATATTTTTGAACATAGAAGTAATAACTTCTTGATGGTGGCAAATAACTCAGCTTCTTTGAATTTGATCAAATCAAATACGAAAAAAGAATAGTATTTTAGTTATTTCCGAAAATTTAAGTGTTACTTTCCAGTTCACAGAATTCCGAGTGAATTAAAAACGGATAAAGGTGCTTACTTTACCTTGACTGAATTTACCAATTTTGCATTGGAATAGAAACTTCGTCACAGAATCTCGGAAAATTGTGAAAATTATCATGGTCTTCGATATTTTATTTATGGGGATGATTAAGATGTTATTGTTTAGTTAAATTTTAATACTTTTACTTTATTAATACTGATTAAAGAAGAAAAACGTGTTAAATACAACGTGGTCAGGGAATTTGAAGAAATCGATCAGTTCAAGACGAGGAAATCTAGTGGAAAATGTATATGGCAATTCTAAACTTTGAACGTCTGTCGACTACGTCACTGAGTGGATTGCAGTTTTAATGTAGCGAGTACAGTGAGTGCAATGGGTATGGTGAACTAAAACGATACCCGAGTGGTAGAGTGCCCGAGATGACACTCATACTTAGGAACTCAGTTAAATACATCGTGGTCAAGGAATTTGAAGAAATTTATCAGGTAAAGACGAGGAAATCTAGTGGAAAATGTTTATGACAACTTTGAACATTTGTCGGTTATGTCACTGAGGAAATTGCTGTTGTTATGGGAAATTGACTGGGACGGTGGCGACGTCCTGTAATCCAGCTACTTGGAGGTCACGAATTGTGGATAGTTATGAGCGATGGTCGGTGGGTGTAGTGTTCTCTTGTGTGGATTGACGTCCGCACTATTGAATACTACGTTAATCCGCAAATACCATCCTCATAATTAGACCAGTTCGTAATTCAGAGGCCGTGGTTCGGATTCCACGTTAAACTGTAGGTCCCTTAGTTGCCATCGGCTGTTGGGCTATTAATTAACAGTCCTGTCTAAGGAACATGTCAGCCTTAGTCAGTAACAAGACTACAAGATCGCGCCACAATCATCCCACAATCATTTCTCATTCATACTTGGCTTAAAATACCTACCTGGGTAGGTCGCCATTTTAAATGGTAATCTAATCTAATCTATGTATCGAGTGTAGTGAGTGTGGTGAACGAAGGCGATACCTGAGACGACATTCAGGCACTCAGTTGTACCTGGACCGCAACATTATTAACTGTTGCACACGGTGACGCACTCCGCGCTAATACTCATCACCGTAAAGCCCCTCAATCTACCCATCAACGTTTTTGTTTCTCTCAATATCGATTTGATTGTCCGGCGAGCGCATTCGTTGGCAATTGTTTAAATGAACCTGCTTCATCATCAGATAAATATTCCCTGCTGTTCGGCTCTGTCGACCGAACATTCTACACTTTTTACACAGTGGTCTCTATTACTTTATTTTATCCACCAAACTTCACCTTTTAATCGAATTTTGTCACGAAAAGTCCTCTACTAATCGATTTTAAACTTATGTTAACCTACTAATCAACCTATTTTACTAAACGTACTAGCTAGCTCATCTACTGAACTCCCCTAATAGTCGACTCTATCATCTAATACCCCGTACCTGTTTTTTTATCTACTTAAATTCCCCTATTAGTCGTTTGTTTCTACTAAGCGTCACTACTAAGACGTTTTAATCTACTAAATTTACATCTAGTGAATGTCCCCAACTAGTCGGCTTCATCTATCGTCTACTAAATGGCCTGTACCAGTTATTTTTGTCTATTACAATTTCTCCTTATAGTCGTTTGCATCTACTAAAAGTCCCCTTCTAGCTAACTTGGTCTACTATACGTCTTCTATAATTCGGATTTATCTCCTAATCTTCCTCAAGTAATCGGTTTTATATTCTAAACGCATCCTAAAAGTCTTTATCCACTAAACGTCCTTTTCTATTCGATATGATCAACTAAACGTACACGATGCAATGATGATATTCACAATAGTTAGTATTGTTATGCTATCGTTTGGTATCGTTAGCAATAACGATTTATCGAATCAAATACGCAGAAGCGTTCTTTCCTTATTGTTGGCAACATTTTCCGCTGAGCTCTTCAAACGCATGCTTCACCAATGACAAATCCATAAACAAAATACATTATTCAATTCTAATCGGGTAATTGGTTTTCTCAATCAGTTCAGTCAGATGCTCCGTTTACGACCGTTGTTCATTTAAATAATTTAAATCGAATGAAGAGTACATTTTGTTTACTATCTTTTATATTACACAATGGATAGAAGACAATGTAAAGATTGTTCTGACAATACATATCTCTTGTAGTGGCGTATTAGGATTTCTCCATGCTTTACGGAGAGTAAGTTTCTCGATAATAATCTAGTTATTCTCGAGTTAATCGATTATTTTTGCTTTCTCCCACGTATCCACTAAACAACGATAAAGAAAAGGTATTGTTTTCGTCTATGTCTTCGAATTTCAGCTCAGTAGATATTTCCGTTTTTCGGTACTCTGAATCCAAAAAAAGTATTTTAAGTTATCCAAAGTATATTTTTTTAAGGTCTTTAAAGGCTAGTTCATACTTAAAAACGTGAAAACTCTAAATTCCTCACAAAAGGTTCTAACGATACTAATTACAGTGTTATGGTTTTCAGCTTAGGTTTCTAAGGTTCTCAGTTAATTAACATCAACCGTAAGAGTGTAAAAATTATGGTTCAAACTAAAAAGTCTTTATCCACTAAACGTCCTTTTCTATTCGATATGATCAACTAAACGTACACGATGCAATATGATGAATATCACAATAGTTAGTATTGTTATGCTATCGTTTTTGGTATCGTTAGCAATAACGATTTATCGAATCAAATACGCAGAAGCGTTCTTTCCTTATTGTTGGCAACATTTTCCGCTGAGCTCTTCAAACGCATGCTTCACCAATGACAAATCCATAAACAAAATACATTATTAAATTCTAATCGGGTAATTGGTTTTTAATCAGTTCATCAGATGCTCCGTTTACGACCGTTGTTCATTTAAATTAATTTAAATCGAATGAAGATACATTTTGTTTACTATCTTTTATATTACACAATGGATAGAAGACAATGTAAAGATTGTTCTGACAATACATATCTCTTGTAGTGGCGTATTAGGATTTCTCCATGCTTTACGGAGAGTAAGTTTCTCGATAATAATCTAGTTATTCTCGAGTTAATCGATTATTTTTGCTTTCTCCCACGTATCCACTAAACAACGATAAAGAAAAGGTATTGTTTTCGTCTATGTCTTCGAATTTCAGCTCAGTAGATATTTCCGTTTTTCGGTACTCTGAATCCAAAAAAAGTATTTTAAGTTATCCAAAGTATATTTTTTAAGGTCTTTAAAGGCTAGTTCATACTTAAAAACGTGAAAACTCTAAATTCCTCACAAAAGGTTCTAACGATACTAATTACAGTGTTATGGTTTATAAAGCTTAGGTTCTAAGGTTCTCAGTTAATATGACATCAACCGTAAGAGTGTAAAAATTATGGTTCAATTTTACTTAAGTTTTAAATGAGTTTGTTTTTTAATTTTCCAGCGAAACAATAAATATAGATTAGATTAGATGATTGAAATGGCGACCATACCACCAGGTAGGTATTTTAAGCCAGGTATGAATGAGGGTTGAGTGTAATTGTGGGGCGATCTTGTAGTTTTGTTACTGACTAAGGCTGACATGTTCGTCAGACAGGAAAGTTAATTAATAGCCCAACAGACGATGGCAACTAAGGGACTTGCAGTTTAACGTGGCATCCGAACCACTACTTCTGAATTACGAATTTGTCTAATCATGAGGATGGCCTTTGCATTAACGCAGTAGTCAATGGTGCGGACGTGCACACACTACATTCACCGACCATCTCTCCACCTCCAGAAACGTTGTGTAGCTAAAAACACAAACGCGTAGAAGTCCAATAAAATATATTGAGTAATTAATAACCAATGCAATTTTCAACTTTAAAGATAAAATATAGATAGATGCTACAGCACTAAAGGGTGGCACTGACACTATCGTTGGATCAAAAAAGACCCAGGCTGCTCGTAGTTTCCAAAATAGAGTACTCAGTGGTGACATTAAATGTAGTTCATCCACCCCTTGAGTATTATGCGGTTACGCGGTGTCCTGCTAGCAACAGTACTACCACTACAGCAAAAACAAAATGCCTCGTGCCAAATTTGACCCGACGGCTCCACTGTATAGGCCTAATCTTTTCTCTCTTCAATCGCTCAATCTTGGGAGATGTTCTATATATTTTTAATAAAGTATAGGGGACGCGCGTCGGAATGCGTCGATTAGATTTCAGCGCGCGCGGCGACACGGCGATAAGAAAGGCATCCATCACAACTGTTTCGTTGATTTCTTCCTCCCGGCTATCGGCTATACTCGTTTAATTAAATGAGTGCGAAGATCGCAATACCAGCTATCAATATTTATGGGAAATTATACTAACGAGGATCAGAGATTGTACAGAACGTCCCTTACCAGTAAACTTTCTTTACCTAACGTCCATTTAAACTCAAATTAAAATATTTAACGTCCCTTAATAGTAAACATTATTTACTTAACGTCCATTTAAACTCAGATTAAAATATTTAACGTCCCTTACCATTAAACATTATTTACTTAACGTCCATTTAAACTCAGCTTAAGTGCTTAACGTCCCTTATTAGTAAACTTTCATTACTTAACGTCCATTTAAACTCAGATTAAAATATTTAACGTCCCTCACTAGTAAACATTATTTACTTAACGTCCATTTAAACTACATTTAAGTGCTTAACGTGCCTAACTAGTAAACTTTCATTACTTAACGTCCATTTAAACTCAGCTTATGTGCTTAACGTCCCTTACTAGTAAACTTTCATTACTTACGTACATTTTAAACTCAGCTTATGTGTTTAAGGTCCCTCACTAGTAAAATTTATTTACTTAACGTTCATTTAAACTCAGGTTAAGTGCTTATCGTTCCTAACTAGTAAACTTTCTTTACTTACGTTCATTTAAACTCAGGTTAAGTGCTTAACGTCTCTTACTAGTAAACTTACTTCACTTAACGTTTATTTAAACTCAGGTTAAGTGCTTAACTTCCCTAGCTAGTAAACTTTATTTACGTAACGTTAATTTAAACTCAGGTTAAGTGCTTAACGTCCCTTACCAGTTAACTTTATTTACTTAACGTTCATTTAAACACAGGTTAAGTGCTTAACGTTCCTCACTAGTAAAGTTTATTTACGTAACGTTCATTTAAACTCAGTTTAAGTGCTTAACGTCCCTTATTAGTAGACTTTACCAAACGTTCCCTGCAAGTAGACTTTATTTTTTAGTATAATACATGTATTGCATACAAAGACTGATCCACTTCCTTTCGCAGTTACACATATCAATGAAAATACGAGAAGCCTACTTGAGAACTTTACAAGCGATTCGATATTATTGCCTTTGCGAGGTTGCGAAGGCGGATCGGCGAGTCTACAACACGACTCTGTTTGATACGAACAAATCCAATAATCTAAATGGAAACGGAGCCGAGGTGCAACCTTGATTGACAATAACCGACTGTATAATAACTCCCGCCATTATTGTTTACTCCGATGCCGGGCGCGCGGCGAAAATATCGCGATTTATCGAATAAACTCGATTTTACGAGTAGTTCGCAATATGAGTCAATTAAGGTCACAGTATAAAAACGGTTGAAAGGTCGATATTGTAGCGGTTCAATCGTATTTGGGTTTAGGGTTTCGCGCTCGTGACTAAAAAATCACCCAAGTTTACGACGAAATTTATTTCAGAGTTTATAAATTGTTAAGAGTCTGCATCAGTGGTAGCCATCTTGAATTTTAGTCCCGTAAGAGCAATGTTAAATTCTGGCGCATATATCTCCTTGTCCTATTGTCATAAATTAACGGAAGAGGTGTCAAATTAAAGGTATTACAGTCCTCCAGGGCACCACCTTACAGAGCTTATTTTCGCTCTCAATAAAAAAATAATAATGATTTATTTTGTAAAATATTCCTGGATTTTTGTTTTTATATCAAGTTAAAATTTTGAACATATTAAAAGGTCATGCCCTTGAGCCACATCTCATCAATGCACTTCCAAAGTTTTACATTGATACTTTGATAATTAACGCCACTACAGACGCCAAAGTGAAGGTATGTTCCGCCAGAATTTAACATTGCTCTTACGGGACTAAAATTTAAGATGGCTACCACTGATGCAGCCTTTTAAAGGTTCCTGGTGGTGCGGATATCCCGCTTTTGGGTCAACTATGCCACCAGCAAGCCAGTTTAATTTTATTGTGTCCTTCTCACTTTCGTTTCGATTAGGAATGATTTTTATCTTGGGTTTAATTTAACCCCACTGGTCTGCCAAAAGTTTCGATTGTTCCAGGATGTAGAAAATACACCTGGTGTTTTCTATCCTATTATGAGAGTAAGGTAATGTTCGTATATCTTGAAAATGATTCTTTAGCACTTTCAGAATCATAAAAAAGAAACAAAGAATTTAGTAATTTGAATCTTTCCTCTATGGCAAACGGTTACTGAGATATACAGAGTCAGTCAAAAGTGCAGATACCACTTTCCATAACGGTGAAATGTGTTGGTTGTCCCTGATCAAACATGGTATAGCTACAAAATAATTTCAACAGAATTTACGGTCATTATTACTGTTTTACATCTGTCCCAAAAGGGAGGGGGTTCGGGGCAGATTGATATCTTATTTTTAACGAAAATTCGTCACGAAAACTGAGTCTCCAACTCAATACAGTGGCATTTTTGTACTTAAGTGAAATATATTAAAATAGCTTTAAGGTAGTGCGAACGGCTTTAGGGACAACTGAAACCCACTAGGTTGGTGCTAGTGTCGCTTATTCGTTACACATTTGTGGTTGATTCGTGCAAGCTTCCTGAGTGACCTGTTTAAGATAACAATTCTGTTTTTTTTGTAGATTTTAAAACTTTTAGACCTCAAAAATAACATATTTTATAAGATTATAGAATCAAAAATGTGGCTTTAAAAATAATTTTTTGTACTATTCGAAATTGTGTTTTCCTATTTCAAAATTTCACATAGGTTACGCGAACAGGATTTATTATTCATCCATTTTCTTAAGATTTCAGCACAAAAGCTGGAGGACATTCGGAGGATGTCGTCAGGTCTACTGCAACTGGGATCTGGAGCCCTTGGACATTGTGGATATACACAGGGTGTATCTGAAATACACCGAAAAACTTTTGGATATTGTTTCTGACAAACAATAAATGTCCTTTGAACATACGACTCTATGATATGATACTATGCACAAAAATAGGTCTTATTAGTGCTCAAGTGGTTCCAAATTTATAGCAAGTTATGTAAAAACACACATACACACCGACAGACGGAAAATGGAGCGAGATAGGCGATATGACCACAGGACTTTTTTGTTTGTTTTTAGCTTAGGAATATTATCCAAAAGTTTTTCGGTGTATTTCAGGTACACTCTGTATTGGAAAATAGTATGGGGGTAATTAAAGATCTGTTTCAATTTCTTTGTACTCAAAGTTCATTTGTGAGTTTCTCTAACGTAGAGCGACGAAGGCTTGCTCGGCGAGGTCCACAAATTACGGATAACGTTTCTCTATTCCCCGCCGCAAAACCGCAAACGGCATTCGAACGCCCAACTTGTGAAGTTTCTCGGTACTTGCTTCTGTGACGGTGCAGGATTTACCTCAGGTAGGTTCACTTATCGAATCAAAAACCGGATGATTCGAATACTCATTAAATTGATGAATATTGAATCAAATATGATTGCGATATTACAGTCAAACCTTAATATAACGAACCTTGATATAACGAATTCCTTGATATAACGAATTTTTTTAAATCCCCTACAACTTCCCATAAGACTCAATGCTAATTTCACCTCTATATAACGATTGAACCGTATTGTAAACCTCGATTTAACGAATTTTTGAAGATGCCAGAAAAAATAAATCAACCTCTATATAACGAATTTTTCTTAATAAAAACCTCTATATAGCGAATTTTACCTCTATATAACGAATGATCTCTATCCTCCCTTGATATAACGAACGGAAACAAATTTACAATCGTGTCTAAACATGAACGCCCGACCACGGATGTGTCCCACGGTCTTGAATGTCATGAATTTCAATTTAGAATTTTTATTCTCGTTGTTTTAAAGATATGCAGTGTTAAAACTATTTTTAAGGATTAAGCCTTTTTTTATTTTATTATAATACATACTGTAGTTTACTTTTTTAATACATATAAGTATGTACATTATTGTCATAACAACATTACTACGTAATTGATTTTAATTCTTCTTTTAAACATACTGTACTTTAAAAAATAAAGTTAGATTATTTTGTATCAAGTAGAATGAGACTATTTTATTCTCCATTTACTTAACAACAGAGTATCCTATGCAATTACAGAGCGTTTTAATGAGGTTAAGCATTGCTAGATGTTGGCCTGCATTACGATGTCGGTGAACCTCGATATAGCGAAATTCCATCAAACCTAACCTCAATATAACGAAACTCGATGTAACGAAAACCTTGATATAACGAATATTCAGTCCGGTCCCTTGGTTATATCAAGGTTTGACTGTATACTATCTCGTTTTCTCGGTACTTGCTTCTGTGACGATGCAGGAATTGCCTCAGGTAGGCTCACTTATCGAATCAAAAACCGGATGATTCGAATACTCATTAAATCTACGAATATTTAATCTACTATGCTTACGATATTTTACTACTCTATTTCGTTCCTCTTTATTTATTTTAACTTGTAGGTAGCAATTATGCAAAACATTAACTAATTTATTTGAATAACCCGTGTTGTCACTTAGGAGTAATGATGATTATCTCTTTACTATTACTAAAGTATATATAAAAAAAATAACCTTCGATGAGATACAATAAAATGTCACAGACGTGAGTGAAAGAAAGACGTCTGGTTAAGTGACATTTCCTATGGCGAATGAGTTGTCAACGTTAGAAGTGGAAAGAAGTGACAGCTTATTCAAGCCGCTACAGTTCACTTGACATCTAAACTGGATTAACTGAAGTTATATAGCAATTCACGTTTTTAGATATTATATTAGATCTTATATGTGTTTATTTTTTGTCTTTATTGAAAAACCCGAATGAATTATTGGTGAAAATTGATTTAATGAGTGAAGTAAGGCGTCATTTGTATTTTAACTGTAGCGTGAGGTTTTTTTTATAGATTTAATTAAAATAGGAGTTCGAACAGTGAATAATTGGAAGTACACGCGGTCGTATCGAAACCCCGACAATATCGACAGACCGCAATATTGTGGATTTCGTGAAGTAAAATGTTTTCAATATTGTGTCATCGAGTTGAAATAACCTGTCAATTCGAATGTGACATGCCAATATAGGAACACCCAATAAGATGAATATAAAGGTAAAATTGCTGACGCAGATTCTCAACTCCTATCATTTTTACTAGAATCTTTAGTGTAATCTGGAAATACGCTGACAGACGGTGAATTGGATGTCAGGATTCTTTAAAATTTATTGCGTTGTAGCTTAATAGTTTATGTTCGAAACACATACTTTATTTTGTGTCAGTAACTATTAACTGTCTACTCAGTTTTGTGGCACTTGGTAACTACTGACTTAACCACTCAAGTTTGTGGTATTAGCTTAACCACTTAGCTGTGTGGTACCCGGTAACTATTAGCTTAACCACTCAATTACGTGGTACTTGGTAACTAAAAACTTATTTCTCAGTTGTGTGGTACTTATTAACTATTAACTTCACCGATTAGATGTGTGGTACATAGCAACTACTAACTACTTTCTTATTACATAGTTTGGTGGTACTTGGTAACTACTGACTTAACCACTCAAGTTTGTGGTATTAGCTTAACCACTTAGCTGTGTGGTACCCGGTAACTATTAGCTTAACCACTCAATTACATGGTACTTGGTAACTAAAAACTTATTTCTCAGTTGTGTGGTACTTATTTACTACTAACTTCACCAATTAGATGTGTGGTACATAGCAACTACTAACTACTTTCTTATTACATAGTTTGGTGGTACTTGGTAACTACTGACTTAACCACTCAAGTTTGTGGTATTAGCTTAACCACTTAGTTGTGTGGTACCCGGTAACTATTAGCTTAACCACTCAATTACATGGTACTTGGTAACTAAAAACTTATTTCTCAGTTGTGTGGTACTTATTTACTACTAACTTCACCAATTAGATGTGTGGTACATAGCAACAAACTAACCACACAATTTTGTAGTACTTGGTAACTACTGATTTTACCATTCGGTTTTGTGGTACTTAGTATAACTACTAACTTCATCGCTTAGTTCTGTGGTACATAGCAACTATTTACTTACCACACAGATTTGTAGTACTTGTTAACTACTTATTTTACCATTACGTTTTGTGGTACTTAGTATAACTACTAACTTCACCATTTAGCTGTGTAGTACATAGCAACTATTTACTTACCACACAGATTTGTAGTACTTGTTAACTACTTATTTTACCATTACGTTTTGTGGTACTTAGTATAACTACTAACTTCACCATTTAGTTGTGTGGTACATAGTAGCAACTACTAACTACTTTCTTACTACACAGTTTGGTGGTACTTGGTAACTTATTTTACCATTCAGTTTTGTAGCACTTTTTAACTAATAGCTTAACCATTTTGTGGTACTTAGTAATTACTAACTAAACCACTCAATTTTGTGGTACTTATCCTGTGGCAAATGCTGTCACAAAATTAACATTGTCTGAAGGAGCTAAACGCAATATCCCGCCTCTGACGAAGACTCTTGAAGGATTTGATTACTTTTTTTGCAAGGACCGCTTACTGCACTGTTTTCTCCAAAGGGTCTATGATTTACTACGCATCGATGTTGTGGTGTTGTTGTAAGCCGAGTTTGTAACGGAAATAAATAAATGTAAACCAAAATATCGCGTGGATGTGGATTATTATCGGGCGTTCGTTACCGAGCGTACAGACCGCAGATCCTGCGCGCCAGCCCGGGAAATTCTGATTTTCCATCGAATGTCCAATAAATCGTGTAATTGGAGGATTTTTCCCCGTTAGGTCGAGTGGTTCAGGGCCGAGTGGCGAGTGATATTGCTAACTTTGTTGGATGTTTTGCAACTCGATCTTGCTCCAAGGACCTTTTCAATTCAAGACCAGCTTACTGGCATGGTTATTAATAGTGCTTAAGAGTCTGCATCAGTGGTAGCCATCTTGAATTTTAGTCCCGTAAGAGCAATGTTAAATTCTGGCGGAACATACCTTCACTTTGGCGTCTGTAGTGGCGTTAATTATCAAAGTATCAATGTAAAACTTTGGAAGTACATTGATGAGATGTGGCTCAAGGGCATGACCTTTTAATATGTTCAAAAATTTAACTTGATATAAAAAAAAATCCAGGAATATTTTACAAAATAAATTATTATTATTTTTTTATTGAGAGCGAAAATAAGAAGTTCTGTAAGGTGGTGCCCTGGAGGACTGTAATACCTTTAATTTGACATAATTCAAAGAGCAATTTGATTAGATAAGTTCAAAGAATTTTCTACTAAAGGTGTATCTTATAAGGAACCAACAACAATTGCACACGTGTGCCAGAAGTGTTCTCTTTCCTTTTGCCGAGAAATTGCAAAACGAGTCTTCCAAAGCATTCCTTTAATGGTATATATTTCTGCGTTTTTACAACTAACTTCCGAATCAAATTAAAAGTTGTAGAATTAAAAAAAAGTTCATTTTAATTTTAACTGGCGCTGGCTGCGATGAGAGTTGGGGCGTGAAGAATGCTGGGGGATTGGGGGGGGGTTGTTCGAAGGGGGGTGAGGGGGGCTTCCCATCTCACCCTCGATACGATTGAGCCGTCGATGGTTTCCGTTGTGTACAACTTGATAATACTCCTAGGAGCCTGCGCTAGAACCGATGGATCGGTCTGATTGTTTTGGACCAAAATTAAGTTCGTTGTTCGGGAAAGCCGATTTAATTAACCCTCAACTGCTATCGTCGGGCGAAATTTGACCCGACAGATTTTGTTCGGCTGTAGTGGTAGTACTGCTGCTTGTACAAAATCGTAACCCCACATAATCCTCAAAGTCCGGTAGCCTTGAAAGGTCACCACCGAGAAGCTATGAACAGCTATGATTATAGTGTTAGGTGCCAGCTTTTTTGTGAAATAAAAGAATTATGGAACAGAAACTTGGACAGTGATATAAGTGATGAGGGAACCATCAATACTGAGAGTGAAAGTGCAATGGAGTGTGGTGGCGGCGAAGTACCTTCGGACGATCAGGAGTCTTTGCACAGTGATTATAAATTTTCATACAATGGCAGTAGTATATATTGACAGAAAATAACTATTTGTAGTTAAGAACTAAGTGTAATAGTTCTCTATCTCCAACGGTTACCAAGATATTAAGAAATCTAAACATAGTACATTGTATTTATGAGCTCCAATGCTAATCTTATCCAGGATAAGAAAAAATTAATATTTCACTTAACAATCAATATTTTTGGATTTAACTTTGTATTTACTTTCATGTGGTTGAGATTTTGCTTTAAATGCTTAAAGATCATAGTTTATGTGTTTATCGTGACAGCTAACCTACATATTCTTTTCCCATGTTAATCATATAGAGAATAGGCAGACTCCTTTATTTATGGACCGATGTTGATGAAACTTGGTATAAATATTCAAAGTAAAAAATTTTTTATGCTCGAAATGCCTACTTTCAATGTTCCTCACAGCAGCAAACCTGCATACTCTTTCCCATGTTTATCTTATGGAGAATAGTCAAATAACTCTCATATTTATCGACAGATATTGATAAAACTTGTCATATATATCATTATTTATTGACTTGGAAATTCGCTGAGTACGCAGGTCTACTGCGACGGGGGTATTTAAACGTATGAAAACTACTATTTAAAAAAAATTTATTCTTTTTAAGGTTCACACAAATATACTGTCACCTTTAAATAGTTGATTTATAGATATAAAATAATAACGAAAAAATGTGGTCAAAAATATCCCGACAATCGTGTAAACGTGGCCAAATTAAAGTTAGCAGTTCAATGTTAAGTTCAGCGTTATAGTAATGGTTATGTGAGTGAAACGTTTAATTGTCAATGATTGATGAAATCGGCGCGTTTTCCCTGACCTTACTCAATGAAGCTTTCATTCATCTTTAATATCGCGGAAACTATGTTTCGCTGAGAATTCGTAGAGCGATGAATGGATTCGAATGGCATAGACTAAAAAGTTGTTTTTAACGGAAGCTTGGTTTTTAAAAAAATGTGACTTTTGAGTTTGATTATTATAGGATTATTTTTTTAAACTTTGCTCGACGGACCAGTAGTTATTGCTATCGCTTCATGTATTTACGTTCCATTAAACGACCGGTCCGTGTGGGGTGGGGGGGTACATGAACAGCCAGGGGTATCATTGTTATTACTCTTTTTGTTTTGTTTTTTTTTTCAGAAAAGATTGAAGAAAAAATATTTCTCATAAATAAGCCAGAAGACGTTATTTCAGCCTGTTTTAACGAATTAAGTCTATCCTCCACCATTATGAATTATTCTAAAACCTCCAACGATTTAAAATGTGAATCACTTAGGCTACGTTTTCCTGGACGCGCATTAGAATTTTTTTGTGGCAGATAACTCTTTATGAGTACCCCCGCTCCTGTGAGGGTTATGTGGTGACTCCACCGTTAAAAGTCTGCATCAGTGGTAGGCATCTTGAATTTTAGTCCCGTAAGGGGAATGTTAAATTCTGGCGGAACATACCTTCACTTTGGTGTCTGTAGTGGCGTTAATTATCAAAGTATCAATGTAAAACTTTGGAAGTACATTGATGAGATGTGGCTCAAGTGCATGACCTTTTCAATATGTTCAAAAATTTAACTTGATATAAAAACAAAAATCCAGGAATATTTTACAAAATAAATCATTATTATTTTTTTATTGAGAGCGAAAATAAGAAGTTCTGTAAGGTGGTGCCCTGGAGGACTGTAATACCTTTAATTTGACACCTCTTCCGCTAATTTATGACAATAGGTAAAGGAGATATAAGCGCCAGAATTTAACATTGCTCTTACGGGACTAAAATCAAGATGGCTACCACTGATGCAGACTCTTAAACTAGTATTGTGCGATCCTAGTTCTCGGAATAAAAGGTTACATGCATTAGGGTTAGTGATGTTGATGGAGATTGAAGACGAGCAGGATGAAGAAGACGTGTTGATGGCTTCGTTACAATTTTGGGAATAGTGTTGTGACATGTATCAAAAACGAGAAAGCGAGGGTGGCGTTCAATTTGCTGATTTATAAACACTCTTTTGATTTAAAAACCCCTATTTTGTTCCATACTTGGTCCTTCTTCAAGGTGTTCTTGTATTCGGGATGAGTTAAGCGCCACAATTAGACACTAAAGTAGATGTAAATACCCCCGTCGCAGCAGACCTGCGTACTCAGCGAATTTCCAAATCAATAATATAAAAATAATATATGACAAGTTTTAAAAAAATCTGTCGATAAACATGAGGATTATTTGCCTATTCTCCACAAGATTAAATGGCAAAGATGAGTATTTGCTGCTGGTAGTGGTGAACACTGAAAGTTCATAAAAATTTTATTTTAACATTTATAAACTTTTATCAACAACTGTCCATAAATAAAGGATTTGCCAATTCATAGTATGGAAAAGAGTATGCAGGTTAGCTGCCATGATAAACACAAAAAACTATGATTAAGCAAATGATGATCTCAACCACATGAAGCTAAAAATCAAGTTTACAAAAATATTATAATATATTAATTTTTTATCCTCATAAGATAACATTGGACAAAACAACGTACTGTGTTAATTTTTTAATATCTCGGTAATTAGATAGAGAAAAAATTTAAGGAACTTAATTGTGTAGTTTTTTAAGCTCAATAGTGAAATATAAAATATTTAAAAAAATTACATGTGAAATACGCAAAAACCCCATTTTCGGTACAAAAAAATAGTTCCCATTGACCGATATGTTGGTTTAGAACTCTGAGCATTTGTAGGAATACACGTCTCTACCAAATTTGGTTGATTGGACCATTTTTACGAGAGTTATCGTGTGACACAAACATATAAAATATATAATTCATATTTTATAAAAATACCACTATTTTTTTGGACTACTTGGTCACTTCTAAAGGTTCTTGTATTCGGGCTTAAGTTACCATGAGACCTACGGTAAATCCTAGAAATGTAAAAAGGGGTTTCTGGACCAACGAAAATGCAAGGGAGGTGGTCCAGCGGTTTTTTGCTGGACCAGACGACGTTATCCTCCACCTTGGCTCGTTTCGGCTTACACCATTTTCAAACAAAATAAAAACTTGTGTAAATAAAATCAATAACATGTAACACAAATAAATGTAATCATTGAACTGCAGACTGACCAAGGTGTTTATTGCAGTTCGGGGCTATTAAGATGAATTTTACCAATTTATCATGCCGTTAATTGGACTGTACAAATAAACTTATAATTATCTATGGGTTTTAGCATTATTTTAATACAAAATGCTAGGGAGAACGGGAAATATTAGAATTAAAGAAGATTTTGAATAATTGGTGTCTGCAGCTTTTCCCTCCTCAATACTATTTTAAACGGGAAAACACACATCGCTTTAGTTACGCATAACTCAGCAACCAGTTGACTAATTAAATTGATGCTCTTACTAAATAACCTTTACACCTTTGTGTTACACGGTTTTCTGGTCTAAATTAAATTAAACCTCATTTCATTTTTAAATTGAAAGTTATCTTTGTGGATATTTTTTTATAAACATTTTTTTATCACCTCGTAATAACAACATGCACATTGTTCAAATGGAAAAGTTGGATTTTATATTAAGGGGCGTGAATGGGAGAATCATCTATAAAAATAAAATTAGAGTTTTGTCTGTACATTGCTCAGAATTATTCATTTTTTGTTATTTTTACTTTTCATGCGTTAGAGAATTCGAAATCGGTCTTATCTCAATTTTTGCCTGTTTGTCTTTGACGCTCCAGGAGGCATTTTACGCCGTATTCTCCGAAAAAACGGGAGAACTGATTACAATGAAACTTATTTCATGTATTCTCTACATTCTAGAGAAGGTTTATAAATGCTTGAAATCGCCTGCCGTCTCTTGAAAAGTAAATAACGAGCATTTAAAACCCCACTTTTACACGATATTACTCACATTTTGATTCAGTTTTCAGTGAATAACCTACTGATAATAATCAGCTGTCTTTGTAGTTTGAAGATGTAATAGAAATAAAAACAATCAGCTGTCAAATCAATATTAGTTAGTTTATATTGGTCATTGATTTTAAACCCATTTCGAAATCATACTATATTAAAAAGTTATTTTAACGTATAACTAATTATAATAACAATTGTATAAATGATCTAATCTACTTAATTGTAAAGTAATGCTAAATAATAAAGCTTGGTATCGATTTATTTTCTTTGTATTGATTTGTTTATGATTTCTGGTTTACATTTTGATATGATTATTTTTCTTCATTAAACTGAATCCTACAACCCGTACAAAGGACGGGCTTACTGCTAGTTTTATAATAAAAACGGAGTACTGTATCTATTTTTGACTTAAGAGTCTGCATCAGTGGTAGCCATCTTGAATTTTAGTCCCGTAAGAGCAATGTTAAATTCTGGCGGAACATACCTTCACTTTGGCGTCTGTAGTGGCGTTAATTATTTAAGTATCAATGTAAAACTTTGGATGTACATTGATGAGATGTGGCTCAAGGGCATGACCTTTTAATATGTTCAAAAATTTAACTTGATATAAAAACAAAAATACAGGAATAAAACAGGAATATTTTACAAAATAAATCATTATTATTTTTTTATTGAGAGCGAAAATAAGAGGTTCTGTAAGGTGGTGCCCTGGAGGACTGTAATACCTTTAATTTGACACCTCTTCCGTTAATTTATGACTATAGGTCAAGGAGATATAGGCGCCAGAATTTAACATTGCTCTTACGGGACTAAAATCCAAGATGGCTACCACTGATGCAGACTCTTAAAAAGGTGCAGGATCTCCTTTGAGTTGGAGTTATACAAGTTCCACCGTGTGTAGTTTTACATTTATCACGGGATGAAGGTGGAAGTAGTCGGAGATGGATCAACTGAGCAGCTGCGGAGTCGGCGGGTGACGCGAAACATGTGTAGCGGACGTAAACGCAATGACTCGAGAGCAAGGGTCAGGTGGAAACAATTGGGGCTATAAATTAGTGATAAGGACTAGCCGGGATAAACTCCACCTTCCCTTGCGTTTTATATATATTTCCGTTTCGTTTTTCTCAATATCCGACACTCCGGGATCGACGGCTCAATTTAGGACGTTGCCGGAAGACCGCGTGTAGCTCTAAAAGGTGTTTTCAGCAAACACCAAATGAAAATGTATTTTTTCTGTAACTTTGTTAACATTTTGTCATTTACATTTTTACTACGGAAATTTTCCATTACGCAAATTAACACAAAATTTTTGTTTTTGGATTATGTACTAATCTTGTCAAATCGATTTTTCGGCGTCAACCGCCTCGTTATTAAGTTTGTGTTGCCAAACGTTTTGCCTTTACGAAGTGACGTCATCAGTGGCTACGCTGAGACTAACATCAGTCTCAGCCAGGTCTCCAGGTGTGGGGATTTCGATTTTGTAGGAAAAAGTGACGAATTTTCATTTTTTATTTAAAAATGTATAAGAAATGGCCAGTTGAATAATAAACTGTGGTTGTCTCAGCTGATTGAGGTTTATGAAAATTATTAATATCAGTAACTGTGCAGTACTGTAAAATTGATATTTACTATTCATTTTGATGACATGTGTCACATCACGTGTGATTTATACAAACAATGTGTGTTTCTAAACGGTATAATGGGTTAGTGAGTGAGCTATTAGTGAGGAGTGAAAGTGAGTGACAGAGCAGTTGGAAGAATCTCTTAACTCGAAAGTACAAGAAATTAAAAGCATCGTAATTTTGTGCTTAAGTGCAGAAAATAAGGGGAGTAAAACGACAAATTTAAAATCTGGTCAGGGCCCAGTAAATAAGAGATTTTTTGATTTGTAAAATTTGCTGTGTCACCGGCCGCGAAAGGCTACGTTTGAAGATTATGTACTAATTTTGTTATGTTTTAAGTTCTAGCTCACCTGAAGACAGTTTCCTTCGTGGACAAAAAGTTTCACTTCAATCCCTTGTCACACAAATAACTATTCAGTCCAACTGTATAAAAAGTAATCGAGTGAACACTAAAGGAATGCCATGCGTCCGGAACTGGACACACTGATATATTTGTGGACTGACCGCATCACAGACACGCTCCTGAAGTTGGTTTTGTAACTTCGATAACTTTTAATTTAATAAACCAAAAGTAACAAGCGTACAACTTATTGTCCGGTATGTCTCTGTTAAATACGCATTCTCGATCGAATTGTATTCCTAGTTTTAGAGTTGTCATCCCAGTTAAAGTTTTTTTTTTAATTTTAAAGTAAAGGCAACAAACGCCGAGCGATTTATTGCGCATTTAATAAGCGCGACTGCTTTGCGTTAAAAACTATTACAAATGTAAACAATTGTCGTATTTCTTTGTCAAAAAAGTTTTACATTTCTTTAGTAATCAAGCATATCCTTTTTTCAGTTTTGTAATAAATGGGGTTTATATTAAAAACAATGTGTTGTGTGTTGTGTTACCGTTTGCTCTCATGTTTATATTTCAGCTTGCGTTTAATTAAAAAGTAAGCAATAATTATTGTGTTAGGCCTTTTCACGTAGGCTATTATGAATAACCCTAACATAAGGTCTGATGATAGATTCAATTTATATTTTTAGTCTTTTTGACCTGTTTATAACTCTCCATTAGTGATTTTTAGGTTATGTACCGTATTATTGGAGTTATACTGAGGGACTCTCGGTCCAAGTTTTAACCGATAATACTGTACCAAGAGGACTACGTTAATAGCTATATTTCTTTAGAAAATTCGTTAAAATGTAAAAAAGTAGAGTCGACGGTTGTTAGTAAAAGAAAATTGGCAATGTACATCAGGGAGAGATGAAATGCTTGACTCCTAATGAGACGGATGCGTGTTCTGGTTTGCTCTGCTGTCACGTGATAACAGAGTAGTGATTTCTGCAGGGTAATCGGCCGTGACCGGCTGTTTTTGTGTTGTAAACTTGTTTTTTTCTAAGTTTGAACAATGAAGTGTCTCGTAAGTACTAAATACCCCCGTCGCAGCAGACCTGCGTACTCAGCGAATTTCCAAATCAGTAACTGTATAATTATAGTAAGTGACAAGTTTGAAAATCTGTCGATAAACATGGAATTGCCTATTCTCCATAAGATTAAAATGGGAAAGTGTGAGTAGGTTTGCTGCTGTGAGGAACACTGAAAGTATACCATCAAAAATTTTATTTTTAACATTTATACCAACTTTTATCAACATCTGTCCATAAATAAAGGAGTTTGCCTAATCTCCATATGATTAACATGGGAAAAGAGTATGCAGGTTTGCTGCCATGATAAACACATAAACTATGATTTTTTAGCACAAATGTATGGATCTCAACCACATGAAGCTAAATATCAAGTTTCATCAAAAAATATTAGATAATAAGTGAAAAATTAATTTTTCCTAATCCTCCATAAGATTAACATTGGAGCCTCAAAAATACAACGTACTGTGTTTAGATTTTTTTATATCTCGGTAACCGTTTAAGATAGAGAAAAACTTTAAGGAACTTAATTGTGTAGTTTTTTAAGCTGATTCCAATGGTGAAATATAAAATTAGAAATTTTTAAAAATTACATGTGAAAAACGCAAAAAACCCCATTTTGGGGTACAAAACCCCCCCAAAGTACCCGTTCCCATTGACCGATATGTCTGGTTTACGAACTCGTCCGAGCAGTTGTAGGAATACACCTCTCTACCAAATTTGGTCTCGATCGGACCATTTTTACGAGAGTTATCGTGCTAACAGACACACATATATATATATATATATATATATATATACATATATATATATATATATAAAAATTTTAACGACTATTGTTTTTGGTCTCTGGGCACCTAAAGAAGAAAAAATAACTGTCTCGGCTGTAATAGTCTCTTGCAGAGTAATCGACCGTGACCGGCTGTTTTTGTGTTGTAAACTTTTTTTTCTAAGTTTGAACAATGAAGTGTCTCGTAAGTACTAAAAATGGACTGAGAACGGTTTAGGAAGCATGAAATAAAACTAAAACATACACCCTTCCCGATGGTTTTAGTGTAGTTTCAATTATTAAAACATTAATTTACGTAATTGTTGAAATTAATTCAACTTCGAATGTTTGTGAACAGTTTGGCCATCCCACGAGAGAAGATTTTTAAATGATTATAAAATGATTGAAAATGTGAACCACTCAAAGTGTCGGCACCAACAATGATGGCACTGTTTAATTACATTATTTAAACCCCATAAGTTAATTATGGAAAAATCACAGCTTGAAAGTTCATTTCGGCTTCAATATAATCGTTAAAAAAATGATTTCACAGCCCAAAGCTCATTTCGGCATTAATATTATCGTTAGTGAAATTATTTCACAGTTCGCAAGTTTATTTCGGCATCAATATTATCGTTAATCAAATTATTTCACGGCTCGCAAGTTCATTTCGGCATCAATATTATCGTTAATCAAATTATTTCACAGTTAGCAAGTTCATTCCGGCATCAATATTATCGTTAATCAAATTATTTCACGGCTCGCAAGTTTATTTCGGCATCAATATTATCGTTAATCAAATGATTTCACGGCTCACAAGTTTATTTCGGCTTCAATATTATTGTTAATCGAATAATTATATCACGGCTCGCAAGTTCATTTCGGCATCAATATTATCGTTAATCAAATTATTTCACGGCTCGCAAGTTCATTTCGGCATCAATATTATCGTTAATCAAATTATTTCACAGTTAGCAAGTTCATTCCGGCATCAATATTATCGTTAATCAAATGTTTTCACGGCTCGCAAGTTCATTTCAGCATCAATATTAATCGTTAATCAAAAAGTCTTTACAGTTCGCAAGTTCATTTTCGGCAATGAAATGATTTCACGTCTCGCAAGGTCATTTCGGCATCAGTATTAATAATTTATCAAAAAAATTTCACAGTTCATAAGTTTATTTCGGCATCAATATTATCGTTAATCAAATGATTTCACGGCTCTCAAGTTCATATAGTCATCAATATTAATCATTATATATATATGTAAAACGATTAATTCGCAAGTATATTTTGACATTAATATCATCGTTAATCAAATAATTTGGACAGCTCGAAAGTTAAATGTCGGCAAGAATATCATCCTTAATCACAAAAATTAACAAAGCCTGCAATTGATTAATTAATTTCGGCATCAATATCGACTTAATCAAGTAATTTATTTCGTTCACACATTAATGTCGGCAATACGAACCGTTAATCACATAATTTTTACGACTCACAAGTTAATGTCGACAACAATATCACCGTTAATCACGTATCTCATTTCGCTCACAAATGAATGTCGGCAATAATAGCAGAGTTAATGAGGTAATATACACAGCTCATTTAATCGCGCAAATTTCTTATCCTTTTACTTTCGAAATAATGCAAGTCTGTTTTAATGGACAGTTTCTCCAAAGTTGTACACACAGTCATTGAGAGTCTGCATCAGTTGGATTTTAGTCCCGTAAGAGCAATGTTAAATTCTGGCGCCTATATCTCCTTGACCTATTGTCATAAATTACCGGAGAGGTGTCAAATTAAAGGTATTACAGTCCTCCAGGGCACCACCTTACAGAACTTCTTATTTTCGCTCTCAATAAAAAAATAATAATGATTTATTTTGTAAAATATTCCTGGATTTTTGTTTTTATATCATATTTTTGAACATATTGAAAAGGTCATGTCCTTGAGCCACATCTCATCAATGTACTTCCAAAGTTTTACATCGATACTTTGATAATTAACGCCACTACAGACGCCAAAGTGAAGGTATGTTTCGCCAGAATTTAACATTGCCCTTACGGGACTAAAATTCAAGGGCACAACAATAATACGTTTGTATCTGCAGACTTTTATATGCGAATATACAACTTTCGACAAATAAAAGAGATAAATATTCAGTCCCCCATCGAGTGTTGTGTCCTGCGAAATTTTAATAGATAATAAACGAGTCTCTGGCTCAGTTATCGTTGGAATTAAATTTTAATTCGGTAAAATGGATATACTCGATATCGGAACCGGGTGGATTACATATCGATGTATCGATTATTACGGTTATCGCGCACGGTAATCCGATAGAGACCGTCAGACGATTATTTTGCTGAAATCTTAATTCGGACGAATAATGCCATTTTATTTATGGATAGATAGTGACAGTGAGCCTGTCCTTTGTACGGGTTGTAGGATACAGTGTTGTGAAAAGGAATCTCATTGTTGTTAGTGTAGTTTACAATTAGAAAAATTAGATGAAATTTGTACCATTAAAATTCATTGCACGTCATGGTATCATTTTAAGTAGAATTTTAAAATCAGTGATCAATGTAAGCAAACTAATATTGATTTTAATTTGACAGCTGTTGGTTATGTCTTTCTACCAAAGCAAAATCACATTTTTATAATGTGATCAAATATAATCTGAAATCTTGAACAAATAAATGCAAAAAAATTCTCAGCTTCTTGACTTAGCAGTAACTTGCAATTAAATAAATTAGGTTAGGTTAGAAAATGTATCAATATTAAAAATCTTTATATGTCATGATGACATTTAATATAGTATAATTTTGAAATAGGTTTAAAATGAATTCGCTGATAATATACACTCGCCATTCCTAAGATTCTCTTAACACTGTCTTTGATTTGCAAGTCTTTCAGATCTTCTTAATTCCGAAATATTTTTAATATTTAATATATTTTTTAAAATATTTATTAAGTCCGAAACGTTCTCTCTTTACTCTCCCCTCACTATGGAGTCATGATCTACTCCATTGACGGTTTTTGGTGACCTGAATAACAAAATCTTGTTCTGCCAAGCACAATTACAGTATAAGTCACACGACTTTTACACTTGATAATCTTTCTAGGAACCCAATCAACCTTTTCTTGCCTTACAGTTTTCACCAAAACTTTTCAGCTTCACTGAAGAAAAGAGGAAGTCCTCTATGTTTACCAGAAGATTCTTTTTGCATATCCCTCTTCTTTTTGTAAATTAGGCTTCAACATAGCTAATTTAGTTTTTGTTTACATTGAAGAAACAATTCTGCAGGAGTTGGCTCCATTTGATGCTGGATGGTAAGGAGGAGATTAAGTCAACTTTACACAATTTTTTCTAAGAAAATCTTGGAACTCTTAGCTGGTAAAAGTGATTCCATTATCACAAACTAACTCTTCTGGGAAACCACAGGTTGAAAGTAAAGTTCTAAAACGCTAAATAGTCGCAATTGATGAAGTGGATTTCATTAAAAATTCCTCCATCCGTTTAAAGTTAGTGTCAACAACAATTAACATTAGCTGTTTAGTTGTTGCATCCTCTGCAAAGTCTAAGTGAAAATGCAGCATCAAGAACAGCTGATAGTGTTATATCCAATACTATAATACGAGCAAGGTTTGTATATATATTTGCACACGGATCTCGAAAACGGCACCGAGGAATTTCTTTAAATTTTGGAAATAACTAATTTCCGAGTAGAAAATAAGTTCTAGATAGGTCTAATGTCCAGGAAAATTCGTGTTTTACTGTAATATTAAGTTTAAAATCTAAAAATTTAACATTACGCTTATGGAGAATAAAATGTAAACAATACAAACCAAAACAGCTGTTTATAACCGTTTGACAGTTCTTGATTGAAGACGGCGGGGAACAACATAGAGTTTATGCATTAATATTTATTTTATGTATGTAATAAATGCAAAATTATCAGGTTACTAAACAATTTGTATAAACTTAAGGATAACATAACTGTGCGAAATAAAAGCAGAAAAAAGTATTTCCAAAATCTTCCGTGTTTTGTTATAAAACGTATTCGTTGTGTTGCTTGAAGCCACTGTAACAAATCAATTAATTGATGTAAATTAAATTTTTCTTTTGCTTTTCAATCCTTATTCCGTTTATAACAAAATCAGTTGATCACAGGCTAATAATAACGGTATGGATAATTAAACAGTAAATGATCGGCTTTGGCTAAAAGACGTTAAACGGCATCGCTCAATTGACTAACGCCGTAGCCGACTGTTAGCGTGCCGGCCTCAAGAACTATAGGCCGCGAGTTCCATCCCCACCAGGGGCGATACTTTTTGTTCAGTGCTATATTAATTATGGTGTATTAAACCGGTTTTATTTAAACAACATAAATGTTTTCATTGAGTAATAAATGTGTTTTAATTTTTCTAATTAATTTTTATAATACATGTCTTATTCTATACGAGCAAAGCTCGGTCACCAGGTACTAATACTAAATTAGGATAAACTGTGTATGGTTAGATTCTCACCTGAATGAGATATCGAAACTCGGATTTGGATCCCAAAAAGGGAGTATGTTTGCAATTGTAAACGGCAGTGTACAGCGTGTGGTTCACTCACGCGGCCGCGCCGCAATCTTAAGTTACGGTCTCGTGTCCACCACGTTATATTTAATATTCTTTTTTATGTTCGGACAAATTATCTTAAACGTCAGCACTATAAAGTGAACAGATGGGTTTCGCCAACGTAAACTGTAGGGCAAGTTGTTTAAACTCCCTTCACCGGATTTCGTCGATTTTTGCGCTACAGGTTATGGAGCTGGACTGAAGGTTTTAGTAAACTGTGGATAGTATAATTAGTGGGTAACTACTGGGGACGAATGTAACGATAGATTAAAGATTTTTTATAAAAAATCACTATGTAACGATTATCAATCGAAGGTCTTGAAAGTATAATAAAGTGACTTAATAATAATTGTTTGTTATTTGTTTTTTAGTTTTTGGTTTGTTCTAAGGAACCGAGATTTGAATAATTTCACCTAACATAAAAATGAGAATTAAATTTGTATTAGTAATTTTTACACCCGTAGAAGATTGAATAATATAAATAAAAATAGAAAACACACTTTTAATCAAACATGTTTGTATTTATTTACCTGTGAGAAATAGGGTAGATCAATGGATCTGTATAAAGGGGATGTTTTCAGTTCATCTAAACAGCTGTTCTTACAAAAAAAAACAAAAAATTCAATACAATAGCTCTCTTCCGCTGCACTTTTTGCGTTACACAAATCTGCTTACACCCCGAGCTTAGACATATCCATGTCAAAAGTAATACATCAACTTTGTTTAAGTTACAAATTTTTATCTTGTGCTACTGATTCACACCTTGAATGAGAACGGTAATATTTGAGAGGAAGGGAGCAACTTTTACCTTGTCTGCCCGCTTAGTGCATGGTTCTGTGCGTGGGGAATACAATAGGATTTCGGTATAATCCGCCATGGAATTAGTGTTCCGTCGCATTATAGAATATTGTGGGTTACCGAACCTATTGTATAAACCAGTCCTAGCTGTTCTAATTTGACCCTATACATTGTAGCAGGGTGTCTAGCAACAGGGAAAATAGGGAAAACTGGGAAAAGTCAGGAAATTTCTACATTGGTCAGGGAAACCGCCCAAGGAAATCACAATTTTGTAAATGATTCAGAACTTACTAATCTGGCAAAACTAACCAGGATAGCAGTATTGAAAACTGAGTTGGTGAGTTTAGTTGTATAGATGGCGGCCGCCATTCTTTCTTCTTTCTACTCATCAGCGAGCTGGTTTGGAAGTGAATGAATAGTGATTGTCGACGTATACTGGGCATTTTTCTAGTTCGCTCTCCAATTAATATGATTAATATGTGAATGAGTTCATTAAATAGATACTGATTTTGTGTGTATTTTTTAATCGTTTCTCCATGTTGTGTTTAAAACTAAGCCGATAGTTACACATGTTTTTGTCATGGAAAATGCTGCACCTAATATGAAAAAGGGAAAATTCAGGGAATTTACTTATGAGGACTTGCTAGACACCCTGTGTTGGCAATTTTAGCGAAGTTCATGGTAAAACCTGGGCCGGTGATCAATTTGTTTTCGTTTTGGACTGGGACGGTGGCGTGTCCTGTAATCCAGCTACCAATCTGTGGATGCGGTATTCCCTGGTATGGATTAACGTCCGCACTATTAAATTATCCGCAAAGACCAGTTCGTAATTCAGAGGCCATATGGTTCGGATCCCACGTAACTGTAGGTCCCTTAGATGCAGTTGGCTGTTGGACTATTAATAACAGTCTAGTCTAAGGAACATGGCCTTACTGTATAGGTCGCCATTTCAGGTAAGAGTATTGTTTAATGTTAAACTGTTCTTGAAATAGGTAATTATTAAAGATTTTGAAATTCGTTAAGGATGCAAGTCTGCTGCGACGGGGATATTTTTAGTTGAATATTATTCGACTGTAGTAATCCCCACATTATATGCAAAACAGCGTAGAAATTTACTGGCGTACAATAATTTTCTTTAATCAGCTGGTATCTTCTGTTACAATTTATTGTAACTGATACTAATCAGCTGATTGTAGACGCGAAAAAGTAGTCTTAAAATGAGTCAAAGTTTTTTTTCTCCTCTAAATACAATTGTTACGAAAATGGTTGTAAATTGTACTAATACATGTACAATTTTAATTTCTTTACGAATTTTTATCGCAATCGATATCAATTTTTACGTTTTCTCTACAAGATAAACGTAGATGCCCCTTAAGTCAACGTGATTTTTCCAATTTTTTCATCAGTAAAAGATTAACACAGAGTGAAAATCGTTTTTGAGCTACTGTATGTAGATGTACCGCAAAAAACCCATTTTGGAACACACCCCCTCTCCGGATAGACCTATTTCTCTTGATTTCAAAGTACACGGAATATTATTTCTTTATTTCTATATGTTAGTACTGTAATGGTGGGTTTATACCATTTAAATTTTAATCGCAGGTATTTTTTCAAAACGACGTGTAACTTTGTTTTACCGTTTCACGACGTTTCTGGATCTAGAATCTGACAGTCCTCAGGTGAGCTGGAACAACGAATATCAAGCAACGAAATCACGCAAACACCTCACCTGTGGACGGGATCAGATTTAAGATCTCGAAACGTCGTGAAATAATTTTTACTAACCTTTGATGGAATAAACTACATACTTAGATTTAAAATTTGGTGTGGTCTGTTCTAAATTGTATTGGGGTTGGAGGTTTTTAAGGAGAGTTAGCTATTTTCAAGCAGGAAATTTGATAACTGTAAAAAGAAGACTGAATAAACTGTGAAGCGATACTGAGCACAGTCCGACTGTCGGTGACCGGGTCTGTGCTTCCGTTGAGGTAGATCAGCTGTTCAAACACCCGCCCACGTTAAAATTGCTTTACGTATTCACCTTGTGTGTAATTTAATATACATAACTTCTTACTCGCCATCTTAAACGTAAGATATGGACAGAATAGATTCAGGTATTTTTTACCAGTTTGAACACCAGCACTGTTTTTACCTGTTGTCCCACGTTCTAACCGTTTAACTATTATTAATTGTCCCTTTTTTGGAATCTGCAGTACGTCCACCATCTTGGATTTTAGTCCCATAAGAAAGTATTAATTTTTTGTAAGAATTACTGGTTCACTCGATTGTCGTAAAAAGATGACGTTACAAAGTAAAGCGAAAGTGGTTATTTAGGTAAATTTCCATTTTTTATCATTAAATAGATAGTTATCGGTTGTAATCGTGTGGTAACTTTTTTTTCTACTTTTACTTTAATTTGACACTTCAACCACATTTTAGCGACTATCGTGTAAGCACACAAAATATTTCGGGGATAAAACGAAATATGTCGCCAGAAAGGCAGATTCTTAACTCGAGTTGATTGTAATTTCCATATGTTCAATATTATTTGGTAATTATGGGTACCTAGGTTGACGAATTTTGAACTTTACTCATTAAATCTCCGGTTTCTTTTCCAATTGGGTAAGAATATTCGAAAATTTACGTATCGACGGTTTTTCGTTGGATAGGTTTTTGACTTCTACGTAAGTGTGATGATTTTTTTACCAGATTTTTTGGTATTTTTGGATTACTGTCAGGGGAGGTATGCAGGTTTACAAATAACAAGGTTGACCATTTTGAACAGTTTTATAGGGTGGTCAGGACGTGGTGCCGGCTACCGGTACCGGTGTGGCGGTGAGGTCGACCTTGGCAAGCGGCGGCGGCAGGGCATGTGGCTATTTTATTGATCGCACGGTCTTGCTCAGCGAGGGTTGCTGCTCCCCCCCCACCGCACCACCCCGGGCCCTGCTACTATCACCGTTCATTCATACACCACCCCTTCCCCCCCACCGATAGCCTCCTGCATTTCGCACTTTCCCACTAATAAACTGATATTTGATAATTCACCCGGGCGCCGCTGCTATGTTTTATAATTTACTTTCGGTTACGCGGTTAAGTCACGGCTCGATTCGATTGGCCGGTGAAATCAGATTGTAACACCAGTCGTTAAAAATTCTTTGATAAATGGTTTATCACCGGGAAAACATCGAAAAGTTATAAGTGGCGATTTGATGTCTTCCATCAGCGTCATTGAGGGGTTAACAGGTGGTGAGGCCATGACGTGGGATGAGGGCTTACCCGCCAGAGAGGACTGGGTACGAGGAAGGGAGGGGCTGCGAGTATACCCGTCGGTTGGGATGATGTAGCTGGTGAACAGGTGGTGAGGCCATGACGTGGGATGAGGGCTTACCCGTCAGAGAGGACTGGGTACGAGGAAGGGAGGGGCTGCGAGTATACCGTCGGGTGGGTTATGAGGGGTGAATGTAGCTGGTGAACAGGTGGTGAGGCCATGACGTGGGATGAGGGCTTACCCGCCAGAGAGGACTGGGTACGAGGAAGGGAGGGGCTGCGAGTATACCCGTCGGTGGGTTATGTGGGGTGAATGTAGCTGGTGAACAGGTGGTGAGGCCACGGCGTGGGATGAGGGCCTACCCGCCAGAGAGGACTGGGCACGAGGAAGGGAGGGGTTGCGAGTATACCCGTCGGTGGGTTATGTGGGGTGAATGTAGCTGGTGAACAGGTGGTGAGGCCACGGCGTGGGATGAGGGCTTACCCGCCAGAGAGGACTGGGTACGAGGAAGGGAGGGGTTGCGAGTATACCCGTCGGTGGGTTATGTGGGGTGAATGTAGCTGGTGAACAGGTGGTGAGGCCACGGCGTGGGATGAGGGCTTACCCGCCAGAGAGGACTGGGTACGAGGAAGGGAGGGGCTGCGAGTATACCGTCGGTGGGTTATGTGGGGTGAATGTAGCTGGTGAACAGGTGGTGAGGCCACGGCGTGGGATGAGGGCCTACCCGCCAGAGAGGACTGGGCACGAGGAAGGGAGGGGTTGCGAGTATACCGTCGGTGGGTTATGTGGGGTGAATGTAGCTGGTGAACAGGTGGTGAGGCCACGGCGTGGGATGAGGGCCTACCCGCCAGAGAGGACTGGGCACGAGGAAGGGAGGGGTTGCGAGTATACCCGTCGGTGGGTTATGTGGGGTGAATGTAGCTGGTGAACAGGTGGTGAGGCCACGGCGTGGGATGAGGGCTTACCCGCCAGAGAGGACTGGGTACGAGGAAGGGAGGGGTTGCGAGTATACCCGTCGGTGGGTTATGTGGGGTGAATGTAGCTGGTGAACAGGTGGTGAGGCCACGGCGTGGGATGAGGGCTTACCCGCCAGAGAGGACTGGGTACGAGGAAGGGAGGGGTTGCGAGTATACCCGTCGGTGGGTTATGTGGGGTGAATGTAGCTGGTGAACAGGTGGTGAGGCCACGGCGTGGGATGAGGGCTTACCCGCCAGAGAGGACTGGGTACGAGGAAGGGAGGGGCTGCGAGTATACCCGACGGTGGGTTATGTGGGGTGAATGTAGCTGGTGAACAGGTGGTGAGGCCACGGCGTGGGATGAGGGCTTACCCGCCAGAGAGGACTGGGTACGAGGAAGGGAGGGGCTGCGAGTATACCCGTCGGTGTGATATGTGGGGTGAATGTAGCTGGTGAACAGGTGGTGAGGCCACGGCGTGGGATGAGGGCTTACCCGCCAGAGAGGACTGGGTACGAGGAAGGGAGGGGTTGCGAGTATACCCGTCGGTGGGTTATGTGGGGTGAATGTAGCTGGTGAACAGGTGGTGAGGCCACGGCGTGGGATGAGGGCTTACCCGCCAGAGAGGACTGGGTACGAGGAAGGGAGGGGCTGCGAGTATACCCGTCGGTGGGTTATGTGGGGTGAATGTAGCTGGTGAACAGGTGGTGAGGCCACGGCGTGGGATGAGGGCTTACCCGCCAGAGAGGACTGGGTACGAGGAAGGGAGGGGTTGCGAGTATACCCGACGGTGGGTTATATGTGGGGTGAATGTAGCTGGTGAACAGGTGGTGAGGCCACGGCGTGGGATGAGGGCTTACCCGCCAGAGAGGACTGGGTACGAGGAAGGGAGGGGTTGCGAGTATACCCGTCGGTGGGTTATGTGGGGTGAATGTAGCTGGTGAACAGGTGGTGAGGCCACGGCGTGGGATGAGGGCTTACCCGCCAGAGAGGACTGGGTACGAGGAAGGGAGGGGTTGCGAGTATACCCGTCGGTGGGTTATGTGGGGTGAATGTAGCTGGTGAACAGGTGGTGAGGCCACGGCGTGGGATGAGGGCTTACCCGCCAGAGAGGACTGGGTACGAGGAAGGGAGGGGCTGCGAGTATACCCGTCGGTGGGTTATGTGGGGTGAATGTAGCTGGTGAACAGGTGGTGAGGCCACGGCGTGGGATGAGGGCTTACCCGCCAGAGAGGACTGGGTACGAGGAAGGGAGGGGCTGCGAGTATACCGTCGGTGGGTTATGTGGGGTGAATGTAGCTGGTGAACAGGTGGTGAGGCCACGGCGTGGGATGAGGGCTTCATCGACTGAGAATACTATTAGAAACATAAAAAATAGTGTATAATAAACTTATCATAAATTTACGAATATAATAAGCTGTGCAAAATAGTAAATTATAAATAATGATTCACTAAACTAAAAGAACTTAAAAAGCACAGTTTTGAAATATTTAATCTCCTATTATTATATTTATGTTTTCCATTTGTTTTTAAATATAATAGCTAAATAAATTATTTAAGAATGCAAACGTCACACGTATACCAAATAAAACTAATCAATAATCCCTGATATGATGCAGAAAATTATTAAAATTAAATATTTAAGTTTTCATAGTCATATTTTTGGAAATTGAAGAAGAATGGGTTACGTTGCTTGGTCAGGTTCGTGTTCTCACATTAAAATAAAACAATGGTGCTTGTCCAATAGCCTATATTTCTAAAAATATTTATCCATTGGTTCCTTGATTTAAAAGAATATTTCGCAAGTGATTTTCGCTATCATGATATTCCGCTCTCAAATGTGATATTTAGAGGTAATTTGTGGTATTTGGGCCTCAATTGGGATAGTTTCGGGTCATATATTATGTCCCGGGCCTCAATTGTGATATTTAGGAGACATATATGAGATTACGGGCTCAGATGTAATATTTAGAAGGAAATTGTGATACTTTTAGTTCGGTTGGGATATTTTAGAGTTATGTATTATGTTTCGTGCTGAATTGTGGTATTTTAGAGTCATATATGTATGATATTTCGGACTCTAATAAGAGGTGCAATTACTCGATAAAGGAGATTTACCCTCTGCACAGTTACGATACTCAGCTTTTTGTGATTTCAGACGATCATTTGCGTAGTTTTAACAATACTTACTCTCCAGTCGTCATTTTAATTGGCAACTCGTAAAGTTTAAATGATCGGATATCGAGGTGCTCCGGGTGACTAATTTGAAAAGTTATTACAAGTGTGTCTGGAGCCCGGATTGGTAACGTCTTGCAAAAGTTGTCGAGACCAATTAACACAACTTTTATTGACTCGATCCAATAACGCTACCACCTGCATTGTAAATGAAGAAGGTTGGCAATTACAGGAGGCGCCGGGGGAATACTACCAAATATATTAGGAGTCTGTCGTTGTCGTTTGTTGGAGATATTAATTATTTCCTCTTGATAGAACATTAGGTTATTCCAAAACCGTCTACTTGAAATTCCTTTGATGTAGTGGTATTAAGTTAAACACAAATTTACTTGACGCTAGAAATAACAAATGCGATAATTCAATTAGTAATCGGTAATAGTATTGCACGATGTAATATTTTATATATAATGAGGAATGCATTTTTTCGTGTTCCCCATAAGAATGGCATTAACCGGTAATTCGTCGTCGACAACGTACTGTGTTTACCGCAGTGAGAAAAAATATTTCTACGCGACCGATTGTGGTGACCGACGAAATTTAGTTATGCAGAAAATCCATTGAAATCTATGCTATTTATATTTAGAAAGCAAAACATTTTAAACCATTAATTTTACAGACATTCGGGTGGTGTCACCTTAAGCTCTATAAACTTAAACCGGCGTTTTGAGAAATTCGGTGTCTTGTGTTTACTAAGGTTTAAAAAACCTTAGCCTTAATCATAATAAGGAATTTTAATCTAGTTGAAATGTTCTAATTTAAATTTTTTTCAAATTAAATTTCATAAAATACAATAAATGAATCCGTTTTTATTCAAATATTAGTCATAACTATATTTTTAAGTACACTTTAAGAAGTGACAAATAAGCTCATTTAATGTAGAAGGCGGAAGCGATGATGCGAGGGGAGGAAATTCACAGGTGACGTTGTCGATCTATCAAGGCAACGGAGAAGATATGTAACGATGTTAGAGGGGGCGATCCCCATCTGCGGCATCAGTCAGCGTCAGCCGGGGCTGCAGGGATGGGGGTGCTGCAGGGCTGCACACTGGGGCCGCTCCTCTTCATCGCTTGCTCGCTGGCTCGCAGTGCCAGGATAGCTCGAGGATAGCTGGCCACACGACTGTCGTAAAACGTTGGTTGAGGGGTTTATGTATATAAAAGATAATAAATACTTAGTCAGTCTATGAATTTATTACATGTTTCGGCTTACGCCATTATCAGAAAAATACAAATTTACGTTAACAAAATCAATATAACCTTTACAACACAACATAACAAATAATAATTAAATTTAGACACCTGTTACTAGCACGATTTATCCAAGAACAGATTCTTAGGAAAGTTTAAATCAAGTTGTATTATCTATATTATCTGTAGTGAGGTTGAAAATATGATTTGATTTAAATTTGAGTTTTTCATTTAAAATGAATTTATTAACCTCATGCATGGTTCTTGTAAGACTTGAATATTTCATATTCTTCCAATATATTCATTCTGTTTCCCTTTTGACAGAAATGTAACACTTTAAGACCGTTGTTAGTGTCATGCATATCGTGATTATTGTCAATCACTTGTTGGGCAAACGTCGATTTTTATGTGTCTGTTCTCGGGTTCGGGCGATGCTCTATATATGTAGTTTTAAATGCCATAACTGTTTGGCCTATGTAAAAACATAGGTCAAACAGGTATATATAAAAATCATATAAGAATCCTAAATAAAAATCATTGGACTGCAGACTAACCAAGGTATTTATTATCTTTTAATTTAATTGCAGTTCGGGGCTATTAAGATTAAATTTAGTTATGTATATAAAGTTAAAAAAAAATTTTTAATATAAGTGTTTCTGAAAGGGAATCTTTATCAAGACCTTAAGAAATTCACATAGTCTTTAATCACTACAACCAAATTAAACAATTGACCTTCATTTTATACATACAATGCGCTAAGTATATATCAACGCAACATGCAACAATGTAATTAACATTCAAAATACATTAAACTCGTCTTACCTAAATGGGTTAATGAATTGGCTTTTAGATATATATATTACAGTATATTAAATGTTTGTCAAGACTTTAATTAATGAGTCTTTATTTACTATCAATCCTCATTTGAACCTATTTAAAAATTAAATAAAAGATTCTAAAATTCCTAATCTTATCTTGGTAATTGCATAGCAGGTAATTTAAATAAAATTAAGTTAAATAAGCAACATATATTTTAATATTAAGCAGTTTAAATTTATGCTTTAGCTTAATTAAAAAATAAATAAAAATATTAAATTAATTATAAGATCAACAAGTTTTGTATATTGGAAAATGTGGTGAATAAAAAGCTATTTATTTGTTGAATTTGAGTGAACACAGTAATTGCGCCATATTGGATTTTTATTTTCCTAATACCAATATAAAACTTCCAAAGCATGTCTTCAAACACGATCTGCAATTTAAGATATGATTAGTTTGAAATCAGGTGTCTATCACAAAATATTATCAGCGATCTTTGTGATTCAAACTTTGCATATTTACTGGGATAAATAAGGGTGTATAACAGTCTCATTATTTTGGTGTATTCAACCAAACTGTTTAAGAATATCCGTAACTGCTACGATATAAGGTTTTTGTTCCATCAAAATGGTATTTAATTTGGTCCACTTTTACTTCTTACTTGAAAAAGTGTGAGGGTTTAGATTATTGAAATAGCCCAACAGCCGATGGCAACAACTAAGGGACCTACAGTTTAATGTGGAATCCGAACCACAGCCTCTGATTACGAATTTGTCTAATTATGAGGTTGGTTTTTGTGGATTAACGTAGTATTCAATAGTGCGGACGTTTATCCACACAAGAGAACACTACACCCACCGACCATCGCTCACAACTATCCACAATTCGAGACCTCCAAGTAGCTGGATTACAGGACGACGCCACCGTCCCAGTCACTTTAAATTAAAGTGGTGGAGAAAAATGTTCTTAAGAAGGTGTGATTTAATCTCAATATCAACTTATTAATGTATTCACAAATAAGAATAGCCGAAAAAGTAGGAATTTAAATTTACTGTACATCAGTGGATGTTTCATTTAACGATACGTTGTGTTTAGAGAATGTAAATTTTATTTAAAAACTTGTGAACGTGGATAACTCTATGATGAAGCTTTCAAATGTTGACGAATTATAAGATTGATTCTCTGGGGACGGTTCTTTGCCGGTTTGCCTTGGTATTGGGGGGGATACGGCTGAGTGGGGGGCTCTGAGGGCTTATTGCGCTGAGAGTACACGCAGGCTGCGTGGACCCAAAGTAAACTGATGGATCCTTTAGAATTGTTTTAAACATTTCTCACTCTACAGCGTTAGTTGGGATTTAGTTGTGAGTTTAAATTTTTTTAATTGCAGTGTTCAGACGATCTGGTGCGTATATTTACGTAATACCGCACCATAATTGTTTTAGTGGAAATGCCAGCCCCTTTAATGTAACACCCCATATTAAAAATTTTAAAAAATTGGTAATTCTGTCGATATAGAATTATAAACGAATCGAGCTTATTTACCAATAATGTTTATACCATGCAATAGGATTTTAAAATCTGTTTGTAGCATTAATCGAATAAATAACAACCAATAAGAATCTCATAATCTGAGGTTCGCTAACCAAACTATGTACACCTGAGAACGGGATCAGATTTAAGATTCCGAAACGTCGTGAAACTTTGTTTTCACTGTTTTAGACGAAGAAAATTTACAAATGTTGGATGATTACACATGTTATGAAAAAGCAACACATGTTTTAGTTTCTTCTCGGGTGACGTGTGGAAAAAGTTCGGCCGTTTCCACGCGCTTGCAGCCCGTCGGCAACCGGCAAGTTTGACGTGCCGAGCTTTTCCCGCCGGTAAAAGTTCACATTTGTTTGTTGTGCTGTGCGTGACGAGAACTTTCATTTTCAACAATGAGCCTTTATTGAGTTTTAAGTGTGAAAATCTTTCGAAGCATTCCCTCCTGTATGTGGTTCTATTTGGAGTTTTTATCAGCGAAAGAAACGTCTGTTCTTCCCAACATTTCCGCTTACTTTTTGCAACCTAAGTAAAACCGCAAAAACGTAAAGATTGTAATATTTTTTGTTCCGTAAAAATAGGAAAGATTCAGTTCGAACTTTTTCTTTGCTTCTTATCCTAAAATAGTTTTTGTTTAGTACCGGTAATTATTGGCATTTAATTAATATGCTTTCAATTACATAATTTAACTTTAAATGCTCAAAAGTATAATAAATTTTAGATAGCACTAAAGACTTAATAGTCTATGGAAAAACATATACAAATACTTGTTAAGGAAAATGATGTGCTCTTTCAAGTAAGGTGCAACTGTTTGTAAATGACAGTGTACGCACACAAGCAATAACCAATTCTAATTCTGTCTTTGAAATTAGTTGTCGTGGTTTGCAAGACTACGGAGTAGGGGTTCCGTTATAGATGAAAAGAAGTTACACGAAATTTCAGGATCTGAAATCTAAAACGGTACTCAGGTGAAAAAGGGCTTTAAACAAAACAAAATTAGAAGAAATTCTGAGTTTAGGAGGTGTTAAGCCGAACAAAGGTTTTACAGCATTCAAAAATTTCAATTTTATTAGCTTTTGATACAACCTTTGTTTTGAATTATTTTATTTTTGCTGTGCGAAGTTCCTCCTCACCTGAAGACGGGTTGAATAAGTAAAGGAAACATCCGAAAGTGTCTCGAAACAACGACCGTGTCCAGGCTAGTAGAGAAACCATTTTATATGCACAAATACAAATTTGTACATTCGTCAAAACTAAGTCGATTTAAATAATTATTAGTTAATTAATGTAAATGAAAAAATATCCCATCGTAAGTACCATGGTAATTTATTTGTCTTCTAAAGTTTTACTGTTCTCGATTGTACAGTAACTAATAACTTGCTTTATTGTTTTAGGTAAGTGAAGACTTTGGACAACGATGTTAATTACATTAAGGTGAGTTTGATTTAAGTGAATTTCGTTTATGAAATAAAAATTTTTCCGTGGCCGTCATGATAAAATCTAGACCCGGCATTTTTTTTGGTTTGAGGTCCCCAGATGCCAAAAACAATTCGTTCGAGACTGTATGTTTATATATGTAAACAAAACTCTCGTAAAACTCAATATTGATGAAGTTTTGGTACAACATGTAAATGTGCAATCGTTCGATAAAACTGGTTTATTAGAAGAATAAAAAATAGATATATATGACTAAAAAGTAAACAATTTAGTATTTTGAATATCCGCTCTATGTCCAATTGGTTATTATGATATGCAAACGGTAAACTCAGTACGTTTTCTTTACGAGTTTCAGGGTTACTCTTTAGGGGGGAAAATATAAATTGATTTCTCGCTTAACAATTTAAAATTGTGTGATAATATTTTATATAGTTAATTTTTAATAATTTATGCTAAAAATATAATTTTTCGTTCATCGTGGCAGAAAACCTACTTAGCCCTTCCTATAAAGAATAAGTCAATTTACTGACTTTATTATTTAGTTTGATTTATGATTAAACTTAGTCCTTATCATAGTAGTTTCTGAAGGATCTCAGGGTTCAATCCTGGGACCTCTTCTTTTTTATTTACATAAATGATTTACCTATAAATACACCATGCCAGATTGTATTAAATGCTGATGAAACATCTGCCATCATTAAAGCTCTATGTTTGCAGCAGCTTATAGATAGCTCTCAAAATGCTTTGCCTCAGTTATCAAGTTGGTTTTCTGTGAATGGACTTAAATTAAATAATAGTAAAACCCAGATTGTGAAATTTCAAACACGTCACGTCAAAAGAGACAACCTAGTACTTTAAGTTTTTCTTTTCAAAATTTAGAATTTTCTTCTGTTAACCAATATAAATTTTTGCGACTGCAAATCGATACAAATTTAGACTGGAGTAGTAATATTGACTTATTGTGTACAAATTTAAATAAGGTTTGCTTTCAAATGTTGATTTTAAGAAATGTATTGTATTTAAAAACTAGATTAATGATATATTATGTTACATTTTATTCTACATTGCAGTTTGGTATTTCGTTGTGGGGAAACTCATTGAAATAAGATATAATATTTAAAACCCAAAAGAAAATCATTAGAATCATGAAATTTAAAAAAGAGGTTTCTGCAAATCATCAAGAGTCTTCAGGTTAAAAGCTCTTCAATCGACTACCGGCAGAGATCAAAGCCATAGATTATTTTGGTTGTTTTAAAAATAGATTAAAAGCATTTTTATTACAGAAGTCTTATTACTCTGTAAAAGAATATTTATTGTGACTTAAATAATAATTATGTTTATATAACTTATATTATATTATTTGTTATTGTTTTTATCTATTAACTTTGACACTTGTATATTGCACATATTCTTCGTATTTTTGTATTTTGTAACATAATTTAGAAACGATTATATGACAATGTCACCGGTTTTGTAGCCACGCTGTATTGTAAAAAGTATGTAGACAGTAAACACATTTCATTTCATAAATCAATGGAAATTTGTTTAGTATGCAGGCCTGCTGCTACGGGGTATTAAGTTGAATGTACATCAGTGACGCGATCGTAGTGTTTACTGAAGTTCTTCTTCTTCAGGTATCAATGTCGCCACGCCTCGGGGATATTGCTTGTTGTTCAAAGCAAATTTAATTAAACCCGTTTTAAAGTAGAGCTGGGACGCTGAGACGCATTGGTAGTGCTCTATCTCTCCAAGCAACCGGACGTATAAAGTAGAAAGGATTTCCTAGAAACAATAGTTCCTAACTCAATCCAATTAAATTATTTTGCGACTCGCGTCGTAAAGATAGGGGCTTTTAAATTCCTATATAAATAATTCTTTGATTAGAAAATTTTCAAACCTATGTCAATTTTATATGAACGTAGATATAATAGTAATGTCTTTAATTATAAAAATAATCAATAAAATAAGTCAAGTCAGTACCAACGACTTTTTTTTACAACGACGAGAATTTGCAATACCTCTGCCTTCTTATATTTTCAGCCATATAGATTTCTTAAAAAACCTCTGATACACGACTCAAATCACGCCAAATCTGATTAGTTCTAATTCTGAATATGTTGATCATAATGATATCCAACATTGCTACGTGATTAATATGTTTATAATTTTTTTTGTATTCTTAATATATAATGTTTATATTTTTGATAATAGTTTATTTTGTATCTCTTAAATGAATCGGTGGCTCAGTTGGTAGTGCAGTGGACTCCGAAGTTGTCAGAGATGTCTCTGATGTGGACTTCGTAGTTATCAGTTGGTACTGTCCACTTTGTACCGTGTCGGCTTACCCTTATCTTTGCTAGATACATCCTCCGCATAGATCTGTAGATCTGGGCGGGTAAAGTCAAGTAAAAAGAAGCTGCAGTCCTTAAAAAATTGAAATTACAATCAGTTAGGTTGGTAGGCATTATATCTCCCAAATGATACCACGTACAAGCTTTTGTTATGTAAAACATTGTCACAGTGATTGTTTGAAGTTATAACATTGTTCTGATGGAAAGCGAACAAAAGAAGAAGTAGGTACATATTAGTACTATTTAGGTACTTATTACTCGTTACTTGGAATCAAGGGTTTCTCTATCCCGTTCCTGGAATCATGGGGCTCTTTATCCTGTTCCTGGAATAATTGGTCTATCTCTATCCCTTTCTTGGAATCAGGGTTTCTCTATCCCGTTCCTTGAATCATGGGTCTCTCTATCCTGTTCCTGGAATCATGGGTCTATCTCTCTATCCCTTTCTTGGAATCATGGGTTTCTCTATCCCGTCCCTGGAATAATGGGACTGTCTATCCTGCTCCTGAAATTATGGGCCTCTCTATCCCGTTCCTGGAATAATGGGCCTCTCTCTATCCTATTCCTGGAATAGCGGGTCCCTCTATCCTGTTCCTGGAATAATTAATGGATCTCTTTCTATTCTGTTCCTCGAATTAGGGGTCACTCTCTCTCTCTCTCTATCCCGTTTTTGGAATCATGGGTCTCTATCCCGTTCCTGGAATAATGGGTCTCTGTATCCTGCTCCTGGAATCATGCCCTCTCTGATCTCTTTGCCGCTCCTCTCGTCACATGCACAGATCTGCCCTTACTCGGGGGCCTGCCCCTCGTGTTGCATTTACTCTTACCCCCCCAGGGTGCCGTAAAACCGACAAGTCGACCGACCGTTACTAATATATGCGGGTTGTATTTATATACACGCATCCCCTAGAATATTCGTTATGCCGGCTGAAATTTGTAGCTGTCTGCCCAACGCGTAGTAGTTAATCCAAAACAGTAGAGTTAACAATTTCCAAAGTTTGTGAAAATTAGCAGAGGCAGGGCGAGAATGGGCAATCTAGGAGGGCGGAGTAAGGCTGAATTATTTTGCCCGGGGCGGGGAGAAAACAATATGTTTCCGTCATCTCTCAGGCTAAGGACTGGCTGTCGGGGTCATCGATTACTCGGCGGTGTTTTGATTTCATGTGGCGTGGATGGAGTCGAGTTTGGGGTGAACTATTAAACAGACTGTTCGCTGGTTTTAAGAGACTGCCAATACTTCCGCCATCTTGGTATTCATACCCACGAAAACAACGTTAATTTTGTGACAGAATTGCTGACCACTCGATGTGTCCAAAATTCCATTTTTTATTTTAAATTATATTTACTACCGACCTGGAAATCCTAGAATTTCAGGGAATTTCACCCAACCTGGAAAAGTCGTAAAGAATTATACAAAGTCAATAAAATAGTTAGGCAATAAAATGGTGGCTAGGGGCTTGCAAAATAAACGACAGCTTTAAATACTTATTTTGCTTTTGTTCATCGAAATCACTTGTTCATTTTCTGTTCTGTGTTAAATTTTTGGCAAAATCTTTCTTACTAGTTCCTTCAGGAAAATTTGAAACATCCACGAGAATCGGTGTTGTGCTTTATAAAGGTATCGAAAACCTGAAATAGTCGGAGGTGATTTTGGATTTTAGTAAACACCATGATAAAATTAATGTAATTCTTTATATATCCACTTCACCCTAATTCGACACATTAACCATCGTTTTAATACTTCTGTGTAAATAGTAATTCTGTCACAAAATTAACAATGATCTTACGGAGCTGTAACGAAAAATGTCACCAGTAAGGCTATTTTAATTTTATTTTTAACCTCTTATTCGTATGTTTTATACGATTATATTTTGAAAATTTAACATCCCCATCGGTCCTTCGGTTGTGATTGTGGCAGTCTTATGTTTAATTCCGACCAATCGTGTGATTTTAAATTAATTTACTAAATGAAAATGTGGCCTAGAGATATGATTGTGCAACGATAACGAAGTGCATGCGGCGCAGGCGCAGTGGATGAAGCGCCGCCGGCTCGCAGGCCAAGGTATCGCCTCGTGTAATTATAAATGCTAACTGTTCCCCGGGAACAAAGACTGATAAACCCCACCTGGGGGTTTTACGTGTTTAATGTTTTACGCAACATGTAACATTTGGCGAAGGTCATGTAAATGGCAAAATCGGTCTGATATCATAGGGAATAGTAACGTTCAATAATGAGATTGTGTGGGAGAGGTCACTTCCATATTTTTGATGTCCTGCTAGCGTAACAGGTATTGTTTTGGACTTCAGAAGGTCACCGGTTCTAATCCCGGGATGACCATGTAGGTTTGGACCGTTTCCCCAAAAAGCGTTCGAGTCAAAAACAGTCCACAGACATTTGACAGAGAACAAATAACCACAGGTCGCACTATTTTGGCAGTGGCATACGTCTAAAACGCCCGACACGCACACATATTTTACGCAGAAGAGATAACCACAGGTCGCACTATTATGGCAGTGGCATACGTCTAAAACGCCCGACACGCACACATATTTTACGCAGAAGAGATAACCACAGGTCGCACTATTATGGCAGTGGCATACGTCTAAAACGCCCGACACGCACACATATTTTACGGAGAAGAGATAACCATAGGTCGCACTATTATGGCATTGGCATACGTCTAAAACGCTCGACACACACACACAAACGTATTTTACGGAGAAGAGATAACCACAGATCGCACTATTATAGCAGTGGCATACGTCTAAAACGCCCGACACACTCACATATTTTACGGAGAAGAAATAACCATAAGTTTCATTATTATGGCAGTGGCGTACGTCCTAAACGCCCGACTCACACAATTATTGACAGAAAACAAATAACCAGAGGTCGCATTATTATGGCGGTGGCGTACGTCTAAAACGCTCTACACACACGATTCTAATTCCAGAAAACTAATGTTTGGCGACCTCGTATTGGTTTTTGGTTTAGTGACCCTAATATAAATATTAAATAAAAATATAATTAAATACGTGCCCACCCTGCGGAAGCGTTTGACATACGGCTAGCGCAACATTAAATGTTTCGTCGGTGTATTTATTCTCTGCAGAATTAGATAGATTTATGCATTTCTGAAAACTGGAATTTTCGGGGAATGAATTGATTGACGTCGAATAATTACGTCTTAGTAAAACTGTTTCAACGGTTTTCGATTTAAACATTTATAATAAGTTTTTGTTCGTACAGTTAATTGTTAAAGACGCTTTACCGCGTGTCTCTTGGTAGTTGTAAAAATTGTAAATGTAAATAATAATGTAAAATTATCTAAAAAAGAAATCATAAAATTTAATTGTTTGAATGGTAATATTGTTTTTTTTTTGCTTGTTAAGGTTGTATTTTTATGTTTTAATTTGCACATAGTTTCACTTTCTGTAAACATCCTCTCGCTATCTAGTCTCTATCGTCTTCAGAAACGTAGAGGGAGAACTTTCGGAAAACTAATTTTGTTATTTTTATTGTTGTTTGTGTTGTATATTTAGATGTTATGGGTTTCTCAAATACCTGTTTTTGCAAAATAGATGATGTCCGTAGTGTGTGTGTTGTGTAAATCTATTTGTTTTTTTAGAAAACTTAAAAAATTGAAATCCATTTTACATTATATGATTCTGACTCAATTAACTGTCGAACATTTTGCGTCGATTCACTGACGTCATTATTGTTCTAGTTTATGACCTCTAGGCTACCCTACGGTCGTCTAATAACCGTGCCCACCGCTAGTAAAATTTCAAAAACTAGTTACGCAAATGGATTTCCGTCGATAGGAGAAAGTCTGAGTTGGTCATAGTTTTGACACGGTAACACTGCGCATATCGACGTGTGTGCCGGTGACGTATCTCCACAGGTCTCACTCCCGGTTGTGTTGCGGTATTCGGTCGCGGCTAAGTTTCCATTAGACATTTTGATGGAACACTGACAGTAAGGAGACCACAGGGGTGAATGCCACGTGATTTTCAACTCGACTGAAGGCTCGTTCAGGCTGCGTCGGTTATATTTCTAGAACAAACTGCAGGAATTAATGAAGATACTCGATGCAGGGCCCTTCATAACCCCTTTGAATCTTTCAAGCTCGGTTTTCACCTGTGCTGGTTGTTTTGTCTCAAATTTCCGATGGATTTCGTTGCCTGTAAGTTTTTTACATTTCATTTTGAGTTTTTTTACCCTGTGTTTACATACGGTTAAAATATTGATTTTTACGGATTAGGAAAACATGAGTAGAATTTTTATCCCCTATCTTATCCCGTTTACTGGTTATGTTTAAATTACTTATTGAGTCTTAAATCAAGGTTACTCTTAACCTCTACAACGACAGTTTTCCCTATCTTAACAGTGTTATCTCGTGGGCGAGACTGCCGTTTTAAACGGAGTTAGTGTTTCAATGTCCGTCGTGTGTGTGTGTGTGAAACTCAAATACGTAAAAATGGCGATGAGGATCGGTTTGAAAAGTGAAACGACGCTCTTGACCTCTCATGACAGAACGAGTTCAAAATTCGAGTTTTTTTTATTAATTCGTGTTTTAAATTTCCGGAGATGAAGATAGATTACCAAGGAAACGAGCAATAAGTAAGTACTATTTCTATTTTAGCACCTAAAACTAAAATCGTTATTTTTATTTTTTCAAGCGATAAACTTTACTTGTTAAATTTAATGCACGTATGTAAAGCCTTTTTGAGGTCTTTGAAAAACTAGAGAAAATTGCATTATTTTATAATGGTAAAAATTCACAATGGGAATACAGTAAAAGTTGCAGGGAATTATGATTTCAGCGACATTGATCAGCTGTTTTCCAGGTAAATACTGCAGCGATCGGGAAATGGATTTATTCTATTGGTTGAAGGATCAACCAACCGGCGGGCGCTAAATCACAAATGAAGTAAAAGAATGCATTCGCAGGCAGGCCGCGGCCCGGGCAGATCATGTAATCGTACCGTCTTCATTTTCGCAGCCCATGAATAATAAGGGAAGCGCTCTCTGGATGCGATGCAGCACTTTGAACCCCTATTCAATTTTCAATCGACTTTCTGCGGTCCGATGTTTTACTTATGGATGGAATTTCATAGAAGCCGCTGCATACAATAGTGTCGTCCGAGTAACAGTGGAAATGTTTCGCGTGACGAACGAGTAAATGTTACGAGACGTGCTAAGAGGAAGAGGAAATGTAACGAGACGTGCTAAGAGGAAGAGGAAATGTAACGAGACGTGCTAAGAGGAAGAGGAAATGTAACGAGACGTGCTAAGAGGAAGAGGAAATGTAACGAGACGTGCTAAGAGGAAGAGGAAATGTAACGAGACGTGCTAAGAGGAAGAGGAAATGTAACGAGACGTGCTAAGAGGAAGAGAGAATGTAACGAGACGTGCTAAGAGGAAGAGGAAATTATGGTTACCGATAGACGGATAACATAGTTGATATTTCTATAATGTCGACGATATTAAAATAATTTGATTAAATAAAACCTAGAAACCACTTATTCGATAAGGAATTTAGCTTCGGTGTTATTTTAGCCATGTTTTAAGCCCATTTTTAACATTAAGAAGAAGAGGAAATAGTGGTGACCAATAGACAGATAAGACAGTTGATATTTCCACCGCATCGGCAGTAGTATACAAATTTAAAGATTAAATAAAACCTGGAAAGCACTTGTTTGATAAGACATTTTGCTTGTGTGTTATTTAACCATATTTTAAGCTCAAGTATAATATTAGGAAGAATAGGAAATGGAGGCCACCAATAAACAGATAAAACAGTTGATATTTCCACCACGTCGACGATATTATAATTTAAAAAATACTCAGCGAATTTCCAAATCAATAATATAATAATTATAATATGTGACAAGGATCAAATCTGTCGATAAACATGGAATTATGCCTATTCTCCTTAAGATTAAATGGGAAAGAGTGAGTAGGTTTGCTGCTGTGAGGAACACTGTAAGTATACCATCAAAAATTTTAAACATTTATACCAACTTTCATCAACATCTGTCCATAAATAAAGGAGTTTGCCTAATCTCCATATGATTAACATGGGAAAAGAGTATGCAGGTTTGCTGCCATAATAAACACATAAACTATGATTTTTTAGCACAAATGTATGGATCTCAACCACATGAAGCTAAATATCAAGTTTCATCCAAAAATATTAGATAATAAGTGAAAATTAATTTTTTTTTATTCTCCATAAGATTAACATTGGAGCCTCAAAATACAACGTACTGTGTTTAGATTTTTTTATATCTCGGTAACCGTTTAAGATAGAGAAAAACTTTAAGGAACTTAATTGTGTAGTTTTTAAGCTGATTCCAATGGTGAAATATAAATAAATTTTTAAAATTACATGTGAAAACGAAAAATTTTGAAAATAAAATGTTCCATTGAGATATGTCTGGTTTACGAACTCGTCGAGCATTTGTAGGAATACATGTCTCTACCATTTGGATCGGAATAAGAGAGTTATAGTGATAATGACATATATTATATATTTATACATATTAAAAATTTAAAATATATATATATTATATAAATTTTGCTATTGTTTTTGGTCTCTGGCACCTAAGAAGAAAAATAACATGGTTGATTTGATAGACACGTAATAGTTCTTCCCTATAAATTTAAAAATTAGATAAATTCTGGAAACCACTTGTTTGATAAGACACTTTGCTATTGTGTTGTTTAACCAGATTTAAAGCTGATGTATAACATTAGAGGAAGAGGAAATGGAGGCCACCAGTTGATAGATAACGGTTGATTTTTCCATCGCTTCAACGATATTATAGTTTAAAAATTAAATAAATTCTGGAAACCACTTGTTTGATAAGACACTTTGCTATTGTATTGTTTAACCATATTTTAAGCTCATGTATTAGAGGAAGAGGAAATGGAGGCCACCAGTTGATAGATAACGATTGATATTTCCATCGCTTCGACGATATTATAGTTTAAAAATTAAATAAATTCTGAAAACCACTCGTTTGATAACGGCTAGTCTGACGTCATTTCATCCTAAATGGAGCGACTGGATTAGGAGTCTCCCTTACTGGCGAAATATTTCATTTTAGCCCCGTGATTCCCTGGATCAATTACCTTTAATTTGACCTCTCAACCATCTTTTTACACCATAGAGGAGCTAGTAATGGTGTCACAAAATTCTTATGGCACTAAAATCTAACATGGTGGAGGCACTGCAGACTCTTAAGGCCTTGTTTGGTCTCTCGAGGGCATCTTATGTGTTCTAGTTAATCTGCTTTGTCGATAAAATAAAATCTACGTTTTTAGGATATTAATGCGTTATGCTTTTCTCCATGGACGTACTCAACAGATATCCCACCTATACTGTAGTTTATCTGTCGGCTAAGCAGAGTGTCGGGGGCTTCTCCTGGAATAGTCACAGAACACCTGTAGTGAACAGTGTGGAGTGCTGACTGGGCAAGTTCAACGTCCGACCATTTTCTCGGACAAGTACAAACTTTTAGCGAATTTCCCATAGGGAAGAAGCTATTAACGTAGGTCTCATAGAAAGACCATAGTCCGGGACCATGGTAGTTTTTCGTTTTGAGGTGCCTCCAGATATATCGGTCAATCGAAAAAAATACCCAAAAATTTGTGTTTTTTTGTGTTTTATGTGTAATTTTTTTATATTTTAAAGTTTTGTTCTATCTCCAATGGTTACCAGATATTGAAAAAACTAAACACAGTACGTTGTGTTTTGGAGCTCCAATGTTGATCTTATGAAGGATAAGGAAAAATTAGTACCTCACTTATTAACCTAGTGTATATTTTTGGAATAAACTTGGTATTTAGTTTCTTGTGGTTAAGGATCCATCCACTTAGACCTAAAAATAATGGTTTATGTGTTTATCATTGCAGTTGGATATTCTTTTCGCATTTTAATCATAAAGGGAATAGGTAAACTCCTTTGTTTGAGTACAGATGTCGATCAAACTTTGCCACTATTTTATATTTTCCAGCGAATCTAAACCTAATTTATCTATTTTATACATCACACTGTTGTACATTGCAGCAACCTGCGAGGTGTAACGCTAGTAATACATGAAATACTATAGACACCAATAATTACAAAATTTATAAACTCTACAGTAACAATTGAATAGCCTCAGTAACGCCACAAAACATATTATTAAATCAAGAGACTATATTCAATAGCTATTATATTCAAAAACACCTTAATCCTAATACTCTTAAAATACAAAAAGTGAATTTATTTGGGGGTTCACGCACGATCATGTTCTCGCGTGAATGAAGTTCTCCCCGATTTTTTAAAAACAGATCGCTACAGATTATAATGACCTTTTAAATGACACCAAACAGAGGGTGTTCAGGGCCTAAAAAACGTCACTGCGCTTGTAAAATGCAGACTAATAGTATGTCTTACTGCGGCAATATTTCGTTTTATGCCCATATAAACAATACCAATTTTGTGACAACATTACTGGTTACAAGTCTATACCTTTAAATTGACAGCTCAATAATCTTTTTACGTCTATCGAGTTGTTATTCTGTCTTAAAATAAACATCGTTCTTATTTGCACTAAAATCCAAGATAGGGGACTCTCTCTCAAAGATCTGGTCTACCTCAGTCGCGCTAGTTTGTAATAATGTTCCAAATAGTAATGTTTTAGAACACATTAGTTGTATCTGCTATGCTTAAGAGTCTGCATCAGTGGTAGCCATCTTGAATTTTAGTCCCGTAAGAGCAATGTTAAATTCTGGCGGAACATACCTTCACTTTGGCGTCTGTAGTGGCGTTAATTATCAAAGTATCAATGTAAAACTTTGAAAGTACATTGATGAGATGTGGCTCAAGGGCATGACCTTTTAATATGTTCAAAAATTTAACTTGATATAAAAACAAAAATCCAGGAATATTTTACAAAATAAATCATTATTTTTTTATTGAGAGCGAAAATAAGAAGTTCTGTAAGGTGGTGCCCTGGAGGACTGTAATACCTTTAATTTGACACCTCTTCCGTTAATTTATGACAATAGGTCAAGGAGATATAGGCGCCAGAATTTAACATTTCTCTTACGGGACTAAAATCCAGGATGGCTACCACTGATGCAGACTCTTAAGGGGGTTCGGTAGGCCCTATTCTGCCTGCATATGGTAAAATTAACAACTTTGATGTACCTTTTCTGGAAACCTACTTAACAAAATTTAAAAAAACCAAAACTAAACAAAACAAAATCTGTTATTTTTAATTATTTTGTTGGAAAAAGAGTGGTTTATTATTTTTCTCTTCACTTATAATGATCGAATTGGAAAAAAACTCCTCGTTAAATTGTGTGTAAATAGGTGATAAACAAGTAGAAGAAATTTTGTGTGGAATCAAGTGTATCTGAGAAAAAATACATTTTTTAAACCAGTTTTCGGGAAAACAGCTATAAAGTTTTAGATATACCTTCTTGTACACGCCTGCTGCATACGAATGGCAAAATGCACAGCGTTTATCTTCAAATTCTTCCCTTGGTTTATAAACTAAAATGTTCAGGAACAAACAGAGAATGTTTTGAAAATTAAAAAACGGAAATTTTATTTTTTAGAAGTATTTTCTTTAACAATTGGACTTGATGGATAATGTAAATTGTACTCATACCGGTACGTAACGTTCTGATATTATAGTTCAGTCATTTTAAATTTCTCAGTTGTATTTATCAAATAAGTTTATGTTTGTGTAGCTTCTGTATCTCACTTATAAGAATTAATGAGATCGTACGCAGCACGCTAGCGTGAGTAGAATGAATTTCAGAGATCGTATATTATTCTGATCACAGTAGTAGAATAGTGCTGAGTGTGCAGATTTGCTGCAATAAGGGTTGTATTACATTATAATGTGCTTATCTTAAGGCCGTTCACTAGGTAAAAACACATAAAACATTTTGTCAATAACTAAGTGAGATATACCAATTTATCTACTCTCCGTAAGAATTTCAATGAATAAGTAGGTTTGCTGCTGTGAGAAACATAAAATTTGAAGGTTTTATGGATGTATTGATAAAAATAAACTAGATAGTCTCGCATACCGAATTTTGGAAAAATATTTAAGTAAATATTGAGTCATTGATTTTTTGCTATTCTCCTTGGTATTAACACTGTACAATGTACTGTGTTTACCATTTTGACACTTTACAGTTCACTTTCACTTCACTGTTGAAAGTTCACTTTTCCATAGGAAATTCTCTTAATAGAATATTCAAGCATTCTAGTGGGGCTGGCTTTGTTTAGCAACTAACACTGATGCAAGTTTGGACGAATCATTTTTAAGTTTAAAAACAAGTTATTCCTTCTCATTGAAAAGGTCAATTCATAAAACCACATGTATAAAACCCAACTAGCCAGTTTCCCCAAAAGTTAAAAAAAATGTTTTTGTGAAAGTTTTTTTATTATGTCTAATGCTTTTTAACGAGAATGAACTAACATGTTGTTTTTGAACTTGAAAATGAGTCGTCCAGACTTGAAACCGTGGTAGTTCATATCCCTATCTAGGACCTTTTGGTCGATTCAGGTATTTTAAATCTTTTATAAATTCAATTAAGTTTTTTTTAATTTACTATGCCTAACTACAATTTCATTTCTTCTATCAAAACCGCTTAGAGCGCGTTTCCAACATATCTAATTTGATCAAAAACATGAACCGTCGCTTTTCCTGTTTAGCGATGTTATTTGGTCCCGCCGAGGCGGATTTCGTCGTGGGTTAGACACCCTCAATACCTGATATTCTTTCCACGTCCGTTTTTATGGACGCCTCGGTATGGTCACTGAATCAATTGAATATACTCTTCGAAAAGGGGCTTAAGAGTCTTCATCAGCTGCGGAATGTTGGGGTTTATATCTTGAAGGTATTATGTTTAATTTTGTAAAAGTTTTACCAGCGAGACTGGCGAAAAACTTGAGATCGCGTTGAGATGATTATGTTGGAAATTAAAACATATAATTTTTTCTTGTTACTCATAAAATAAAAATAAGGTTTTCTGAAAAGTAACATCCACAATTTTAAACTTTTATTCATCTAAATAACCAATCTTATGTCTGAACTATATTTTTATAATTTTCGAGTGAATGGTCCAGAAGCTTGCAGGGAGATGTGGGAAAAATTCAATATTTTGTTTATTGTATTTTTCTTAAATTTAAGTCAATTACCGACATTTTGATACATACATGTTACGTCAAAAAATATCTATTCCCTAAAATAAAGTTCTGAAAAAACGCTTGCACTTTGTTTTTACTGTAACAAAGTGTATGTTTGTTAGTAGTTATCATTGTTAATAGTTATCATTTTTGTCGGTTGGCGTCAGTGGATGTAGTATGCTAGTTTTGTATTTTATATTCATTTTGTATTTGTAATTATATTAATGCTACAATGTAATTGGACTTATGTCTGTATTGTTGCATTTGAAAATAAATAAATGTTTTAGCGATTTCTCAGAATTCAGTTTTTAAGCACAGCTATCCCATTATATCAGAAAGTACTATAGCTAGGAAGCTGAAACTTTTTACACAACTAAGTATGGCTGTTTTGCCTTTACTGAACCTCTAATAATACTGGAAACCCCCTAAAACATTTTTTTAAATTCATTTATGTTATATAATTAGTGAAAATGTGTAATATATTTAAAAAAATCTGGAAGGCAAAAAACATTGCATTAAAAGGATATCTTTGGTTCAGGATTCAGTTTATAAATGATTTAACATGTGGTAAAAATTTCAAGGCTCTATATATAGTAGTTTTTGAGATAATGGGTCATTAATAGTACAAAATTAAAATTGCGGAGATAGGAACGTCCGTTTCCCTTTGAATTTCCTCTTCCACAGTGGTGTCATTTTTTACTGTTAAGGTATTTAACTTTATCATCATGTTCAAATTCGAAATTACTCTAAGATTGACTGCCAGTTCTGGTCCTGTATTTTATAATTTAATAATGTACATTGGTTTCTCTATTATTATTTGTTATTGAGTTGAAGGGTTTAATTGTTTTAACATATCATTTTGTGTTATCTTAAACAGAGACTGGTAAATAAGGCAGAAGTGTTAAAGTAGAAACTCAAACACATGTATGACAAGATTGTCTTACAAATCGGTTGTCAGCAGGTGCTAACGCGACAATAAGAATAGCATACTGCAATCAATATTCGATAAATCGTTAATTAATGGGCGTAGCTTACTTGCTTTCATTTAGATTATATCGATCTGTTAAAATCGACATTCCCGCTCAAGCGGTAGATAAGATCCAGGAGGAAAAGGAAGAAAGGTTTATAAATCTTCGCAACCATCTGTTAGAGGATTGTGATCAAGAGAAAGGCGAATGGATTCATTAAACCGAACCAAAGTAATCTTAACTGACTTAACCTAACAGAACCCGGGATAAAATATCTATCTTTTTAAACTCTTTATACCTTTTTATTTTGAGCATTACGTTCGTTTATCCCAGCGTGGAAACTATTTAAATAGTTATCTGCTGCGGTTAATTTTCAATTTAATGTACAAAAGCTGATTGATTGGTTGTGAATTGTTTTAGGGAATTTATACAGGGTGTCGCATAAGTAGAGTGCCAAACTCTGGAAAAGGTTATAAGGGGCCACAATAAAGAGAAAAGTAAGAATTTTTCAAACACCTCGTTTACCAGATATTCGCCATTTTGTATTTGTAGAAAATAGTTGTAAGCTTCAAAAATGTTCATTGGATATTTATAAAACTCTGTGAGTTTTAAAATAAAAGCGACCTACTGTTGAAAGAAATATAACTTGGTGCAATTTGAAATTTCTAAATGCCGGCTATATTTAACTTTTAATCTACCGTATTATGGCGGGGAAACTATAAACCTTTTTCGTAGTATTTGCGCTCAGACAAGTGGCGATCTATTTTTCGACAGGATTCACACTCAGACAAGTGACCTGTTTTTCAAGTGACGGATCTGTTTTTTCGTAGCATTTGCGCTCAGACAAGTGGCGATCTTTTTTCAACAGGATTCACGCTCAGACAAGTGACTATCTGTTTTTTCGTAACATTTGCGCTCAGACAAGTGACGGATCTGTTTTTTCCAGACAAGTGACTATCTGTTTTTTCGTAGCATTTGCGCTCAGACAAGTGACTATCTGTTTTTCGTAACATTTGCGCTCAGACAAGTGACGGATCTGTTTTTTCGTAGCATTTGCGCTCAGACAAGTGACGGATCTGTTTTTTCGTAACATTTGCGCTCAGACAAGTGACGGATCTGTTTTTTCGTAGCATTTGCGCTCAGACAAGTGGCGATCTTTTTTCAACAGGATTCACACTCAGACAAGTGGCGATCTTTTTTTTCGGCAGAAATCACGCTCAGGCGAGTGAAGTTCTTTTTTCTCTGTGGCATTTTTCCGCTCTGAAGACACTCACAATTTGCTTCTACGGTTACATTCCATCCGGAACTCGATCGTAAAATTAAACTTCTGATATTATCTAATTAATTAAATTATTTAGGTACAAAACTATTATTTTCCACATATTGGATTTCACGTTCACACGGGGCGACTGATGTGATTTTTGCCAGTTGAAGTGTGAAGTTACCTCCGCACTGTCGACAGGTTGGAACAGTATTTTTATGGAATCGTAAAGACCCTAGGTTGCCAAGGGCGCGATATCGCCAGTATCGGCGGACTATGATTTATGTAGCGGTTCCGACTCGCCAGTACACGTTGCGCAACACACTCTTATGCTTTTAGCCGAACAGCCGCCATATTTCCTAGTCGATAGTGTTGAGTGCCGCTTAGTGCACAAGTTCCGCACTTCGTCAAAGTTTACATGGTTTACAACGTGAACTCGATTTCACTGTATTAGCGAATTTCCCATAGGGAAGAAGCTATTACCGTAGGTCTCATGGTGAGACTTAAGCCCGGGACCATGTTATTTTTTCTTCTTTAGGTGCCCAGAGTCCAAAAACAATAGTCGTTAAAATTTATATATATATATATATATATGTATATATATATATATATATATATATCTATATATATATATATATGTATATATATATGTATATATATATATGTGTCTGTGAACACGATAACTCTCGTAAAAATGGTCTGATCGAGACCAAATTTGGTAGAGACGTGTATTCCTACAACTGCTCGGACGAGTTCGTAAACCAGACATACCGGTCAATGGGAACGGGTAGTTTGGGGGGATTTTGTACCCCAAAATGAGGTTTTTTGCTTTTATTTCCCATATTAATCAATATTTTTGGATAAAACTAGATTTTTAGCTTTATTTGGTTGAGATCTATCCATTTATGCTTAAAAATCATAGTTTATGTGTCTATCGTGGCAGCAAACCTGCATACTCTTTTCCCATTTAATCATATAGGGAAGAGGCAAACTCCTTTATTTATGGACAGATGTTGATGAAAGTTTGTATAAATGTTAAGATAAAAATTATTTATGGTAGAAATGCCTAATTTCAGTGTTCCTCACAGCAGCAAACCTGCACACTCTTTGCCATGTTAATCTTATGGAGAATAGGCAAATAGTTCTCATGTTTATGGACAGATTTTTTTTTAACTTGTCACATATTATTTTTATATTATTGATTTGGAAATTCGCTGAGTACGCAGGTCTGCTGCGACGGGGGTATTCATGATTATGGCCTTTTTGTTTATAGGAAAATAAACAAATAATTTAGTTTTCTAAGTATAGGTTTTTGATAAAAGGGGGTTAGTATTTACTGGCTTGGTATGGATCTTTTTGTGAACCATTCCAGCATTTACCTAAACATGATAAGGAACCACACACACTCATGTCATCGGTCTGGGATAAATCCACAGACTTCCGGTATCCGAGGTGCAATTTAGAAGTTTGCTTCCCAACTCGGTCATATTAAGGTGGTGCGAGCGAAAAATTCCACTTTCTTAAACAACATAATCTAAAAGTCTATTTGTTTATTGTTCAATAAATATGATTTGGCATAATTTTTGTTAGGTACCATACTTAGTGAAAAACTTTTTGAGTTACATGGTGATGCTTTTGAGCGGAAGTTTTGGAAACGTAGATGAATAAAAGACCTTTTTTCACGTAACCTATGTGAAATTTTTAACAGAAAATGAATCTTGAAAGCTACATTTTTTATCCAATAATCTCATAAAATATGCCATTTTTTAGGTATAAAAATGTACAAAAAACAAAATTTTTATCTTAAAAAGGGCACTCAGAAAGCTTGTATGCAACAATCACATATGCTTTACGAATAAGCGACACTAGCGCCGACCTAGCGGATTTCAGTTGTCCCTAACGCCGCTCGTACCGCCTTAACAATTTAGAGTTTTTTATAAACCTTCTTTCATAGTTAGCGTAATTTCAATATAGATTTTTAATTTCGTTGTTTTATCCTGCAGTAATCATTTTGTGCTATTTGTTAGTCAGTTATTTTTTTATATCTTTGTGTTACTAAGCAAAACTGAACATCATCCTGCTAAGTTCTAAGAGGCGTATAAGGAGGTAAAAAGTAGGAGGATGGGAATGGTGAAGACTGAACTGTGTAATTTTATGTTGGTAATTTTCACCATAAAAATATTATTATTCTATTATTAAATCGTACGGTATAATGCAATGTCGTCAGGGAAATGTATAGGGATTGGTCAGGGAGAAACAGGGAAATGTACAGTGATTGGTCAGGGAGAAACAGGGAAATGTACAGTGATTGGTCAGGGAGAAACAGGGAAATGTACAGTGATTGGTCAGGGAGAAACAGGGAAATGTACAGTGATTGGTCAGGGAGAAACAGGGAAATCAATTGAAAATTTTTGGAAAAGAAAATTCCCTACGCTTTTACTGAAGGTATACATTGCATTTTTGGAATCTGTTTAATATACAACACGTATTTTTTTAAACTTGATCCTGCGAAGAATAAAGCAATTTAAAGTACAAAACTACGGATTTTTTTACAGAAATATATATTCCCAGAAAAGTACGGTACATTCCGTTATATTTAATATAAGAGTTCAACTTCAATTCTAACGTTAATATTGTTCGAGGAAATTAAAACATTCCAACCCCTTGCATTCCGGGACCGCTGCTAGGGTAGGCGCACCCCTAGGTAGAATAAAATGCTACTCGAGTTGAAAAAATGAAATAACAACTAATTCTATTGTAAAATAATTGTTATCCAAATTTAAATGGTTACCGTTTAGACTGAAGGAGGTAATGTGTATTACTGGGATCGTGGCGTGTCCTGTAATCCAGCTACTTGGAGTACACGAATTGTGGATATTTGAAAGTGATGGTCGGTGGGTGTAGTGTTTTCTTATGTGGATTAACGACCGCACTAATGAATACAAAGTAAATCCGCAAAGACTATCCTCAGAATTAGAGCAATTCGTAATTCTAAGGCAGTGTTTTGGACTCCCAAGTTGAATTTTAGGTCCCTTAGATGTGTCATTGACTGTTGGGCTAATTAACAGTTCTGTGTAAGGAACATTTCAGCCTAGTCAGTAATAAGACTACAAGATCGCGCCACAATCATCTTACACTCATTTCTCATTCATACTTGGCTTAAAATACTTGCCTGGGTAGTATAAAATTAGAGTATAAGTGAGTATCGTTGGATCATCTGGTACAGTAGAATGCTGGACAATACCGCAATGCGGAGTAAATTTGATAGTTATGCCTATTTTTTCATAGTTACCTATAGGAAATAGAAGGTATTATTGTGGTTGACACGATGAGACCTAGATTCGGGACCAACTCTCTTCATTTTCATGTCCCCAGATCCCATTTTTTTCGAGAATGCAATCACGTTGATTTTTTTACTTACAAGTAAATGAGGAAATTTTCGATCAATTTTGATATCCAGCTAAATCGGTCTATTCAAAGGGGTGTTGTTTACTCCAAAATGGAGTTTTTGGGAATTTTTACATACAGTAATTAACTAAAGAAATAAATTGTTATTAGTATCATTGAAATCAGCTCTTAAACTAGAACAATTTAGTAATTAAAATTCTCGCTCTGTCATTCAGCTACTGAGATATAGAAATCTGTAAACATAATACGTTTTCTTTAGTCCCTAGTGTTAATCTGAGGACTATAAAACTTATTTTATTTTTATATTGTTATTTTTTCGCTCTTGGCTATTTTTTAGAAATTTTTTCTTTTGTAGGATTTTGGTGATTTGAATTTTTTGGAGGGATTTGGTTCTTACTGCCCAATTTTGATAAAAGTCATGAAACGTTTATAAAATTCCACCAGTGAAGACGAGCAGAAGGATTAATAAAATAAAAGAAAAATGTGATTGATTCATACACTTGTTTTTATACCTTCTTTATTTTTAGGAATTGTGATTTTTTTGTGAGTCATATTAATGTCATTTTTATTTTTTATTTCACTTATCAACCTGAGGGGGCATTTTTCGCTCCAATCTGTGTATTACAGGTTGGCGTCAAACTAACCAGTTTGAATAATTAGTGAAATAATTAGGTGACCTTTCTGACGCGGTTAACCAACTTAAAAGTATTAAATGATTATGATAACATCTTTTAATTCTCATTATCCGTGTTTTGGTTTACTCAAGATTTTTTTTATCATTTTGGTTATTTCTTTTATTTTGTTTAACATCAAGATCGGTTACAATCCCTGCTGTTGCAATAATCAGCTATTTTACGTTATACAAACAGGAGTGCCAACTGTGTGGGGATGCTCCAGTTTCCGGTCCCGGTAGCCGGTAGCAGTGTTGACGCTCGCGCATTCCGCAGCACGATAACGCCATGACAGGCACACAATGATCTAATTGCCGCAGGAACTGCGATGACTCAGAGGTGATCACACCGTTAATGTCAACAGGCCGCCACCGTATAAAGTGCTGCCAACATAATGACAGGCGATTACCCCATATGTAGCTTAAAATTACCCCAATCATTTTATGAATACCGGTTGTCCAGCCGAAAGTTTTCCAATAAGCCTTTTTCATTTTATATCTGCCAGTAAACTGCTTTTAGGGGACCCTTTTTATTTTATATGCTGTCTTTAGGTAAGTATTTTAATTTTCGAAATTTCTCGCAATTTTTCCAATGTGGCGGACAAATTTATTTTTCTTATAGTACATCCTGTACTTTCTTATGATTGTATGTAGAAAACGTGATATAGAACCGTTTTAATTCTTGGTTATATCTTCTTAACCTTAATTAGTCAGGCTCTAGCGCATTTTTAAAATCTAATTTCCCTGCATCTATCTTCAAGAATCATAAGGCCATTTTCCATCACGATTAGTAAACTTAAGTTTCACGACGTTTCAGGATCTGAAATTCCTGAAATTTCAGATAGTAAAAGAATCAAGAGATATAACAAAGAAGAAAAAAAACTTTTTTGGCTGAAATGCCTATTTTTAGTATTCTCACAGCCTGCATACTCGTTAATCTTATGGAGAATAGGCAATCTCTCATATTTATCGACAGATTGGAAATTCGCTGATTACGCAGGTCTGCTGCGACGGTGGTATTAGGATTCGTTTTGTATATTATTGTAAACGATTTTAGGTTGATATTCGGTCAACATAAGAATTATACCTCGTAACATTTTACACTGCGAGTCATACATCCGTTAAAAAGGACGGTTACAAAATTATTATTTTTTAAACTATATAACATTTCAATTATAGCTTATTATAAATTTTACAGAACGCTCGCCTTCCTTTTTGTTTAATACACTGTAGTATCGAGGTGAGGTAATTTATTAGTTTAGAATCAACTTGACTTTAGTATAAATACTTAACTTTACCGAATCCAAATGAGTAGTCAATTCTAAGATATTTAATTTATTAGAATTTTAACAGATTGTAGTATATTTTTTCATAGCAGCAAACCTGTATACATTTTCCCATGTTAGTCATATCGAGAATAAAATGAGCAAACTCCTTTAGTTATGGACATATGTTGATAAAACTTGGTATATGGACGAAATAAAAATTTGTTATGGTAAAATTTTGTACTTTCAATGCTCCTCACAGCAGCAAACCTGCATCTCTTTCCCATGTTAATCTTATGGAGAATAGGCAAACTCCCTTATTTTTCTGGATATATTGATTATTGCCATAGTATTGATTTGGAAATTCGCTGAGCACGCAGGTCTGCTGCGACGGGGGTACCAACAAATAATTACAGCCAGGTACAGGTATGTAGTTGGGTGGAGAGTAGGGATTTCAATCCCGGACCTAAATTTCAATCCTGGGATCCCGGCGGGATCCTGGGAATACGGCTTTTATAGGAAAGATATACAACAGCTGATTATTATAATAAACGTTATATATAAACATTGTAATTATTTTTATTTGGCCAACATATAAACACGTGACTTTTAATCAGACAGAAAATAAAAATATAAATACATAATCCCCCAAAACCGTAAACTATTAATGTGGCAAATAAAGCTGTTCATTTTGTACAGCACATATTTACTTCATAGTTTTACATTAATGAATGATTTAGAAGGCATTGGATAGTAAAGCATATTGCTAATGGAAAGTAAACCAATCAGCTGTAGCTAAGAAATCAAATGTTTTCATTGTAGAAAATTTGTAAACAAACTTACTTTCCATAAGGTTAGCATTAGAAATTTAAAACGCCATAAAATGGAAACTTATGGGGTTTTCGAAAATATGTTTTCACTAAAACCTTCCCGGACACATATAGAGCAACTTCCTAAAATTTCGTGGCGATCAGATGAGTAGTTTGGCAACGCATAAAGGATACATACATACATACACACATTAAATTTTATATATACTGTATTGAGATTATTTATTATTATTATATTTAAACATTAATGACGACATTAAATATGTTTACAAAAATCTGTGTTTGTAAAGACGACTTTTGCAGTAGTTGAAACATTCAAATCACGAAAGAATTGTAAAATAGTGATTTTTTCGTCAATCCCGGGATTGAGATCCTCTAATCTCGGGATGCATGGGTACCCTAAAGCGACCGGGATCCAGGGATTGAGATCCTCTAATCCCGGGATGCATAGGTACCCTAAAGCGACCGGGATCCCGGGATTGAGATCCTCTAATCCCGGGATGCATAGGTACCCTAAAGCGACCGGGATCCCGGGATTGAGATCCTCTAATCCCGGGATGCATAGGTACCCTAAAGCGACCGGGATCCAGGGATTGAGATCCTCTAATCCCGGGATGCATAGGTACCCTAAAGCGACCGGGATCCAGGGATTGAGATCCTCTAATCCTGGGATGCATAGGTACCCTAAAGCGACCGGGATCCTGGGATTGAGATCCTCTAATACCGGGATGCATAGGTACCCTAAAGCGACCGGGATCCCGGGATTGATTTCCTCTAATCCCGGTCGCTTTAGGGTACCTATGCATCCCGGGATTAGAGGATCTCAATCCCGGGATCCCGGTCGCCGGGATTGAGAACCCTGGTGGAGAGGCTTCTTTTCATCAGTGGTTATTACGCTCGGGATAACAAGCTGTGTGTAGAGAGTAAAGAGCCAGTCTCGATCCGTCCGCTTACTTGTTACCTTTTACAAGGAAATAATGCGTCGATTGTGGTTTTCGTCGAATGTCACCAAACTGCATTCAAGATTACGACCCGTAAATTATTACAACCCTTCGATTGAAAACAAATCCAGGTTATATTCGTACGGTTCGGTTCCTTTTATTGTTGGTACGACTTTGTTTTTAACTGTTTAACGTTATTGTAAGCTTCAATTTGCTACCGAACTAATTTTTTATGTTTCAATATTTTTAGTAATCGAATATTTACCTTATTTTGCATTATAATGTGCTTTTTTAATTTATATTTTGTCTAGGCTGCTCCAGAAATTCCAGAATAGCCTAAATTGGTTGTATCGGAATTGTTATCCGTCCGTTTTTCTTTCTGTAACGCTTAAAAACCCGTAAAATCCGTCCTAAACTGAATAACTTGTTGTGTCCAAAATATATAACTTGAACCGAGTTCAAGTTATACATTTTGGCCGAGTTTTGGCAACAGTCGGTTTTTAAACCGTCGTTAAAATGACAACAGTTGAGTTACCGACCGTTCAACGGCAAACGACGTTCAAGCATCGGTCGGCGACTGGGGCGATCATAAACAATGAAACTATTATTGGTCACGTGACCAAAACATTGGCTATTCGAATTTTTCAAAGTTTTGATTTGCAGTTTATTATTGCATTATTGGCTGTGGACAAAGTCGTTTCAATTCAACATTGCACACTGCGAGGCCTGACATGGTGAAACGTATACTTACCGGCCAAATTGCAATTAATTAATTGGTCGCTACTCGTTGATACAGTCCCCTTGGTTGACAAAATCATCGCTTAGTTTTCAAATGCTAAAAAGACTTCGCTGAGCGTTTGGTATTTCTAGTTTCGATTTGGACTAATTATTTATTAAATCTGAACAACCTTGTTTCCTCTTTCAAAATAAGGCAATGAAAAATGAACAAATAATAGTTTCTTCAAACGTAGGCTTTCGCGGCCGTTGTCAACAATGTGAAGTTGACGTCGTCATGTAGTTTGTATTGTCAAAGGTTTCGCCCTTGCTGTGAAGTGGACTTGTCAAAATGACAGTTTCAATCATTGCCGCATGCAACAGCGTCATTCAACGGCCGTTCAAGTCCGTTAGTGTTGACTGATGTTGACCACGAGCTAGCTTAAACAGGTTGAGTGGTTCAATGTTTTGGTGAAGTCAAGTCTTAGTGAGAAGTGAGAAACTGGCGGCAGGACAGAGGTGCGTAGCTGACCACGGTACAAGACAAAGAGAGGTTGCGTGGCTCTTGACCTTTGTACAGAAATGGACGCGAGTTTACAGCGGTTAGATATTAGATGTTCGATACTGGAGGATGACTGGACCCCGGCTAGGCAGTAGGCACGCCACCTGCAGAATATTGTACAGCGCACAGAAAAAAATACTGGAAAAGAAAGTACAGAGATAGTCTACGTAATTCCACGAAGAAAGGATATAGACAGTCCATGTAATTCTATGAAAGATTGACATTAGACGGTCCGTTTAATTCTGCGAAGGAAGGATTTAGACAATCCACGCAACCCTACGAAGGAGAACACAAGTCCACGTAATTCTACGAAAGGAGAAAATAGACAGTCCACATAATTCTATGAAGGAAGGACATAGTAGTCTATGTAATTCCAAGAAGAAAGGATGTATACAGTCCACTAAATTCTACGAAAGAATTACATAGTTTGTGTAATTCTACGAAGGAAGGACATTGACAGTCCACGTAATTATACGAAGGAAAAACGTTAACAGTCCACGTGATTTTACGAAGGAAGGACATAGACAATCCACGTAATTTTAACAAGAATTTATCAAACATCGGCTTGTTTATATTTATAAATGATGTTTAACCTATTTCAAAATTATATAATTAAAAATGCTTACTAATATTTAATGGATGATAACAAATCTTTAAACATAATTTAGTTGGGCTTTTCATTTCGCTTTTGTTTACTGTTTTAGGTTGATGTTGGATCAAAATAGGTATTATGCTTCTTAACTCTTCACAGTACGAGTCACAGAGCCCTCGCAACGGACGGGTGAAAATAAATAAAATTTAAATTATAACTAACTATAATTTTTACAGAACAAGAACAGAATGCTTGCCTTCCTTGTTGTTTAATGAAAGTTACATCCACTGTTGTGTCGGGGTAAGGTAATTTATTCGTTTGGAATCAACTTGACTTTAGTGTAAACACCAGACTTTTACGAATCCAATTGAATAAATTAATACTCAATCATTTACTTTATTAGAATTTTAACAGTATTTAATAAAGTTTTCCACGTAAAGAACCAAGTACTGGTACTCTTGTTCCATTCTAAAGCGCAAATTGTGCCAACCCGGATAAAGTATTTGCAATTTATAAGATTTTTACTCCGGATCAGCCGGTTTTACAATGACAGGAGACGTGCATCGCGAACGTGAACCTGGTGGTTTACTGCCAGGTGACATAAGGCGTTCGCCCTTACACGTCCTGTCCGGCTAATAAAATGAGAATCTGCTCCAGTCTGGAGATTTAATCGAGTCTACATTTTATTATACCGTATTTACAAGACACGTGACTTTACCTACTTATCGCGAATGTTTAAATTTTTCGATTTCACTTTAACCGTCCATCGGATTAATCACACTGATCGTATTTAGAATACACGCGACTTTGCCTAGTTATCGCGAATGTTCAAATAATCTGAACTCACTTTAACCGTCCATCGGATTAATCACACTGATCATATTTAGAGTTCTCGCGACTTAGCCTATTTATCGCGAATGTTCAAATAATCCGAACTCACTTTAACCGTCCATCGGATTGACTGCAGTGATTGAAGTCATACATTTTATCACAGTAGATATTTGCGTTCCCTTATCTAAAAGGGTATTTATGTGTTTTAATTGATTATCCGGTTAGAATTCATTCATCCAGAGGATTGAAAGCTACATTTAGAACTAAGCCGCAGTTAAATGTTAGGCTTCAAGGCCTTACAAATGTGCTTTGCTTGATTTTTATGGTATTTAGAATATACCTTCACTTTTATCCGGGTTCGCTTTATCCGTCCATCGGATTAACCGGCTTGTGATCTTAACTTACTTAAACATTTATGAAAAAATCATAAATGATCATATGAACTTTAATTATATGAATGATTATTACATACATATTTATGTAAATTATCCGCAATACGTTCTGATTTTGCTTATGCCGAATAACTAATAATCAATAGTGTGTGGTTTCATTAAACTATGCACTGAGGGTTTACGTATAAGTTCTGTATCTAAAAATGTATATTGGTATCATAGTTTTTATAATTACATTAGTGTATTACATAATTATCCATGTAGTTTCATAATTTGCTCGTTGAGAGGTTTTTTGTGTCTTAGAAAACAGATGCTAAAATTTCAAATTGCTATTAATGATGTATTGTTTATTCAGTTTACGACTCGCAGAAATTAGTCCTAAAACCCCTCGTTAGGTCATCCACCCGAAGAAACGTTTACAGTCAAACTTAAGAAGGTATTTAACGATATTGAAAAATTGGCTCTTTTTCGTAGGATCGAAAATCGTAGGATCCTTAAACTCTGTATTTCACGAATTATAAATTAATATTACGAGTTTTAAGAGTTTAAAACGGTATTATCCAAAGTTATGAGGACCAAAATGTAAGTAATTGTACGTCAGTGAAATCAAAAGGGTTTGAGAATTTCAATTAAATTGCTTGTTTCAGTCTAATTTTTTCTAGTAAAAAACTTCAAAGATTAAAACTTTTCCCATAGGGAATTCGCTAAAAATTGTAAATTTCGTAATTTATAAATTAATAAAAACTTGTTTTGATGAGGAACCGAACGCCCTTTGTTTTATTATAACTCCACAATATTATAAACGCGTGAATGGGCCATGTGAATAGCTCACTTATCCGTAGGGAATTCGCTAAGAATTGTAAATTTCGTAATTTATAAATTAATAAAAAATTGTTTTGACGAACGCCCTTTGTTTTATTGTAACTCCACAATAATATAAACGCGTGAACCTCTCGAACGTTGGTTTATGGAACGTCAGAGATGTAACCGATGTGGTTTGAGGACGCAGGGTTGCTGCGAGGTCGTTCACAGCGACATGTAATGTATGGACATCCATAACACGTAATTGACACAGATGCCTACCTCTGAGAAATGCCACTATGTCCACCCAACCACCGCGGTACACAACGGATGCTGCTCGTTCTGACGCCATAACGTTGGCTCAATATTGACGATGGATGTTCGTCATTTTTCCGTCTAAAGGCCATCGTAATTTTACATGGACGTGTCTAAACTCTATGGGGCTGTTAGCGACGCAAAAAGTGTATCCAATAATTAAATTAAATTGCATTACTACCCACTGAAAATCACTTCAGAATCTTTTAAACTAATTATAGCGTCATTATTTAATTACCTACTAATATTATCTTATACCTTTCAACGTGTCCTTGTTATTTAACTACACAACTTTCATCTCGTTTTCAAGTGATTATTTAAGAATTTAAAGAAAGTTTGTGTAGTTAAAAATTCTAACGAATTGGAGACGTATAATGAGAACATCACTTATTATAAAACACGAACAAATAATTATCAAAGTTTTTCCAAGTTCTTTTAGTTTAAAAAAAATCTTGATGATAAAGTAGTTTTTTATCATACTTAATAAAAAATTTCACTGAAATAAGCGAACGATTTCTCATCTTAAGAGTCTGCATCAGTGGTAGCCATCTTGAATTTTAGTCCCGTAAGAGCAATGATAAATTCTGGTGGAACATACCTTCACTTTGGCGTCTGTAGTGGTGTTAATTATCAAAGTATCAATGTAAAACTTTGGAAGTACATTGATGAGATGTGGCTCAAGGGCATGGCCTTTTAATATGTTAAAAAATTTAACTTGATATAAAAACAAAAATCCAGGAATATTGAGAGCGAAAATAAGAGGTTCTGTAAGGTGGTGCCCTGGAGGACTGTAATACCTTTAATTTGACACCTCTTCCGTTTATTTATGACAATAGGTCAAGGAATATAGGCGCCAGAATTTAACATTGCTCTTACGGGACTAAAATCCAAGATGGCTACCACTGATGCAGACTCTTAACTTTAACCTTTTTTTGACAAAATAGCTAATATTGCAGCTTCTGTCTCAGTCTACTAAAAACACACATAAATTATACAATTGGAATTACGATTCATTATTAATAAAACACAAATTCAAAAACTAATTATTTGGCCCAACGCCATGAAGTATGAAATAATGTGAGTATTTTTTGTTGCAATGTGTATTTCATGAGGAAGTCCGTAATGTTTGAAATAGGGTAACAAAGCGTAAAAATAAGCACTGTAAACCATTGGATAAAACTGCGACAAGGGAGGAAAATGGCTGAAATTTGCTGAGAGTGAGGAAAAGTGTGAATATGTCCCCGCGCTAAGCGAAGTAAAAGTAACTCGTTAGAGGAATTTGATTATGGAGTGAATCTCCATCGCTCCCTTCAGCAGTTCCTTTGGCAACACCAAAACGAGGGGTTTGTTTGTAGCAAACGACTTAAGTTCTCCAATAATAATAATATAATAATAACGTGTAACAATCGAAACATGTAAAACAGTTTGTTTTGCTTTCGTAGAATCTCTTCTCCGCTATGGAGTTACATTGTGGGGCAATTCTTCAAATAGTAAAAAGGTGTTCATAATTCAAAAACGGATTATTAGAATACTTAGTAATGTTTCATACAGAGCATCTTGTAAACTTCTTAAATCTCAGTATCTTAACCTTTCCATCCCTGTATATTCTTGAAATTTAACTTATGTTCATAGAAACATAAATGATTTCTCTGCATATCTTCCTCAGCATAGTTATCAAACAAGAAATAAATATATTTTTAACTATCCAATCCACAGAACCTCAGCAGTAGAAAAAAGCCCCTATTATACATGTTTTAAATTTTACAATAAAATTCCAGACTCATTCAAAACACTTAGCAAAACTAATTTCAAGAGAGGAATTAAAAATATTCTCTTAAAGAAGTGATACTATTCCCCAACTGAGTTTCTGTCTGACCAATGTTTTGATATTCAAAATACCAGAACTGTAGTTTAGACCTGTTTTTTTACTGTGCCTACGATTTTTTATTATTATTTGTATTTTACTAAGATCTACTTTGTGATGTAAAATTAATTTAGACTAGAATGAAATCTAAAGACAAGACACCAATTACGGCTTTTGAAGAACTTTTGTAATGTTCTCTTTGTGTCGATAAATAATTTCATTTAATTTCATAATAGGAACGTTTTTTATACATTTAAAAAAAGTAGAAAAAGTATTAATTATAAATTAGGTGTTGTTTAGATTATAACGGACATTTTCCATTACGATTAGTAAAATAAAGTTTTACGACGTTTCGGCAAATAAGGAATCTGTACCTTCTTCAGGTGAGACGGAAGAAGTTTGACAATATTAGTACATTATCCGGAGTTATCGATATATAAATGAAAACAAAATTATTTAATCAGTAAAAAACTCACAAAAATACATAGATAAAAAGTCACACACGAAACAACGTTTTTATTCTTGGTATTTTTCGTAACTTTTTGCTGCTTTAAATATTTCTTTTTCATCTACTTTGTTTCAGCTCCCTTGAGTACGGGGTCATATTTCTGATCTCGAAACGTCATGAAACTTTGTTTTATTATTTTTGATAGACAATTTCCACGATTGTGTTTCCTGTATGCTCTTTAACTTAACTTATTGTTTACGTCAGTTGTAATGTTTTTATTATTTAAAAATTGTGTCCTAAAAGGAAGTCGAGCGTTTACTTTTATGAAAAATACGTTCTTTGAGCGAACTTCCCTTAGAGAAGAATCTGTTACCGTAGGTATCATGGTAAGACTTAAGCCCGGGACCATGTTATTTTTTCTTCTTTAGGTGTCCAGAGGCCAAAAACAATAGTCGTTAAAATTTATATCTATGTGTGTCTATGAACACGATAACTCTCGTAAAAATGGTCCGATCGTGACCATATTTGGTAGAGACGTGTATTCCTACATTTTCTCGGATGAGTTCGTAAACCAGATATATCGGAACGGATAGTTTGGGGTTTTTGTACTCAAATTGTACAAAATTGGGGCTTTTGCGTTTTTCATATGTAATTTAAAAAAATTTAAATTATATCTTTCATCATTAGAACCAGCTTAAAAAACTATACAATTTAGTTCTTTAAGGTTTTTCTCTATCTCCAACGGTTACCGAGATATTAAAGAAACTAAACACAGTATGTTGTATTTTGGGGCTCCAATGTTAATCTTTTGGAGGATAAAGAAAAATTAATATTTCACTCATCAATCTATATATTTGAATGCAACTTGATATTTAGCTTCATGTGGTTGAGATCCATCCATTTATGCTTAAATCTCATAGTTTATGTGTTTATCATGGCAGCTAACTTGCATACTCATTTCCCATGTTAATTATATAGGGAATAGGCAAACCCCTTTATTTATGGACAGTTTGTTGATGAAAGTTGGTATAAATGGTCAAAATAAAAATCGTTTATGGTAGAAATGTCTACTTTCAGTGTTCCTCACAGCAGCAAACCAGCACACTCTTTCTCATGTTAATTTTATGGAGAATAAGCAAATAATTCTTATATTTACCGACAGTGATATTGATAAAACTTGTCACATATTATTATATTGCTTTGGAAATTCGCTGAGTACGCAGGTCTGCTGCGACGGGGGTATTTAATACTCAATATAGTTTAAGTCAGATAATATCATCGTATCTACAGTTGTTATACCATTTTTCAAACTTATTTTGGACACTGAGGACAAATCTTAATACCATATTGAGTTGTAAGTCTACTCTGAGTTTAATAATAAGTATCTAAAAACATATTTTGTGGAATAAAAATTTATAAAATGTCGCTTCCTACACAGTTTGAAAACAATACATACATCAGGAAATAAAATTTGTGAACTTGAGTCTTTTATAAAAATCCCTAAACTTTTCTCATTTATTTTAACTTGTTAAAAATTGTTATTCGACCTTGTTGGAACCGTAAAAGCGACACTTTTCTCAAACCTACACTAATTTTGGAATAAATTCATCGGTTTTTTTCTAAAATATACTTCTGTATTTTAAATATTGCTGCTAATTTTTCGTCAAAGATTGCTCACGACAAGAGAGGCGTAACTTAAAAAAGGTGGGTTTTTGTACTGAAAAATTTAGTATGTGAAGAGTAATTTGCGAGGAAGAGTGTAGAGGGGTAGGGTATAACGCGGTAACGTGTCATATAGCGTTGATGAGGTGAAGTCTATATGCGCAGCATATGCAGTTTGGCCCTGCATGCTCTACACGTACCCTACCCTCTCTGCATAACATACGAAACTGCGAAGTAGAAATATTACAGGACCTTGGTGAGATCAAAAAGTAAGTTATGTTTAGAAATAAAATTTTACAATTTACATTCTACATCACGTTTTTTTTACCTTAACTGCCCATCGCCTATGGCCTAAGGCCTGTGTGGTGAGTTAGACAGCGAGGTACCGAAGCAGTATTAGTCACATAGGCTAGCCAGAGGTGACCGCTCATGATCTGACAGAATCGACGTTCGCTGGGATCGATCCTGCAGACTTTGACTTATTGGGCGAAAGCGTTACCCCTGAGCTACCGTACCAGATTAGTAAAATACCCTCATCGCAGCAGACCTGCGTACTCAGCCAATTTCCAAATCAACAACAATATATAACAGACTCGATCAATATTCGAATTAAATAAAAGACTTTGCCTATTCTTCAAAAGTTTAACATGGTAAAGAGTATACAGATTTGCTGCTGCGAAGAACGCTGAAAGTAGGCAGTTTTACAAAAAAATAGCTATATTTTGACCATGTGCAAAGTTTTATAAATATCTGTTCATAAATATATAGGTACGCCTATTCTTTATAATATTAACATGGGAAAGAGTATGCAGGTTAGCTGCCATAATAAACACATAAACCATGATTTTTAAGCATACATGTATGGATCTCAACTACATGAAGCTATATATGTAGTTTCATTTAAAAATATTGATTGATAAGTAACATATTAATTTTTCTTTTTCTTTTTCTAGGCACCTAAAGACGAAAAAATAACATGGTCTGGGGCTTAACTATTACCATGAGACCTACGGTAATAGCTTCTTCCCTAAGGGAAATTCGCTAAAAGAATACCAAGAAATAAAGGCAACGCACAAAATACCAGACTGTGAAATCTGATCAGATCAACAGATTTTTTTCATCTTTTGTGATAAAATTCCCAAAACATTGTGAAACTTAAGTTTTACCAGTTTGGAAAATGCCATCATTAATAATCTAAATAATATAACCCACTACTACCAACAACAAATTTCAAACATAGAGGAAAATTGTTCTTTTTTTTAATAGTACAATAATTTTGGATTTCATGAAACAGGAAATAAAATTAACACTAATAAGAGCTGTAAGTTTTTAAAACAGCACTGTTATAAAATCCAAAGTCATCAAGTACAAACTGTAATTGTTTTTGCGTCAGCGAAATTAAATGGGCTGAAAATGGCAATAAAAATCTATGACTCACATTTTAAAACCAACATAAAGTACCTTAAAATAACCTAAAATGTATAAAATATTAGTTATAGAATAAATTTGAATATTATGTTATTATTTTTTGAAACTTTCACTCACGAAGAAAATCATTTTTAGATCTTGTTATACCGCTGTGTTTATTAAACCAATAACTATGTCTAGCACTTATTAGCGAATTTCCCATAGGGAAGTAGCTATTACCGTAGGTCTCATGGCAAGAGTTAAGCCCGAGACCATGTTATTTTTTCTTCTTTAGGTGCCCAGAGACCAAAAACAATAGTCGTTAAAATTTATATATATATATATATATATATATATATATGTATATATGTATATATATATGTGTCTGTGAACACGATAACTCTCGTAAAAATGGTCCGATCGAAACCAAATTTGGTAGAGACGTGTATTCCTACAAATGCTCGGACGAGTTCGTAAACCAGACATATCGGTCAATGGGAACGGGTAGTTTGGGGGGGTTTTGTACCCCAAAATGGGGTTTTTTGCGTTTTTCACATGTAATTTTCAAAAATTTCTAATTTTATATTTCACCATTGGAATCAGCTTAAAAAACTACACAATTTAGTTCCTTAAAGTTTTTCTCTATCTTCAACGGTTACCGAGATATAAAAAAATCTAAACACAGTACGTTGTATTTTGGGCTCCAATGTTAATCTTAAGGAGGATTAGGAAAAATTAATTTTTCACTTATTATCTAATATTTTTGGATGAAACTTGATATTTAGCTTCATATGGTTGAGATCTATCCATTTATGCTTAAAAATCATAGCTTATGTGTTTATCATGGCAGCAAACCTACATACTCTTTTCCCATGTTAATCATATGGAGATTAGGCAAACTCCTTTATTTATGGACAGATGTTGATGAAAGTTGGTATTAATGTTAAAAATAAAATTTTTGATGGTATAAATGGCTACTTTCAGTGTTCCTCACAGCAGCAAACCTACTCACTCTTTCCCATTTTAATCTTATGGAGAATAGGCAAATAATTCTTATGTTTATCGACAGATTTTGACCAAACTTGTCATATATTATTATTATTATATTATTGATTTGGAAATTCGCTGAGTACGCAGGTCTGCTGCGACGGGGGTATTACCCATGCTGTACTCTTTGATCAGCCTATGAAGTAAAGATTATATTTACTTTTACAGTTTTGGATCATATGAAAGGGACCTTGCCGTGCTCCATCAACCTCTATATATAACAGACTTCATTTCCTGATATCGACCGTAAAAAAGTAATCACTTCGCGATCGTATTTATTAATGGTTTACTAAGATGCACACTTCATGTCGTGAGCGATATTTTTGGTCGACGTCTCGAAACGGTCGATTATCGGTTCAGATTTTAATGCAACAGGAAATTCCGCCCCGGCGCTTGGGAAATAACTGTCAAAGTTAGGGAAAAGAGCGTTGCAGAGGTTAAGAAAAATCCTTTTTCAAACGCATTATTTATACTAGCAATACGTAGGAAAATCGTACTTATACCGACTTGTCGTGTTTCAATTAAAAATTTTTCATTTATTTGAAATCCATTGTTGGTGATGGTGGATTTATGTTAATAAGCTTTTTATCACGGACATATTCCATCAGGATTAAGCCGGTATAAAGTTAAAAACAAAAAACTTACAATAATACCATTCACTATCAATTACGTACACAAGAAACAAAACACGTCCACACGACACGAAGACTCAAAGACAACGAATAAGTGTCTTTAATTTTTTTGTTTTTGGCTTTAACCGGCTTAGTAAGGATTATGCACTTACAGTATGATTATGTAATAGCGTTGTGCTTTAGGTACTAGCTCGCTTGAGTACGGGATCCGTTTCTAGATCCCGAAACGTCGTGAAAATTTGTTTTACTTACAATCGTATCGTAAAATGTCCGTAATAAAAATCCAATTGACATTTTGATTTAACTTGAGTTCAAATATTAATCCATGTTTAAATATTTTAATAAGATCAAAACACATTCCAATGGTACAATTATCACAATAAAGTCAAAAAAAAAAAATTACAATTCATCACTTAATCAAATAAAAAATAAAAAACAATATGTACAGTTATTAAAATTATTACGGTATAAAACAGGATTCAAATGTTTTAGCATTGTTAGGTCTAAATGTCATTGGATTTTATCATAGATGATTTTGAATTACTTTTATTTTAATTCTCATTCGGTAGTTTTAAAAATAGCTTATTTCATCCGTGTTAGATTTGAAAAAGACTAAAAATTTTTTCGTTTAAAAAATGTCTACATGAGTATATATGATTAATCTAAAAGATCAAAATCTTTTTTACTGACAATGTTGATTTAATTTTTTAATTTTTCACATCAGTGATTTTGTTAACAAATACAATTATACAATTTGAAGTCTTAGTAAAATTTTAGTTTGTACGTATAAAATTCGCTCACGTATTCTAAGTTGTAGAATAAAAAATGTCATAATTTGTTATATGTCTTGAAAATGTAATACTTTTTTAGTTTTCTTTTTTAATATTTATCGCATTTGTTGTTATTTTCATAAAAGCTTAATGTTTTTCATTTCGTAAACAGATGCTATGTGTTGTTCATAAAAATGTTAATTGTTTGTTATCAAACAATCGTTAATGTTTTCACTAAAATGCACATTGTGTTGACAAAAGACTGCTTATATTTGTTGTTCATGTATTATAAATCGCTTACATTGTGTTGTTCATTTCGTAAAAGACTCGTTAAAGTTTTCATTGTAAAAGACTTTTACATTGTTTGTTCATGAATATTTAGACTTTCATTGTGTTGTTCATTTCGTTTTCAGTTAATTGTTTCATTTCGTAATTTCAGACTCGCTTACATTGTGTTGTTCATTTCGTAATATTCAGACTGATATTGTGTTGTTCATTTCGTAATATTCAGACTCGCTTACATTGTGTTGTTCATTTCGTAATATTCAGACTCGCTTACATTGTGTTGTTCATTTCGTAATATTCAGACTCGCTTACATTGTGTTGTTCATTTCGTAATATTCAGACTCGCTTACATTGTGTTGTTCATTTCGTAATATTCAGACTCGCTTACATTGTGTTGTTCATTTCGTAATATTCAGACTCGCTTACATTGTGTTGTTCATTTCGTAATATTCAGACTCGCTTACATTGTGTTGTTCATTTCGTAATATTCAGACTCGCTTACATTGTGTTGTTCATTTCGTAATATTCAGACTCGCTTACATTGTGTTGTTCATTTCGTAATATTCAGACTCGCTTACATTGTGTTGTTCATTTCGTAATATTCAGACTCGCTTACATTGTGTTGTTCATTTCGTAATATTCAGACTCGCTTACATTGTGTTGTTCATTTCGTAATATTCAGACTCGCTTACATTGTGTTGTTTAACGACTAATTTATGTTCACCGTTGTAAGTTTAGTTTCGAAAATTTGCTCATGTCTTACATATTGACGGTGGACAAGATATGGTACCGTTGGAGTGTTATTTGAATATTAGAAGCGTCCGAATCAGGTGAACATGATGTTGCGAAGTTACGGTCGGTCTCTATCCTAGGGTCGTGGTACGTGTGCTTTATCACGTATTAATTTTAAATTATCTTTTTCCGTCCTTAAAAGGTAAATTGGATCTGTAACAAGTATTTATTTATAATGATGTATTTTCCGTATAGATTGGATTCAGTGTAATTAATTTAATTTTATCTGATAGCTAAGGATAAGTTTATGCAAGGTAACGTAACGGGGGTAGAACGTAATCATTTATATCTTAACAATCCCAGTTCAGTAAATACACAGCATTAAAAAGAAAAACGAGATTTTTTAAAATTTTTAATTTCACAAACAAGAAATTACTGAACGGATAAGTCTAAAACTTAAAGAGTATTGTTGAAATACATTTTACTGTGGAATCGCCAAGATACAATACCAAAGATATCACTTTAAAAATACACATCTGGAGAAGAGTTTAAGCCTATTGATTTGATATACCAGGGCTTGGAAACACGGTTTAAAAAGACCAGCTGGTTTAAAAAAGACCGGCTGTAAGGCTACAGCTAGATTGTTGTTTCTAAATACGGCGGAGAATTCTATAGGCGCGTCACCACCAAAGTAAATGGTTAATGCTTATTTCCGGAGCTATACGTGTACGGCAAGCGAGATCCGTTCCCGGGGACACGGCCTAGCAGTGGTAGCTCACAACTCGCTTGGCCTCAAACATAGGCACAGAGTGACACACCAATATGTATGGCAAGCGAGATCCGTTCCCGGGTACCAGGCCGAGCAGTGGAAGCTCACAACTCGCTTGGCCTCAAACATAGACCCTGAGTGATACACCATTATGAGCGGTAAGCGAGATACGTTCCTGGGGACCAGGCCGAGCAGTGGAAGCTCACAACTCGCTTGGCCTCAAACATAGACCCTGAGTGATACACCATTATGAGCGGTAAGCGAGATACGTTCCTGGGGACCAGGCCGAGCAGTGGAAGCTCACAACTCGCTTGGCCTCAAACATAGACCCTGAGTGATACACCATTATGAGCGGTAAGCGAGATACGTTCCTGGGGACCAGGCCGAGCAGTGGAAGCTCACAACTCGCTTTGCCTCAAACATAGACACGGAGTGACACACCAATATGTATGGCAAGCGAGATCCGTTCCCGCGGACCAGGCCTAGCAGTGGAAGCTCACAACTCGCTTGGCCTCAAACATAGGCACAGAGTGACATACCAATATGTATGGCAAGCGAGATCCGTTCCCGGGGACCAGGCCTAGCAGTGGAAGCTCACAACTCGCTTGGCCTCAAACATAGACACAGAATGATAAACCATTATATGCGGCAAGCGAGATCTTGTCGCACACAATAACTGAAGTGCACAAAGTTGTTGATAATTTTTTTGTATACTCAGATTGTTCATTATAAATAAGTTACTTTAAAATTTTGTTCCTTGTTTATGTATTATCCCCACCCATGTTTGTTACCGGTGTGTTGTTGTCTGTATTTGTTCTCGTGTTTGTTTTTTACTTTGTTTTTATGCTACTTCTTTTGTTTTGGTTCTTAAACCTTTTATGTTACTCATGTTGTAATTTTAAGCTGTCTTCAATCCATGACAGTTTTTGTTTTTCTCGAATATTAGTGAATGTGCTAAGACTGATTTACGAAGATTATTACTTCTTTGTTTATCATTATGAATAAAATATAACACACACTCACACGTTTTCGTATTTAAATCTCTGTAAGACATGCTATTGAAATTGCTTCGGTGTGGCTGGTCTGGCATATGAACGAAGTGGTATTTCTTCATGAAGAGGCCTACATTTAGTGGAGTGGCAAAGACTACGTAATGAAGACAGTTTTAATGACCTTATAAAGTCTCTTTTCCGAATACGTTTTTTTGAGTAATTTAAAAATAATTAGCTATGGATAAATTTTAATGTTCTTCCTTTTGTGTTCCAGGTATGTAAACATTTTAACGAGGCACTCTTGCGGTAAGTTAGATAACATATAATGTAATACGCTTTTGGTGCAAGATTGCATATCTGTAAGTAGAAGAAAATCTTCAAGTCGGAGTCACGTGTCTAAAAGGTTAAAGAATATAACCTTTCCTAACCCCCCAACCGCCTCATTTACCTAATCTAATCACCACCTAGCTTTACCTAACCTTACCCTAAAGGATACGAGGTCAAGTTAAGTACGAGAAATGAGTTGAATTTTCAAGTTAGAAACGCTCGTAACAATGGAAAAATAATTCGATCATATGTAATGAGAAAATAATCGTAAGTCTTATCAGCCTTTATATTTTATGTTTTCCTAGATTACCACTATTTTTTTTTAATTTAATACCTTCGTCCCGCAATTTAATGACCTTTGCGGGACTATTTTTTTGAGATATTTACACTGCTTCCTTTAAAATTGTAATATTTAAAGGTAATAAATGATTTTTGATTTGATTTGGTCATGGCCAGTAACACTGTTACAAAATTAACATTGTTCTTTTGGGACCAAAATCCAATATGGCGACAATGTTGAAAACTCTTAATAACGTTTTATTGAGTCGCAATAATTTACAATAACATAGAGTGATATTTGTGAGCCTTGATTATTTGGCGGAGATTGGGCTGACTGAGCCCCTTGGGCAAGTTGGGGGGATGGAAACACATAGGAAAGTTTCTCGATCAACTAGTCAATGGTCTGGAAACCGCTTCGCTCTCCGAGCTCCTCGTTATGATAAGATAGTGATAAGATACTTGAATTTAAAGTTCCTAATTCAAACAATAACTGCCACCGGGAAAATAAAGGAAGACGGAGCTCCCAAATTAGCGAATATTCCTCACAGTGTGCATTGTTTGCTGTTGCTCACGGGCGTCCCGCAGGGAAGCACCCTAGGACCCGAAACTTCCAGTGTTAACCTTTCCGCCACAATAAAGGTTGTTTGCACGGATTACGCCTTTCCTTTTACTTTGAGAATAAAGACTTTCCACAAACAACTATCCCTAAGGAATTTGTAAGCTGCATATGCACTATTATGTAAAAAATAAGTACCATTGTAATTTATAATGTCCTCTTTGCGATGATATTCGTCGTATTTTTGGTTTTTAGCAAATTTCCTGAATTTAAGGAAATAAACTACGGTCGTAAGTGGAAGTCAGACTTAAGTCGGTTAATAAATGTATGCTGAAAATGATATCTTTTATTCCTGAGTAAGTGGCAGCAAACCCAGTTTTCCCAATGCCATTCTTATAATGAACTAGTTAATTGATATAGCTTCCTTGGTTGGTTTAACCTTTTTTAGAGAATAGTTTGTATTATGACTAGTAATTCCTAAATTCGCTTATAATGCAGATCTGCTACAACAAGTGTTCATTTTAGTAACTGTCCTCTTTTTTCTATGTAGGATCTAGATAAACAGTTCTAACTTTCATAACTTATTATATTAACCTATTAATTCCAACTTATTACTGTACCGAGTGTCCAGCCTAAGGGGTTTTAATAACTTACTTTTTACTTTGTGTCTAACCTCTTACGGTAAACCTTTTACGGGAGACTTCATTTATTTTTTCATGCTGCTTTTAGGCATTTAAATTTTCGGAATTTTCCGCCATTTTCCCAATTCCCGAGCATTTTTTATGGAACACCCTGTAATTTATTATGTTTTTAGATATAAATGTGTTTAAAAGAGTGTTTATCCATGGTAATTTTTCCCTTAAACATGACCAATCATGCTTTAAAGCATTTTGAGATTCGATTTCACTGTGACAAGTGGCCAGTATGCAATTTCCATTGTTGCACAGCTGTGACTTTCTACCTCTTTAATTCTTTAGCACAATTAAATTTTAAACATGGTCTAGAGCCTGATTGGTTAGACTTAGTAAAATATACCAAGAATAAAAACGTTTTTAATCGTGTTTTCTAAAAAAATTATAAAATAAAGGGTGTTCCATGATAAAAAGAAACAAAAGATGTCCGCCATCTTGGGAAATTTGTGGGGAATTTCGAAAATTTAAATACTTGCCTAAAAGCAGCATGGAAAAATAAGTGTGGTCCCCGTTCTCTATTGTAAAACTTTAGAACGTGAGCAGGTATGTAACGTAAAAGAAACACGGTTCAAGCGCTGGTAAGTGATTGTTTTTTGCAGTAGGTTGAGTCGTGTTGGCGGAGTCCGGGTTCCGGACGTATGGTGGCGTTTCGTGACGAGCGGTTCAGTTACCCTGGCGGTGACGGACGTCGGACGTTGCCGCCAGAACGCGAACCGGAGAAATTAAACCGGTGAAAGCCAACGGGCTCAATCTACTCCCGCACGGCTCCCGAGCACCTCTCCGACGTCACGGCCAGCCTGGCTGAGCACAGTGATAGCACTGGTTCAGGGTTCACACAACACGGTCTACCTTGAAAAAAAAAGAAATTTGACCTTCTCATTGCAACCTGTTGGTACTCAGGTCGAGGGTTCCTCATCGTGATAGGTGAGCCTGGTCGGTGGTGTAGTGTTCTCGACATTAACGTCCGCCTACTGAAAAAAAAAGAGAATCTAAACCATTCGAATTTAGCAGTGGTTCGGACTCCAGCTGTAGCCCTAGGGTGGTTGTAGTGTTCTCTTGTGTGGTTAACGTCCGCACTACTGAATACTACGTTGCGCAAAATTAGACCAGTTCGTATTTAGCAGTGGTTACTCCACGTTTAACTGTAGATTAGTCGGTGGTTGTAGTGTTCTCTTGTGTGGATTAACGTCCGCACTACTGAATACTACGTTAATCCGCAAACAAAGAACATCCTCACAATTGGACCAGTTCGTAATTTAGAGCCAGTGGTTCGGACTTCACTTTTAATTGTAGAACCCTTAGTCGGTGGTTGTAGTGTTCTCTTGTGTGGATTAACGTCCGCACTACTGAATACTACGTTAATCCGCAAAGACCATCCTCACAATTAGACCAGTTCGTAATTTAGAGGCAGTGGTTCGGACTCCACGTTTAACTGTAGAACCCCGAGTCGGTGGTTGTAGTGTTCTCTTGTGTGGATTAACGTCCGCACTACTGAATACTACGTTAATCCGCAAAGACCATCCTCACAATTAGACCAGTTCGTAATTTAGAGGCAGTGGTTCGGACTCCACGTTTAATTGTAGAACCCTTAGTCGGTGGTTGTAGTGTTCTCTTGTGTGGATTAACGTCCGCACTACTGAATACTACGTTAATCCGCAAAGACCATCCTCACAATTTGAACAGTTCGTAATTTAGAGGCAGTGGTTCGGACTCCACGATTAAATGTAGAACCCTTAGATATGCCATTGACTGTTTGGCTATAAATTAACAGTTATGTCTAGGAACATGTGACACTTAGTCAGTAACAAGACTACAAGATCGTGCCACAATCATCTTATCCTCATTTTACTCATATGTGGCTTAAAATATCTACCTGGGTAGGTTGCCATTTCAAATGCTAATTCAATCTAATGTTCCTTTTCTTTCGAGGGGAAATGCTATCATGCGCCTTTAGGGTGGAAAACAGGACACTCCACGGTGTGGGACGTGCTAAAACTTCCCACATCAGACTGATTCTCACCTTGGAGGGAAATGGCCTCGTACGTGAAGCAAAAAAGGCTACAGCTTCTTCTTGTTCACTTTCTCCTGAGGGAAGATCAAAGATACTCATGATCTGCATCACTGTACACCGTGCTGGATATTATCTTTCTGGAATGGCATCTATCCCATATTTTAAACCATGTATTAATGAGGAATGTGTGTAAGATGAATGTAGCGTGATCTAACTAAGCTGACATGTTCCTTAGAAATGACTGTTAATTAATAGCCCAACAGACAATATAGCCAATACAGCCAGTTCAACGTGAGGTCCGAACCACAATTTTCCCTTTGAGCTACGAACTGGTTTAGTTATGACAAGGGTCTTTGTGGATAACCGTATTATTAAATATTCAATTTTAATTTTGCGTGAAAATATATTGGTTTTAAATCTAAGGTTTTCACTGATATTAGGGAATCGGAACCATAAATATAAAGAACTGTGATGTCATATTTTTTTAATAAAACAAGTTTATATACCTTTCAGTAAAAAGTTCTTAAATCGTTTGTTGCTTACTCCATCTTCAGGGCCAAAAATGAAATTACAACTGATCTAAAGAATATACTTTTTTTAACATAGTCTTTGTGACGAGTGGGCGTTTTTTGACAGCTTTTAACTTTTTTGTTTTCAACTTTATACCGGATTATGGTTAATCGTGTTATGGTTTAGGTACAAGCTCCCTGAGGACGAGATCACATTCCAGATCCCGAAACGTCGTGAACATTTTTTTAATTTAAAATCGTGATGGGAAACGCCTGTAAGAAAATTCTAAATAGACTGAAATCAGTATTTTAAGATTGAAGAAATTGTTCAGTGTTCTCTACACGCTACACAGGTGAATGATGGCGGACTGATTCAATTCCCCATTCTGGCCGGTCGGCCTCGTCGGTTCTAAGCTCCACGTGAAATATCGACATCTTTAAGTGGGAAGGAAGTTATGTCCGGACGGACGGACGGCCGGACGGCGCGCGGCGGTCTGATAAGTGCACAAAGGCTTGTGTGCTGTCTGATCCTACAATGGTCAATTCGCTTTGAACCCGAACTATTATAACATATCACTACTTTGTACAGTAAAAGATTAATGAATATCAGTGACGCTATATCATTTTAGTAAATTCCCCATAGGAAAGAAGCCATTACCGTAGATCTCATGGCAAGACCTAAGCCCGGGACCATGTTACTTTTTCGTTTTGATGTGCCTCCATCCGGGGTGGTAGTGTATTAAAAAATTGGTGTTTTTGTGTGTTTTATCTTGTAATTTTGCTCATATTTATCGTTATATTTTACACTTTTTCTTTTACCTTTAGGACCACCTGAATACTGCACAATTCAGTATTTTAAAGTTTAGCTCTATCTCGAATGGTTAGCAGATATTGAAAAAACTAAACACAGTACGTTGTATTTTGGAGCTCCAGTGTTGATCTTATGAAGGATAAGGAAAAATTAGTATTTCACATATTAACATAGTGTATATTTTTGGATTAACCTTGGTATTTAGTTTCATGTGGTTAGGGATCCATCCTTTTAGTCCTAAAAATAATAGTTTATATGTTTAGCATTGCAGCTAACCTGGATATTCTTTCGCATTTTAATTAATCATACAGGGAATAGGGAAACTCCTTTGTTTGAGTACAGATGTTGATAAAACTTTGTATAGCCTTCGGTAAAAATAAAAATTATTTCTGGTAAAATGCCTTTCAGTGTTTCTCACAGCGGCAAACCTGCATACTCTTTCCCGTGTTACTATTGGTTTCTAGAAACCAAAAATGTATATTTCATGGATTTACTGATAATACTTATTTAAGATGGATTTGCATTCCACATTTGGAAGAAATTGATTTTAGCTATTCTCCTTAAGATTAACATTGTACAATGTACTGTGTTTACGATTTTAAATATCTCAGTTACCAATTGACCTAGAGTCATAATTCAAGATACTGAATTGTGTGTTTTAGTTGAATACAATATTTTAAAGAAAAATTAGATTTTTAAAAAAATTATACATAGTATAAATAAATTGTAAATCCCATTTTGGGTACAATACTCCTCCAAGTGTACACAACGAACTGGTCCAAGATATTACAGAAAAGTAAAATTCCACCGAATTTTATAATAATCAGACAATAATTGTGGCTGTTATCGTGACGTCACATATATGCTTATACAGGGTGTTCATTAAAGTCGGGGACAAACTTCGAGCGATGATAGTACCCTTCAAAATAAACAAAAAATGTCCAATAAACATAATATGTCGAAAATTCTTCGTTTAGCCGCTAACCGCCATTTTGTATGTTTTACAAAAAATGATATAGCTCAAGAACTACTTAAGCTGCAGCAACCAAACCTTTCACACACATTTATTGGCCGAAGAGAAGAATATTCCTAAAGTATCATCTAGTTTGCTTTTATACTGTATTTTCAAAATGACGGTGGTTAAAAATCTTTTAATTTAAATAACGGATTTGAACGGATTTCGTTTAACATAGTAAGGTTATATTTTAAATTAAAATTACATTTTTTTATTTCTTGTAAAAGTTTTATAAAGTTAATGGTTTCTTTGTTATTTAAGTTAAAATATGTTTACCGCCGCCATTTTCAAACTATTAAAGCAAACTAAATGAAACTTTAAGAATATGTTTAACTCTAACCAATACAAATGTGTGCAAAGTTTGGTTTCTTTTGCTTAAATAGTTCTTGATATATAAAGATTTTGTAACAAATACAAAATGGCGGCTAGCGGCTAAACGGAATATATTTCGACATATGTTTATAGGATATTTTTTGTTTATTTTGATGAGTACTATCATCCCTTGAAGTTTGTCCCCGACTTTATTGAACACCCTGTATATATATGACGATAGTCCCGGACTTATTCACCAAGCATATCGCCATGTGGGTCGTTTGAATAGTTCACTTTTCTATATGCAATTAGCTAATAAATGGTAAAGTCCAGCACAGTGTACAGCTTCCATAAATAACCGTTCAATTTAATTTGCACAGATCTTCGGAAAAAATTTATTTAATCGAGAAGTATGCAAGAGGCAACCGCACAGAGGTATTTAATTAATTAATTATGCTGATATGAAATTGAGCCCCAGGCGAACGAACAAACAAATGAATTATGGCGCAACTCCCGCCCTTAGTTAATATAGCTAATGAATACTTAAGGGCCATAAATCGACTTTCTCCGTGTGTAAGAATGTAATTAAATAGTTCAGTACTGCAATACTGGCGGTGGAAATCTGTTTCAGTTTTTACTTTATCCCAACTACACGATGGTGTGAGAGAAAAGTATTGTTTTAGTACAATTTTTTTTAACTATTAATCTCTCGAGTATTGATTTAATATTCAAAATGTTTCTAAATAAGTAAATAACCGAGCAAATGAAGTGAAGGAAATGTAAAGTACAAACTGGGCGAATTTTTTTGAAAATTATTTAACTCTGAAATAAAACGTATTAGACTATTCAATTTTATGTTTAGTTTTCACCTAGTAACAAGATTAACCTTAAAGGTCTGACTTACTGGCGAAATATTTCATTTTAGGCCCAAACGGACCGTCGAAATCACCATAAGGACGTCGCCACCATCCCATCGACTGGCGACGTCCTGTAATCCAGCTACTTGGAGGTCACGAATTGTGGATAGTTGTGAGCGATGGTCGGTGGATGTAGTGTTCTCTTGTGTGGATTAACGTCCGCACTATTGAATACTACGTTAATCCGCAAAGATTATCCTCGTGATTAGACCAGTTCGTAACTCAGAAGCCGTGGATTCCTAGTTAAACTGTAGGTCCAGTGGTTGGGCTATTAATTAATAGTTCTGTCTAAGGAACATGTCAGCCCAGTCAGTAACTAGACTACAAGATCATGCCACAATCATCTTACACTCAATCCTCATTCATACTTGGCTTAAAATACCTACATTGTAGTATGGTTGCCATTTCAATGATCTAATCTAATCTAATCTAAGAATAATTTCAACTTTAATACAGCAAGTGTCAAATTAAAGATTAAATTGTTATCTAAGGTACAGTTATTATTTTTTTAAATTTATTTTCCTGAAAAATAGGCTATATCTACGATAAAATTATAGTATATATGTATGATTAACATGGGAAAAGAATATGCAGGTTAGCTGCTATGAAAAACTGCTTCTTCCTTTTCAGGACAGATGTTCATGAAACTTGGTATAAATGGTCAAACTAAAAAAATTTTATGGTAGAAATGCTTACTTACAGTGTTCCTCACAGCAGCAAACCTGCATACTCTTTCCCGTGTTAATTGCATGGAGAACAGACAAACTCTCATATTATTCGACAGATAATAAAAATTGTCATATATTATTGATTTGGAAATTCTTTGAGCACGCAGGTCTGCTGCGACGCGGGTATTTATGTCCGTATCGTTCAGCCTTAGAAAAATATTGTTCAATAAATCCGTAGAACATTATTTTTATACGGTAGTGTGTGTCGAGCGTTGCAGTTTGGTTGTAACTCAGGAACACGTAGTAAATACCCAATAAATTTGACCATTTATTCTTTCTCCTGCTCATTTATTATGTGGTCCTGTAAATAATACGATACAATTCTCCGTTACGCACCTTTCCCTTTGTACTGTCTTTAGCTACTCCAAATGTAGAGGGTTCAAATATAGACCGAAGTCGCTTCTTCAGACGCTGTACAGTCGTTCGTTTCATATTCGTTTACAAAGGAGAACCGCCATCATCGTTTTAGAATTTAAATGTTTGTTTAATCGTTCAAATAGCTCAGACTTTAGCATTTAAGTTGTAACAAAAATCGTCTCCGTTTGTAGATTTGCCATAGACTTATTTATTTTTAATTTCCATAGAAGTTATTATAAGGTTGACATGAACAAAAGCTGTTTACACCAATATTTTCTTCTTTAGGTATTGTGGTCCAAAAATCGTTTATTATATTTAGATTATATATATTTTATATGTGTGTACATAGTGTGTGTTTTCCATTTACACGAAACTCTCGTAAAAATGGACCGATCGAATTTTGTTACGAATAAAAACTTATGAACAGTTTTAATTACCCAAAATTTTTTTTTGATTAAAATTTTTAAGATATAAAAAATATTTCACCATTGAATTTTAAAAAATTTATAGTTTTTTTTCATCTCAATTTAAGAAAAACAAATTTGTGTATTGTAGTGAAAATTTATTTATATATTTATATTTTATCTTTTTATTCTTTTGTTTTAAAGATATCATGTTAAAATATTTTTAAATTAACTTTTTTATTTTATATAATACATACTGTAGTTTATATACATAAAAGTATGAATTATTGTATAAATTATGAATTGATTAATTTTATTAAACAACTTTCAGCGTTTTAAAAAATATATTATTTATTGTATCAAGTAGAATTAATAATTTTACTATTTATTAACAAACTATTAATTAAATTAAAGTTATTATAATTATATTGCTAGATTTGTTGTTACGTTCAAATATATAAAATTATAAGATAATAAAATACAACAATGTAACAAAATTGATATCAATATTAGTGGGATACTGATAATTGTTTAGTATAGTGATTATTTAGGAAATGTAAGTTATGCAAATGTGCGCTTTCTTAAATTAAAAAAGGAATAATTTTATTCCCAACCAGGATAACGGTTCATTTTGCGTAGTATAGACTCGCTTAGATCTATTAAAATCCTAGAAAATAAAACTAAAATTTTTAAATTTTGTGGAAGCATTTTTAAAACATCTGATGAATCTTGAATTTTTTCGAGGATGGCGTTATATTGAAAGGAATAACTTCCTTTTTAAGCTATTTTACTTTTCTCTATAGGAAGTAGCTTAGGTCATGAATATGTCTAAAAGAAATCTTTTCAATTGCTCTAAACATCTGTTCTAGTAAGTAACCATACGGGTGTCACTTCCGTTACAATTTTCGCGTGACGCGAATTGCTAACATCCCCACCCCAGAGTTTGACAAATCCATGACGTAAAAGAGATTAAAATGTGTAACACCGATTGAACATGGGTTAAATGTCCAACGCTGCAATTTCAGGGAAGTCCGTTTGAGGTTACGCAGTGTTTTAATTGAAAGGTCAGTTAAATGTCAAAATTATTTTGGGATAGTAATATTATTCTACCTCTGAACTTTTTAGTGGTTCAGTTTACTATGGAAATATGCATATATTCCTGTATTTCACGTTATTACAATTCTTTATTGAAGGTTTATCTTTTTTAAGAAAAATAATAAAAAAAGTCATTGATGAATTAAAAAAAGTTCATTAAAACATAAACCATAGTAATTAATATTATTCCTAAAACAAGGGAAATTCGCTGAGTACGCAGATTTGCTGCAACTAGTTAAGTGTAACGGGGCCGACGTGATATTCGCGTTCTAAAAATACTTAATTGAAGGTTTATCTTTTTTAAGTAAAATAATAAAAAAGTCATTGTTGAATTAAAAAGTGCATTAAAACATAAACCATAGTAATTAATATTATTCCTAAAACAAGGGAAATTCGCTGAGTACGCAGATTTGCTGCAACTAGTTAAGTGTAACGGGGCCGACGTGACGAGCATCTCAAAAGCGATCGATTGACCTACGTGAAACGAGCATCCAAGTCAGAAGTTTCTCAAGCGTTTGTCAAGTTTTTGATTTGTTTTCTCTATAACATCTTTGCTGATTTCTAAACGCTTAATTGTCACTGATTCGACCCACTTCTTTGTTCTGCTATGTGTCCTCCACATTATATTCTTTTTACGATCAATTCAATGACACGGAATCGTTATATTTTATGATGGCGTTGGTTATTAATCATCCAATATCTCCTCCGATTATTTTTGTAATGTATGTTATTAGGTAATCACTTGAAAACGGGCGGAGTTTCTCCACCTCCAGAAACGTCGTACAGTTAAAAAAACACAGACGCTTTGGAGAACTTCAATAAAATATATTGAATAATAATAACGATAATAATTACGCCTTGAAAACTGTTAGCTAGCTTTATCACTTCACTATTCATTTAATCTTTTACAAAACTACGGGGTTTGTAGTTGAATATATATTTTCGGGAATATACTAAAATATGTACACAGTTGAATTGATTTTAGATTTAGAGCGCTCAGATCAAAGTTGGAATGACGAGAACGATTTTAAAAACAACGTTGGTGGCTGGGCTAGTTTTGGTGAACCACTAATTTGAGCGCATCGTTGGCTTATAAAAGGTGTGTGTGGTATTTCGTTCGTTTATTTATAGGCCAGGCATTTAGAAAGGACCTTAGGACAGGGTAGCTCGTCTATGTTGAGCTGTGTCGAGGGTATATCGCCAGACTATGCAGTAGAGTGGATGGTAGGCTAGAGTAGTTCAATAAAGGTGAGCTGTGTCGTGGGTATACAGACCATGCAGGCAGAGTGGATGGTAGGCTAGAGTAGTTCAATAAAGGTGAGCTGTGTCGTGGGTATACAGACCATGCAGGCAGAGTGGATGGTAGGCTAGAGTAGTTCAATAAAGGTGAGCTGTGTCGTGGGTATACAGACCATGCAGGCAGAGTGGATGGTAGGCTAGAGTAGTTCAATAAAGGTGAGCTGTGTCGTGGGTATACAGACCATGCAGGCAGAGTGGATGGTAGGCTAGAGTAGTTCAATAAAGGTGAGCTGTGTCGTGGGTATACAGACCATGCAGGCAGAGTGGATGGTAGGCTAGAGTAGTTCAATAAAGGTGAGCTGTGTCGTGGGTATACAGACCATGCAGGCAGAGTGGATGGTAGGCTAGAGTAGTTCAATAAAGGTGAGCTGTGTCGTGGGTATACAGACCATGCAGGCAGAGTGGATGGTAGGCTAGAGTAGTTCAATAAAGGTGAGCTGTGTCGTGGGTATACAGACCATGCAGGCAGAGTGGATGGTAGGCTAGAGTAGTTCAATAAAGGTGAGCTGTGTCGTGGGTATACAGACCATGCAGGCAGAGTGGATGGTAGGCTAGAGTAGTTCAATAAAGGTGAGCTGTGTCGTGGGTATACAGACCATGCAGGCAGAGTGGATGGTAGGCTAGAGTAGTTCAATAAAGGTGAGCTGTGTCGTGGGTATACAGACCATGCAGGCAGAGTGGATGGTAGGCTAGAGTAGTTCAATAAAGGTGAGCTGTGTCGTGGGTATACAGACCATGCAGGCAGAGTGGATGGGAGGCTAGAGTAGTTCAATAAAGGTGAGCTGTGTCGTTGGTATACAGACCATGCAGGCAGAGTGGATGGTAGGCTAGAGTAGTTCAATAAAGGTGAGCTGTGTCGTTGGTATACAGACCATGCAGGCAGAGTGGATGGTAGGCTAGAGTAGTTCAATAAAGGTGAGCTGTGTCGTTGGTATACAGACCATGCAGGCAGAGTGGATGGGAGGCTAGAGTAGTTCAATAAAGGTGAGCTGTGTCGTGGGTATACAGACCATGCAGGCAGAGTGGATGGGAGGCTAGAGTAGTTCAATAAAGGTGAGCTGTGTCGTGGGTATACAGACCATGCAGGCAGAGTGGATGGGAGGCTAGAGTAGTTCAATAAAGGTGAGCTGTGTCGTTGCTGTGTCGACGGACCTGATAACATGTTCCATGTCAAACAGGTGTCGTAGTGCCTTTGATCTCGCGAGTCCTCGTCAATAGTTCTGTTTAAACTAATTTCCTCGTCGTTCGTATTTGGTTGCGAACTGTGCTAAGCCACTTCGTTTATTTTCACAATGCGCGTTTGCTTTTTCGATATTTTCTTTGTCGTCTTGAGGGATTCAGCTGCTACGTCGCTCCGATTAATTTCAGCAGTAGCCAAAATACGAATTCACTCGTGCTTCCAAAAGAGTTCACTAAATTAATTGTAACACAGTTTTAAGTTTAAATACCCCCGTCGCAGCAGACCTGCGTACTCAGCGAATTTCCGAATCAATAATATATGACAAGTTTTATAAAAGTCTGTCCATAAACATGAGAATTATTTGCCTATTCTCCATAAGATTAACATGGGAAAGAGTGTGCAGGTTAGCTGCGTGAGGAACACTGAAAGTAGTCAATTCTACCGTAAATAATTTTTATCTTAATATTTATACCAACTTTCATCAACATCAATCTGTCCATAAATAAAGGAGTTTGCCTATTCACTATATGATTAATATGGGTAAAGAGTATGCAGGTTTGCTGCCATGATAAACACATAAACTATGTGTACAACCTCAACCACATGAAGCTAAATATAAAGTGTTATCCAAAAATATTGATTAATATGGGAAATATTAATTTTTCCCCATCCTCCGTAAGATTAACATTGGAGCCCCACAATACAACGTACTGTGTTTAGATTTTTTAATATCTCGGTATTCGTCGGAGATAGAGAAAAACTTTATGGAACTTAATTGTGTAGTTTTTTAAGCTGATTCCAATGGTGAAATATAAAATTAGAAATTTTTTAAAATTAGGTGTGGAAAACGCAAAAAAAACAATTTTTGGGTACAAACCCCCCATTGACCGATATGTCTGGTTTACGAACTCGTCCGAGCATTTGTAGGAATACACGTCTCTACCAAATTTGGTCTCGATCGGGCACCTAAAGAAGAAAAAATAACATGGTCTCGGGTTTAAGTCTCGCCATGAGACCTACGGTAATAGCTTCTTCCCTGTGGGAAATTCGCTAAAATAAATCAAATACTTGCGTACCGTAAACGGTTTGTAAGAAACGACCGATCCAAACGTATATTATATGGTTTGAAATGCATCGGTCAGCGCAATGGAATAATGTCCGATGCAGCGGAATAGTGTGACGTAATGCAAACTGACAAAGAGTTCTATCGTACTATCGCGTCGCTAACTTGTAACGGTTATTGTGTCGAATCGACACAATCCAATCGATAAAATAAAGTGTTTATGTTTTCCTAAGGGAAACCACGTAACCACGTATGGCATCAATATTAGCAGGTGTGTCGATATGAACATTTAAGCACGTTTCTATCAATATGTGCAAAAGACGCCGTTGAGATATTTCATTTCGACTTCCCTCAGAGAAAAATCCTTTGTCGTGCGTTCAAAGCAATTCTCTTCTTTCACCTGGCGGAACTTTTGATTGTATTATTGTTAGAGGCCAGTTGACGATTTCTGGTTATATTTCGCATCTCACAGTCATGTTTGGGTGAAACATTCATCACCAACGTTATTCTTATAAGGTTTTATATTTTTGAGGTTTAACATTTTAGTAAAACACTCGTACGTATATACACAAATGGGAAGGCTGTCTATAATTTGTACAATTACATGTCAACGCCCAAAAGACTAGTGTTAAATTCTAGATTTAGTTAACGTAAAAAAAGTAAGTTAACGTAAGTAAAATTTTGACAATAGAAATTGATAAATAATTAAAAAATGGTTTAAAGGAAGTGCCCAGTAACGTGTTTGATGTGTTTTTGGCGATAGTTTTTACGTTCATGACGACTTTCTTTATCACGGGAAATGATTTTGTTTCACTGTTTGGTGTTTTTTGGCTTGAAAATGAACTCATGAAGTCCACATGAATACACACGTTTCTTATAAATAATTTGGCTTAAAATACCTGAATAGGCCACTATTTCTGAAAGGTAATAATAGTTATATTATGTTAGCTAGTTTCCCATAGGGAAGAAGCTATCACCGTAGTTCTCATGGCAAGACTTAAGCCCGGTACCATGTTATTTTTTCGTCTTTAGGTGCCCAGAGGCCAAAACAATAGTTGTTAAAATTTATATATATTATGTGTGTCTGTGAACACGATGACTCGTAAAAATGGTCCGATCGTGACCAAATTTGGTAGAGACGTGTATTCCTACATTTTCTCGGACGAGTTCGTAATCCAGACATATCGGTCAATCGGAACAGGTAGTTTGGGGGGGTTTGTACCAAAAACTGGTGTTTTTGCGTTTTTCCCATATCATTTTTTAAATTTTCAGCTCACATAACTACACAATTTAGTTCCTTAAAGTTTTTCTCTATCCCCAACAGTTACCGAGATATTAAAAAATCTAAACACAGTACATTGTATTTAGGAGCTCCAATGGTAATCTTATGGAGGATAAGGAAAAATTAATATTCCCCTTATTAACCAACAGTTTTGGATGAAACTTAGTATTTAGCTTCATGTAGTTGAGATCCATACGTTAATGCTAAAAAATCATAGTGTATGTGTTCCTCACAGCAGAAAACCTGCATACTTTTTTCCCATGTTAATCTTATGGAGAATAGGCAAACTCCTTTATTTATGTCCAGATAATAATAAAACTCGGTATAAGGTCAGAATAAAAATAGTTTATGGTAAAAATGCCTACTTTTAGTTCTCTTCAAAGCAGCAAACCTGCATACTCTTTCTCATGTTAATGTTACGGAGAATTGGCAAATACTCTAATTTGTCAATAGGTATTGATTGATCAATCTTTTCACATACTTGTATTATTATTGCCAAATTTTTGATTTGGAAATTCGCTCAGTACGCAGGTCTGCTGCGACGGGGGTGTTTTATATTTGCCAGAGAATCTAAACCTAGTTAATCTGCTTTGTACATCGCAGCAACGTGAGACGGGTAACGCTAGTTAGATTTAAAACGAGTTTACGTTCTCAATGGATCAAAATACGTACGAGATGGTAAGATTTTCATATGTTGAATCGATTCGATGTAGACGACTAAGATTAAGATTCTCAGATCCGGATTCTCTGATATCACAGTCGTATTCACGGCCGTCGTCGGAGCAATACTCCTTACTACTCGACTTGTGATGATAGAATCGGATAAAATTATTTGGCTCTCAATTTATATGCAAATGAGTAAGAATGCCAAACGGTGCTGTTACCGCGTCGGTCTTCGTTCTCCCACTGCTACAGAGTGCAATCGACTGATTAAATTGAACCAACTTGAATAATTGATGTTCAGTGTCTGTAACTAGCGGCAAAGCGTTAACAGATCTACCAATCCCTCATCAATGTAGCCTTACTGCGAATACATTGGTATATTTAAATAGAATTTGGGGCTGCTTAACCTTTTTGAGATTGGATATTTAGTTACGAGTACACTGAATGTACAAAAATGTTTTTCCAATTATTTTTGTATAGTTTTCAAAAAAATCCAATTTTTCTTTTTATCATTGGATTCAGTTAAAAGAAGTATAGTTTAGTATTTTGAATTAACTCTAGGTCAATTGGTTACTGAGTTTAAAATTTGGTCCTTCGAGCCGGATTCAAAATTACGACATTTACAATTTTTAGCGAATTGTCTATGGAAAACTGAGTTATTCGCATGTACAACACATTACATTGTGTATTATTAATTTTATGGAGAATAGCTCACTTATTTACTAAAATATTCTTCGAAAATGTGGTATGCAAGTCCATCTAGTTGATTTTTATCAATACAGCCATAAAACCCCCAAATTTAATGTTTCTTATGGCAGCAAACCTACATATTCATTGCCCATGTAATTCTTTCGGAGAATAGATAAATTTGTATAACTCGCCTAGTTATTTACATAATTTGAAAAAAATATTGTACGTATTTTTACTCAGGGAACAGCCTTAATATAAGCACATTGCCAAGTAAAACAGCCCTTAATGCAGCAAACCTGCATTCTCGGTACTATTCGAATACTATGATGGGAAAAATATAAATTCTATGAAGTTCGCTCTACTTACGCAAGCAAGCTGCGTGCGACTCGTTAATTCGTCAACTATACTCTTAAATGTCTATTACCCTTCAGAGGTATCTTAAAAAATGTTTATTAATAAATAATATAAATTACATATTAGGGTTTTACTTTTAGAGTTGATACTACATCATTGGAATCTTGTTGTATATCGATTGAAGACTAAAGCTCGTTTATTTATTTTATTTTATTTATTGGAAGGGACGGATTACTCCCAAGGCACTTCAGCCGTAGCGGCTTTTTGTGCACCCCTGTGTGGGTTGCGGCATTATCACATAGCGAAAAGCCATTGGCGATTGGCGGGATTTGAACCCGGGACCTTGGGCACCAAAGCCCCGCGCTCTACCCCTAGACGAGCGCGCTCCCCTTAAAGCTCGTTATTAAGTTAATAATTTTGTTTAGAATTAATTTTAGCGTTCTTGTGCGAAACGTGCACTACTAATTTTCACTTTAATTTTCCTTCTGGTATAAATTATTGTTTTATATGCAATAAACGTACGTTCATGTAATTGAAAATGCTAATACATTTCTCTTGGTCATGCTGTGCTAATCGCGTTTGGAAAACTGAATCCTCTTAAAGCTAAGCGCTGGTTCGAAACTCGCCCGGACGCTGGCAATTTTTCGAGAGTTTAATTTTGAGTTGGTTGCGGAGCCCAGTTTTACAACGGATTGGTGGATAAAGCCATGAAACGGTAAGCGGCTTAACTCATCGGGTGAGGGCTGTGATAGCGCAATGTCGTTTAGCCCTGTGTCCAACCTCTAGGCCACCCCTCTAGGATTTTTCAGGCGCCAATGGTGGTTCACCCCTTAAACCCCATAAAAACCGTGAAAAATCCAAATTTCTTAAAAATGGCTGAAACAATTTTGATTTAAATTTAGAATACGTATTGATAGTGCACTGAGAACTAATAATATGACATCACCCGTGTGTCTGTCTGGCTTTTAAATGTAAGTTTTATACGAATACAATAAAGGTAAAGTATAATTTGACTATAACCATTAAAACCAGCTTAACAAATACAAGTTAATGTTTTAAATTATTTGTCTACGACTAACGGTTCCATAGAAAAGTTAAATTTACTGTCCATGATGAACGCAGTACGTCCTCTGAGAGCACCCAATGTTATTTCAATGGAGTATACTAAAAAAATCAATTTATTCCTTATTTTCCTAAACGTTTTTCATGAAACTTGGTATGCAGCGTAAGGTCACATTACCCAACAAAAAAAACTCGGTATTACGGATGGGTTATCCCCCCATGAAATCCTAACAATGAATTTAACTTTGTTTTTCTTGTTGTTGGTTCCAGAAATTAAATTATTATTTTTGAAACGGTAAATTATGAAATCGTTAACTTTAAATGATTTAGTAATTAAAGATTGTCGTTTTTAAATTTACTTAAGGGAGAAAGGTCTCTTGTTGGCAAGACTTAAGCCCGGGGCTATATTATTTTTCGTGCTTAGGTGCCCAGAGGCCAAACACAATAGTCTTTAAAATACATGTGTGTGTGTGTGTGTGTCTACCAAATTTGGTAGAGACGTGTACTTCAATGTTCCTCACAGCAGCAAACCTGCATACTCATTCCCACGTTAATCTTATGGAGCATAGACAATTAACACTCATATTTATCGACAGATATTGATAAAACTTGTCATAAACAGTATCATTATTGATATATTATTGTTTTGCAAATTCGCCGAGTACGCAAGTCTGCTGTGACGGGGGTGTTATCAATATTTGTGAAAAAGTATAAACAGTTTAGAATGGGGGTCGCCATGTCGACTGGTGGATGTGGACGTCGGTCCGAGAGGAGGGATTGGCTCTCGGCCTGAATTAGTGATACTGAACAGGAAAACACAGACGCCCACGCTTAACCGCCCGTTTAGAGTAACAACCTTTTTCTCCTCCGATGCCCATTAACTCACCACTTAGGGCGATGAAGCTGCATTTTTCATGGCTTTTAAGCAGTTTTCAGCAGGTTTTCCTTTCCGCAAGGCCCCCGTGTCGTGTCCTCCGGTATTGTTTATTGATGGAACAAAAATTCGTCTTCAGAGTCTGCATCAGTGGTAGCCATCTTGGATTTTAGTCCCGTAAGAGTAATGTTAAATTCTGGCGCCTATATCTCCTTGACCTATTGTCATAAATTAACGGAAGAGGTGTCAAATTAAAGGTATTACAGTCCTACAGGGCACCACCTTACAGAACTTCTTATTTTCGCTCTCAATAAAAAAATAATAATGATTTATTTTGTAAAATATTCCTGTTTTATTCCTGTATTTTTGTTTTTATATCAAGTTAAATTTTTGAACATATTAAAAGGTCATGCCTTTGAGCCACACCTCATCAATGTACTTCCAAAGTTTTACATTGATACTTTGATAATTAACGCCACTACAGACGCCAAAGTGAAGGTATGTTCCGCCAGAATTTAACATTGCTGTTACGGGACTACAATTCAAAATGGCTACCACTGCTGCAGACTCTTAATTCCTCACACAGGACAGGAAACAAGAACTTCCGGTAGCCAATAGTATTTAAGCAGGGACGCCATCTTGTTTATTTCAGTCTCCGTTTGGGCTAGATGATGTCCAGTGTGACTGGACGAAATCGATCGCCAATTTAACAGCTTTTGTATGTATTTACCGTTTGTATATAATAACAATATAAGTGTAAAAATAGTAAGTAGTGTTGGAAGACGTGAGTTTTTACTTCATCTTATAGTTAATTCCTAGGATGTCTAGTTCTAGTTATAATAAATAAATAAAGGTTCCTTTTATTGTTGAGCGTTTCTCAGTTACAACTGCTTTACAGACCAACTCCCGTCATATTTAATCTTACTCTATTACTAATAACAAATGTAACAATAAAATTACAACAATAACAAATACTACTAATAATAAAGAAAACAAATAAAACCCGTAACAGCTAATAAAACAGTTATGCAGACCTTGATAATCCTATAAGCTTATTTCTGAAAGTTTTGCCAGCATAACCTTTAAGTTCGGAGGGGAGGTCATTGTACAACTTCGGGCCGAAATATGAGAAACTTCCCCTTCCCATTCCAAGTCTAACTTTTGGGAAGTGAAGGAGCCTTCCATGGCGGGTACTACGTTGCGAGACCTCCTCCCGGAAGGAGAGTCGCTCACAAAGGTTCTAAGGTTCTTGTTTAGGTTGAACTTTATGCACCATGCAGCACGTCATGAACCTACAAACGCCATCCACAACCAACATCCTAGCAGCATCTGCAAAATTTTTTCTCTTTCTTCCTAGGACTAAACCTATTATTTTGATCGAGTCCTAGGCCTTAAAAGATCATTGTTGATGATACTTTTGATGCCAGGTCAGAATTCGATTGTAAATAATCGATAAAGTAACTGAAACTATCACTATCGATTTTTGTGTATTTCGGACGTACCGGATAGATTGATTATCGATCTGCTTATCGATTATGAACTCGAACTATCACTTACATAACCTAAACAGCCAATCAGGAATCAAGAAAGAACTGCTAGAACGTAAGTAACATAACAGTTGATTAGTCTAAAGCGAGAAAAATGGTCGACAACTATTGATACTAGATCAGGTAATAATTTATGTTCTACGAGTTTGTTGCATTTTATTTGCAGAATGACGAAAAATATAGTTCATCACTCGGCCCAAAATTGGCTTTTTGATATATGCTCGTATCGAAAACGCCTGTTTTAGTCCTAGTGATGAAATATACTATTTGACTATTTTAACTAAGAAACTCATAGAATCCGCCAATTTTAACGCATCCAGTATGGGTAATTTTTTAGCACCGTATGTGAAAATAGTGAAAAACGTTCCTCTAAGCGGTGGAGTCGGGTTTGTAAAGAAACAGAGGAAATGAGAGGACGTATTGTGTGTTTACGCAGCATTGTTACGGCTCCTGTCCGGAGATCAATGTCATCGGCTGTGATTTCCCTTCCAACTTTTCCGTACTTCCATCGCGCTTCGATCCCTTCATTTCTATTTTCACCGTCTTCAAGTGGGGAAAAAGTTGTATTCAATTGTGGCGGGATTTGGATTAGAAATAAATAACGCACAGAGACATTGACATGTCTTGATTTATTGCGTATTTGGATCAGAAGCGACAACGTGTTTCTTTTTCAGCCATCTGTCATTGGGCCGACTGCAGACGATTGATAAATTTATTCCGGTTCTGCGTCGGATATGGATGCTGTATTGTATTAGGCGTGTGGTTAGATGAATTCATCGAGGAAAGAAAAGTAAAACTGTATAACCTACTGCTTATAATCTGTGTAAAACCCCAAAATTGTAAAACGGGTCAAACGAGTTAAATAAGGTTGACATTATGAAGGTTTAAATTATTTTTCGGTAGAGACAGTATGACGCGTTTGGGATATGTACAGTACGATATGAGTATGGTAAAGAGGGGTAGTATGACGCTTCAAAATTAGATTAGATTAGATTAGATACCCATGTAGGTATTTTAAGCAAAGTATGAAAGAGAAGTGAGTGTAGGATGATTGTGGCGTGATCTTGTAGTCTTGTTACTGAATAAGGCTGACATGTTCCTTAGTCAGGGCTGTTAATTAATAGCCCAACAGCCGATGGCAACTAAGGGACCTACAGTTTAACGTGGAATCCGAACCACGGCCTCAGAATTACGAATTGGTCTAATTATGAGGATGATCTTTGTGGATTAACGCAGTATTCAATAGTGCGGACGTTAATCCACACAAGAGAACACTCCTACCGACCATCGCTCACAACTATCCACAATTCGTGACCTCCAAGTAGCTGGATTACAGGACGTCGCCACCGTCCCAGTCCAAAAAGTACAAAAAATTGTACAATATCGGTAAAGCGGGGTAGTATTACGCTTGGAAACATCTGCCAGTACGACAATAGGACTGTACGATATTACTAAATAGAGACAGTACGATCAGTGGCGTTGCCACGAATAAATAATATTTGATCTGGAAGAGCATTCGTGGCAGGGATGCTGTGGAAGGCGAAATGTCCGGACTCCCGGAGTGAGTACCACAATAAAGATATATTACTCGGTGTAATTTCTTAAGGAAGCTTTACCAGGAGGCGAGGGTGGGCCGTGTGCTGGGGAGACACCTGACGCCCGGCATTGTGCAGGGAAGCCATAGCAAATAGACGTGCTCCTCACAAACCATTCATACTTAGCGTAAAGCCAATACAAGGTACGTACGGAACGTAAACTCCGAATTAATGTAGACTAGTAGTAGTATTTACGTACCGTAATGAGTATGTGCGTAATGTACAGGCGTACTTAAACTCTGTAGCTAACCTGAATCACTCTGTGCTGTGCTTTAAAAATGTTTAGGATTATAACCTATCCAAGAGCACAGTCAAATCATTGTTTTTGTGGGACTCTGTTTAGTTAGGAGTTTCGGGATGCAATTGGAGCACAGTTCCCTTAACTTAAGGTGTTCAAAAACAATTCTGTTAAGCACTGATCTCTACTCATCAGCAAATTCGTTTGAGATGCCTGTTATTGATAAGCGTTTTCTCTCACGAATCATCCCTTCAGACAATATCGTCTTTATTATAAAAAGGTTACCGGAGCGGTGGTTATCACGTTGTCTCGGCCATCCACTTTTTACCCTTTTCTGTTGCTATTAACAGTATCGACGGACTCTACCTAAATCCATCGATGAGTTTCTGTAGCAGACAGGTTCCTTGCTGACAAAAACTGCACAATTGACCGAAACTCACACGCGGCGGGCGAGTTAATAATCTTAACTATTTTTTGACTGGGATGGTGCGTCATCCTGTAATCCTGCTACTTGGTCACGAATTTTGGAAGCGATGGTCGGTGGGTGAAGTGTTCTCTCGTGTGGATTAACGTCCGCACAGTTAAATACTACGTAAATCATCCTCATGATTAGACCAATTCGTAATTCAGAGTTAGTGGTTCGGATTCCACGTTAAACTGTAGGTCCCTTAGTTGCCATCGGATTTTGGGCTATTAATTAACAGTCCTGACTAAACATGTCAGCCTTGGTCAGTAACAAGACTACAAGATCGTGCCACAATCATCTTACACTCAATCCTCATTCATACTTGGCTTTACCTACCGTGTGGTATGGTCGCCATTTCAATAATCTAATCTAATCTAAAGCGCATCACAGAAGTGCAGGTTAGCAACTGAACTGAAATTGAGCACTGTTGTTTTCGAAGTATGCCGATACATGATTTACACTTGTTGCGGTTTACGCACGAAGTATTTGTGTCCAAAAAAACAGAACTTAGTTTCCGAACGTACCTCGTAGATTACATTTGAACAAATCCAATTCATTACTCCACACGTACTGGATAGGTGTATATGGATCTAGTGAAGGTCATTCTCGTTCAATATACTTCGCTTGGCCATCAAACACTAGACGTAAACTGGATGCAAACAGATGCAGATTCGCGGTTATCATGTTCATTCTCTCTCTCTCTCTCTCTTTTTCGTTCTGTGCTTACTTAGCCACATATAAGTGGAAACACTAGATATCAGTGGAATGCTTACAGATGATCCTTTTGAAACTTCATGTGAATATTTTCATGTATCTTTATCTTCTTTCTTTTTAACATTTTTATTTATTTACAAAAAATGTTAAATTATAAAATTTACAATAACAAAAAAAATAGACTTTTAAGTTGTTTCTACTTCTATTTAAAGTGTTTTTAGTGGGAATACGATGTTATGAATGTAATTATGATATTCATCCCAATCCCAAATTCTGGTCCCAAATCTGTCGCTGATCATTTAACAGTCGTCTGTTCGTTCCTGAGCGATTTTCACAAAAAATTGTGATCATCCGATAGTGATCCAAGTTGCCTCACTGTTAATAAGTCATAAGTACTTTATTTGCACATAATATTTGACATAATATATAGCATAATATATAAAAGCAAGTAGTGTCTGTCTCAAAACAAGTTAAGTGTTTAAAAATTCTGCAATAGAATAAAAAGCTTTTGAGAGGAGAAATTTCTTTACTTCTTATTTAAAATGGTGATTGATTTTATTGTAGCAGGCAATTTATTAAATAATTTGGATCCCTGTATATGCTGGGCTATTTTCGTTACTGTTGTTCTGTGGAGAGGATATGCCAGGTTTGTCCCTATCTCGTATTGGGAGGCATGGAAGTTCCCTACTTTTGTAAATAAATCTTTATTTTTGAAAGTCAAAAGGAGAACCTATTGAATATATAAAGCGTATACCGTGAGAACACCAGATTCAACGAGATATAATTCATAAAATTAAAGTTCTTGTCATACTAAAGTATATGGTCATCGAATCAATGTTCTTTAGATTCTTCACGAATAAGAATACGACTTATTCGATCGATTTTTGACACGAGTAAATCAGAGCTAATCTAAGCGTTGAAACACTTGTTAATCATTGTCATTTATTAAACATCTTTCTGTTACGATTTTCTCGTCAGCTACGAATTTTCCACATAGAAAATTGTGAATATTAATCAAGTTCCTCAGTGAAAGAGTGTCATGAATAAGAATACGACTTATTCGATCGATTTTTGACACGAGTAAATCCGGGCTAGTCTAAGCGTTGAAACACTTGTTAATCATTGTCATTTATTAAACATCTTTCTGTTACGATTTTCTCGTCAGCTACGAATTTTCCACATAGAAAATTGTGAATATTAATCAAGTTCCTCAGTGAAAGAGTGTCATGAATAAGAATACGACTTATTCGATCGATTTTTGACACGTGTAAATCCGAGCTAATCTAAGCGTTGAAACACTTGTTAATCATTGTCATTTATTAAACATCTTTCTGTTACGATTTTCTCGTCAGCTACGAATTTTCCACATAGAAAATTGTGAATATTAATCAAGTTCCTCAGTGAAAGAGTGTCATGAATAAGAATACGACTTATTCGATCGATTTTTGACACGAGTAAATCAGAGCTAATCTAAGCGTTGAAACACTTGTTAATCATTGTCATTTATTAAACATCTTTCTGTTACGATTTTCTCGTCAGCTACGAATTTTCCACATAGAAAATTGTGAATATTAATTAAGTTCCTCAGTGAAAGAGTGTTTTGTGAGATTAGACGAGAAACAAACATTCCCTTTGAGTGGGGAATGTTTTGAGTAACGAGAGGCACGAGCGAGCGATGGAGAATAGGCGCACTTGTAAAAGAGTGAGCTATTTTGGTCGACAATCGTCTTTCTATTGTGGCTTTACCTGTCTCGACGCTCCGCCTGCAGTTGTCTGACATAGATGCACTCCCCAGGATCGTAATTCAAAATCTGAGCCTGATTCATCCATAAACATTGACCAGACGGTTGCTATCTTGTTTTATGTATGACAAGAACATTACTTAAACTTCGTCCGACCGTGTTGAACTGATGTCACTGGAGTTTAACACGGAGGCTGTCGACATCGATACAGTGTCCTCCCTTTGATAAAAACGCGCTGTCAGACATTTAATTGATTCCCCGTGTGGACCAATGTGTCTACAGTCTAACTCGGCGATATAACAATTTGTTTACTCCGTCGGACCACGCGTTGTCACAGAGTTAATTGTGTTGAACTAATGTCGTAGCAGTTTAACACTGTCGTATCGCCTTATTGGGCTACAGCGATATGAGTTTATTTAATTGGCTACCTTGTCATATGAGACGGTTAATTCGGTTGGACTGATGCCGTCGCAGTTTAACACCGTTATGTCACCTCGTTTAACTACAACAGCATGTGTTTTTTGCTCGGTTGGATCACATTATGTGAAACATTTAACATATCCGCCGGCTTGGTTTGAACACGTTATGTGAGACAGTTTATTGGCCTTGGCGCGGGTCATTTACGTCAACCTTGTTAGACCACGTAATGCGAAATAAATTATTGGTACTCGTGGATAATTTACGTAGGATTGGTTTGGACACATTTTGTGATACAGTTGATTGTTCCTGGTAGGTCATTTACGTAGAATTGATTTGAACACGTTAAGTGAGATAATTGATTGTTCCTGGTGGGTCATTTACGTAGGATTGGTTTGGACACGTTATGTGAGACAGTTGATTGTTCCTGGTAGGTCATTTACGCAGGATTGGTTGGAACACGTTATGTGAGACAGTTGATTGGTCCTGGTGGGTCATTTACGTATGATTTGTTTGGACACGTTATGTGAGACAGTTGATTAGGACCAATCAACTGTCCTAATCCCTAAGTCCGTAAGTCCTAATCATCACCAGGACCGGTGGGTCATTTACGTATTATTTGTTTGGACAGATTATGTGACACAGTTGATTGGTCCTGGTGGGTCATTTTCGTAGAATTGGTTCGAACACGTTATGTGATACAGTTGATTGGTCCTGGTGGGTCATTTACGTATTATTTGTTTGGACACATTATGTGATACAGTTGATTGGTCCTGGTGGGTCATTTACGTGCGATTTGTTTGAACACGTTATGTGAGACAGATGATTGGTCTTGGCGAGGGTCATTTACGTAGGATTGGTTTGAAAACTTTATGTGAGACAGTTGATTGATTGGTCCAGTTGGGTCATTTTTGTCATTCTGGTCGGACCACGTTACGTTTGACAGTTGATTGAATGTTACTGGCGCGGGTCATTTATGTCGAAATTTCTGTCGGGATCGTCCCGTCCCCTCGCAGTCGGGTATGTATCGATGTTTATTGAAGCACTGATCAAACGACTTGTTCAAATACCCCCCGGCGATGCCAGAACCGAGAGACTGTAAAAGAGCGCCGGCTTAAATTTACCGTTTAATTTTTTACAAGTCGTTTGCATGTAAAGAGTTAAAATTTTCAAAATCAATACAATTATTCAGTGAAAAGGTTTTAAAGACTTAAATTTTACTATTCTATGAGGTGATCCTACATGTGTTACCTGAATCGAAATTAATTAATTTCTAGTTTACAAAATTTACTTATCAATTAAATCTCTCATATCATTTTATTGTGCGTTTTGTTTTAACAGAATATCGCAACAAAACGCTTATATATTTTTTGTAGATAACTGTACCAAACTATTTATTACTTTCTCCCCTTATACATAGTATATGGAGAAAGTATTGTTTTCGTCAAAATTTTCAAATTTGAGTTGAGGGTGGATATATCCGTTTTGGGGCCCCCTGAATCCAAAAAAGTGGGTTTTGACGTGATGTCTGTCCGTCCGTGTGTCTGTGTGTCTGGATGTGTACAGTGCCACAGCCTACCCCGTTGGTCCGATTTAGATGAAATTTGGCATGTATATATATAGTCACCGTATCTCCAGGCGTTTTTTTCATTTTTTTGAATTTTTGATTTTTAAGGGTAGTTCACCCCTAAAAACCCTTAAAAAACGTGGAAAATCCAAATTTCTCAAAAACGGCTCTAACGATTTTGATTAAAATTTGATAGTTTATAGTGCACAGAGTACTAAATAATTTGACACCACCCGCATGTCTGTAAAAATGACGATTCAACAGTTATGGGCTTTTAAATGTCAAAAAATCCAATTTTTAAATTTTCAGCGAAAACAATAAAAGTAAAGTATAACTTGACTGATACCATTGAAACCAGCTTAAAAAACTAAACAAATTAGTATTTTGAATTATTTGTCTACGACTAACAGTTCCAGAGAAAATTTAAATTTACTTTCCACGATAAACGCAGTACGTTGTCTGAAAGCGCCCAATGTTATTCTTATGGAGAATATAAAAAAATCAATTTCTTCCTTACTTTCCAACTGTTTTCCATGAAACTTGGTATGAAGTGTAAGGTCAAATCACCGAACAAAACCAGCTCAAAAAAGCTTGGTATTACCGGGGGGGGGATTCCCCTATACAATTTGAACAATTAATTATTAAATGATATTTAGAATAACTTTGTAGAACATGATAGTTTTATTACAGATTGTCTTTTTTAAATTTACTTAAGGGAGAAAGTATGTGTCAGTCCACTGGTACCGTTTATTGTTTTTTATTATGACGTCACTAACAAAACATTAAAGGTGATCAAGGCGAGGTCGCCGAAAAGGGACTTGTAGACCACGTACAGAGATTGTAAGAAAAACGATTTTCCCCAACTACTATTGAAAGCTGTAGATTGTTCATAAAATGTGAAGTCGGGTTTGATGCTTTCTAATTTTCACCGGCAAATAGTACATTTGAAAAATATTTGATGTTCAACTACTTAACACAACTGAGTTTACACATTTTAAAACAATTTAGCATTTTCTCTGTTCGTTGATCAACGTCCAATAGTTGTCTATTATTTTTTGTATCCGTGACCCTTAACTGTGTATCACTATTGTTTACATTACCAATGATCTTCAAATATAAATATTTTTAATTTCAAATACATCAAATATTGAAAAACCCCCGTCGCAGCAGACCTGCGTACTCAGCGAATTTCCAAATCAATCAATAATATAATAATAATATTTATTTATTTTTATAAAATACAATTTTTATAAAAATCTGTCCATAAACATGAAAATTATTTGCCTATTCTCCATAAGATTAACATGGGAAAGAGTGTGCAGATTAGCTGCTGTGAGAAACACTGAAAGTAGTCATTTCTACAATAAATAATTTTTATCTTAACATTTATACCAACTTTCATCAACATCTGTCCATAAATAAAGGCGTTTGCCTATTCCCTATATGATTAATATGGGAAAAGAGTATGTAGGTTTGTTCCCATGATAAACACATAAACTATGATTTTTGAGCATAAATGGATGAACCTTAACCACTAGAAGCTAAATATAAAGTTTTATCCAAAAATATTGATTAATATGGGAAATATTAATTTTTCCTCATCCTCCATAAGATTAACATTGGAGCCCCACAATACAACGTACTGTGTTTAGATTTTTTAACATCTCGGTAACCGTTGGAGATAGAGAAAAACTTTAAGGAACTTAATTGTGTAGTTTTTTAAGCTGATTCCAATGGTGAAATATAAAGTTAAAAATCTTTTTAATATACATGTGAAAAACGCAAAAAACCCCATTTTGGGGTACAAAACCCCCCCAAACTACCCGTTCCCATTGACCAATATGTCTGGTTTACGAACTCGTCCGAGCACTTGTAGGAATACACGTCTCTACCAAATTTAATCTTGATTGGACCATTTTTACGAGAGTTATCGTGTTCACAGACATATATATATATATATATAAATATATATATAACGACTATTGTTTTTGGACTCTGGGCACCTAAAAACGAAAAAATAACATGGTCCCGGGCTTAAGTCTTACCATGAGACCTACGGTAATAGCTTCTTCCCTATGGGAAATTCGCTAAAAGCGTCACGCGGATGATTTACAAAATGTTTATCGTATTTTTTCCATAAACTCATCCAGTGCATAGAATGGATCTATAGTATTTAGATTGTTGATCAGCCTTTCTGTGAAAGCAGTTTTCATTTTTCTCACGGTGTGGCGTCTCAGTTCTTCTGGCTATAGGTTTCGCAGATTTATTTCAATTTAGAAGAGTTTCTTGTCATATTGGGTGAGATTGTGAGCTGGTAGTATTGTTTACCATGTTGAGTGCTGTAATCAAGGAACTCTCTATTTTGCGTACAGTGTTTTCCACTTCTTTTATATACAGATTAACTATTGTCTTGAAAGCTTCTCTCAATTTTCTGAAATTTAGCTCAGCTAAGGCTCTTACTTGCCGAAGAACATCATCCCAATTTCAAATCTGTTTAAGTGGCTGGTTGGTCTAACTGTTATAGTACCTGTACGAGCTTCACAATGTGAAGTCTTCGGTTCGATACTGGACTAATTTACCTCTGTTCAATTGAATACGCTGGGCTGTGTCAGTAATAAACCTATACATGTCATCAAATCTGTCACTTTTATCGAATCGTTCTTAAAATCCCCCTAAGTGGTTTGGTTGGTCTCTCACGAATATGAATAAGAATTATCCGATTGAGGCAGTTTGCTCACTCACAGGGACTATAAACTATTACAGCAGGTCGTCAGTTTGTTCAGATTACCGAATTGTTCGGATTTTCAAGCGTAACCTATAAATGCCTCTAAAGTATAATTAATTAGGTCTACAGTATTAAACATGAAGTTCTACGATACAGCACATGAAACAAAACAGTGTTGTTAAAATATATCAATAAAAATAAATATCGCCGATCTATATGTTTAAACGTCTAATAAACGTTTAGGGAATTTGTAACTAATATATTTTGTGGACCTAAAAAAAGAGTTTAAAGCAGTCAAAAAACCTTACAAACTCAAAGACAACCGGGGTTGTCTTTGAGTCTCCGTGACGAGTGGATGTGTTATGTTTCTTATGTGTTAATGAATGGTTTGTTTGTAAAGTTGTTTGACTGCTTTAAACATTTTTGTTTTCAGCATTTCTGGCTTCATATTCTGGCTTAGTCCGGATTATGTATTGTGTTATGTTTTAGATATTAGTTCGCCTGAGGACAGATCTGATTCCAGATTCCGAAACGTCGTGAAACTTTTACTTAACATCGTGATGGAAAATTTCCGAAATGAAAATCTAAATAACATAAATGCACCGTTTCCAATAATGAATTTCAAACAAAGAAAACTGTGGTTTTTCTGCATTTACGTACATTACTGAGGTTTCTTTCTTGACAAAAATATGTATGGAAACAGACAAATTACTGATGGCATGTAACAGTATTAAAAATAGGTATTATACTCTAAATCCAACTCTACAACTTACTTTAAGTATACAGATATTAATCTATTTTACATAAAAAACGATAATCTGTGGTTATGATAGCTTCGATACACGTTTTCTGTCAGTTCTTCACTAATTTAAGCAGTAAGAGCTGATCTTGATTACATTTAGGTTGTGTTTTGTACCAAGACATCGCTGTCTCTTAAAGCCGTAAAAGCTTCAGAATGCGAAGGGACTGAGTCGTCGTGTGCTGGACCTTCATCACTGTCAAAGTTTTCATTATCTTCTGGCGGAATTTTTAAACATTTGTTGTTTTATTTCTAGTTTAATATAAGTTACGTATTTAAAAAATCCTATGGAGTGGTTCGGATTTTTGGTGCTCTACTTTACTTACACAGGTTTAGTGTGAGGATATTGTGTTGTCGACCCAAACATGGCATATTTCTTGTTTCATCAACCCGATGTACTGAGTTATTACAAATGATGTTCTTGATTTTTATTATAAAGTATTATCGGCTTAATTTGTTTTAAGACTATTTCAGTTGGTACAATTAATTGTAAAGAAAAATTCATGCAATCTTAATTATATTGGTATGTGTGTATAAACCATTTATAAAGTTACCCATAATGTGTTGTGTAATGGCTAAATTTCGTGTAAATGAATCGGTCGCACCGGTCCAAATGATGGCGCACTCCTGAACTGACCTTCACGATCTCCGAACAACCCCCTGTGATTTTGTCTTATGGAGACAAAAAACAAAATAGAAGACAGAGTGAAAACTCAGCTATTACCAGAAGGCATACATGAGATCCAGCAACGGATTACCAATGTCTTGTCATCAGGGGGTCTCATTTCGAACACTTGTGAATTATGAGTACCTGTGATGAAATGTGTTTATTATTTCTTAACACATTGGCTGCTAAAAACACGCAATATACTGTCAAGAATGCTAATTTTTATTTCTAATTTCTACTAACCTTTACATATAGAATGATCCAATATGAAGTGAAAATGACATAAGAATCCAAAATCACACCTCAGCGGCCATTTTGAAACTGCGGTAGGGATCCCTGCCACGCGCACCCAAGGACAGGCATCTGTACTCACTCGATTTCTTATATCCTTCGAATCTAATCTATGTTTTCGGCTATATGTAACTGTTATAACTGAACTAAAACACACAACAAGAAGTAGTTTTAATAAAATGATGCCACAGTGGAGGGTTGGTGTTTTAGTCAGGTTCTTCAGCCTTTGACTCATTTGTGTCCGAGGTAAGGTCATCAAAGGTCACGCCCAGGTCGCCTGGCTCTTCCTCATCGACGGACGTGTGAGTAGTTTCTTCTCGAGGTGGATTTGGACGGAAATTGCGTTAATTAGATTAGGGAATTGGATTGGAAAATATTGCCGGAAACTCTATTTCACAATAATAGGCAAAAATATACTAAATTGGGGAATCAAAAACGAACAAGCTATTCACAATACAGTCCTCAGATTCGTCCCGAGGAGCGGTAGCAAGACGGTCGACTTAGCTAAAGTGCTGAAAACACAATAAGGCTATAAAAAGCCAGTAGATGTGTGGCAGGGATTCATGCCACACGCACCAGGCGACGTACCGCAATGGCAGGGATCCCGGCCACAAGCACCGATCGTGTTAAAGTGTATAATTTTTTTGTATGATAAATAATACCAGTTTAGTATACACTTGCAATGGAGAACGTCATTTGTGATGACTCTGTACTTAACTAAAGATCTGAATGTAAAGACGCTCATTCCAGGTATTTTAAACGCGCTTCATAAATTCCGCATTTGATATAAGCAGGGATGTAAGCCTCTCAACTCTACTAAAATAAGAAATCTTGCCCCTCCGCGGGAGAGCACTGCTTCGGCAATTCTTTAATTATCTCTGCTTCGTATATTTTACATTATTTTTCGTAGCGGAAGTCAACATTTCGTAGGTATTTTACCTAGGTAATAGTTTAGTGTAATTCAGTCGAACCTCGCTAGTTCTAAATTTAATGGAAAGCCATTTTACATCGAATTACTTCTTTGAATCCATTCTTAAAGAAAATCCACTAGTAGTAAAATAAATACAGTAGCACACTAAAAATAGAGCTGTTTACAACACGATATTAGTAGCCATTGATGTTTATGCCATAAATTCTGTAGCCTACGCTTTTACAGGCTTGTTTTTGTAAAAATAATTCAGAATTTCGTAGGCTTATTGGAACTGACTTCGAATTAAAGGAACTAAATTTCCTTTTCGAATTATTTTAAAAGCTAAATTCTGCGTCAAATAAACTTAGAACTATTGGAATATATATTTCTTATAATATTAAAGTATTTTGCATTATCCAGGTTCAAATTATCGTAGTTCTACTGTATAGGGTTTTGCCTTTCACAATTTCGCAAGGGAATTTGGCACCCATTTATCAAAGTGGCCGACAATTGTCCGCAAGGGATTGGAAATTCCCTGCGACAGAAAGCATTGTCGACATACTTTGGGTAATATCGTATTACGAAATTTCCCTAGTTTTGAGAAACGTAAATTTGAGTTAAGCTTAGGATTTGCATTTATCATCGAGAATCATTTTTTTACTCCGCCCCGTCTTTCATCTTCATTAGGAGGAGTCGGAAGATTGAAATATCTCAGCTTTTACTATCTCTCGACTGTTCCAGGCCAAGAAAATATATTAGTCGAGCTCCGCAAATTGAAAGCGAGAAATGAACGTTTTATTGTTTTTTCTGCATCGGGGGTATAAGTGGGTTGCCTCTACGAAAATTAATTTTACCTATGTCATAGGTGACGTCATTGAAATGCTTCGAGCTCTACTGTTACGTTGCTTGTACTGGTATTTTAGTGCAGTAGGATAGTGAAAAATGTAGGTTAAGTAGAGTAATGTAGATGGTCACTTGATAACGGGAGGAGTTTCCTTACCTCCCGAAACGTAGTGTAGTTATACACTCGACGCGTAAGGAAAAGTCCAAAAAATCGTGTTATTTCTACACCCTGGAGTAGGCTATATAGAGTGGGCGACTGGGAGTAATTTTCGAATACAAATAACCTAGGATGTGTAACATTATGTGCGCGTGTGTGGAGATCTATATCAGGGTGTCTGACAACAGGGAAAAGTCAGGGAATTTAAAACTGTATTAAAAAGTCAGGGAAAAGTCAGGAAATTTCTACATTGGTCAGGGAAACTGCCCAAGGAAATCACAATTTTGTAAAGGATTCAGAACTTACAAATCTGGCAAAACTAACCAGGATAGCAGTATTGAAAACTGAGTTGGTGAGTTTAGTTGTATAGATGGCGGCCGCCATTCTTTCTTCTTTCTACTCATCAGCGAGCTGGTTTGGAAGTGAATGAATAGTGATTGTCGACGTATACTGGGTGTTTTTCTAGTTCACTCTCCAATTAATTGATTCTGTTTATTTGTACATTTTAATTTAACAAATTGATTTTTTTATGTGAATGAGTTCATTAAATAGATACTGATTTTGTGTTTATTTTTTAATGATTTCTCCATGTTGTATTTAAAACTAAGCCGATAGTTACACATGTTTTAGTCAGTGAAAATGCTGCATCTAAAATGAAAAAGTCAGGGGAAATCAGGGAATTTCCTTATGATGACTTGCTAGACACCCTGTATATAATGTGGCCGCCATCTTGGTTTCTTCATGTGCCTCTGGGGTTGTACGATAGACGCCTAGTAGGGCTAGGGTAGTCTCCGTATTAAAATTTGAAAATCTTCGCTAGGCAATGTATTACGTAAGTAGCGAAGCTAGGGAATGTTCTTTTAAGTGGACAAAGTGGGTTGCTTGACCCCCTTTAAACCAGCAGCGGTAGAGCGGATCTGAGAACGGAAAAGGGTGAAACTATAAGAAAAAATCAAGATTAAGTCATGAATACAACATTTAAAATATAAAATGTTGGATCTTTTCCGTTATAAGTATACCACCACTGTTTAAATAGACGTTTAATTGTTTTCTGGTGCTAACAAACGTAATAATTGGAAAGGTTGTGTATTTAAGTAAGTCGATTTCACACATAAATTTCCAAAATAGCACAACCAACTAATTGTGGAAGTAATTTTAGAAGAACAGAGATTTTGTTACGTTGAATAACCAAAAATATAGGTTTAACAGAAAACCAGTGGTTATCTAGGGGTTATTGACAGGATAAACAACTTATATACAAATAAAAAAATAACAATAAGAAACTTAACTAAACTCCACAGAGCGCTGGATAGTTGGCAATATCGCGTGTATTATGATATTACGCAACGTAAATTGGTCGCCGACAAACAGCGCTCTGCGGACTTAGTTAGGTCTTTGTTATCGGTATTTTTATATTGTTTAGTAGCATTTTTTATAAGTAAGTAACCACCAGAAAACCACTAAACCACTGGTTATGTTACACCAGGAAACCACTAAACCACTGGTTATGTTACACCAGGAAACCACTAAACCACTGGTTCTGTTACACCAGGAAACCACTAAACCACTGGTTCTGTTACACCAGGAAACCACTAAACCACTGGTTCTGTTACACCAGGAAACCACTAAACCACTGGTTCTGTTACACCAGGAAACCACTAAACCACTGGTTCTGTTACACCAGGAAACCACTAAACCACTGGTTCTGTTACACCAGGAAATCACTAAACCACTGGTTCTGTTACACCAGGAAACCACTAAACCACTGGTTCTGTTACACCAGGAAACCACTAAACCACTAATTCTGTTACACCAGGAAACCACTAAACCACTGATTATGTTACACCAGGAAACCACCAAACCACTGGTTATGTTACACCAGGAAACCACTAAACCACTGGTTCTGTTACACCAGGAAACCACTAAACCACTGGATCTGTTACACCAGGAAACCACTAAACCACTGGTTCTATTTAAAAAGTGGCATACGTATAACGAAAAATATTAAATATTTTTTTAGTCGAAACGTTTTCTTTGTTTTACTTATTATTTTAGAAAAATTGTTTTTAACTTAGTTAATTTTTCCCTCGAGGAGGGAGGCCTCTAGGAAGACAATTATGTTAACCTTTAACCTTAGGTTAAAGTCTGCAATACCTCTCCGCCAGCTTGTATTTTAGTCCCAAGAGGACAATTTGTGACAGGATTACAGACCACCCGATAGTCGTAAAAATATTATTGAGGTGTCAAATTAAAGGTAAAGTGGTTATCTGGGAATTTAATTTTTGATTTATCCATCATAAAATGATAATCACTTGTAAATTACTAGGTATAATTGTGCACTAAATATAATTTATGGGAAAAAATATTAATGAATAACCAATTTACATTTAATTCGACACGTCTGGCGAACTAGTGATACTGTACCAAAGTAACACTCTTGCCTAAATCGAAATATTTCGTCACTAAGAAAGACTTTTAATGGTTAGAGAAACATAGTTTTAGTCTCAGTAGATGTATTTAATCGCTTAAAAAATGAAAATAGGCCTTCAAATGATACGAACTCGTTTGCTGAGTCGTGGACTTGGAATACATTTTTCGTTACGTTGAGTCGTTTGGTATTTAACATGTAGTCTTGTAAGTAAAAACTCGAAGAAGGGGACGCAATAGACTGACGAAGATACTTAGTTGTTGATCTCAAGTGTTGAAAAGGCTCGATTGGGCCAACCACTTGGAGGATGCGGGCAGGGAGGTCCCAGTTCTCACGGGAACATAGACCCGCCTCAATACGTCTCACAAAATGCGAATACTTCAAGTAAAAATTCTTTATTTTTATTAACCAATAACCACTGAATTTCCCTTAAACATGGGGTCACCGTAAGACCCTTATATTGTCTGCTGGGCTATTAATTAACAGTCATGTCTAAGGAACATGTCAGCTTAGTTAGATCACGCTACATTCATCTTACACACATTCCTCATTAATACATGGTTTAAAATATGGAATAGATGCCATTCCAGAAAGGTGATATCAAGCACGGTGTACAGTGATGATGATCATGAGGATCTTTGATCTTCCCTCAGGAGAAGGTGAACAAGAAGAAGCTGTAGCCTTTTTTGCTTCACGTACGAGGCCATTTCTCTCCAAGGTGAGAATAAGCCTGATGTGGGAAGTTTTAGTGCACATCCCACACCGTGGAGTGTCCTGTTTTCCACCCTAAAAGCGCATGATAGCATTTCACATCAAAAGAAAAGTAACATTATATTGAATTAGCATTTGAAATGGCAACCTACCCAGGTAGATATTTTAAGCCACATATGAGAAATGAGGGTAAGATGGTTGTGGCACGATCTTGTAGTCTTGTTACTGACTAAGGCTGACATGTTCCTTAATTAAAAGCCCAACAGTCGATGGCGTATCTAACGGGCCTACAGTTTAACGTGGAGTCCGAACCACTACCTCTGAATTACGATCTGGTCTAGTTATGAGGATGATCTTTGCGGATTAACGTAGTATTCAATAGTGCGGACGTTAATCCACACAAGAGAACCCACCGACCATCGCTTACAACTATCCACAATTCGTGACCTCCAGGTAGCTGGATTTACAGGACACGCCACGGATACAAGATGAAAAGGGTTTCAAATTAAAGGAACTGGAATATCATGCTACGAACTCTGTATGGGTCTTGGATGAAAGAGGACAATCCTAAGTCTGCGAGGTGCCATTAACTGGCAGCACTATGTCAGGGAAAGCCTAGGCATACAGCCCATACAGGCTGGCGTCCCTAAGGCTGCTTAAAGCTTCCCCACCCAACAACTAGATAAGAAAAAGGTCGAGTTTTAATTTTGTTTGGAAAAATCTAATCTGGATAGTACGTTGATTTTTGTTACAAAATTCGCCCATATATACCTATAACAAATCTGAAATCAGGCGTTTCTCCTTAATTTGTACCTATATTTGACAAATTTGTTATGGTAGCTTCTAACCGAGTTATTGCAAATTATGTATTACGTAGATATTTTTAGAAAATTTTGTATTGTTGTTTTTTTTGTTCTGTGTTATTAGTTTCATAATGCTGCATTTTATTTCTCTAATACCTAAGAATAGTTGATGGTATAATTCATCTAACTGTGGATATTTAGTAAAAAAGTAAATTTGTTGTTTTATGTTAAGGAAAAAAATAATTACCGCGTAATTATAACTTAGGATTAAGTCACAATTAATTAGAATATATTTAAAATAGCTTATGCAAAGCAAACCAAATTAAAATCATATTCACGCTCGAGGCGGACGCTTGTAAATTCACGATTTACTCGTTGCACGCGTTGAATTAGGTACGAGTATACTTCAGAACTAGTTGATAAGTGTCATAATCTGTTTGCGAGATGAGTTTAATGCACGCGTTTGTAAGTGGAACACACTTGCATAGACCACTGGGTGATTCATAACCACTTCGGGTTGGTATTTTGAGAACTATTAATTACTGAGGTCAAACATTTGGAGAGTACTGCTTTTGTAATATACGTGTCTATGTGAAGTTTATTGCATCATTACAGTGGTTGGGAGGGTATTTTTCCTCGGTATGTAAATCTGTTAGGCTATGTATATTTTTGTAAAACTCAGTAAACCAGTTTACTTATCTTCTGATAAATGAAAATTTTATCTCCACATTCTCCGTTTGATTATCATTGTAAAAATGAATTAAAATTTATTTTTTTATACTTTATTTATTTTATTTTTTTTCGTTTTGTCGTATCTGCATCTCATCATCGATTCATTTATTTCTACGGAAACCTAACGAGATGAAAGGTATTCACGATTTAACAATAGAAATGTGAAGCGAATTCTCACCGATTTTTTATTATATTGGGTTTATCGAGATTTTAAACTACAGTATTAAATTTTTAATAATAGATATGTAAGTCGTAATCTCACCGAGATCTTGTCATATCGGGCCTACCAATAAGAAAAGTATAAAAGTTTTAACATTGAAAGAATAAGTCGAAATCTCACTGTGGTCTTATCATATCAGGCCTACCGATAAGAGAAGTATAAAAGTTTTAACATTGAAAGAATAAGTCAAAATCTCACCGTGGTCTTATCATATCAGGCCTACCGATAAGAAAAGTATAAAAGTTTTAACATTGAAAGAATAAGTCGAAATCTCACAATGGTCTTATCATATCGGGCCTACCGATAAGAAAAGTATATAGGTTTTAACATTGAAAGAATAAGTCGAAATCTCACTGTGGTCTTATCATATCAGGCCTACCGATAAGAAAAGTATAAAAGTTTTAACATTGAAAGAATAAGTCGAAATCTCACAATGGTCTTATCATATCGGGCCTACCGAGAAGGAAAGTTTTTAAGTTTTAACATATAAATGATATGTCTAAATCTCACCGAGGTCGTATCATATCAAGCCTACGTAGAGGAAAAGTATTCGCGATGAGAATTTTGAAAGCTTTTAGAGAAATCCGCGGAGAAAATGTTCTCTTTGGACTAAACAACTTAACATCGTTTTGTCACCTATCTAAACCAAGTTTTGACATCAACGCCTTTTGACTCCGTGCTTTATATTTACGCTTTATAAAATTCCTGTTCCAGTGAATTCGTCAGGTGTTTGTGGGCGCTTCGTGTCAAGGTTTCGGTGCTGTGATTCGTTTGAGTTTTAAGGATTACAGAGTTAAAATAACTCAATCGTGAAAATGTATTATGCAATTTTATACCTAAACAAAAGTCAGGTTTTTTAATCCCTGCACAAGCGATTTAGTTTGGTAAAACGATACTTACGGGATACTTCAACTGCCCACACGGTTATGTATTTTCAGTAAATTTTTGAAAATTTAAAAACTACTAGGACGAACATAAATTTTTCAGAGAAAATATTTTTAAATCGTGTTTGGGTAAATGTGTAAGGTCGTTGAAGGATGTTAGAGTCAAACGTCGCGGCCCAATTCCTGTGGGTTTTGAGGAATTCTCTTCGGACTGACAACAATATTTATCCTTCGTATGTGTGTTTACTGGCTTTCATACATAATTGCATGGAAAGTACCAATTACTGGACAATAATTCCGGCCGAAGTAGCTTAAATCCTTAATTTTGAATTTTCCATAGGGAAGAAGCTATTACCGTAGCTTCTAATAACTTAATATATCTTAATTTGTCATGGCAAGACTTAAGCCCGGGACCATGTTATTTATGTGTGTGTCTGTGAACACGGTAACTCGCTGTAAGTTCGCTGTAATTAAAAACGCCTTTAGTTATTTTATCTAGAACATAAAACCAGGACTCAAAAACATGCCGTAAAACTCCTTTTTTAGAAATAGACCGACATTTCGAATGAATTTTTAGACCATTATTAACTAAAATAACGTAACACAGTAGCAAAATGTGCAAGAAGAAGTAAACATAATAAAACAAACATAAAGAAATACAAGTGCTTCAATCTGTGGAGTATATCTTTAACTAACAGATTTAGTAAAGCAATCAGCTATTAAAAAGAAAATAGCTATAATGTAAACAAAGTTCTGGTTTCACAGTATGGGATCCTTTTCGGGCTTCTAGGAAGAAACCCAATTGAGCTACAACAAAATTGATGATCCATGAAACCTTCTCTATGAAATTTTACATAAGTGTACCACTTTTCATTGCCAATCGTCCAACGGTGTAAACCTCTAACATATGGAAAATTTAAGGTGCACTTTTTCTTAAATTGGAAATAGGAACTGAACTTGGATTACCCTGTATAAGTCTGGTTGAATTCAGGCACTTGATACGTAATGAAGGTTTCCTTTCAGTTAGCGGGAAGGAGTCTGGGATCAATCTAGCTGCGCCTTCATTTATGCGCAAATATAAGCGACAAAAGTGGTTCTCCGGTTATATTAAAGTGTAACCTCTGATCTAGAGGTTTGTTTTCCATCTTACCTCCACGATGAAAATCCCATTTCAATGTAATCGGAGCTTAAGTTGAATTTTAACCGTTTTTAGAAACTTTTTAATACTGATCTTAAGACGAGTAAGGTTAAACGATGTGTTTATCAACTAAAACACTTGTCACTCCCAAAATATCTCAAATTTCGAAATTTAACTTTTTAAGTGTCAAATTTTTGTCAAGTCTTTTGTCAGTATGTTTTTGATTTAATTTTGCATGTAAAAATAAACCTACCCAAATTCAAAACCCTTGGTTTGTACCAGAATTATTTCACCAGAAATAGAGAAAACCCAGCATTTAAAGTTCACAACCTTAAATTCATGGAAAAATCTCCGTCATATGCAGGGATTAGATATTATAACTATCTGCCTGATACTATAGCCAGCATAAAAGATTTAAATAAATTCAAAAAAGAACTAAAGAGATATATTTTAACAAAATCCATTTATTCTTTAGATGATTTTTTGTTTACGTAAATTTTGTGTCCAGTTTAAACTAACTAAATCTTTGGTTATAGTAATGATTTATGTTTTGATTTTGTTTTGGTTCTGATACCTAAATTAATAATTATTGTAATTTTTTAATGTAATATTCTGATGCCATTCATGTACAATTCCTGTGCTAAACTGAATAAAGAAATTTTGACTATTGACTATTAGAGATTTTCAGTTCAAGTGGTTAACTGAGAAATTTAAAAAATGCATTTTCGTGTTCTTATTTAAATACTAGCCAAAGTACCCGACCTTTGCACGGGTAAAAAGGTTTGAGAGAACATACCTTTTCTCTTCGACATGCAATAAATATTCTAAAATAGGTATTTACTAATAGTATTTTACACTAAACACGATCTCAAAAATTTATAAACAAGAGTGTCTGCAACATAACAAAGTAACATCTTTTATTTAAGTAATATTGGGAAAGGCTAAGGAATCCACATCTCATAATAACGTAATAGAGACAGGTATCGGGAGAAAACTTAAAATATACCATTTTCGGCAATATTAATTTCGATCCAGCAGTTAATCTGTAAATGTGAACTTTATTTCTTCCTCTTTCCGAACTGTCAAATTTTAGTGTTCATAGCTGTTTACATTCAAGTACTTTTATGTTATCGTTCTTAGAAAATGAAACTGATGAAACTCGTTGAAACTTATGACGTTCACGGGGAAGTAGCCCGAGGGGATTTCAAGGAAATGAATATGTCTATGTGTTGAATGAGTTCAAGATCTACCTTTGTGTAAAATTTTAAAAACTGGTCGGTTCAGTATTTTTCGCGTTCACTCGCCTCAACAAACATACATACAAACACCACCTCTTCTTTATAATACTATTTAGATCAAACAAGGTGTACTTTTTCATCGTCAGGTTTAGGCACCTAACGAGCTTCAATTCGTCCCGAAAATAAAATAATAATTTTATTCTCAGGGTACTCAATATCACTTTAATTTTTCACCTCAACAATCTCTTAACGATTACGAAGCGAAAAGTAATGAAAAACTTAATTTTAGCACGTCTTGTGGCAGTAATTAAAATCAGTAATGCTAAAAATTAGTACAAGTGTCATCATATTCGACATTGCTGGTCATAAACGATTTGTAAAATGACAATTCCTTACGTTGTAATTTTAACTTTACAGCACTTAATTTCCAATTAAACTCGTGGGTTTGAGTTTGCACATTCTGTTGTGCATAAGACATAGGATAAACATAATTTTAAAATAAACAAAGTGATACAGACTTGGTTTGAGTGCGGGCGTTTGTAGCGCCAGGCGGGAATATGCGTTATTATATGATAAAGAGAATGGTTTGTGCAGTTTTATTGCGCTAAACTTGCCAGCCGCTTGTAAAGTTTTATGATGCATGCGACTTTAACCCGCTTGTTTTGCATTTGTAAACTCTCGTTTTCGCGTTGACGGAGGCGCATAATGTTTATACTACAGTTATGGTATCTTGTGATGTCCGTACCGCCACTGTGGTCAGATCAGACGAGACGAGGCTATCAAAGCTGTGTTCCAGTTCCATTGTCGCAGAACTGGGTGTAGTCAAAGCTGTGTTTCAGTTCCAGTGTCGCAGAACTGGGTGTAGTCAAAGCTGTGTTTCAGTTCCAGTGTCGCAGACCCGGGTGTTATCAAAGCTGTGTTTCAGTTCCAGTGTCGCAGACCTGGGTGTAGTCAAAGCTGTGTTTCAGTTCCAGTGTCGCAGAACTGGGTGTAGTCAAAGCTGTGTTTCAGTTCCAGTGTCGCAGAACTGGGTGTAGTCAAAGCTGTGTTTCAGTTCCAGTGTCGCAGACCTGGGTGTTATCAAAGCTGTGTTTCAGTTCCACTGTCGCAGACCTGGGTTTTATCAAAGTTGTGTTTCAGTTCCAGTGTCGCAGACCTGGGTGTTATCAAAGCTGTGTTTCAGTTCCAGTGTCGCAGACCTGGGTGTTATCAAAGCTGTGTTTCAGTTCCAGTGTCGCAGACCTGGGTGTTATCAAAGCTGTGTTTCAGTTCCAGTGTCGCAGAACTGGGTGTAGTCAAAGCTGTGTTTCAGTTCCAGTGTCGCAGACCCGGGTGTTATCAAAGCTGTGTTTCAGTTCCAGTGTCGCAGACCTGGGTGTAGTCAAAGCTATGTTTCAGTTCCAGTGTCGCAGACCTGGGTGTTATCAAAGTTGTGTTCCAGTTCCAGTGTCGAAGACCCGGGTTTTATTAATGTTGTGTTTCAGTTCCAGTGTCGCAGACCTGGGTGTTATCAAAGCTGTGTTTCAGTTCCACTGTCGCAGACCTGGGTTTTATCAAAGTTGTGTTTCAGTTCCAGTGTCGCAGACCCGGGTGTTATCAATGCTGTGTTCCAGATCCAGTTCGCCTATCGTATTGGTAGAGGCATCGGCCGCTGTAAAAGTGCTGATTATTGTTTGACCGGGTGTCGAGTTCGCCGATGCGTGTTTGTTTACGTGAAGCTTTAGGTTTGATGACTGGACATTTTTCCACTAGCCTAGTCCCCTCATAACGTCATATATGGCGTCACACAATGTGGTTATTGACACTTGTACTGACGTTGCTACCTGTCCAACTACACTACAATATTAGCTTCGTTCATAACGTCATATATGCCGTCACACAATGTGTTTATCGCCACCATTACTGACGTCTTTACCTGTCCAACTACACCACATCACCGACGTAAATCATAACGTCATATATGCCGTCACACAATGTGTTTATCGCCACAATTACTGACGTCTTTACCTGTCCAACTACACCACATCACCGACGTAAATCATAACGTCATATATGCCGTCACACAATGTGTTTATCGCCACAATTACTGACGTCTTTACCTGTCCAACTACACCACATCACCGACGTAAATCATAACGTCATATATGCCGTCACACAATGTGTTTATCGCCACCATTACTGACGTCTTTACCTGACCGATTACACCACAACATTGGAACAAAAAACTCTGCATGTTTTGTTTGATGTTTTCCCACGTCTGGAACGTTCAAAGTTTCCAGTTGCAGTCACTTTGTATGCAGGCCGGCATCTTCAAGCCCTAGGCCAATGCCCCGTTCGGTGGCCAATCAAGTCTAGCAAATATCATTGATTAATCGGTTTGAGGTCACCTCCGTTACGCGTGCCCACCAATCACCAATACTCGCACAGAATTCTAAAATAGTAAAATTTATACCATATTGTACTTTCCAAAGATTTAAAATGACGTACCCAGAGCAGCCATTTAACTACTTGTCCAACAAAAGGTGAAATAAGGTTTTTTGCAATTTTAATAGTAAAATCTATAGTTATTGCGAAGAATAAAAATAGCTACAATATACAAGTTAATTACTGATCAGATAAATATTCATTTTTACTTTTTATATACACATTTTTAAAAATAATTAGTCCTATTCAATTGTAATACAAAAAAAAATCTAAAATAAAAAACTAAAAAATAAGTATCTCTATGTATAAAAACGAATGTATGTATGTCCTTTATGCGTTGCCAAACTATATGTGTCCGGGAAGGTTTTACCGAAAAAATTTCGATATATCCATAAGTATCCATTTTATGGCGTTTTAAATTTCTAATGTTAACCTTATGGGAGTAAGTTTGTTTACAAATTTTCAACAATCAAAACATTTGATTACTTAAGCTACAGCTGTTGGTTTACTATCCAACACTATAACTATAAAGTAATAGTTTCTGTTAGTACCGGACTAATAGAATTTTATTTTTTATACAGGGTTTCCATGAAAAACTTTTCAGGACTTCGGTGAGTGATTAGGTACATTAAAAGGAAGAAAAAGGTTCCAATGGAGATATGGCCTTAAACACTTATTTTCTCAGATATCCGCCATTTTGTATTTTTCACAAAATATTTTTTATTTCAAACATTTTCTAACGGATTATTTTCAAATTTTGTATGTGTTTTACACTAGTACACTACTATTTAAAAAAAATAACTTGCATGATCCAAGCTCAAAATTCAAAATGGCGGCCATTTAAAATTTTATAACTTAAGTACTTTAAAAACGGTAAAAAATACAATGGCCGCCGTTTTGAATTTTGAGCTTGGATCATGCTAGTTATTTTTTTAACAATAGTAGTCTACTAGTGTAAAACACTTACAAAATTTGAAAATAATCCGTTTGAAAATGTGTGAAATAAAAAATATTTGGTGAAAAATACAAAATGGCGGATATCTGAGAAAATAAACGTTTTAGGCCATACCTCCATTGGAACTTTTTTCTTCATTTTAATGTAACTAATCACTCACCGACGTCCTGAAACGTTTTTTATGGACACACTGTGTATACTGTGTATCAAAATGAGGAGGGTGAACAAGTTTTTCGTTGAGTTCAAGTACGGTTGGTTGTTCTTATTTCGGAGGCGAAGGTCAGAAGGCTCGGTGTGAAGCGGTGGAAAGAACGAGCAGTACACGTGTAAGGAAATGATTCGTCAGTTACAATTGTGAGTGTATGGCTCAATCAAAGTAAACTGCAGGAAGCTGTCGTCCGTCGACTGCTACGAGAGCTACAGCGGTGCTCGAGCTTCGTACAGCGTACAGCCTCCCTCGTACAGATCATGGACTTGGAACGGCTAGTGAACTATACTCTTTCAGTTCACAAAGAAGGAAAACCAAAATTTAAAGAAAATTTACGCTGAACGGGTCACAGATTAAAAAGATTTTAAAAAATTTCCAAATTGTTCTGCCTGTGTATAGCGTATAATTTATTATTTAAAAGTCTGGTTTTAGATTTTATTTACATATAATACTTATTGTTTTATAGCCATTTTCATAAATTTAATTGCGTGAATTACGAGCGCAACACACCAAGACTTCGTTAAAATTTTTTTACACTTTTTACAGACACCACCAAAGATAAAAAAATTTATTTTTGTATTTCAAAGGTTATGTTACTCTTTATGTCTAAACATGGCAGTATAGAAAAATCAAACATAACCATATTTAAAATTTAAATAAAATTATGTCCTATATTTTTTTCAACTAGACAAGAAAATATTTATAAAAATATATTTTTAAAACCGTGTGTTAGAGGTTAGGTTGCATTACCTTCATTTAAAATTAAAAAGAAATTAGGTCTCTATATTTTATGAGCTTTGAGAAAAGTGCACCTCTGTTATCATTATAAATCTTAGGCATCCCCCCTTAAGGATCTGTAGTATCTCAAATTGTTTATTGTTTACCAAATAGTTTTATCACATTTTTGACGTTGTTTTTTTTTACCAGAAACCCTTGCACTTGGTATCACTTTAAAGGAATTTTAATATTTATACATCTATCGAATTAGAATTATGTTGAGTTTTTAATAATTTCAGAGGGTACCTAATAAACTGTTGCTGAAAAAAATTAGCTCCGCAAATAAACTTTGGATTCAAACTAATCTATTGTGTCTTATTTTTAAAATATACGGTATCAGCGAACAGACACGTATTTTCTCCCTTAGGTAAATTTAAAACGACAATCTTAAATAAAATAATATATATAATATTCTTTGTAGTTTATCTGAATATCATTTAATAATTTATCGTCTCAAAAATAACCATCCAATTTCTGAAGAAAACAGATTAAATTAATTGTTAGACATTTTTGGGGTGCTTTGGTGCTTATTCATAGTGACATATTAAAAAATTTCTTGTATTTAGAATTTTCACACCGATTGTTCTAATAAACAATTGTTCTTACGGGGAGTAAAAAAGGTGCAGGTACTGCAGACAAGCTTATATCGTCTAGCCTTCGAATGGTGTTGCCGCCTTTGTCAGACTGTTTTCATTCGCATGAATGCGACAACACATGGCGTGCTCATAATAGAATTGTTCATGTGATTGTTTTTTCTTCTATGTGATGCGACGCTGAGGGGCTGACACAATGGTCGAGTGTTTATTTAGAACAAGTACACACCACCTAGTGCTACGCAAGGTGTGAGGTTGATTCAAACGTGTGGACGTGATTTTAAAACAGTAGCGAAGTTTTAAAACTTTACCTGACACTCGTAGAGTGTAGAGTTAAATAAACTCGAACGCAATTAATTATACTCTAAATCTGCGTGTGTGACGAAATGTGTACTATGTACTGTCTCAATTAATTAAAAAGGCCCATAATGGTATGAGGCTGAATGCGAATAAGTGTATGTCCATTACTTTTCACAAAATTGTGTCACCTGTAGTTTTTTCTTATCAGCTCAATGGGACTGAAATTGTGAGGGTGAATGAGGTCAATGACTTGGGTGTAATTGTGTCATCTTCTCTCAACCCTGCACCTCATATTGCTCGGGCTTGCGCTAAGGCCAACAGGAATCTTGGACTATCTTCAGGGTATCACACTTCATTTGCCAGCCTGCAGCATTGAGAACTCTATATATATCATACGTTCGTCCTCATCTTGAGTATGCCTCCGTAATTTGGTGCCCCCAGCAAAGATACCTTGTGGAGATGATTGACAGAATCCAGATTCGATTTCTCCGAATGGTGGGCGTACGTCTTAATTTCCGCTTTCTTGAAGTCCCAGTTGGCTTGTTGGCTGCTCAATTATGCCTTCCTTCCTTGGAGACCAGAAGAGACATACAAGATGTCATTTTCCTATTTAAGATCGTTAACGGTTTCATTGACTGCCCTGCAATTCTGGAGCGTGTCGACTTCCGTATACCCTCTCGTACCAGATCTGTTGAGCTGTTCGCTAGACACCATCATGGAACTAGATATGAACAGTATAGCCTAATTTCTCGCATTCAGATGAAGGCTAATTTGGTCCCTCCCGAAGTTGATTTCTTCTCAGAAGAAGAAGTCTCCTGATGGCCAACGCCAATGATTGTGATAACTTTTTTATGTACTACATTACTCTTTACTATTTATTTATATAACTATATGTGTTAACGTTAGCTGCATGTATGCATATATGTTTGTTATAACATTCTTTAATAGTTTATAGGTTTTTGTTGTTGTTATTCCCATATATTTTATTTATTGTTATTGATATTCATTCTTGCATTGTATTGATTCATTATTAAATAATTGTTTTGTACTGTACACTATGTACTTATTGTACTCAAATTCTTATATATATCATATTTTACTATTTCATTGTAAAAAGGGTTTGCGGCGGCCATTTTGTTTCCGGTTCCAGTGGGACACGCCCACTTCTTTCAGTTGTCTTGGAGTCTCCATGACGAGTGAACATGTTTTGTTTCTTATGTGTGTAATGGTTTGTTTGTAAGTTTTTTTACTGCTTTAAACTTTTATGTTTTCAGCTTTATACTGGCTTTGTCCGGATTATGTGTTAATTGTGTTATGTTTTAGATATTAGTTTACCTGAGGACGGGATCAGATTCCAGATCCCTAAACGTGGTGAAACTTTGTTTTACATAAACTCGTGATGGAAAATGTCCGCAATAAAAATCTAAATAACACTAAAGCACAAAAACACCTCCTAATGTACAAGGTGACTTTGGTCGCTTGCTATCGTTTGTAATTTTTTAAAACTTCTTTAATTTTTTTTGTTTTTAGCTTATACCGGCTTAGTTCAGATTGTGTAATAAGATTTGAACTTACTTACTTGAACTTATTCTTCTTGATCCATATTCCTAGAGAACAGGATGGGCGTCAGTTTCTCGATCGGTCGGTGTTTACATCGTTGGCGTTACGTCTTGTTCAAGGAATTCCTCAACAGAATAGAACTCTTTCTCCATGAGCCATTCCAGCAGCCTTTTCTTGAAGTTGCTCTCACTTTTCAGACCTTTGAGATCTTTTGGCAGTCTGTTGAACAGCTTAGCCCCAATATATGTTGGTTTTTGCTCATAGGCCTTGCGATTGTGGGCTGGTAGGCTATAGTTGGTCTTGTTCCTGGTATTGTAGGAGTGGGTTTCCGAGAATTGGAGGGAGCCTTTGTTTATTATATGCATTATTGCATCACTGATATAGAGGCTTGCCACGGTTTGAATTTTTAGGCTTTTAAATTTTTAGATTAGTACACAATCCGTGTTTGGTTTCTCATGCGTGTAATGTTTAGTGTATGGTCTGTTTGTAAGTTTTTTGACTGCTTTAAACTTTATGTTTTCAGCTTTATACCGGTTTGGTCCGGATTATATGTTAATTGTGCTGTGTTTTAGATATTAGTTCACCTGAGGACGGGATCAGATTCCAGATCCCGAAACGTCGTGAAATTTTGTCTTACATAAAATCGTGAAAAAATTTAAATAAACATGAAATTCAAACAAAGAAAGGACCCTGCTTTCATTCAATTCCTCAGGAAGGCTAGAAATATCCGAGGTTATTGTTAAACACTAGACGTAGTTAATTTTTTTAATGTTCGCAATGTCGACCATTAGGAAGGAACTGCACGGTGTAGGGATCAGTATTCAGTAACTGGCAGAAGAGATGAGTGAGTCAGCGCCGGATAACAGCTAGCAGCTAGCAGGGCAGGCAGCGCGTAACGAATGCGATATTGTGGCAATCAGGGGAGCATGTGCAGCTCGCCAGATCTCCAGCTCTCTCCGGAGCGAATCTGCAAGTTCAGTCGCCCGTTTCTATTCGCCGATTACATTTGTTCGGCGGTTTGGAAATCATGTTGATGGCTACTGAATAAAACAAGAAAATTCTTTGGAAGTAGTCTTGGATCTGAAAATGGTTTTAAAAAGTCTACAATTAGCAGTGCAATTATTGAAAATGTCTGAAATATTTTCTTACACAGATACACTCATTTATATTTATAGCAGAAAAATACTTTTCCGGCAATATTGTCTAGAACTTCAAAAAGATAAAAACACAAATGTGATATTAGTTTAGTAAGGTACGAAAGAAGCAAATATTCCATTTAAATTTCCAAGGAAAAAAGGAAAAAAAATTATCTTAAATATTGATTTGAACCGAAACTAAAATTCTTAGAGATGATCTTTACTCCAATGATAAATTGACCAAGTCCTTTCTGTTCTGAATAAATCGATACAGATTTATTTCGAGATTTAAAAACACGGTATGTTGCTTTGAGATTTATAACTTAAGAGACGCGAGTTGGTATTTCCACAAAAAACGTATGATAAATATAAAAGGTCTGTAATTTCCAACCTATAGAGGAATATTGTTCAGAAACAAAGATATATTTCAATGTTATTAGACCGGTTTTATTGACGGTAGTGTTGTCGGCGCCACCTGCAATGTGGACGGTTATGCGGTCGATGTGGAGCGCTTCCCAGCCTTAAATGTGGCTTTAGGGATTAGCGGGACCCCATATTAGCGGAACCTCGCGCACAATTGTATCGGTCAGCGCATCGTAGCGCCACGGGCTCATTCACCGCCACCGCGTTGGAGAGAGTAGCGCGTGTCGATCCACGGGAAATGCACGAGCACCACCGACATATAGCGATGGTGAGAGTCCCACGTGTCGATCCACGGGAAATGCACGAGCACCACCGACATATAGCGATGGTGAGAGTCCCACGTGTCGATCCACGGGAAATGCACGAGCACCACCGACATATAGCGATGGTGAGAGTCCCACGTGTCGATCCACGGGAAATGCACGAGCACCACCGACATATAGCGATGGTGAGAGTCCCACGTGTCGATCCACGGGAAATGCACGAGCACCACCGACATATAGCGATGGTGAGAGTCCCACGTGTCGATCCACGGGAAATGCACGAGCACCACCGACATATAGCGATGGTGAGAGTCCCACGTGTCGATCCACGGGAAATGCACGAGCACCACCGACATATAGCGATGGTGAGAGTCCCACGTGTCGATCCACGGGAAATGCACGAGCACCACCGACATATAGCGATGGTGAGAGTCCCACGTGTCGATCCACGGGAAATGCACGAGCACCACCGACATATAGCGATGGTGAGAGTCCCACGTGTCGATCCACGGGAAATGCACGAGCACCACCGACATATAGCGATGGTGAGAGTCCCACGTGTCGATCCACGGGAAATGCACGAGCACCACCGACATATAGCGATGGTGAGAGTCCCACGTGTCGATCCACGGGAAATGCACGAGCACCACCGACATATAGCGATGGTGAGAGTCCCACGTGTCGATCCACGGGAAATGCACGAGCACCACCGACATATAGCGATGGTGAGAGTCCCACGTGTCGATCCACGGGAAATGCACGAGCACCACCGACATATAGCGATGGTGAGAGTCCCACGTGTCGATCCACGGGAAATGCACGAGCACCACCGACATATAGCGATGGTGAGAGTCCCACGTGTCGATCCACGGGAAATGCACGAGCACCACCGACATATAGCGATGGTGAGAGTCCCACGTGTCGATCCACGGGAAATGCACGAGCACCACCGACATATAGCGATGGTGAGAGTCCCACGTGTCCACGGGAAATGCACGAGCACCACCGACATATAGCGATGGTGAGAGTCCCACGTGTCGATCCACGGGAAATGCACGAGCACCACCGACATATAGCGATGGATGAGAGGTCCTAAATTCAATTCCGCAAATATTTGATTGGCACATATCATAAAGGTTTATTTAAATTGGACTAAAAGTCCAAGATGGCGGAGGTACTGAAGACGATAAATGTGTTTGCGTTTTAAGTTAAATGTATTTAGAAGTTCTAATCGAAAGGATTGTCAGTGGAGAAAAACACCCAAATAAATTCGACACAGGATTAATATTCGAGCCACTTAACTGGCCTCGAAAGTCCGAAAACCGTATCGCTCGAGTCGTACGATGCTTAAGTTGATTTATTGACCTGTCAAAATAGACGCGGTGCTTGTTAGGGCGTCCCCGCATCGTCAACCTCCGGCATTAGCGATGTTGTGAAAACTTCCAAGTCGTCACCAATCACGCCCCGCATAGCGATTGGTCGTTCTCAACTTGCGCTGTAGTGTCAGTGTATCTGCACTGTGGGGACGACCTTCCATAATTTGAAGTCCGACAGTAGTTGTCTGTACTGTGGGTTTTATGGTTATTTGGCACACGAAATTTTATATGAAAAATTTTTGGCTTTTTTGGAAATTGTTTATGTGTGTAAAAAAAGTCATGGACGTATTATAACAGCCTTATTTTTTATAAATTGATATAGTTTATCATCTAATACTCTTTTGTATGATTTTTTAGGTACAAAATTTTCCAAATTTTTAGGTACATGTGCCAAATAACCATATAATCCACAGTATAAACTACTACTTCCGACATCCATAAGGCTCCATGTTAAAGTGTCAGATTTTAGGTACATATCTCCTAGACTACTGTTCATATTAAACTACTACAGATTAAACTGCAGATTAAAATTTGCACAGTTGTTATTCAATATCTAATAGTTCGTTGGAATTACGATTATAAAAAAATATAGTGATGCATTCGCTATATGTATAATTATGAATAACTTTCCAGGACATTTTTTCTCGTATTTATTGAGGGGTTTTCACATCCCCTAAACAATAATTGTAAACCAAACATAATAATTTTACCTCCAAAGCTGCAGTACGTAATTAGTGTGACAAAAATGTCAAAAAATATCTATAACGGGTTTCAAGTTATGTGTACCTGAGTTAAAAAAAGTTTTTCGGTAATCGAGAAGTCAGTTGGGTTGGTAGTGCTGAAGCTGCTAGTAAACCACATAGAACCTCTTTGCAGATCAATTTTAAAAATTGAATACATACTGTTGATATTTATGTAAAGTTATTGTTTTTGGTATCAAAACGTTGAGAAAAGTCTAAATTTTACAACTAGCAAAAAATTAGTAATTGACCAAAAATTACAATTTTGGACGTCGGACTACCCTTAAATCGTTATTATGAATTTTCCATCACGATTAGAGAAGTGAAACGACGATTCGAGATTTGAAATCTGATTTGATTTTTGCTTGATTAGTTTTTTGAATGATTTATCCCTTCGAGTGGCAGGCGACATAAAATGTCGATTGCAGGTTGTGGGAAGTGGTAGGCGACATAAAATGTCGATTGCAGGTTGTGGGAAGTGGTAGGCAACATAGTCGATTGTAGGTTGTGGGGTTGTGGGAAGTGGTAGGCGACATAAAATGTCGATTGCAGGTTGTGGGAAGTGGTAGGCGACATAGTCGATTGTAGGTTGTGGGAAGTGGTAGGCGACATAAAATGTCGATTGCAGGTTGTGGGAAGTGGTAGGCGATATGAAATGTCGATTGCAGGTTGTGGGAAGTGGTAGGCAATATGAAATGTCGATTACAGGTTGTTGGAAGTGGTAGGCGACATAAAATGTCGATTGCAGGTTGTGGGAAGTGGTAGGCGACATAAAATGTCGATTGCAGGTTGTGGGAAGTGGTAGGCGACATAAAATGTCGATTGCAGGTTGTGGGAAGTGGTAGGCGACATAGTCGATTGTAGGTTGTGGGAAGTGGTAGGCGATATGAAATGTCGATTGCAGGTTGTTGGAAGTGGTAGGTGACATAGTCGATTGTAGGTTGTGGGAAGTGGTAGGCGACATAAAATATCGATTGCAGGTTGTGGGAAGTGGTAGGCGATATGAAATGTCGATTACAGGTTGTTGGAAGTGGTAGGCGATATGAAATGTCGATTGCAGGTTGTGGGAAGTGGTAGGCGATATGAAATGTCGATTGTAGGTTGTGGGAAGTGGTAGGCATCATAAAATGTCGATTGATTTAACATTTTTTTAATATTTTAGGAATTCTAAACTCCGATCGATGGGGATAATAATGGGGGATATTTTATTCTATATAATATTTATGTTCTAACAGCTGTTTAGGAATTTTAGACGTTAGTCATGTTATACGTGTTCGCGAAGTGGCGAACAATTTTACATTTTATAAAAAATTCCCTCTTTGATTAAAAAAAAATTAGAATCTTCAAATTGTCCTGTTTTTTTTAACAAAATTGATATGGATATGTATATCTTTTATTGAAATTTTCTATTGCGTCTGTGTTTTTAACTACACAACGTTTCTGGAGGTGGAGAAACTCGCTCCGTTTTCAAGTCAAATAATTTACATTAAATTTGAATAATCGAAGTTAAGTTAAGATTTTATTATTAATATCTGTAACTTTTAACATTCAATTTAATGTAAACTATTAAGTAATCACTTGATAAAGGCATGAACTTCTCCACCTCCAGAAACGTTGTATAGTTAAAATCACAGACGTGTTTGAAAAGTCCAATAAAAGATATTGGAAAATATGTATATGTTTGCATTAAAATTTTATGTGATTGTCTGCAAAATACTCAAAATTATCTTACCACTCCCCACTACAGTATGTATCTTGTACAATGTACAGTATGCGAGGTTCCACTGTGGTACTGTGCCACAACCGTCTCGTAATCAAGCAGGGTCGCGATGAATGAGCGTAAACAATGTCGCTTCGTGTTTGTCATCGACCATGTTACCGGGTTCATTATATTTTCAACAGGGGATAATTCATTTAGCGGTTCAGGCCAATAATAATGCAGTAAATGCAGTTACGGCCCCAGTTATGGGTGGACAGGCCCTTAGGGCACACTTTTATTGACTGCCTCTGATGTGACAGGTCCCTAACAACTGCGGTCCTTGCCTTTACTGCTTTTTTCGTAAATCCGAGCGGTTTAAGTCGAGGAATTATTTCGAAAAGGTTTTTAGTCCTCTCGATAAAGAAAGTTGTTACTGCGGATATTTTTCATAACGATTTGTTAAACAGTTTCACGACGTTTCGGGATCTAGAATTTGTTCCGTCCTCAGGTCAGCTGGGACCTGGAACATGACAAGACTACTACAATATCCAGACTAAACCGATATAAAGCTGAGAAAAAAATTTAAATCGGTAAAAAAACTTCAAAAAAACCCAGCAACAACACAACACTAAACACACACTTTTGTTTCCGGTTCCGGTGGGACACACTCACTCCTTTCAGAATTTCAGTTGTCTTTGAGTCTCCGTGACGAGTGGACGTGTTTTGTTTCTTATGTGTGTAATGGTTAGTGAATAGTTTGTTTGTAAGTTTTTTTACTGGTTTAAACTTCTAAGTTCGTATTTTTACTGGCTTAGTCCGGATTACTTGTTAATTGTGTTATGTTTTATATATTAGTACACCTGAGGACGGGATCAGATTCCAGATCCCGAAACGTAGTGAAACTTTGTTTTAATATATAAAATAAAAATCTAAATAACAACACTAAAGCACAAAAAACACCTCCAAACGTACAAGGTGACTTTTGTCGCTTGGTATCTTTAGTAATTTTTAGTCTAGGCTATTTTAGGCTGGTACGGTGGCGGCGTCCTGTAATCCAGCTACTTGGAGGTCACGAATTGTGGGATAGTTGTGAGAGAGGTCAGTGGATGTAGTGTTCTCTTGTATCGATTAACGTCCGCATTATTGAATACTACGTTAATCCGCAAAGACCATCCTCATAATTACACAAATTCGTAATTCAGAGATCGTGGTTCGGATTCCACGTTAAACTGTAGGTCCAATAGTTGCCATCAGCTGTTGAGCTAATAATTAACAGTCCTGTCTAAGGAACATGTCAGCCTTAGTCAGTAACAAGACTACAAGATCGCGCCACAATCATCGTACACTCATTTCCCATTCATACTTGGCTTAAAATACCTGGAAAGGTTGCCATTAGAGTAACTAACTAGGCCTAACTATCATAAAAAGATAATTATGTGTAAAAATGAGATATAATTGAATTGCAATTATATTTTCTCGAGAAATAAAATATAAAAATTAATTATGCAATCCCATAGATAATCACTTCACCTTTAATTTTGCACCTTAACCATCTTTTACGACTGTCGTGTAACTAGTAGAGCTGTTACGAAATTGAAATTTTTTTATGAAGCTAGAAATAAAAGTTTTTCACAACTGCATACTCTTATAGATGGGGAAAAATGGAGTTTAAAGTCTGTGTTACAGACGTTTCAAATATAGGTTTTCAGAATACTTTTATATTCGTATGGAAATAGGTATCATTAACAATGATATATGAAAGTAAGATAAATACAGGATAAATTATATAGTTTCGATTAAAAGTTTAGTTGATAAACTGTAAGTGCCTAGTTTCAGGAAAGTGAGGTTGTACGAAAATAAAAATGAATTTTGAGGATCAATTTATATTAAAACACAGCCTTGGTTTGAGTTGTAAATAGTATTGTGGTAACGTTGAAAGTTAGTTTTGCCGAAATGGTCCCCTAACAGGAAAGCGCACTCCTCGGCCCTTGTTAAACCTGTTCATCAACAAATTCACTATCAAATCATTCCTGCCTAGCCTATAGTTAGGTAAATTGTGTATGAAATACAATACCTTCAACGTTTCCAAACTCTACCCGGAAATTGGACCGAGAGTGAAAGAAATTATTCGAATAATTTGAAAAGCATTAGTGATCTATATTGTATACTAGCAGTAACCCCGTCCTTTGTACGGGTTGTAGGATTTAGTTTAAAGAAGAAAGATTGTCATACCAAAATGGAAACCTGAAATTCCAAACATATTAGTTCAGTACAAAGAAAATAAATCAATACCCAGCTTTATTATTTAGCATTACTTTTCAATTAAATGGATTATAACATTAATACCATTATTATAATTAGTTATACATTAAAATAACTTTTTAATATAGTATGATTTCGAAATGGGTTTAAAATCAATGACCAATATAAACTATAACTAATGTTGATTTGATAGCTGTTTGTTTTCTTTCTATTAAATCTTTAAACTACACAGACAGCAGATTATTACCAGTAGATTATTCATTGATAATTGAAAGCAAAATGTGACTTCGCGTAACAAGTGTGTTAATAAATATTCGTGATTACTTTTTAAGGAGCGGCGAACAATATCAAGCTTTGAACCCCCTTCTCTGGAATGTAGAGAATGCATGAAATAAGTTTCATTATTATCAGTTCTCCCGTTTTTTCGGAGAAGACGGCGTAAAATGCCTCCTGGAGCGTCACAGATAAACAGTCACAAATTGAGATAAAGTTTGTTTCGGCTTCTCTAACGCATGAAACGTAAAAATAAATAAAAAATGAATAACTCTGAGCAATGTACAGACAAAACTCTAATTTTATATAGATTTTAATTTTTTATTAAGGCAAGACGGACGTCCTTATATTCGCCATGTTAATTTTAGCATAGGTATTTTGTATTTACTCAAAAAACTATTTGAAATTAATGCTTAGAATTTGTTATACATAAACTTTACACCATTACCTACAGCCCCTTACTTTGAAATCTTTTGATAAAAAATTTTAATTTTTTTGTAGTTAAAGGTTTTTTAGTGATATTTATTTTTTTACTCAAAAAATCCTTTACTGTTTACACAAAAGGTGGTAGGGGCTCTAGGTTAGGGTATTTTGCATAAGAAGTACCTGAGAAAATACCGATTTTCCTTACTTTAATTACTTAATTACCCGAAAATAACCAGAAAAAGTAAAGTAAAATCGGTATTTTTCAGGAACTACTACTCCTATTTACTTGAAACTTCTACAACTTATACAACATATACAGCTCTCTACAGCCCCTACCACTTTAGAAGTAATCAAAAGAGGATTTTTGGAGTAAAAAATAAATATCACTAAAAAATATTTTATTACAAAACCATTATTATTTTTGGGGTCTTTTAGCTCAAGCTTTCAAAGTGGTAGGGACTGCATATAGGCGAAAAAATAGTGTACAACAAATTTCAAGCATTAATTTCATATAGTTTTTGAGTAAATACAAAATCTCTATTCTAAGATTAACATGGCGAAGATGGGGGTCATCCGTCCTGCATTAAGCATTTAATAATACTGTGTAATCGTTTTACGTATGTTTGTAAAGTTTACTCCGGGGACATTACTGTTCTAGTTTATTATTTTTTGTCACAAAGTAATATTTTTACTTATAAATGACTCGGTTTCTTTTTACAAAATATACTACTGAAATGTGTGAAAAGAATGTGTGTTTCTAAGCTCGCTGTAAACACTTCTATTGGATATAATGAGTTTGCCAGAAGTACCATGGGGTACTGGAGCAGTTGGAGTGGTATTAACTAATCTTTAACCATTTCACCATAACAATAATAGGGATAGAAACTGCTCTTTGACAAAAGCTCAGCGGTCGTCCGCGCAAACTTTCCTCATAACTTTCAAAATTCTATCACATGTCGGCTCCAGAGCTTGGGCTCAGTCCAACTCAAGAAGCATCCATTTTTATTTGTGCTTTAAAAAGTTTTGTTTCCTTTGGACAGAGTTGAGGAACAAAACCAAGTCGCGAGTTCTTTCAGTTAACATTTGCCGTGCTCTTTAAATAACCTTTCTATTTTATACTTTTTGTGTAACATCGAAGTAATGTATAACGTTTCGGGATCTGCAATTTGAACCGTCCGCAATTGTGCTGGAGCCTAGAATATAATAGTTACTGTACATAATCTGAACTAAGCCGGTATAAAGCTGGAAACAAAAATGTTCCAGTGTTTTTGGGCCCTTGTGGCGTGTGGACGTATTTTTTGTTTTTTTTTATCTTTGTAGGTTTTTGATTGCTTTAAACATTTTTATTTTCAGCAATAGTCTTGATTATGTACTAATTTTACATGCTTTAGGTCTAAGCTCACCTGATGACGGTATCAGATTCCAGATCCCGAAACGTCGCGAAACTTTGTTTCACTAATCGAGATAAAAAAGTTCCGAAGTAACAATCTAAACACTTTGAGAAATGTTACGTGGAAATCGGCTGTGAAATAATACAGAAAGTATAATTTGCCCTTACATAAATATTAGATAAATTTAGGATTGTAGAAAAATACTACTTTATTAGAATTTTACGTATATAATAATTTACCTTTTCCATCCAGTAAAGATGAAAAATGTTTGTATTCAGATTGCAGTTGTATGTAAAATATTTTTTTAGTAAGAACTGCCCTTTTTATTCGTACAAAATTTGTTCTATTAAGAGCATCATTATATAGATTATCTTTCTTATGTAAAAGTTTCATACATTAAGGATACATTATGACTGAGGGTTCAATAAGGGGATTTTCACAATACATTTTCCTACCAATTTTTTAGTCGCATTTAGTAAATAATTTGTAAACTTACATAATTTGTTTCGTATTTAAATGAAATGATAAATAGTTTTAGTCACACCATAATTGAACAGTAATAGAACTTAAGGCCTTAAAAATGTCTTTGTTGCATTGAAATTCCTTAGTGGCACTTAGACTAAACCTCATTGCTTAACAATCGGAGACTCTGATGCGATTAGAGTGCTAGTGTAGTTCGCTCATGGAGAAGTTGAATTCTGTGTTGTCATGGGTTGTTGTGTTTGGGAACTTGTTAATAAAATTACCAAACTCGGTGTCAGATGTAATCAACTTTTATTTTACTTTGTTAACAAACTTTTAGGTTCAAAATCAGTTGAATGGCTGTGTTTTAGCGAATTTCCTATAGGAAAGAAGCTATTACCGTAGATCTCATGGTAAGACTTAAGCCCGGGACCATGTTATTTTTTCGTCATTAGGTGCTCAGTGTCCAAAAACAATAGTCGTTAAAATATATATATAATGTGTGTCGTGTGTGTGTGTGTGTGTGTGTGTGTCTGTGAACCCGATAACTCTCGTAAAAATGGTCCGATCGAGACCAAATTTGGTAGAGACGTGTATTCCTACAAATGCTCGGACGAGTTCGTAAACCAGACATATCGGTCAATGGGAACGGGTAGTTTGGGGGGTTTTTGTACCCCAAAATGGGGTTTTTTTGCGTTTTTCTAATTTTATATTTCACCATTGTAATCAGTTTAAAAAACTACACAATTAAGTTTCTTAAAGTTTTTCTCTATCTCCAACAGTTACCGAGATATTAAAAAATCTAAACACAGTACATTGTATTGTGGGGCTCCAATGTTAATCTTATGGAGGATAAGGAAAAATTAATATTTCACTGATTAACCAATATTTTTCGATAAAACTTGATATTTAGCTTTATGTAGTTGGGACCCATAAGTTTGTGTTAAAAAATCATAGTTTATGTGTTTATCATGGCAGCAAACCTGCATACTCTTTTCCCATGTTAATCATATGGAGAATAGGCAAATCATCTTCATGTTTATGGACAGATTTTTATAAAACTTGTCATATATTATTATTATTATATTATTGATTTGGAACTTCGCTGAGTACGCAGGTCTGCTGCGACGGGGGTATTTAATCATACATTGTTTCTGTGATTAGTTTTTACTTCTAAAACGTTTATTTTTTGTCATAAGTAGCTATTGGTCCCGTAAATTTATATAGCTTAGCCGTATTCAAAATGTTTAAAGCAAATACATTTCGCCAATACATTACCTTGAAATTACACACTAAAATTTTTAATACATATTTACGTTAGAAATCCTCGAGCCAAGTTCCCCAAGAACATAAAATATTTATTGATCCTTAAGAAATTGTTACATGCAACAGATCTTATACATTACTATCAAGTTACAAATGATAAAGTTGAAAATAGGTCAAGATAAAACAGTTCATAAATACTTAAATACAATAATTAAATATAAAATGTATTATGTCACTTGGAGTTATGAAAGTCTCAGTCAATCACATGGAAATACTAAACAGATGTGAATCAAGCAAATAAATTTATAATTAAATCATTAAACAGTCAGACATTTCTCTACAACCCCAACAAGCAACACAACTACATACTGTAGGCCATTACATGCAAAACTATAATCATTAATACAGTGCAAGTCACACTATTTCTGAGCTGTGACCAAGTTAAACTTAATGATTCAAAATAAAAATATTCATTTAGGCTATAAAGTGGCCTGTCAACCAACCATGAATAGATAACCCTTTTAAAATATGCTAAACCATGCTGTGCAATCAAGGGCGATTCGTTAAAACATTTTATAACAATGGCTTCAAAGGATGAACGTACGTTAGTTAATCCGGTAAAAGGTCTATTAATTCTATTTTGTCCTCGTGTGTTGTGAGAGTGGATTTAACTATTAACTACAAAGCAGTCAATTTTTAACATGCATTAAACATGCAAGTTAACAACTGACTGTTCCCTTAATTGAATAAATGTAGGTTTAGAGTGGACTCTGAATTCAGCACCGCTTAAAATTCTCAGTGTCTTTTTTGGCAGTACATGACCTATTGAACTAGAATTTCCCCAAAGCAACTAACAGCAGTCAATCTTACTCTGAAAAATGCAAAATACACTATTCTCAAACATTCAAAAGAGATACAGTGTTTGATTGTTCCTACTCGAAAGATTACTCTATTTAGAGATCTGCAAGCATACTCCTCGTGCACGAGACACAAAAGCTTAGAGTCAATGTGAATTCCAAGAAGTAAAATAAGAAGGAGTAAAAAATACAAAGTTTTCCTTACCATCAATCAGCAATTTCATTGGCAAACCCACATCAAGGGAGAATATTAACCATGGCAAAATGGAATAGCAATATGATATTACATATTGTCTTTGAAGAGACAGCTTAATAATTGATATCTGCTCCTCAAAGCACGGCCTTGCTTCAGTGGCTTTCCTACCCTTAATCGTTTATCCACTGATACGATCAAGCTACCATTCAGTTATGTATAATGAGCACGTTCAGAAAGCATGACCTTTAAAAATATCATATCAAATTGTAATTTTAAGCTATCGTTCATTATATTATTTTATTTTTCTCAAGATGAAGTGATTTGATATCTGAGTAGTTCCAGTTACAATTTATAACCAACTAGTAGTATTTCTTGTCATATATTATCTATCATCTTAAAAGCTCGATTTTAAATATTTAATTGAAAATAAAAACTGAGAGGTTCAAGATTTACCCAGGTTTACCCTCAGGTTTACCCTGAGGCACTCCTAGAGAATCTTACATTTTTTACCAACAAAACATATCTTAAATATTAGGAATTTTTTTCCGCGTTGTTTGACAAATTTCTCATAAATAAATTATAATCTCATTAATTCTAACACACATAATTCGAATATTACTTTTATTAGTAATTTTTTCTATTTAAAATTTCCTATTTTTATACGGCCGTTTGATTTGATTTTGATACATATCCTTCCAATTTTTCTTGTTTATATTTTAATAAGCTTAATGAACTGTTGAACTTTTTTCTGCACATTTTATTTATCTATAATATTATGAAGAAGAGGCGGTTTCTGTATGTTTGTTTGTTGTGGCAAGTAAAACGCGAAAAATACTGAATCGACCGGTTTGAATTTTACACAAAGGTAGATCTCAAACTCATCATAGGCATATTCATTTCCTTAAAATCCCCTTGGGCTACGCCCCGTGAACGTCCTAAGTTTCAATGTTTACATTTTCACAGAATGAACACATAAAATTACTTGAATGTCAACAGCTGCGAACACTAAAATTTGACAGTTCGGGAAGAAGAAGAAAGCCGTGAACTTCCTAAGTTTTCATGTTTACATTTTGTAATGTCGACATCTGTTTACACTACATTTAGACAGTTAGGGAAGAAGAAAGAAAGAAAGTTCATTTTTACAGATATACTGCTGGAATTTAAATGTATAATGTATTTCGGCATGTTTTACCCGTGCGAAGAACGGGTTCTTTGGCAAGTTTATCATAAATAACCTCAACTGCCCTTCACCACAGGCCTGTACGGTGAATTAAAGACAGCGAGGTACCGTAGTCATGAGTCAAATCGGCTAGCTAATTGTGACCGTTCTTGATCTGTCAAGAGTCGTTGGCCGCTGGTTTCGATCCATCAACCTTCGACATTCTCGGCCAGAGCGTTACCCCTAAACTACCAAGCTACCACGGAGTTTGTTTGCTTACCACTTTATTTGTTCTGTTCATGGTTTTTTCAATAATATATTGTTTGCATTCTGATCGGTTCGTTTTGGTGTTGCAGAAGCTACAAACCATCGGAGAGGACTTTTGCGGGTTGGATGTGAACACTCCGCTTGGAGGAGAAACTCCGATGGCTGCCGTGCCCGTGTTGGTGTTCAACACCCACCTGACTGCCATCGCAGCCACCTCGACCGGGGATTACACTGTTGTGTTCGTGGGAACCAGCAAGGGGCATCTCAAGAAGGTCAGTCCTATTTCACCGAATTGGCTCGTCATATTACTATCTCATATATAGTTAAGTTCCTCAGAATATTTTTTCAGACCAGATTTATTTCTCAGAATTAGAACAGATTTATTTCTTAGATAATTCTTTACAGAGGAGATTTATTTCTCAGAATATTTTTACAAACCAAATTTATTTCTCAGAACAGTGAACAAACACATTTGTTCTCCGGAGTGACTGGTTTAAGATAACAATTCTGTTTTTTGTAGATTTTTAAACATTTTTAGACCTCCTAAATGGCATATTTTAAAATATTATCCGATCAAAAATGTAGGGTTAAAATCATTTCCTGTAGTTTACGTAACAAAGGTCAGTTATTCATCGATGATCCTATAATTTCAGCCCAATTACATAAGCAGTTTTCCCACACTCCTTGCACGAAAACGCTAAATTTCCGAACCAATTACCCTGTAATCCGAAAGGTTTTCACTAAAAACTTTGAAAACATTATGCCAAAGCATATTTATGATACAATCAACAAACAAACGTTAAAATTATGCTTTTAACGTAGTCGTTTTTTTGCTCGTACCACCTTAATATTCTATGGCTTTTGCGTAGTCATCCATGTGAGAATTTTTTGTAGGCTAATATAATCCCACTAGAACTAGAATTGAGTGAAATACATACCTTTGTCTTCTGTTCTTCTGTAAAATCTGGTTGAAATCTATAAAAAAGCGGTGAAAATGTAAGTAAGCAAAAACGTGACAGAATGCAAAGTCGGGTGGACGCGATTGATGCTTGGGTCAGAGCCAAGACTTCAATCAAGCTGCTCTGAGGCACTCATGCTGACTCTGCCTCAACCCACATTCTCCGATCGACCTTCAGCACAGTGTACCGCCTGTGGCCTGTGTTACTGCCTGTAGGCACGGTCGTGCTGTTGTTGGATGCAGGCACGACTCTGTTATTGATGAATGCAGGCTAAATTGTGCTGTTGATGGCTTTAGGCATGATTGTGATGATAACTTTTGTAGACAAGATTGGGTTGTTGATGTAAGTGTTACAATTTTTTAGTAATATCCTTAGGGGGGATTGTAATGTTGATGACCTGAGGCATGATTAACGGTTTACGGATAGAAGCAAGATTGTAATGTTGATGGAGATTGTAATGTTGATGGCCTGAGGCATGATTGAATGTTTATGGACAGAAGCAAGATTGTAATGTTGATGGCCCGCGGGATCAAATGTTAATGGAGAGAAGCAAGATTGTAATGTTGATGGCCTGAGGCATGATTGAATTTTTATGGACAGAAGCAAGATTGTAATGTTGATGGCCCGCGGGATCAAATGTTAATGGACAGAAGCAAGATTGTAATGTTGATGGCCTGAGGCATGATTGAATGTTTATGGACAGAAGCAAGATTGTAATGTTAATGGCATGAGGCATGATCAAATGTCTATGGACAGAAGGAGGATTATAATGTCATTGGCCTGAAGCATGATCCTAATGTGATGGCTTGAAGCATGATCCTAATGTGATGGTTTGTGACAAGATTGTAATTTTGATGGCCTGAGGCATAATCCTAATGATAATGGCCTGTGATATGATTGTAAAAATTAATGGCCTAAGGCATGATCATGAAGATGATAGCCTGAGGTGATTATAATGTTCATGGGCTGAGGCATGATTTTAAGTTGTTGGCTTGAGACGTGATTTTAATGTTGATGATCAAAGGCATGGTTGTAATTTTGATTGCCTCAGGCACGATTTGCTCACAGAATATAGCCCTCAACTTTAAGGACTACCAAACTTTTATAACATGAAATATGTTTATTCATGTTATTTTATTGATTTATTTTTATTTGTTTGTAAAATGATTTGTTTTATTTAGTTTAGGTTCTGTTACTAAAAATTGAGTCGTCCCAATTAAGAATGTTTGAATGTTATGATACATGCTGAAAATATTGTGCTGTTGATTTCTCCAGATATAATAGTGCTATTGATTCTCGCAGGCATTCCACTCAATTTAATGTCTAAATAATCAGTTTAGATACAATTCGGTCATTTCATTTGTCATAGCATTGTAATATGGTTTTGTATAAAATTCTTTATTTATTTTCAGATTGTAGTGGAGAGTTCAAAGGCTGCCCAGGAGTACGGGGATTTGTTGGTGGTGGAGAATTCTGCAGTCAACCCTGATTTGAGATTCGACAACCAACTCATGCACCTTTACGTCATGACTGAAAGAAAGGTTTGGACATTTTCTGATTGTTCTAAAGTGTTTGAGATCATACAGAAATGACCTGTGGGCAGAGTTTTTACACACCTTTACTTTATTAATCGTAACTAGCAGCAATTAAATAACTTATGTAATTGTAAGTTGTTGGGTTGAACTTCCCATTTCAACCCAACACAAGTTAAAAATTAACATTTTTACATCTATAAATTATTATTTATGTTTATTTAAGAAAGAAAATAACTTAAACTGAACTGGGTAATTAATTACAATAACTGCTTCATCTCTAATATCTTCCGTACTTCTGTTACTAACTATTTGGGTCCTTATTATGAATAAACAAAGCAGGTCAGTTTTTTTGAGGAGGGAATAGATGTAATTGAAAAGATAATGGGAAAAGTTGAAAGTGATAACAATTAATGATATAGTTTTCAATTATAATGAATTTAATTCCGTTTCGAATAATCCAGGGTTTTTTGTCTTTACCTCAAATTGTAGAGGTGTAGCGATCACATCATTTCGAATTAGAGGGTTTCGGGTAAAAATTTTGAATTACAGAGGTAGTTTAATGGCAAAAAATACCGTTAATATTTGAATTATCAAGGTATTTCTCGTGAATTGTTCGATTTGTAGAGGTAAAATTAACATTGAAAAGATAGGGAAGTTCATGGGGAATAAAAAATTGAATTAATAAGGGATTTCGAATTATTGAGGTTCGATTTATCGAGGTTCCACTGTATTTTATGCCCTGATATTCAGTCGATTAGATAAGCCGTTCTTCAGAATCGAGCTATTGATAACGGCAACACTGTGCGACCGGTGCTTTTCTCACCAGAAGTTTGAACCGTTAAAAATCAATGTTTTTTATGTTTAGTGCCATAATTGTTTGATAGTGCATGGTATATAATGACTCGATGTCGATGTTTTAGGTGTCAAAGGTGAAGGTGCAGGAGTGCAATGTTTACAAGACGTGCTGGGATTGCCTAGGAGCCAAGGACCCGTACTGTGGTTGGTGTTCGCTGGAAAACAAGTAAGACACTCTGGAATACAAATTTCAGTAAAAATAGTTGTGTAAATAAAATTAGACCTCTTGGTTTGTAAATTTGTGTTTTCTTAAATTTTGTGTAAAATATATTTTTCACTCTTAATAATTCACTATTATGTTTACCTCAGGCGGTATACTAAAAATGAATATAGTAATTGTAACTATAACATATTATACACCATTTTAATCTACATTAAATTATTATAAGATAAAAGTAAATGTTTTATTTTTATTTGGTTTTGATGGGTGTATCCAATTAAAATTGATAAAAAAAATTTTTCAGATTTTTCAAAGAAGTTTACAAAACACAGAATAATACCAGTAAAAATTGAAGATAGAAGTTTTAAAATTTAATAAGTTAAAAATATATAGTTTTATCACATAAGTCACTGTATCAATTTTAGATGGTAAAATTAACATGAACACCAACAATAGTAGAGGTTGTAATTGATTCTGGCAATGAGACATGTTTTAATCATAATTCTGACGCATAGAGGCAGAACATTTGGCGGAAAGCGTATGTCTGTAGAAAACCGATAATTTCAATGTTTTTAACCGAAAAGTATTAAATGTTTTTGTAAAAGATAATTTTTATAGGTGATAATCAATTTATATATAAATTTAATCAATTTATTTGTAATTATAAAGTAATTGAGCATTATATGAAACTTATGAAATGTCAAATTGAAAAATAAATACGCCGTTGTGTTTTAACGTTGGCGTATTGTAGACAAACTAGTGTTGTGATAATTAAGTTCAATGAACTTAATTTTTGTGGATATTTTTAAGCTCAGAATTTTTGGTTATAAAATTTTTTTAATTTGTACAAAAAATAAATACTTATAGTAACATTTTTCGAAACATAATGAAAATGAAACTGCACGCCGAACTTGTGTTTAATGTCGGGGTTTGTAGCAGCCCAGCGTCGAAGACGCGACTAAGCTCACGTTAGTGCACTAAATTTAAGTTCAATGAACTTTTCGAAGCTTTTTTTTGGATATTTTTAAGCTCAGAACGTTTTTGGTCTTTATAAAGAGTTTTTTGTATCTTTTGTGAGTATAATATTATAAAAAGTAAATTTAAAAAAATGTTTTATTCTTCATTATATGCATTGAAGAATAAAACAACATAATTGAACATCATTTTCCCGTCTGTGACCGATTATCCAAAAATTCAGCTATCCGAACACACATAATCACCTAATGTTTCGGTATCGACTCTCTACTGTAATTAAAACTCGCTTCCTAAAAACCAGAGACATTTCAGCAGCTTAGGTTTTTACAAATCTCACAATTTAGTCATAACTGTCGGTTCCGTTGGTCATTTTGTAACATGGAATATCCGAATAAATAAAATATCACATTAGAGCCATTGGCTGTAATGGCAGGATCTAATGGACATGCAATGTAAAAAGTCATGACTCACTTCATTGATTTGTCTAACTGCCTTGCTATTACCAACACTGCCATTGTAAAGCAGGGCAAGAAAAATACATCACTTCGTCAGCCACTGCTTTACCCAAACGAATCTTTCTCTTCATTTTTAAACTTTTCTTTTCTCATCAGGGTTTATGTAAATTAATACTACGATTTACGATCAATACTACGAGAAACTAAGATTTATTTTTTCAATCTGCAATGATGCAAAATTAAACACGTATTGGAGATTTTTATGTATTTTCAAATTATAGTTTATTTTCTAAATTGTTTTGCAAAAAAGTATTTTAAAATATAATTAAATTTATAGAAAAAATACTACTTTGGTCCTATTTGGCCTGTGTGTGGGAATGATATTTTTTAATTCATGAATTGAATTAAAAATAAATAAAAGTGAGTTTGGCAATAAATTTCTTAAAAGATCTCCATGTGAATTAAAATTAAAAGAAAAAATAATAAAAAAATGAACTAAAACTATATTCAATTAACAAATATTTATACTCAATGGAAGAATGTTATAACACAATATAAATTTTTAGAAATCGTATTACTCTCTTTTTGTTTGGTTTTTCTTTTGTTTATATTTCTTGTTTGGTGTATTGTGTTATATTTGTATTGTATTTGCTCATCGACCCCGTAACCTGATTCTGTAGGAAAGGTGGAAGTGAACAAGGCTATAATAAGCCAAAATCAAGATTTTGTGTTGTGCAATACTGTTGTATTACAATGAAAAAAATCTTTTTATTTACTTGCCTGTGAGAAATAGATTAGAGCGTGGATATGTATAAGGGGAATGATTTCAGTTCATCTAAACAGCTGTATAACCGAAAATTCAGTACAATAGCTCTAGTAGTTTCTATGGAAAGGATATAAACACTTTGCTGAACGTTTTGTGTTATAAACTTTTTGCGTTATATTACACAAATCTGCTAACACCCCCACAGAGCTTAAACATATCCATGTTATGAAATACAGTAAACCCTCTCATATCCGGACTAATGTGGCGACGTCCGATCCGGATAGCAAAAAATCCGGATATGACAGGGGATTAAAACATCCGGACATTAAATAAAAAAACCACTTTAATAATATAAATCTAAAAAAATCACGTAATACAGTACAAAGTGGTACAGTACTAGAGTAATACAATTTTACTCCAATGTAATGACAACCCTTTTTCCGGCCATAATAACTTATTCCTACCCGAAACTAAAACGAACCGTTACAAGAAATACAAGGTCACTGAAGCAAAATTAAGACGACACTGACCACAGCGGCAGGTGTTGTCACTACATCAATAATGTGTTTGCTTGGTTATTGTGGTGTGTAAGGGAATTTTTTGTTTCGTAAGTCTGTGACCTGTGCACCAGATAGCACAGAATACAACAGTAGCGCTAAAATCGGGACTAGGGTGATTTCGTTTATTTCGCTTTTGAACATTACGCTGTCAACATGGCTTCAACCCCGCGCTCGGCGATCGGCACGCTACTAACTGGCCTACAAACATCGTTCGTGACAACTGGTTTAACAAACATTGACCTCCTAGAGTAATTTTAAATTTTGGTATTCTTTCAAAATCACGTCCGGATATCGGAGGGTCCGGATATGAGAGGGTTTACTGTATTTGCAAGACATATGTTTATAGTAATTCGTAAATAACATGGAGTGTGGAACTGTAATGCAAATTCGTTTGTTTTTACAGATGCAGTTTACGCAGCGACTGTCAGGACGCAGCCAAGGATGTGTTGTACTGGATCTCTTACAAGAGTGGAAGATGCACAACTATCACCACTGTAACTCCTAACCAGCTGCAGCGGACGACAGCGAGAACAGTTAGTATCCATACTGCTGATCACAATATTCGTTACAGTAGTGTTCATTTTGTCATTTATAAAGTTTCTGTATGGCTCAATTAATGCAAAATGGGTATCGTCTGCCCTTGCTAAACAGATACAAGACCAAAGACAGACACCATTCGTTCTTATTTTTGTTAGGAGAGTCCGAAATATTTTCGTTGTGTTTTCCAATACACCAGAGTCCTGGTAATCAAAACATCCCGCTAATCCGAACGGCCTGATGGGGAAAAATTCAATTCAATTCAATTCAAACTTCTTTATTCATTATTTTGTACAATATATATACATTGAATAGCGTCAGGTTGCACAACAACAAAAAACTAGCCTAAGTGACAATCTCATCCACTCCATACAGCAGATTTTAATATGACACAGGGTGGTTAATATAATCATAATGACTGTGATGGGTGGAAAAAGTCATCAAAAGAATATGGAGCTATTTCAATAAGATGTTCTTTTAATCTTTTTTTTAATTTGTTTTTGTTACTTTCTTTTTTAATTTCTTTAGGGATTATATTTAAAAATCTCTGGCCAATGTAGGAAGGTTTTTTTTCTTCAAAAAATTGTGTTTTATGTTTATTTGTTATTATGGAGTCTTTATGTCTCGTATTGTATTTATGAAGAGTTGAAATATAATCTGAAGGACGAGAATCAGCTTCCTTAACTGGGATTAAAATGGAGTCAAAAATATACTGTCTGTAGACTGTTAAAATATTGAGATCAACAAAGTGTTTTTTCACCGAGGCATCATGTTTTAATTTTAGCATTATTTTAATTGCATGTTTTTGTTTTTTTAATATATTGTCAAGATTAGTTTTTGAAGTTGCTCCAAATAAACAAATTCCAAAGGAAATATGGGAATGGATGTGTGCAAAGTAGATTTTACGCAGTGTTTCAATATTACAATAAAAGGACATTTTCTTTAAAGCAAAAAGGTTACTAAGTTTAAATTAAAAACAAAGCAATGTAATCTGAATTATAACACTTTAGTCTACAACACGGTATCACTAATTATACAGTACTACATACAAAATGTTAATTAAATACAATAACTTACTTTTAGGAACATAAGAATACATTTTTCTTCTTTTAACATAACAGAGAAATCCTGTCAGCTAATGCAAAGTTGCGCCATCGTCTCATAAACATCACATACAGTAGAACCTCGATTAACCGTCACTCTTTTAACCGTCAGTCTCTATTAACCGCCACCCCACTAGCGCAAAAAGAATTATGCGTCAGCGCTGAGCCGGATCGTCTGTTGAGGCTCTATGATGAGTAGTGACGACTGTCTGCACACCTGCAATGTGCGTGAATCATTGGCGGCAAGGGTAGTGGCCCAGCTGGTTAATCCCTTACACTGTCTTCTGCATTCCACTGCTACTGTTTCATTTCAGTTCAATGTGGTGCTTGGCTTACAACAGTGAACTGAAGTTATTGCTGATTTCGAGTGCAATGCCTACTAGCGTTTTACGTGCTTTATTGTTTATTGTTGACAGTGCTGTTTATACGTAGTGCATGCTCTTCTGTTATGGCTGAGAAACGGAAACGTGTAGTTTTGGGAATCAACAATAAACAATTAATTATTAAACGCTGGTGCTTCTTCTCGGGAAAATTAGAAACATGACCGCCTGAAAAGCTCGACGGGAAAAGAAACAAAAGAAAATGACGGATTAATTTAAAAACTAAATACCGGTAACGGAAGTTTTGAGAGTGAAAGTACGTACATGTACAGTTGATATTTAATTGTTTTCTTTATAAGGTATTGTTCACTTGAACTGACGTAGTTTTGCTTTTTCTCATTTGAAATAAATTCACATTAAGTAGCAATCAAGTAGCGCAGCAATCAAGAAAATTATTTAGGACTTACAATAGCGCCGTTATAACATGCAAGGCAGTGAATTGCGATGTTGCCACGCCAAACACTGTCTAGGTGTTAAGTTGTATCGGCGCTATTATTATTTCTGTTATCCGTCTATTCGGTTATCCGTCATGGTCCCGGTCCCGAGGGTGACGGTTAATCGAGGTTCTACTGTATACGGATGTAGCAGTACACAGTTGATCGAGATAGCATAGGGTGATGCTAGCTATACTCAGAGTACATCACAATAGACTCAATTCTCATGGTCCGACTCTGTATCATCACTTTTCGGCAAAGTACTTTTCGAATATCTGAGTTCATCTCCAGCTATGAATCGCGTAAAAAGTAGGCCTACGGACGTATTGTTTATTTTTACGTTTCAATGTGTGTTGTGTTTTATATATCTAATGACGAGACCATAAGGGATAGAACGTCCATGCAGGACGCTTGATGTTGTTCAGGCAAAACATGTAGTGGACAAACCTATATGTGAACTGTGATAAGACGAAAGTTAATTAGTCTAAATACACAGTTCGGGTCTAAAATAATGAATTTTATCAGTACTTTTAATGCAACTGTACACTGCATTTCCGGATAATTCGAACAGTGTTCGGTCCCAATTAGTTCAGATTACCGGGACTCTGGTATACTTTTCAGAAGTTTCAGTTATGTATTCGTGGTCTTTGGAGTATAATCCGTGATGTCAGCCGTCTGCCATATGGAATTGTGTGTTTTTTGTTGTGGTGTTACTAACCTTACCAAAAATAAAATATGTTATAGAATCAAATGAATTTGTTGATATTATGTAGGAAATATTGAATGAAAGTTCATACTATGATGAAACTGTTGGTTTACACAAATACTTTTTAGATCTTGAGAGTTGGTACGATGAACAAAAAAATTCTACCCTTACATAACTTTTATCATGAGTCCATTTGGACTAATAATTATAACAAGGTGACGGATTGTTTTCTCTAATAATTCAGAAATAAAACCCCTTAGACTATATAATAATTCATCAGAATTTAAAGTTATGAATGTTTTTATGAATTGTTTTTGCATTAAATTACCAATCATTATATTATGCTAGGGGACTACAGTAGACCCTCTGTTAACCACCCATCTCGGAACCAGGCATAGGTCGGATAACCTAAAAGGGCGGTAAAAACCAGGCAACCCCCAAAAAATGTAAAATTCTCTATAATTTAACTTATTATTGATATTATATTAATAAGATCCCACTTTCAGTATTAAATATGCTCAGTTAACAATGAACTATACTATATTAAGTGATCAAACGTGCATTACATACCTAATTCACTACTTGTAATGCTGAAAGACTATCTTATCTGTCTTGCGCCATCATTTCGCATCTTTACTTACAGTAGGAATACTGCATAGCATATTGGCTTTCCTGTTACGACGCCAGTCTTTCACCGTATATTCCTACACCAACTTCATCACTGATGCATTTTACGGATTCACCTTTAACCTGCCGTCAAATTAAGTACTTGCTCCATAGTAACAACAAGACGTTTGTGCTTTACTGCGCACAAAAAGATCTTTTTTACTTGTTTTCCTATAAATGTTAGATTTTTCAGGTAATCCGACATTTGTCTAGGTCCCGAAGGTGGCGGATTAGAGGGGTTCGACCGTACTCCAGAGAGCATATTTCAATTTGAAATTTTAACAAAACAATATTTTCTATTGAAGCCACAATCGGCACTCTGACTGACTGTTCTGTCTCTCTGACTTTTTCTTCTTCAGAGATCAGTTGCGTACACATTTATTTATTTTCTTACTATTTAGATAATTTTTTTATACATTTTACTGACAAGATGTAAATGTTTCAGCTTGAATTGGTGATTGACAACTTGCCAACGCTGTCAGGGCAGTTCCAGTGTGCGTTCACGGCTCTGGATAAGTCATTGACTACCAACGCCACTCGGAAACCCTACGGGGTTAACTGCACGACTCCCCGCACCGACTTGCTCCCCTCCATTCCTCCAGGCCAGCGTAAGACATTTAGACCATATCATAATTGAGATTCGAATAGAGAAAATTTGGCTATTTTAGACTGGGACGGTGGCAACGTCCTGTAATCCAGCTACTTGAAGGTCACGAATTGTGGTTAGTTGTGAGTGATGGTCGCTGGATGTAGTGTTCTCTTATGTGGATTAACGTCCGCACTATTGAATACTACATTAATCCGCAAAGACCATCCTCTTAATTAGACCAATTCGTAATTCAGAGGCCATGGTTCAGATCCACGTTAAACTGTAGGTCCATTAGTTGCCATCTCGGCTGTTGGGCTATTGATTAACGGTCATGTCTAAGGAACATGTCAGCCTTAGTCAGTAACAAGACTACAAGATCGCGCCACAATCATCTTACACTCAATCCTCATTTATACTTGGCTTAAAATACCTACGTTGTAGTATGGTTGCCATTTCAATTAGCTAATCTATGTCTTTATTGATAAGAGACTTTTATTTGTTTTATCATGAATAGACTGGTATTTAGATTTTTACTCAGGTTATCGATATGTGGGATCCAGGTAAGGTTTACATCTACCTAAAAACTTGACATATGCGTCTTCGATTTCCACCCTCTGGGATGAGTTGAACTTCGGAAATCTTTTTCTGAATGCAATCTGACTAGTTTTGGTTGGTTTTGCTACTAGGTCGTTCCAATTGAAATATTGGTATGCCATGTTAAGGGCAACATATGATACTTATAGGATCGTGTATAGGATGATAATGACAACACAACACTAAGTCAAATCAATTTCCAGATCACTTCACTGCGAAGCTGTCAGTGAGGATGACTAACGGACCGGACTTTGTGGCAACCAACTTCACGTTTTTCGATTGCAACACGTACAGCTCTTGCACACAGTGTGTTTCCTCCTCCTTCCCCTGTGATTGGTGCGTGGACGGCCATCGTTGTACTCACGACACTGCCGAGAACTGCCGCAATGATATCCTCGTCACTGGAGTCAGTGTGAGTATTAGTTTAAAATCAAAATATGATATTTATGTATGTTAAATTTTCCCTTTATACATAGTATTTGGAGAAAGTATTGTTTTTGTCACTTTGAGACTCTTGAATCCAAAAAAGTGGTTTTTGGACTTATATCTGTCTGTACAGACCTCAAGACCACACCAATTATTATGGAATTCTGTACACAAGTACACTTTGGCCATATCACAAGACCATTTGTTTTATTTTTGAATTTTTAATTTTAGGTTACCGCTAAAAACCCTTAAAAAATGTGTAAAACAAATTTCTCAAGTTCCGCTCTTATGATTTTGATTAAAATGTCATGGTTTATAAGTATTTAGGTTCCAAATAATAAGAACCCACTCATATGTCTGTAGAACTAATGGTTAAAAATTTATAGGCTTTTAAATGTAAAGAAAGTTTTTTTTTCGCCGAAACAATAAAATTAAAAATAATATGACTATTTACCATTAAAACCAGCTTAAAAACTAAACAAATTAGTACTTTGAATCATTAGTCGTTCTAGAGAGAAGATTAATTTTATGTCCGTGGTAAAGACATTACTTTGTTTGAGAATGCCTAATGTTATTCTTATAGAGAATATAAAAAAATAGTTAGTTTTCCATGAAACTTGGTATGCGGTGGGGTACGCATCGCCAACAAAACCCACTCAAAAAGTTTAGCATTCCTGGCAGGGGAAGGGGGGTTAAGACCCCGAAAAATTTTTGGGGTCTTAACCACATTTTCGCTCATTTTAGAAAACACAGACTTGAATTGAGTTTCAAACTATATCAAAATATACTGGTATGGGAGTTAAGGGTAACACTCTGACCCACTAAGTCAAAGGTTGCTGGATCTAAACCAGTGGCCGTCAACTCTTGTCAGATGATAAGCGGTCACCACTGACTAGCCTAACTCACTACGCTGCAGTACCTTGTTGCTTTTAATTCACCGTCTGAATGGAGGTGAATGGCCGTTAGATAATAGGTAGCTGAGGTTTTTTTTAAATAAATAAAATAAAATTTACTACATCAATATATTTTTCGAAATGACTGAAAAATGACATATGAAACCCTACGTATCGAGACACCATTTCTGTTTGTGATCTTGTTGACAGTGAGTTGTTGATTGATTAATAATCTCTGTTACAGAGGATAGGACCAAGCTACCGTAGTGGACCGGGATTCTGCCCCACGATCAACGCAACAACTGGTGGCTCTACGGAAATTCTGGTTTCCTCTGGATTGAAGAAAAGTCTCAGGGTTAAAGTGCACATCATTGGGGTAAGTCTTTAAGCAAATATGTTTATTTCAGTGATTTTATAATGTGATTTCTCTACTGAAACCCATGCAAATATTAATTAAGGTTAACATTTAGAGTGAGCATTGATTTATCTCAGGATTGTTTAATACGGAATAAAAAAAGTGTTTCCCATCTACCCTATGTATTATTATATGTATTATTTTTGGACGGACATTTCTATATAATTATAAGGCTGTGTGAAATGCGAGGTACGTTTGGAAAGTAAGTTCAGTTTTGTTTTAGACACTTGTAATTCATACATTAAATATGTACGTTGTGTACTGCCCTACTTCTGGAACAACTGTGCTCAATTTTAGGCTTCGGTTGAAGTGAGGGTTCATGAGAGCAAACGCTTCTCAATAACAGGTCTCTCAAATGAATTTTCTGGTGTGTCGAGATCAGTGCTTTACAAAATTGTTTGTGAACACCTAATGTTAGAGAAACTGTGCTCCCATTGGGTACACGAAACGAGCTCCTACAAAAACCAAAAATTTGAGTGTTCGGCAGGAGAGTTGATAATCTTAAATATTTTGAAAGCACATCTCAGAACCACACAGGTTAGCTTCAGAACTAAAACTGAGCAGAATTCTTGAAGTATGCCAGTAGACAACCCACACAATCTTTGCGGCATACACATGAACTACTAGTGCCTACAACAAAACAGAATTTATTTTCTGATCCTCGTAAAAAGATAATTCAATATTCCGAGGTCTTCCTAAACAATTCAAGAGGTGAAAATAACGTCAATAAATAATTCCAGAAGTACTAGTGGTACTACTAGTAAGATATGTAAAGAATGTAGCATGTATCAAGGACAGAACTCTAATGTAAGTGTTTGTTTGGTTTGCAGCAATTCATCGTGCAGACGAGGTTCGTTTGTCAGTTCAATATCGAGGGGCGAGTGACCAGTGTCAACGCTAACCTGTTGGGGGACACCATCTACTGTGAGAGCATGGAGTTCTCCTACACGTCCAAAGCTCCCAACATCACCGCCACCTTCGCAGTCATCTGGGGAGGCTCCAAGCCCTTGGACAACCCTGACAACATCCACGGTACCTTTCCTTAGAATAAGAATTAGAGATGTGTCTATACATTTATAAATTCTTGTTATGACCTTATTAACCCTAGAAGTGCCCACTGTATTACATTCAGTATCACCATGATTGTAGGGTTTTGCAAGCCTTACTTAAAAACAGCTTTATTAATTCTAGAAACACTGAAAACATTAAGAATTGTAAAGAATTATCTTAACTTCCTAATGATATATACATTGTATGTCTTTGATTTGGTTTCGGTTTAATACAATATCTAATACCAGTATACGTAATTGGCGAAAATTTTACCAATGACACTGTAGAAACATCGTCGGCAATAATATCGCTGATGGACACTTCTAGGGTCAATAATGAACTCTAGGAAGATACAAAGTAACTATACAACTGGAAAACCGGCTTTAAATAGTGAATAAGCTGGGAATATTACGGGCATGCTAGATCAGGGGCAACACTCTGGCCCAGTAAGTCAAAGGTTGCTGGATCGAAACCAGCGGCCGGCGATTCATGTCAGATCATGAGCGGTCACCTCTGGCTAGCCTTTGTGACTCATGCCGTTACGGTACCTCACTGTGTTTAATTCACCAAACAGGCCTTAGGCCCATGGTGATGGGCAGTTGAGGCTTTTTAAAATATATATTCCATAAACAAGTTGTCCATGCTTTATTTTTTTCTACTACAGTATTAATATTTATATACATATTAAATTTGAGAACATTAAAAGTCCTACATATTTTTTAACTTTTACTGATTCTCAACAACAAAAGAGTGAAGTTTACTTAAACGACTGTTTTTCTTCTTTTACGATTTGGTTATACTAAGGGGGAGCATGTTTAAAAACGTCTAGAGCATGTTTAAAAACGTTTAAAGGATATATTAGATGTTAAGTAATTGTTTGACAATGTGAATAATATGAAAGGTTCAAAGCACTCAAAGGTATGAATTATGCTGGAGCCGGAGAGGCTACTAGTGCCAGGCGAAATATTGTTGTAATCTTGGTGGTTATTTTGTGACAGTGGTGATCTACCGGTGCCGAGAGATGGCAGACAACTGCGGCATGTGTCTGGCACTGGCGGAGAAGTTTGCATGTGGCTGGTGTCAGGTTTCGGATCGCTGCGAGGTGTCGGAGCAGTGTGACCGTGGAGGAGGGATCTGGCTGGACCGCAATCACACCTGCCCCAACCCTGAGGTCACCTCCTTCTACCCCCAGCTCGGCCCGTGGGAGGGTGGTACCAACATCACCATCCAAGGTCAATATCACTGACAGCTGGTCAATAATGCTTATTAAGTGATTCTTGGAAATACTTCAGCCATATAAGTAATTTATATAGGTTGTAATTTCATTCCTATTTATGATGTAATTATTTATCTACACCAGAGTAATCCAAACGTCCGGCTAATCCAAACAACCTGATGGGGGTAAAGGGTACTGTTTTTAAATTAAAAACGTATAACTGTAATCTCAATTATAACATTTTAATATACAACACTGTTAAACTAATTTTATATTACCATGTACACAATGTTAATAATATACAATAGCTTACTTTTTGGAGCGTAAGAATTCAATTATCGTTTTTTGATGGAACAAAGATATCCTTTTAACCATTACAAAGTTGCGCTGTTGTCTCATAATATAAACATCAAGCATTTCGATGTAGCATTACACTGTTGCTCGAAATAAGCTAGAGCTACACTCACAGTGCATCACAATAGATTCGATTCTCACGGTCCGACTCTTCGCTTTCAACGAACTACTTTTAGAACATTTGAGTTCGTCTCCAGCAATGACTGCGATCACGTAAAAAGTAGGCCTACAGACGGCACTGTTTTATCATTGTTCGTTTTTATGTGTGTCAAGTTTTATATTTCTAATGACGGGTCCATAACAGATAGAATGTCTCTGCAGGAACACTTGATGATCTCAGGAAAAACATGTGATGGACTGTGATAAGATGTAAATTAATTGCTCTAAATACACCGTTCGGGTCTAAAATAATGGACTTTATTAGAACTTTTAATAAACTTTACACTGCACCTCCAGATAATCCGAACAACTCGGTAATTCAAACTGGGTTCAGTCCCAATTAGTTCGGATTACTGGGAAGAAGAGATCAAGTCATGTAAACATCCATTGTTATTGAATACCTCAAATAACTTAAGTGGTTTTAAGTTTTAAATTTCTAGAGTAATATGCAAGAAAATGGTCCGATGAGAGTCCGTTCGGTGTTGCCAAATCGCCCTATTCTATTATAGCATATGGTTACGTCAGCTGATAGGCTAAATGAAAAATGGCAACACTGCTGGGAAAGAGGGGGTAAGGGGGGAACCAGCTGTCCAAGACCTCATCGGACCATTTTTGTGCGGTTTATTCTTGTAGGTAGCTAACGTGGTTTAGAACAATCATTTAAATTAGACATAATGTATACGTATGAAATGAAAATGAGTTGAAAATTAATTTGTACATAAGCCATAAGCTATTTATATATGAGTTTTGTTTTCTTTTTAAGCTGTAGAAAATTGTTGGTTCTTTATAGATTTTTGTAAAAATGACTGCAGTCATTTTTATTTTTTATCTACATATAACAACATTCAGTAAAATAAATTTGTGAAAAATTATTAATAAAAAGTGGAGTCTTATGTAAATGACCAAATGTAACTTCACAGGTATCAACCTGGGTAAAACATTCCGTGATGTTTACGGAGGAGTGGAGGTAGCTGGACTGCCTTGCGAGCCTTACGAGGACCTCTACGAGAAGACAAAGAAAATTGTTTGCCGAGTAGACAGTCCGGGAACCAACGTTATGCGGAGGGGTCCGGTGGTTGTGCGAGTCGCAGACTTCCGTGGTGAGAGCAAGCAGACGTACGAGTTTGTAGATCCCAGCCTCGAGTCCATCTCGCCAAAGTTCGGCCCCAGATCGGGAGGAACTCTGTTGAAAATCCAAGGCAACTATATGAATGCCGGGTCTCGCATCCAAGCCTTCATCGACACCTTGCCCTGTGACATCATATCGACCAGCGCGAACGAAGCGTTGTGCATCACCAGTGCCTCAGACAGGCAGCGTAGCGGGAAGGTGAAGATGAAGTTCGACAAAGGCGATCGCTCATACGACAAGGAGTTGTTTGAGTATGTTGAGGACCCAACGATCGAATCGGCAGAGTCCGGAGTCGCCAGTCAGGTAAGTGTAGTTTCACTACATAAATGTTTTACAATTTTAAAATTAATAGGATCTATATCATTGTAAATTTTAAATGAAGGATTCAATAAAACATCCCGTATCTGACATTACGTGACTGGGCCATGGTCGGAATGGGCATAAAGTCAGGTATTTGGAGGAGCAGATAAAATGCATATCCTAGGCTGAAAAATACTAGACGCTTGCGTTTTTCGGGAAAAAGAGCTGACATTTTTGGTAGATCCACCATACCTATGGCTGGCAATTTTAGCGCATCTCGGATCGAGACGCTCAGCACTCAAAGGGTTCAGAGTAACTCACTGTAACTCAAATAATCTTAACCCTTCGAGGACTGACTGATAATATTTCATCAGTACAGTAACTGCCGAAAAAGACCGCACTGACAATGGGTCGTCAGTAGCTAGTATCGCAAAAAACCCGGTCAGCTAGTATTTTTCATATAGGATATGCTCTCTAGCACATTTGAATCTAACTCATTTGATTTTATATGTCTTAGGTTTTCTCTTTTACTGGCTAAATGGGTTTTGTTGTTGTAGCTACAAATAAATATAATATGTTTGTTCACTGTTGTGAATGAAAACAACATATGTTGTATCAACATTTTCTATAATATTTTTATTCTTGGTCAAAATCCCATGAAAACTTACTCACACACTCTCTGTTATGTAAGAAATAATTAAAATGTGTTTCCCATGGTGAAATTATTCTTTAATTGTTATCGGTGGAAAGTTAAATTACAAAAAAAAGAATATCCATTTCAATTATTATATTATTTGCAGTACATATATGTATATTTTAAAATCAATATATCATTATTAGTTGCAAGGGTAACTAATTATAAGCATTTTATTTAAAAAATCATTAAGATATCTTAAAAATAGGTCTCAGTACAAACATTTTTACAAACCATTACAAACATGCTAATTTCACATGGTCTTTTTTGCATAGTATACAGACTCATGGCATTTAAAAAAAATGCAGACCTATATAAAAATTATAAAATGGCTCTGGTACCCAAAGGGTTAAAAAATAAATATGTGTTCAAACAAGTTAACTTCTCTTTCGAGTTATCTTATTAATCTTTACTTCCTGGAAATTCATATTTTCTAACCATCTGCAGTATTGTTCTTGGTAAAAAAAATCTTAAATTTTTTAAAGTGCTTGTGTTTTAAAGCTATTCATGTTCCCAAAGCTCTTATAAATTATTGTTTCCTTATTATAGTTTTTTTTGTTATAGCTGAAGATTCCCAAAGGCATTCCAGCTGGTGGAATCCTGATCACAGTTACTGGGAAGAACCTAGCATACATACAAAACCCTCAGATGTATGTCTATTACAACGGAAAAATGTTCCTCAGTGTAAGTAGAATGTCTTAATGTCTGATTGAATGATGATTATGTACACTGGTTGCATTTAAACTTGTTATCTTTTTTAGCTTTAATATATTCGAAAAGATACAATGAAAAAAATGCAATTTAAAAATGGATTGGGTCTCTATTTTTTTATTGCATAAAAGTAAAATATTCTTTTTAATTGTTGGAAAGTAAAAAGACATCATTCTTATATGCCACTGATAAAATTGTGGTGAGTTAAGATGTTAAGTATGGTTTAACATCATTTGATAACTGAACTCAATGGAACTTGGTATAGAGTTTGATTTAGCCTAAACAAATTTCTAAAAAATTGTCCATTCCTTGTATTGTAGGAGCATTAGCATCGCCCTTGTTAGGGGATGCCGCTGGGCTTTTCGTACCCAAGGTCCCGTGTTCAAATCCCGCCAATCACCAATCGCTTTTCGCTATGTGATAATGCCACAACCCACACAGGGGTGCGCAAAAAGCTACTACGGCTGAAGTGCCTTGGGAGTAATCCGCCCCTTCCAATAAAAAAAAATCACGCTTGTTTCATAGATCCTATTTGTTATTTGTGACAAGTGTTTATATTTAAATAACTTTATTAAGCTCCAGTAAGACCTGTCATTTTCTGCAAGTCAGGCATGTATTTCTGTATCTTCTTTGCTTTTGTTAGTAAAGTAGTACTCCCAGATATTTCTTTTTCATCAATTATTTTCTACACAGCCACAATACTTTTTTTCAGAAATGTAATGTGAGGAGTAACTCTTTGATGAAGTGCTACTCGCCAGAAATAGACATCGGAGATGCCGAGTTGGATGCGGAACACCCGGAGAGGTTGGAGTACGGGTTCAAGATGGACAACGTAGCCGGTGTGCAGAACCTGACGAGACACGGCTTCAATTCGTTCTTGCTCTTCCCCAACCCCATCTATGACAAATTCGACGAGGAAGTCAAGTACTACAAGAGTGACTACTTGACCATAAACGTGAGTAAATGTGATTACTTACGTCAACTCTTAATTTTCTGGTATATTTTCTGGTTACAAAAGTAATAAATTCTTAATATGCTATTTTTCAACGACTTAGTTTCTTCATTTTTCTCTACATTTCCAGTATATTATATAACTATTTGACGTTAATTTGTTTTCAAAACTAAGTGTGATTTTGTATTATGATTATGAATACTTTTCACATTATTCAAAAATTGTTTCTTTTGTAAATGTAATGTGTCTGCACCCCTGGTAACTTCCGTGAACACCCTTTTTTTTAACCCTTACCGGGCGGCTGACGAGTTTTCTCGCGGCACAGTAGGGTCCTATTGCGCGGAAACCAAGTTTTTTCACTTTCAGCCATTTCGTCACATTTACTGCCCTGTAGTTCGCGAAACAACCAATAGAGTGCATGGTAATGTTGCTTTAACCTCTATGAACTCACAAAACCAATATGGCGGCTTTGATGGAATTTCTAGTGACTGAAATTAGATGTTATGCAACTTTGTCCTGTATTCTAGCGCTCCCGTACTGCTTTTGACGAGAAAATTAACGTGCCACTACGACCACTGTTCCAATTCAGTATTCACTGTTCCAATCGTTGTTTGTTGACATCCATTGACGTGTGATTATTTGTGTTGTGTTTGAGAAGTAAACAGATAATGTAGTGTGAATGTTTGTGAATCTAAATAATAAAATAAAAAGTGAAACATGGCTCATCCAGACGATCCGGAATTTGATGAGTTCGTGAATGGACTTATGACTGTTTTGAGGCGTATCATACGATGCAAAACTATGTTTAGTGGTAATGTACATAATATCTTTTTACTTTATTTACATGTTTCTTCTCACTGTTTTCATGTTTAGAATCAGTAATTTTTCATTTATGTAAGCCTACAAGTTTTATTTCAAGCGCTCAGAATTTTTTGCAAAAATAACTTTTTTAGATACCTGAAAAATAGTGTTTTCTACTTTATTCAAGCTACCTAAATTCAAAAAGAACATTGGGAAAATATAATTTTGATTTTTTTTCAACCTAAATGAGCAGGGAGTGTGATTTTCAGTAGCGCTTAAGGGTTAAAATCCATGCGCCCAACAGAAGGTTAAGAAATTTTTTGTTTGTTTGTTAGGGTCAGCATCTGGATAGAGCGTCACAAGAAGCTGATGTCAAGGTGAAGATCGGCAATGCAGATTGTAACGTCACATCGCTCTCGAGGCAACAGCTGACATGTCGTCCTCCCTCCACCCAGCCCCCTGACAACCATGACAATCAAGGCCCCGAACAGTCATCCCTTCCAGAAGTTGTGGTCAGTAACTTAGTGTTCACTCTCACTATAGGATTAGTATTTTTTATTAGCTCATAGCACATTTGGCACTGTAATTATAACTACAGTATTCCTTATTAATTATGATTTGTTGCAGCAAATTACTTAAAAAATATACACATTCATGGTTTTTAGTGTTTGCTGGAATTACAATCGGTTTTATTTAGATTTACTCTCAGGTTTCTAGTACACCAGAGTTATTTAATATCAAGCCTATTAAGTACTATTTGCGTTTATTATAAAAGTACTTTTATTGCTCTGCTATTACTGTAAGCCTATGTTTGTTAAATGGAACTTTTCCTGGATACGTTTGATTCCGCCTAGGAAAAGCTCTAAATGCATGGTTGCTTAAACTTTTTCCAATTTTATTCTACAGTAGACCCTCTATTAACCGCCCTACTCGGGACCGCGCATAGGTCGGATAAACTTGAAGGGCGGTTAAACCGGGCAACCAAAAAAAATTTAAAATGCTCTATAATTAAACATATTATTGATATTAATATTAATAATAAAATATGCTCAGTTAATGAATTATACTGTATTAAGTGACCAAACATGCATTACTTACCTAATTTACTATTGAACTAGTAATGTAGAAAGACTATTTCTCTTCTGTATTGCATCATCATTTCACATCTTTACATACAGTAGCAATACTGCTTAGGAAAAAACCTTTAGCCTTTCCTACTGTGATGCAAATCTTTCACCATAAATACTCCTACACCAAGTTCATCATTGGTGCATGTTACGGATCCACCTTTAACCAGACGTTACAATGTGTTATGTTCTTTCTCCATAGTAACAACATGACGTTTGCCCTTTACTGATGTAATTTTCACTTAAACTTTCATTACAGTATAAAATACCTCAGTCTGTTGTCACGGCACTGTACTTCTACGGTTCGCACGCATGAAGTTGAACAAAGTACACTTCCATGGACTGTCACACGCGGAATGTATACAGTACATCATGCAGAGTAATGATAGACTGACAATATTTGACCAAAAATCACCTGATTAATTACCAAAGAATTCCCTGGGGAGAAAAATGGAAAAGATACATCTTTTGGACACAGTAAATCGATAAGAGTGTGACTGGATGTCTCACGATTCCTAGAAAAGGGTGGTTGAACCAAGCCTTATTAAAATTCAGGACGAATAAACCGATCTCGGTCTCTCGTGTGGGCGAGGCGGTTAATCCAGGCGCCGATTGATCTGGGGCCGGTTAACAGAGGGCCTACTGTAGCAAGAAAAATAATAAATCCCTCTTAACGAATAATTTTAGTACAAGTGTTTGCTGGAATTACAATCGGTTTTATTTAGATTTACTCTCAGGTTTCTAGTACATCCAGAGTTATTTAATATCAAGCCTATTAAGTACTGTTTGCGTTTATTATAAAAGTACTTTTATTGCTCTGCTATTACTGTAAGCCTATGTTTGTTAAATGGAACTTTTCCTGGATACGTTTGATTCCGCCTAGGAAAAGCTCTAAATGCATGGTTGCTTAAACTTTTTCCAATTTTATTCTACAGTAGACCCTCTATTAACCGCCCTACTCGGGACCGCGCATAGGTCGGATAAACTTGAAGGGCGGTTAAACCGGGCAACCAAAAAAAATTTAAAATGCTCTATAATTAAACATATTATTGATATTAATATTAATAATGAAATATGCTCAGTTAATGAATTATACTGTATTAAGTGACCAAACATGCATTACTTACCTAATTTACTATTGAACTAGTAATGTAGAAAGACTATTTCTCTTCTGTATTGCATCATCATTTCACATCTTTACATACAGTAGCAATACTTCTTAGTAAAAACCTTTAGCCTTTCCTACTGTGATGCAAATCTTTCACCATAAATACTCCTACACCAAGTTCATCACTGATGCATTTTGTGGACCCACCTTTAACCTGACGTTACAATGTGTTATGTTTTTTCTCCATAGTAACAACATGACGTTTGCCCTTTACTGATGTAATTTTCACTTAAACTTTCATTACAGTATAAAATACCTCAGTCTGTTGTCACGGCACTACTTCCACGGTTCGCACGCACAAAGTCAAACGAACTACACTTTACCACGGACTGTCACACACGGGATGTATACTGTACGCGATGAAGAGTAGCGACAGACTGACAATATTTGACCAAAAATCACCTGATTAATTACCAAAGAATTCCCTGGGGAGAAAAATGGAAAAGATACATCTTTTGGACACAGTAAATCGATAAGAGTGTGACTGGATGTCTCACGATTCCTAGAAAAGGGTGGTTGAACCAAGCCTTATTAAAATTCAGGACGAATAAACCGATCTCGGTCTCTCGTGTGGGCGAGGCGGTTAATCCAGGCGCCGATTGATCTGGGGCCGGTTAACAGAGGGCCTACTGTAGCAAGAAAAATAATAAATCCCTCTTAACGAATAATTTTAGTACAAGGAAAGTAATTTACCACTAGTACCAGACTTTCAGTAGTTTGATAACCTTTCAGCGGAGCCTAAATATAATTAACCTCAACTAAGATGAGCAGGTCTGTAGTACGGGTGAGTTTAGTATTTAACGTTTATATTTAGCGATTCTTCTATCCAGGGTCTGATTAATTTTTAAAATTCAGTTTCTATCTTTTAAGATTGAGGTTGAAAAATTAAATCGTTTTGGCTTTGGAGAGTCTCACCTCAGTCATTCATAATACGTCGTAAAACTAAACTGAACACGAATTAACAAAGCGTGAATGCAAGATGGACTTGCAGACAGGGGGACGATAGAAGTGCAACTGATAGCACTACCGTGGATAAACGAAAATGGAAAGGTGTCGTCACCCCATAGTGGCTATGACACATTGTATCACTCATGAAGCGATACAACATTGAACACACACGACACACTGAGCATTGGTGGTGCGACGTAGTGGTTCGGGGATGTAATTTCCCAAGCTACCAGTTTGTTGAGGTCGTTTCATTGACGCTTATCTCACAACAAAGGGATCAGATGCTTTCCTGATTGTCCTTGGTGCAATGCTCTTAATAGTCTGCATTATCCACCATCTTCTGCCATGGCCGATAAGAATAATGTTAATTTTGTGACAGCATTACTTTTCACTCGATTTTTGTAAAAAGATGGCTGACGTGTCAAATAATAGGTAAAGTGGTTATCAAAGAAACTACGTTGTTTTTTTTTAAGTCTAGTAAAAAAATAATTACTTTTTGGGACCATTTTTGGGTATAATTGTGTGATAATTATATTTTTCCTGAAAATAAAATAATTTAACACCAAAGATACTTTTTACCTTCAATTTGACACCTCGACCATCTTTTTACGATTATCGTGTAACCAGTAATGCTATCATAAATTTAATTATCGGGCTAAAACAAAATATTTTGCCTGTAAGGCAAACTTTTAACGACACTGTATGAACCAATGCAAATGTATCGTATACATCGTGTCACCTGTTGTGCATCCGTGATGGCTCAGTGTGCAAAGGTCGTAAACGTAGCCAATATAAAACCTAGCTATAGGCAATATACAGCAGTTATGTCTGTGCAGTGTTGCCTGTACTATTTATTGTCAGTTTGCAAAAATTAATTAAAAACTTTTTAAGTCAGTCTCTATTAACCGTCACCCCTTAAGCGCAAAAATAATTATGTTTTCCGCGTCAGCGCCGAGTCATCTTAGTTTCTCCCCTATGATAGTATATAGAGTATGTTTACTCACAATGCATTGTGCGTGAATCATTGGGGTAGTGACCCTGCTGTTAATCCCTTTTGACTGATTCTGTGTTTCTGTTGTGTGTGGTGTTGTGTCAGTGTGGTTATTGTCGATTTCGAGTACAATGCCAACTAGTGTTTACGTGAAATTTTTATAGTTAACAGTTCTGTTTATCATTTTTTTCATTTTATTAGAAATAACGGTAGTTGTCACTCCAATAAAAACAAAAATTATTAAACGCTGATGCTTTGATTCTCAGAAAAATTTGATAAAGTGAAAAGTACGGGAAAGAAACAAAAGAAAATGACGGATTATTTTATAAAAAATGAATAAATTTTGAGAGTAAAAATACGTACATGTAAGTATAACTTGTTCTTAATGAAAATAATAAATATTTTTCACTAAACCGTATTTTGATTTGTTCTCATTTAAATTAAATTCACATTAAGTATCATGAAAATTAATTTACTTTCCACGTTAAACGCAAGTAGTGTTGCGAAGCGCCCAATGTTATGCTTATCGGAGCTATTACTATTTCTGTTATCCTTATCTATCCGTCATGGTCTCCCCAAAGCTGGTATTATCGAGGTTCTACTGTACTATTTATCGTCAGTTTGCAAAAATTAATTAAAAACTTTAAATTAGTTTTCTGTGTCTTAGATAGTGCAACAATCACACTATTTTCTTATACTTGAGTATGTGTCAGTCCACTGGTACCGTTTATTTCTTTATTATAATGATTTAGCTCAACAATTATTATTAAACTGTGATTACGATTTCTAAAATTTGTGCATCCTTCCAAACGTATAAAATAAATAAATTTTTTTAATCAGCACTACAATAATTGCTGTTGCACTTATTCGTGGTTTTATTTGTGAGCTCGGATACCAAATGATTTTTATCCAAATATTTTGTTTTTTTTTTTGCTCTAGTTTGAATGCTCCAAAACTTTGGTGTTCACAAACATAAGACAGACTGATCAGGGGAAGTTTTGTTTGCTTGTTTACTCAAAACCTAGTCTAAACAATTTTATCCGTCACAGTTTAAAGAATTTTTTCTCTGGGTACTGTTAGGTATCTGCATTTTCTAGATTAATGAAATTAAATGATTCATTCATGATTTGGTAACAGTACCAACAGTATAATGCTGATTATGAGATTGTTTAGTTTATTATAAACAGTTGTAATAATAAGTGTGAATGGATCATTGCATCCTATTAGTTCAAGTAGTGCTAATAATCATAAAATAGTAAAAATAGTGATCCATGAAGTAAACTGAATTTTTTTTACAAAGTTGCATTTTTTTGGGTTATACTTTCCTACCAGGGACTTAAAAGTTGTGCTTTTCAGGAACGTGATTTTATCAGTTAGTCCTACACTAGTGTTGTTTAAAATATTTAGAGGAAGGCGTTAACAAAATGTTTATTTAGAAAAAGAAGAAATGATAATGTTCAAACCATTAAAGTTAGGTTGTACTTAAATCGTACTTATGCTTTTATTTAGCGTATTGTAAACTTTATCTTAAAAAAAAACACTTGAAAATACTGTTAATATTATCAACAAATAATTATTTGCTTTAAAGTAAAATGATTTACTTCGATTAATAAGTCTGCTAATATATTAACACTTCTCTGCGGCGCTCGAAACCCCCGTTCCTTGCACGGGGCAGCCAGTGTAGTTTAAAATCAACCAATAGGAAAATTCCAAGTGACCCATACAGAAATAGATACTGTGTTATAACAAAGCTGGTCGTAGTTCTCTCAGATCCCAACAGGTGGCAGCACAACCTACATTGCCAGATCCGCCATCTTGATTTTAACCTAAATGTCACCTCTAAGATCTGAGCGGTCCGCTCCGCGCGCCAAGACCAGTACCACTCGGATCCGAGTGGTCCGCAGGGAACGTGTTAAGTATAAGTCCAAGTCATTCAAAACGATGATTTTTTTAAACATTCTTAATGTATAAAATTCTTGAGGCTTGGGGAAAAGTCTGAATTCAAGAAGAATTTTAACTGTCCAATTTCACTTTAAGAAAAGATTTAACTATTGGATGAATAAAAATAATTTTTATCTAGGCACTTACATTACTTAGATACTTTTCATTTGAATAACCAGGTCAATACAGCCAATAAGTAATGAGTGTGAGTGAATGCTTTTCTTCAACAAAGTTCATTTTCTGGTTTATCAGTTCCATCAGAGATTTGAAAAATTCATGAGAACCGGTGTTGTGCTGGAATGGAAAACCAGGAAAAGTCAGGGAATTTTGATTTTAGATTTTGTTTGTCACCATGTATCAGATTGAAATTTGATTCATAGTTAGTTATGAGAGTCAAACAGAATTTCTTATTTAGTCATTTGATTGTCGGTTAGGTTATTGTTGGTGCTGGAGGTGCGTTACGCTACCCCATCGGAAGACTTAGCTACGAGTCGCCCACAGACATCAACGGCCCCCTCAGCAAGCCGGCCATGTTCGTAGTAGTAGGTGGCGTCCTGGTCATACTGGTGGTGGTCGTAGCGTTCCTCATCGCCTACAGGCGCAAGTCCACCGAGAGCAACCGTGTCCTCAAGAATATGCAAGAGCAGATGGACATTTTGGAGCTTCGAGTCGCAGCTGAATGCAAAGAAGGTAACCTCTCTTCTTGTCTTGTCTTACAAATGCCAAATACCATTGGCTTTATTTACCCTTCGAGGCGGTACTTGTTTAGAGCCTGCTGGACCCTACTATGGAAGTTTTTTTTAGGATCGGGCCTTGTTTTTGTAATGTTTCACTAAAACTAAGTTCTATCTGGTTTAATACAAGATATGAACCTTGTTCTATTAGAAAATTAATTATAAATAAATAATATACAAAAATACAAAAACAATATAAAACTCTACCTTACACATCAACATATAAGCATCTATAGTAAACCATGGTAAACTAATTACTTAATAACTTGTTTGAAACTAAAATAAAATTTTAAGTAAACGACAGTAAACAGTTCATTCAACACTGAGCTGCCAAGCAGAAATTTTCTCATGTGTGTAAACAATATTTCTATGTCTCTCATACTCACAGCTGATTAAAACTACTTGTAGAATATCGAGAAATGGGCATCCATGGTTCGAAATACTTTGTTAAAAGATGCAACCACTTGACCGATTGCATAAGAATGAGCTATTCTCATTAAACCGTAGCAGTGTCTTATTTTGGGCATCAAGTTATGCTAGTTGAATCGTATTGAAGGTTTAACCCATTCTCTAACCTACTTCGCATAAACTGTTGAGCGATTTTAGTAATTTCTATCCCACCGTGTTTCATATTAGTTTAGGTTTGGAAATGTCATGAAATAAATAGTATTTGTTAATTATTCATTAGACTTTTTATTTTACACTAAAATTAATTCATTTGGTTTATTTTATTTGATTTTTTACCTTTTTGGTTAGTTGATGAACTATTGATCAAAACCCCGTAAAAAATAATATATTGTAAATAACCTTTGACTCTCATTTGAAATAGCTTTGACTCTCTTCAATGTGAACAGTATTTCGGGAACCGAATTTCTGACCTCCAATCATAATTTCAACAAATTTTGCATACTTCTGCTATATTTTATTTAAAATAAACTCATTTAGTTTTTTATTGTATCTATACCAGACCCATTTGTATTAAGCTAGAGGTTTTACACATCGGAAAGTTGACCAAACTTGAACGGGCATCCCGGGATTTAAAACCGTCACCTTCTGCATTGTAGTCCAAGACACTAACCACTTGGCCAAAAAGACACACAAACTCATGTAATTTGTTTTTAATAGCTTTCGCTGAGCTGCAGACAGAGATGACAGACTTGACCGGGGACCTGACGTCTGGAGGTATTCCGTTCCTGGACTACCGCACGTACGCTATGAAGATCTTGTTCCCCAGCACCGAGGATCACGCAGTGCTGCAGTGGGAGCGGCCTGAGCTGCTGCGGAATGATAAGGGGCTGCGGCTCTTTGGTCAGCTGATCCTCAATAAGACCTTCCTCCTGCTCTTTATCCGTACCCTGGAGAGCAACCGATACTTCTCGATGAGAGACAGGTATTTGAGAACTTCTTTGCTTTTAATTTTGTTTAAACTTTAAAAAAGTCCTGAAAACCCACCGTCTATATGAATCGGTAATTGCAGAAAGGGCACATGTAACATCATTCCTTCTGTTTTTAAAATGCTAAGAAGTTTTGAGCAAGTTCAGAAAAGACACATGTGACAGCACAAGTGCCCTTTCTGAACTGGAAAATTATTTTGTAAATACTGTTGGCCAATCTGATCTCTTTGTGAGCTCAGCTGTTGTCCAGTTTTTTATTTTTACTTCTTTTTATCCAACACTAACATAAAGCTTAACTTATCTGTTTAAAAAAATTGTATTGAATCGTGTTTAAGTTGTCTAGTGATGGTGATAGTAGTCGTTATGGTGATGAACAGATGATAAAAAAGATAAAAGGAGTCAGAAATTATGAAAAATAATAGAGAGATATTATCAGGAATTCTTGGGTTAAGAGTGAAGAGTACAAATTATATGTCGGTAAAACTGTTCCTGCGTAGGTCATTTTAATGTAAGTGTGCTGAAAAATATTATTATAACATTACTGAGTAAGGAAGAATGGAAATGTGGAATAATACCTATCCTTTAGAGAATAAGAATGAACAGGATACGTCCCTAAAAATAGAAAACAATTACAGTAGAACCTCGATTAACCGTCACCTTCGGGATTGAGACCATGACGGATAACAGAAATAATAATAGCGCCGATACAACTTAGCACCTAGAGAGTGTTTGGCATGGCAACATTGCAATTTACTGCCTTGCATGTTATAACGGCGCCATTTTAAGTCCTAATTAATTTTCATGATTACTGCACAGTATTTAATATGAATTTATTTTAAATGAGAAAAAACAAAACTACGTCAGTTCAACTGAAAAATACTTTATTAAAATATTTTATCAAGAAAAAATGAGATATCAACTGTAAATGTACGTACTCTCAAAACATACATTACCGGTATTTAGTTTTTAAAATAATCGGTCATTTTATTTTGTTTCTTTCCCCATCGAGCTTTTCAGGCAGCCATGTTTCTAATTTTTCTGAGATGAAGCACCAGCGTTTAGTAATTTTTTGTTTATTGTCGAGTCCCAAAACTACACGTTTCCGTTTCTCATCCATAACAGAAGAAGAGCATTACACACTACATATAAACAACACTGTCAACAATAATCAGTTAAGCACGTAAAACACTAGTAGGCATTGCACTCGAAATCGGCAATAGCTTCAGTTCACTGTAGCCAATCACCATACTGAACTGAAATGAAACAGTATTAGAAGAATGCAGAAGACAGTGTAAGGGATTAACCAGCTGGGTCACTACCCTTGCCGCCAATGATTCACGCACATTGCAGTTGTGCAGTACAGTCGTCACTACTCGTCATAGAGCCTCAACAGACGATCCGAATTCGGTGTTGACACGGAAACATAATTTTTTTGTGCTAGTGGGGTGGTGGCGGTTATTAGAGACTGACAGTTAAAAGGGTGACGGTTAATCGAGGTTCTACTGTACTGTAATTTAAAAATCATCAGTACAAAAAATATTCCAAAATAGTTTTATTAATATTTTAATCAAGTAGATGGCTCTTAAATATCTTTATGATGAACATGTTCAAATTTCAAACTTATCAGATTTTCCATTATTTGGAAATTTATGTTTGAATAGAGGCATGTTTTAGAGTGTTTTAACATTGTCATGCAGGACAAAAATCCAATATGGGGGAGATACTGCAGACTGATAAAACTCAGGTCTAAGAATAAATCATTTTATAAACAGTAACTTGTTACTAAACTTAATAGTTTTGGTGTTGAATGATGCAGACGCCCATAGGCGTCCGCACATGAATCAATTGCTACAAAGACCTAAATATGTTTTAGAATGAATAGTGAAACATCTGTATTTGGGAAAACAAAAATAAAAGGTCAAACTGCAAGATTATAAGTATATATTGAATTTATTTTACAATATAAATAAACCATAAATACGAGTATTTCCATGTATTCAGGCTGTATTTTGAATTGAACATTTGTTATGAAACATTAAGTTAAATAAAATTGTAAGCCTATGTGATACTTAAAAATAAACATAAAAACTAAGTTTTTAGAGACTTTATTTAGAGTAACATAATTTTTAACACTATTAGAAGGTCCTGGATTTTCATCCATTATTTTTAATATTACGATCACACACAAAACTACGAACGATTACCACAAAAACATAACCAAACTCATCAACAACAATACCTGTAGCAGGAAAACACATTAAATGAATGATCAGCTGATATTTCACAACGAATGTAATGTTGCGCGAGACCCCGATCGGCGTCCGACGCACGTGCAACCGTACACCGCTTGGACGCCGTTCAGCGTCCATCGCACTAAACGTGTTAAGTTAAATGTATTATGAGGGGTGTTGGGTTATTAACAAAAATTTTTATATATTTTATTGGGTTAACTTAGGGTTAACAAAACATCAAATTTTGATGTTGTTTAACAAGCCTAGTTGGAGTCCAATACAATTGTGACAAGCTTTCACTTGTCTGTCCACGCCAACAGAATTTTTACAAGAGAATACACACAAACACTTTTTAGGGAAAGCGGTCCAAAATGATCAAATTTTCTATACTAATGTTACCGAAGTTCTTTTTTTACCTTATTTTATATGTTTCAGGGTGAACGTCGCCTCTCTGATAATGGTGACACTCCAGAGCAAAATGGAGTATTGTACAGACATTCTCAAGACTTTGCTGGCTGAGCTTATTGAGAAGTGTATGGAGGGGAAAAGTCACCCCAAGCTATTGCTCCGCAGGTATGCTTTATGTAATAGTGGTGTATAGTTGATCTTGCGTGATTCAAATTTTTCCTTGTGGTTAATTAGACAAAATTTTTGCACATTTTAAACTATTTGTAAAAAATGCCGGTCGGAAATCAAATCTTTGATACCTCAAATTCTCAAACTGAAATGTGCTAGTGTTGCTCATTCGTTACGCATGAGTGATTGTCCAAAACAAGCTTCAGAGTGTCTCCAAAACTTCACATACGTTACATGAAAAAGCTTTGTTATTTGTGTACGTTGCCAACATTTCAGTTCAAACGCATGAGTTTTCTGTTTTCCAACACTCCTTTCGCCAACACTTCCAAAATTCTGAACTTCAGATCACCCTGAAAATCAAATCTTGAATAAATTATGTGAAAGTATATTTATAATACAATTAACAAATAAATGTCAAAATTTTTATGATGTTGTATTTTATGCTTGCACCATCTTAATTTCCGATATGTTTGTTGGATTGGCACACTTGTTTTGAAGAAACAGCTCATTTGCTTCTGTTGTATATTAAAGATTACAACATAGTTAGGGTTTTTGCACTGTAACTTATATTATTTTACTTAAATTTTAGTAGTAAATAGATATGTGTGTTATGAAAGGAGAATCCAAAATTGTCCTGGATCTCTACAATATGCTCTTTACAGCCTTTGTCTTTAATCCTTCACCCTGGAATTTTAAGAGTCCTTCAAATATCCCCGGACGCCATTATTTTGGGATTTGGAATTATTTCCAGCAAACCTGAGCTATAACCGATATTATGCAATGTTCATGTGACCACAATGCAATGTTATAGTCTTAGTCCATTACAAACTAATATTTTATTGAAAACATCCAAAAATAACCTAGTTCTGGGCTGTACTCACAATGTCAGTTTACCGTAAAATGTCTTCTTGAAACAAATTTTCCATTAAAAATATACGACACTATACTTAACACTAACGAACATGAAACACTTGTAGAGGTAATTAGTAATTATATTTTAGTTCAAAACACTGACGAACAAACACAAAAACATTGGCTTCCCAGATTACATCATAGAACGGTAAACAAATATAGTGACTATAGTCAGCTCTTCCAGGGGAGATTTTTTAGTTTTCCTCCTTTCAATGACAGCAGATTGGCAAAAACAGCAATTCTCAAAATGCAGCACTGACGAATGTGTGTACAGTACAACAACCAGGGTTCAATTCAATTCAAAACATCTTTATTCAACAGTACAATATATTAGAATGTTGTCAGAAATAGGACAACTCAAATTAAACAGAAATACATTTTTTTAAACATAATAATATTTATAGAATGTCTATTCATGAAAAAAACTGTATTACTTATTATTTTAGAGCTCATCATTAGAGGACTTAATATATTCTGGGTTTTTGTTTGAAAATTTTGAATCATCATATGTTGGTTTTTTAATGTAACTACACAGTTAAATTTAACATTCACTGTCTGGGGTAACCCGAAACCCTGGTGAGACTCTTGACCAACTTCCTGTGCCACGGTGTTGATCCGTTTACCAACTCTGAACCTCTCATCGAGGCGGCACAGGAGGGAATCTGCAACATTATCATCTTTGGACGTACATATAAATCCAACCTATGAGAATTTAGAGCAATTTACCCCCTGGTTCTAGTGTTGTAACAGTGAATATCCCCAACTAATACTAAATCATGTAATTTATTTTGTAATGATAAAATTGATTCAAAATATTTAACCCATAATAAGGGTTAAAGATTAAAGAATTGGGTTCAGCAATAAAACATGATCCTGATGTTTCCAGGACGGAGAGTGTAGCTGAAAAGATGTTGTCTGCCTGGTTCACGTTCTTGCTGTACAAGTTTCTGCGAGAGTGTGCTGGAGAGCCGCTCTACATGTTGTTCCGTGCCATGAAGCAGCAAGTGGACAAGGGCCCGGTGGATGCCATCACTTCTGAGGCCAGATATTCTCTCAGCGAAGAGAAACTCATTCGACAATCTATAGATTTTAAACCGGTGGTAAGTTTTACTTATGTGGCTTGTTGATCGATTGATTGATTGAGTTTAGGAGGTTGAACTCCAAGTGCCAACACCCTAACCTTGTGGCTTATTGTGTTCCCCATAGGCGCCAGATGGGTAAGCTGATTCTTGTACTTTCTAAGAGGCCCAGGAGCTTTTTCTCTATGCTAGTGTCAAATACCTCACCCGGTTGCTCAAGACCGAAAAGGGCCCTTCTTCTTGACCCTAATCTGTCACCGTCAAGACTGATATGCTAGACTGTCTTCTAAGAGCTTTTGCATAGCCTGAATTCTGGTTTATCACGAATTATCCTCAAAGTGAGTAGATGTTTCCTGAAATGGCTGTGTCCAGTGATTAGAGCGATGACCCATCTGACCTGTCCTCTGCATGACCTAGCAGCCAGCAGAAGGAAGAGAATGGTCCAGGGAGCAGCTTCTTACTAAATTCTTGCCTGGGGATCTTTTGCCATCAAAGACATTGCTGTTCCCTGGCCCAGTCATCAATTACTTTGTGGGCAGTTGCCTTGCTGATGTCATAAAATGGAATAGCATCTTGGCTCCTGCTTTCACGAGCTTGCCTGCATTCTCGTTTCCTCAAATGACTACATGGCCTGGAACCCATCCATGTAGCTTGTTACGTCTGAGGTAAAATGTCTTTCAGATCCATGTCTTTGAGGATAGCAGACGACCTTCTACATTTAGATAAGTCTGAACTCAGAATCATTTTAGGTCTCATCACGGGACTTGGAAATATTAGGAAGCATGTTGCACGTATGGAGACCCGGCCAGCAGGAAATGCAGAAAGTTTGAAGAGGAAAGCTGATTACCTGCTGGTAATAGGCTTAGTGTGGTAAGGGATGGTAGGGAGCCTTACCTACCCTTGAGGTAATTCAAAATTAAATTAAATCACACTAAGAACGTGATTTTTTTTTAATTATTAAAGAAATATTTACTAGGCTATCGTAAAAGGTTTAAAAGAAGGTATAGAGTTGGGTTTTTTAATTTAAATACAATATTTTACTTGTTTAAACATGGTTTAAAAAGCTGTTCGGCCTACCCCTTCTTAGTATTAATGGGACAAAGGTTGTCTGTAGTTAGAATTATCCCTGTACAAGAAGAAAGTTTTATTCTTTGTAGCTCAATGTTTAACCGACTTTGATAATGTGGCATGTAGTGTAAAGATTAACATTTCCGTTGTGTTCCAGACTGTGTTGGTGTCCATCTCTCAGCAGACTGTCTTCGTAACAGGACTCGATCCCAACTTAGAAAATGTTCCGGTGAAAGTGCTTGACTGTGATACTATCTCTCAAGTAAAAGAGAAAGCCCTGGATACTATTTATAGGAACGTCCCATATAGCCAGCGTCCACGCAAAGATGACCTGGACGTTGGTATGTAGTAATTTTTTAGGTTCATGTTACTGTCGAAGCTTGTGAATTTAACCCTATTTCAGGATTAGTGGGTTTAGATTACTATCCATTGAGTTCGTTTATCAATTTATCGATTAGTGGTGAATTTTGGAAAATGTGCCTTCACACAGCACGGTAGAAGATAGATGTAACGTTGTGCTTGCAACTGTCCACAGTGAAATAATTCTGAGTCAGTACAGTTACTGGTTTGAGAAGAACAACATATTTATGTGCTGCTCCCATGTTAAATTTTTATTGAAAATTGACCAAATATATTTAGTTTCCAATGAGAGTGGAAGATAAAAATCGATTATCATAGGTTCATCTGCGGAATTGTTGAAGCTAAAAGGAATAAAGATGATTATCAGCGTTCATACTGAAGAATGTACTGTATGCGTTTTGTTCTGTTTCATGAATATAATTGTGTGTTCTCCATATAATGCAATCCCATTGAGTGGCAAGAACCCTGATACATTAAAGTGTATGGTTTCAGAGTGGAGGACAGGGACTTCAGGCCGGCTCATCCTCTACGATGAGGACAGCACAACCAAGACTGAGGGGGAATGGAAGAAGCGCAATACTCTCAATCACTATAGGGTACGTCTTAGTATCTGAATATATTAGTTATGACTGCATAAACTGTAGTTTTTTTTAACCTCAACTGCCATCACCATAGGCCAGTACGGTGGATTAACACGTCATCGGTACCGTCCATCTGGCCAACGCAATTGGTTTTGTGTATAGCTGTCATTTAACACTATTGTACATATAGACTTATATATTTGGTAACCTAAAAGTGATCAGATAAAACAAAAAATTAAACTATGTTTTATAAAAAAATCAAATCAATTTTTTTTAAGTTATCTGGAGTAATAAGTCATAACAAGTATTTGTATATTTTTTCTACAGTAAGTAATGTAAATACAAATTGAGTTTCAATTAATTTAGTAAACTATAACTATTATTATTGAGCAATCAGTATTATAGTGTCAGTATTGTGCGTGGAATGTTCTGATGCAACATCTGTTTCGGCACCACTCTCTTCTAGTTCAGAAATAAAACTATCCTCTTCCTATATTCAACTAAGCATAATATTGTCATCCACTTTCCTCCACATTTCAAGGAATTGTAGAACACTATTCTAAAAGTTCTAATCACTATTCACAACAATCATTATACCAGGCAGATGATGGCTTTAACTGCAGCTCAGTAAACACCACGCACAGATAGAGTGCATGGTGATGTTGCTTTAGCCTCAATGCACTCACAAAACCAATATGGCGGATTTGTTGGAATATTTAGTGACAAATAAGTTGTTCGGTGACTTTGGCCAGTATTCGTTCGCTCGCGTACTGCTTACAATGCGTATATACGCAAGCCATTACGACCAGCTGTTTTCACTTTCGCTAAACATGATTGTTGAGATTTGTCAATGTGTGTTTATTTTCATTGTGTTTTAGCAGTAAATAGTGTATATTGTTGTGAATGTTTTTAATGTATAGGATTTACTAACTAATTATTATTAACTAAAATGGCTCATCCAGATGAAAAAATAGTCTTAAAATCTCCAATAAAAAAATAAGCAAATTTCTACTTTATTCAAGCTACCTAAATCCAAAAATAACATTAGGGAATTAAAATTTTGAAAATATATATTTTTATATCACGTCCTCAAAGGGTTAATGAAACTGATTGTTCTGTTTAGGTACCTGACGGGGGTTGTTTGAACCTGGTTTCCAAACAGTCCTCAATCTACAATCTCTCAATCCTGTCAGACAAGACAGACAAGTCTCACAAGTATGAGACCCTGAACCTGAGTAAGTTCAGTTCCGGCAGTCCTCCTCTGAGCCGAGCCACGTCACCTCTCAACCATGACCATGACGGAGGGCTCAAGGTAAGTGGGGTAGCCGTTTGGACTGGGTAACCGTACGGACCGCGTATCCACTAATTAACTAATATCCACTCTTAACTACAACTGACTGAGTAACCACTATTGTATGAGTTCGAACTTCTTATGAGTTTTTATGGTTTCAGTTTTGAACTTTCTTATGAATTCATTTTCAAGCAAAAAAGACTGCTATTAATCCTAGAGCTATACGGCGCGAAGGGCCGCGGCCAAACTGGCAACACCATTTATACGGCACCAACGCGTGTTATCAACCTTTATTGGTTCTAACAACCTTTATACTTGTATCAAAATAAAGTATTTTTTATATTACTTCAATATTTTTATTTGTCTTTGACCAAACGTATTCTTTGTTTAAAGATCATCATCGCTTGTTATTGTCGTCTGTCATCTAGCGTTGTTTTGATTAATGACGATTACCAAAACTGTTTTTTGTTTTCTTTCGTTATTATTGTAAGTAAGTATTTCAGTGTATTAGTGAATGATACATTAAATGTTTGGAAATGGAAAAGAACTATAGGAATTGTTCAATTGATCTGAGAGAACTAACTGATTCCGTTCTTTAACCTATTTTTTTAAGAAAGGGTATTCAAATTAATAAAAAGGAAGATATAACTTAAATAAACTATATATTTTCAGAATCTGCATAAAATTTACTATAACTGTGTAATTTATCATTTGATGATAGAACTTACCTGTACTGATCTACAAGACATAATATAATTGAAATTTATCAAAATATTTTCCGAAAATTATACTACTAAATATTTTTTTATGGTACCCATATAAACTGCAGGTACAATGATTCTTCATTTTATTCCGAATAAAATGTATAACAAGTCATAGTCATGTTGTTATTTATGATTTTTGTAAGGGTTTGAACAATTCATTACAAAACCAACAATTTCTCTGTGCCGGTACAGTTGAACCAGTGCCAGCTCTAGGGTTTAAAGGATATTATCCTTTGCAGCTTCTGCCTAACTGTTAGGTAATATGTCTGTTGCATGGGATACAAATTTATGATCTAGAATTATTTAGGATCCTGGGTGAAGGCTTAGGATTCGTTTTTACTTGGTTTTTAGATTGCAAGATCAGAAAACCCACTGGGTAGGTTTTATGGAGCTTCTTTCGAATAATAGTTCGTAACTCAAGTTTATCTTAGTGATCTCCAGGAAACACAGTGTTCAATTCCTGACTGATTTTACAGGTGTGGCATCTTGTGAAGCACCACGACACGGACGCACAGAAGGAAGGAGAGCGTGGGAACAAAATGGTGTCCGAGATTTACCTTACGAGGTTGTTGGCCACCAAGGTAACAATAATAATAACAATATCATTACTATTTTTAACATTTCCATTATATACTTCTTTTTTTACTTCTCACCATGTTTATTATCAGTTACTAATAAACATGTGTTGTTAAATATACAGGGTAACAACTAAGTCTTAGGACAACTTAATAACTTTAAAACGAAAAGAGATATCTTAAACAAATGTAGCAAATAATAACTGGTAATAGTAATCTAACTTTTTGTGTATTTGGTGATCATAAAATCTTAAAGTTAAGCACAGGTTGATATAGACGTTAAGTTAAAGGTCGTATTTAGTAGAAAACAATGCCCCAAACCTCGTATCAAAAGGTTGATCCAAAACAAAATGGCGGTGGTTTGAAAACTTAAGGTTATGAAATTCAAACAGCAACCATTTAGTTTTGGATCAAACTTTTGAGATCCAGTCCCTGGCATAGTATTCCAATTCCAACGGCTTACAATTTAGTACCAAATTTCACCTTTACTGTTAATTAACCCTTCAAGTTCAGAATTTTAAGAGCACTTTCCAACACGCCCGGACGGCATTGTTTTGAGATTTAGGCCTAGCCCACCTACTACCAGCAAACCTGAGCCGTAACTGATAACTGTTCATCTAACCACAATGCGATGTTATCGTCTAAGTGTATTAAAAGTTCAATATTTTATTGAAAACATAAAAAAAACCTACTTCTAGGCAGTACTCACAATGTCAGTTTACCATAAAATGTCTTCTTGAAACAAATTTTACATTCAAAATTTACTATTACAACATTGCACTTTGCTAACAAACCAGAAAACACATGTGGAGATCGGTTTTATGAACATCAGCCTACACTGTTGTGTTAGAGCCTCGGGCCGATCTTGTAATTTACATTTGGTATTTTTGTCATAAAATTACATAAGGAAATGGATGACCTTGTACTATAAAAATACTTTTACCTTACTAAATTATATGGGATGAACTCTATTAATGTAACCGAACTGTTTTATCTCAGGGAACCTTACAAAAGTTTGTGGATGACCTGTTCGAGACAATCTTCAGCACCGCCCACCGCGGCAGTGCGCTACCCCTCGCCATCAAGTATATGTTCGACTTCCTGGACGACCAAGCTCTCCAACACAGCATCACGGACCCTGAGGTCGTTCACACTTGGAAGAGCAACAGGTAAGCTCAGAGGTCATTAGGTATACCTTTTACTCACAACACCCATTGTTGTGTATGCTTAACCTGCGGATGGTCGAGCGATCAGGGCAGCGCTCACTTTTCATTTTAAGTTTCTACAAAACATGGAGTTTGTAATATAGCGGCCTAAAACTCGGAAGACCTGGTGTTTGGGGTGTCAGTAGTGGAGGGGATAAAATGGAGGAGGTTAAGTGACCTTCGGTCTGTCTTGAACCTTTGTTTCCTGACGAGTTACAGTGCAGTATGCATAACTAAAAAGGCCTTTTATTTAGTAATAAATTATGTGTTTTGTATATATATATTTTTTTTTTGTTATAATACACTGAGTATTGGCAAAAGTCATTTTAATAGCGTCCTGAGTTTTAAATAATTAATTGGAAAAAGATAAATTAATTTATAAAAGTTTTGTATATTATTAAAGTTAAGGAAAATAGTGAAACAAAAGTGGTATGTTATAATTTGTTTGAAATTCGTGAAATATAAATCGTTAACAAGATGTTAAAAAAGGTGAGCGAGGCGCTCACCCCTCGACCATCTGTGTAACACATGTGACCTTGACCAACGGCGGGTTAAATGTCTTTCTGTCTTTGATTGCTTTTCGGAGGGTCCAAAAAAATCAAGTTGTCACAATATTGGTAAGTCTTTTGGCTATCAGAAGTGAACAGCTTCCTCTGGCAACCATGGATGATTCTTCGGGGTGTCCACCCTTTTAATTTGACTACCTTTTCTAATTTGAATTTTCTAATTTGTATTGGTGGGTTCACTTAAGAATGAATTGGCTTGTCCTGTAACCAGGCACTTGGACATGGCACTGGGTCCTAGGAGAACCCTAATTGAATTTGTCATATTTGTGTTTAGGCTATTCAGGGTATTAAGAGGGTATATAGAAATTTTCTGTAGATAAAAAAATGGTGGCCTGTTTTTAAACTTTTTCAATGACGGATCCTCTTTATGTAGTTTGGGCAGTTATTGAAAATTGAAATTGTGAAATCGGTATAACTTAAAATTTGGTTTTATTCCAGCTTACCGTTACGGTTCTGGGTGAATCTTATAAAGAACCCCAACTTCGTGTTTGACATCCACAAGTCAAACATCGTTGACTCCTGCCTCTCCGTTGTCGCACAGACTTTCATGGATTCATGTTCAACCTCTGACCACAGACTTGGTGAGTTCTTCCCCAGTTTCAATTTTCCTTAATATTATTATGCTACTTATTTTAACCCATTCCTGTTTGAAGTAAAATCGAGATTTTCCCCTGTTACTATACTGGCTTAACCCTTTAACCCTAGAACACAAAGGCGTAAAGTTGGACGCGTGTTTTTTTTGCAGCCCTCCACTTTTAACAAAAATACATCTGTCGGTCTTGCGTAATATTAAAGGGTCTGGTTGGTTCTTGCGCGGAAACGATATTTTAAAAGTTTTTCTTTTTACTGCGCTGTATCGCGTCGTCAAGGTTAAACTACCTCTTGACTAAACAACAATAACGCAGACTGCTTTTCTAGTACGGACATTTAGTATTATGGAAATATGTTGTATATTGTTTATTTTATTTTATTTTAACATGTATATGAATTTTATGTCGTATAAAAGTGTGCCCACACTTTATTTTTAACATTCATGTATACGTATTAATGTAAAAAAACATATCTTAAATATATATTGAATGTTTTGTAAAATAATAAAATAAAAAAGTAAAACTGGCTTCAGGCCACAATTTCGCCACGAACTTACTATTGCTTATATTTTTTTATTAAATGAAGCTCCAAAACTAGTAGAAGGTTATGTGAAGTTCTTATTTCTTAGATTTCGGCGCATGACAAAACATTTTTAGACGTGTAAATGTCATGTGTAAGCGACAATCTTTTTATAACACAATTAAGTTTTGGAGATTAAAATAAACATTAATTATTGTCCACTTAAGTGTTTAAACTTTATAATTTAAAAAATTTCCCTGTCATTAAAAGTATTTTTAATTTATTTTCAAAAAAAGTAGTCTGAGAGACTACGCCTTTGTAACAACGCTTGGCTCAGGGAGCCTTTGTGTTCTAGGGTTAACTGCAGCGTAAGTTGGCACGCCCCAGGGTTTTTTTGCAGCCTCTCGTGGTTTTTTTAACATTGCAATAGTATTAAATTAATCTAAACCTAAATGATTATTCAATGCTTACATTTTATAAAATAATAATTAAAATAAAGTAACGTATACATTATACAATTTTATATTCATTACATACAGGATTTTATCTCGTTGTATAGTCACACATAATAAATATTTTGAAGAAGTTAATATTGAAATAACAATAACAATATTGTTCTAACAACTCTTTTATTTCCTCAAACCGAACACAACCATTATCACAATGGGACAAAACAATCTAACCAAGGGACATTTGATACTGCAAAGCAAGTGGCTTGGACGTATAATAAAAAAAAATCATTAGAATGCAGCACCAAATGGTCTGTCACTTCTCACGTTCAATGTAACAGTCATGTAAAACCAGCAGACGACTTGTATTCATGAGAGAATCAGCTGAGAACGTCAAATCCGACTTAACTTGTGGGTCACAGTTGCCGAAACAAGGACATTGCACGGGATATTTCTTGCATTGCGGTTGCTGCAACAAGGGCGTTGCACCAAATATTTTTTGCGTCACGGTTAAAGGGTTAACGGATTTAATTGTTACTTAATAAATAATGTTGTTTTGATTTCGTGATAGTTACTGTTATATAGTCACTATATTTATTCACCAGTTGCAAAGAACCGGCTCTTAATCATCTCTTTCTCGTTTCAGATGATTCAGATAAATCATCTGAAAATAAGTAGAGACTTAACTTGACATATTTATTTTAAGTTTCATTGTCATTCACTAATAAACAGTTATTTACAAAATCGTTTAAACTAGGGCAATTTCCTTGTATTCCTATCATTTACTACAATCGCTGAACAGTTTGTGTGAAGTAGAAGAGACGAGATGTTTGTTAATGTCTAAAAGGAATAACTGTCATTAACAAAAAAGCAAAGTAAATTCTACTGTTCAAAGAACAAGCCGGAGGAGGAACAAAATAGCAAACCTAGTGGAAAAACAGAACTATGTCGAAGCCAGCAACACACAATGCTTGCTCAGGACGTGCAATGCACGTCGTAAGTGATCTGCTAGAAGTAGAGATCGATATATTCAGTGCATTATCTGTCAGGAATCGGTCAACCCTTTGCGGTCAGACGGGCCACTTAAATGGCCCATCATGATTTCTGTACCAGCTCCATGTTGGCTGAAGATGCTTTGTCTTCTCTGGTCGGATGGGCCACAATTGTAGCCGCTGCTACTTTCACAGGCAGGTCGGAGCAACTTTTGTTTGTTTGGTGTCTTGAGGTCGGGTGGGCCACTTTAGTGACCAGTAGTGCTTTCTCTACATGATAGGTTAGGTCACTTTGATGGCCCTTCAAACTATTTGTAATATCTATAAGTTTTTAATAACCATCCGGTTACTATGGTAACAGATTATTTGGAATTCCCATCAAAAATTTAGATGGGAATTCCATAAAAAACTAGTGTACTTCAAGGGTGCATAGCTTAAGCTGAGCCTGCCATTAGCAAAACAGAATTTAAAAAATAAATAACAATGGCCACAAAAGTGGCTGTTCCGACCTCACAGGACATTAAGGTTAGTGTAGTAATCGAACTGCCATGGAAACAGCTGTGGGCAGTAAAGTGGCCGATCCGACCTGAGAGGATGATCTTTAAAACACCCATCCAACAGCAAAGGGTTAATCATTTATTATTATTTTTTTAAATTAAAGGTGGGTGAGGTGCTTTTTGGTTTGATCATTTTGTTTTTTAATTTTTTCTCTACAGTTGATATTCAGCTCTTTCTATTGTATTCCCATCACATTTTTATTTTTATATCTATACCTAAGCACAGTTATATACAGGTATTTTACCAATTAAGATTTTTCCATAGTTTTATTTTGTTCCATTGATGTATATAGTATCCAAGGTAATATTGTGTCATTCATGGCCAAGAATTATATGTTCTCCTAAGTTGTGAGGAATAAGTTTGTGTTTGAATAATTCATTGTAGTTCCCAGTAGTGGAAGTTTTACTCATGTTTCGGTTTTTCACAGGCAAAGACTCGCCCAGCTCTAAGCTACTGTATGCCAAGGATATCCCCGTGTACAAAGAGTGGGTAGAACGCTACTACTCGGACATCAAGATGATGCCAGCCATATCCGACCAAGACATGGGTGCCATGTTGGCAGAGGAGTCTAGGGTTAGTCTTGTTTTTTCATTCCCGTAAAGGGAGTAGAGAGTGTCCGAACTCCTGTAAAGAGGATCCAACAAAAATATTTCAATCTAATTAAGTATTTTAACTCTAGAACTGTTAAAGTCATGGTCGCAACACATTTACATTTCAAATATGAAGTGGCATCTATCAAAAATTTAGTGAACTTCTTAGTTGTAATTGTCTTTGTCAGACCTACTGCCACCTGTAAGAACTATTTCAGGAATATACTCAGTCTCCACTAGAGTATGCATTATAGCCGAGAAATTATGCATTATTTATTATTTTATTTATTTATTTTTATTATGCATTATTGTCAGATAAATTAAGTGATTTCTCTGACAGTCTACAGTGGTCTTTAAGTCAAAGGGTTCGCTGACGAGTGAAACAATTTAAGCCAATCGGAAGTACCCTGGTTCGAATCCCGACCATGACAAATCCCAATGTAGTTTGCAAACGCGAGGTACAGTGATGGAATGGCCCACCTAAAATAAGCGGTTCTTGGATTGGGTAGAAGTTGACAGCATGGTTTAGTTGAGATTGCAGTGGACACCTATTTTGCTTCATTAACACTGTTTGGTTTTGAAAGGGAGGGCACATTTTGTAGGCCTGTTAGTTTGGATTCCAGTAGAAGATAAAGATTAAAAATCATTAAAATGTTTAAAGATATGCCTAAGTAACATAACATCACTTTTTTAACCAATGGAACATATTACATCATTTATAAAGTTCAAAAATATCATTTTTATGTTTCAGTTTTATAAAGTATAAACAATTCAAATTTAAATTTTAAACTAAACAAAAATTATTGACCTTTTGAATATTTGTTTCATGTTTACATTTTTAGCTCCTAGTTATCAAGATATTTGTGAAGTAAAATTAAGTTTTCATAATAAACGTACCTAATCCTATTCTGACATTAACATTGAATTGATTATACAATTAAAATATGACACCCCATTGCATTTGTGGTAACCATTGGTTGGGTTTGATCTTAAACATTTTTAGCCATTATGAACAAATAAACGTTGGTAAATTGAGGTTTTATTTGGGTTATTTTGCAATTATGTTGATTATTCTTCATTATTCATAACTAAATTAATCTGTTTTTCTTTCCAGGCCCACTCCACAGAGTTCAACACAAATTGCGCTCTCCAGGAGTTGTACAGTTATGCGATGAAATACAATGAACAGTTAAGTGTAACCCTAGAAGAAGATGAATTTTCCCAAAAGCAAAGACTGGCATTTAAACTGGAACAAGTTCACAACATAATGGAATCGAACCCTTGAGCCTACCTTTTCTCTTTTTACATTGCTCAAACGAATGATGAGTGAAGGAGTATCGTGACAGGAAATATTCCCCCGAAGTGCCTCGGTAGAATGAATCCGCTGAAAGTGTCGTGTGTGTCACAAACGAACAACTAGTGGAGAGAACCAATGTCTCAGGACATCCTGTGAGTGTGTGGTGTGTTTGGGTGGTTCTAGGAAGTTCGCTATATTTTCTATCCGTACTTAATTGTTTTGAGTCATCTTTGTCGATAATAAAATATATATATATAATAATCATCATCGGTGTTGTTTGAAGCTTGAAATGTTTATCAAATTTAATACTTTGAATGTTTGCGATTTCCATGAACCGTTCTTTCTTGACCTTGTGTCGAAATGATACCGATTTAAACCAATGTATCGATGTAAAACTATGTTTATTTTTTAAAGATAATGACAAATAGCGGTAATGACCTGTGTATGTATTGTGCTGCGATGAAAATCATCTCATTCATAAGCTCATTTGTGCTGATATGTCCTCGACCCCCAAGCGAACCATTTTACGACTGACAGAATTCGTGCAACGACACTCTTTCCTAACTTTTATTTCATCGTGTTTGAGATTAATTCCTTACTTTAGTTTTTAAGATACGTTTATCGGTATTAAAGTATAGCAATAAATATATACAAATTTTTACGCTTTTGCTATATTATTTTTATTATATATTTTTTTTGAGATTAATATCAATTATGTATTTTGTTACCAACTGATATTAGTTTGTGTAAAGCCTATTTTTTACAAATGCATGACTCGAATCTGATGAATTAACGTAATATGAATAATATTTGAACGAGGTAGCTGCTCGGTACATATATTATATGTAAATCTAGATTTTATTTTAACAAATGATAAAGTTTGTATATTAAGCAATACAGCTCTTTTATTATATATTATACCTAGTTCCTTTTATTTGTATTCTTTCTGTAAATACTGTACTTAATTAACTAGTTTTAAGATTTTTTATGGACACAAACGAGCTTTTGAATGACCGGTTCTTATTATATTATCACTGTAAAGAAATAATTTATAAACCTTTTGTGTAAGATTTTATTATCGAACAAACTATGTCCAGTGAAGCGTATAAAAATATGAAATTGACTTTCAATAAGCCTTCATCTTGCCTGTTCCGCAAAAACATTTAAATTGATACATCCACCTTTTATCGCAAAATGTGATTGTACTTGGGCCATGTTAGTCAGACCTGTGTTTGGCCTTCCCTCTCAGAGAGGAAGAAAAACTATCAGATTTGAAGCAATTAATAAACATCGTCTCAGGGATATCTATGTTTTGTTGTTTAAATGTCCGATTTACTGTGCACAAATGTTACTTTAATTGTGTTTTATTGTAACGTGGTCCGGTAGTTGTAACATTCCTCGAAAAACCATAGCATTCCAAATAAAATGTTATTATGTAAGTAATACGTCTCTTTCTATCTCTCTCTCTATCTCTCGAGTGAATAAAATATATTAATCGTTACACCTAAGCTGAAATTAGGAAAGGTCGGTAGCCTGAAAATCAATCATCTTGACTTGTGTTTAAAAGTCCGTTATTATTCTGTGTATAGAAAAGTAAATCAACGAAACTATTTTCTTTGTAGGTGTTTATTCGTATTAGAATTATTTTAATATAGGTTATACTAGGTGGAGCCCAAGAAGCATTTTTAAAGCATTTGTGGGAAGTGATTTTCCCACGCCTTTTATATGAATTGCAATGCCTCTAACCGATTTGTAATGTAGATGTAAAGAATGTAATGTAACATCTTGTAAGACGTGACTTTTCTTAACGTAAACGAATGAATGTTGTCAATAACTAAATGTGAATAGCAATACGGGTATGATTGTGGTGTCCGGCCTTACCCTGGACATAGTCAAACACGTCACACTCTGGAAATTCCTCCTATGACCACTATATCATTTTATAAATTCAATTCTATGATTTGTGAATGTCTGATTTTAATGTCTTCCATGTTGCACCAAATTGTCAAGATGAAGCTCCCGTTGATGTATCGATGTGGTCTATGTATCGGATAATCGATGTATCGTATCGGTGTGGCACTTACCGAGGACCAAACCGATCCCCTTCCAAACATAATCGATAATGTAAAATATCAATACTCTATATGTTTTATACCTATATACATACATGTATAGATATACAATAATCGTGTGTATATTTATATATATACATGTATATATATGAACAATTTGAAAGAAGAGCAATGTTAGGCAACAGTCACTGTGTCATTTTATTATCGATAATAAGATTATAAAAAAGTAAAATCTGACAAATGCACTGTAAATAACATAATTTTGCTTAAATTGTTGGATGTATTGAATGGAATGTATATTAATTTATATGCATCGCTGGTCCACAACACCATTAATATAACTTTATCATTTGACTGTATGGATATGCTCAGTGTTTTGTCACTAAATGAAAGCAATTTTTCATGCAGTTTTGTTTTATTTATGAAACCTTCTTCCACTTAGATTATTAATCTCACCATATAAAAAAATAGATTAGATTACCTTTTGAAATGGCGAGCTACCCAGGTAGGTATTTTAGGCCAAATATGAATGTGAAATGAGTGTAGGATGATATTTTGTAGTATTTTTACTGTCTAAGGCTGAATCCTTGGACAGGATTGTTATTTATAGCCCAGGTTAATTAATAGACAATGGCATCTAAGGGACCTACAGTTTGACGTGGAGACTGAACTACAATTTTACCTCTTATTCACAAACTGGTCTAATCATGAGGATGGTCTTTGTGGATGAATGTAGTATTCAACAGTGCAGACATTAATCCATTTCCTCTTATAACTGTCTACAATTTGTGATCAAGTAGCTGGATTACATGACACGCCATCATCCCAGTCCACTAGACACTGTGACGGCGTTTGTTTTGTACCTTAAATATAAGGTACAAAATTCCATGCTAGTTCCTCACAATCAGACTTGCTTAGGCAGTCAGGAATAACTCTCTTCATAATCCACATATCTCCAAGAACTTTATGTAAGAAAGGTTCAAACTGTCTGTAAAGTTCTCAAACCTGACAACTAGCCCTATCTACTTCATCTCCAAAAAAGTAATTTTTAAGGGTTTGATTCCCCTGTTTCCTAATTTTCCTTATTCCAGACAATTGAATGACTCCCCCGGGAAACGTTCCAAGCGACAAAATTTCTAAAAGTGATATATTTAGTGGAAAAGGTTCTATACACCACAAACTACACCGTGGTATATTTAGTTTTGAAGATATATGAGTTTGCAGCCCTGATTTTCCCTGTCGGATTTGTCAGCAAGATTCCATGGTCAATTCAACTTTCTATGCTTGATAACTGAAACTAGGTTATTGTCGCTTGGAACGTTTTCCGGAGGATCCATTCAATTACTTTTTTGTAAAAAAGGATGAAACCAGGCTATGTTTTGTTGTAATTCCTTAAAAGGGAGTGCTGGAAGCTTCCTGGAAAGCTTTTGTCTCCCTTCTTGTAGTTTGGTACTGTTTTTGAGTATTTCAGGCACAAAGGGTATATACCACTTGTGAAGCAATCATTTATGCACTGTGTAAGTGGGGCCACAATGCAGTGGGCCAGTTCCTTCACAAAATCACTGGTGAGCATAGACGTCCCACTTTTCATGTTGGATATTAAATTTCAGACGTCATCACAGCTTACAGGCCTCCATCTGAATGTGACCTCAGGTAGAGTAATATTTTTAGTCAGAATAGTGGATCAAAGTTGATTGAGATTGACAGTCTCCTGAACCTCAGCCACAGATGAGATGAAGTACTGGATGAATTCGACTGCAGTTTATGGGTAGGTAGGTCCGCAAGCCTTGCTAGGGCTGTTTATGGCAGAATTTATAATAGACCAGACTGTCCTTACAACTGTTAGAGGATGACTCAATACATCAGTGGCCTTACAATAACTAATGCTATTCCGTCATAAATTTTCACTTTCAATAAAAAATCAATCAATACTTTCATCTTTCAATTGTCTATAAATGTTAGTAAGTTTTGAAAATGTTTGATAGCAGGATTTGATGACATACACAAGATGAAAGTTACAAACCATCTCTGCAGTACCTCAGCTGTATAAAATAGGTTGAAAACTATATAGACTAACTGGACAAGAAGATTAGATTAGATTATTGAAATGGCGACCATACCACAATGTAGGTATTTTAAGCCAAGTATGAATGAGAGTTGATTGTAAGATGATTGTGGCGCGATCTTGTAGTCTTGTTACTGACTAAGGCTGACATGTTCCTTAGACAGGACTGTTAATTAATAGCCCAACAGCCGATGGCAACTAAGCAAGGGACCTACAGTTTAACGTGGAATCCGAACCACGACCTCTGAATTATGAATTGGTCTAATTATGAGGATGGTCTTTGCGGATTAACGTAGCTTTCAATAGTGCGTTAATCCACACAAGAGAACACTATACCCACCGACCATCGCTCACAACTATCCACAATTCGTGACCTCCAAGTAGCTGGATTACAGGATGACACCACCATCCCAGTAAAAGTATCCCACCATTCCAAGAAGTATCTTTTATCTATGATTATAACATTGATAAACCAAAGCACAAGTAGATGGCCCATTGCAATTGAAAGGGCTGAAAATCCGGAAATGGGTGCACGATCCCATAAGTCGGCCCAAAATTACCATTTTGCCTTGCTCCCCTTTAATGTCAATTGAAAACTATAACCTACTAACATAACCGTGCTAAAATAGGACAAAATATAGATACATGCTTACACCAACGTGCTGAAACTTTATAATAATTATTGTCGATAGCAAAAGATATTTTTAACCTGAAAAACCAAATAATCTGTGTTTGTACATTATGGTTCTGCTATTTAAAATGTATCATCGAGTGCTATGCAAATTCAATTTTTTTCTGGACCACATTTGCTCCCTTGATTTTTTACAAATGAATTAATTGACTTTTCTTGTTTCACAAATACCAAATTACACAATACGATTCATCGCCATTGTAAGGATTCAGTACAATTTCTTGTACCTGTACTCAGCCGGTATGGACGTAATATTATTTAACTATCTGATCAATTTATAATTTACCCCAACTACCAATTTAAAATTATTTACCTCGTAATATATGTACCTCCAACCTAGACTGTGCTTGTGCAGCAATAAATAATACAACATCTAAGATCATACTGGCTAAGTGAAGGTAAATCTTTGTAAACGTTCAATTCTGATAGAATTCTAGCTAACACTATGTGTTTTTTCTTTTTATTTATTGTGAGTAATATTTTAGAAAAACACACTTGTCAAATTTAATGTTATGATGACACGATTCGTTGTACACCGTGCATGTAATGGATAAAGAAATAAAGAAAGATCCCATCAGCCGATTGGAAATACGACATCCCACCTTTTCCTCCCATTAGTGTTGGAAGTCTACTTAAACTACACTACAACATAGATGATATAGGATACTACTATATATAAACAAAGTCTACAGTTAGTCTGTAAAAAACGCAATTTACACTAAAATTACTATCGCGCTAAATGTTGTTTGGTTATTTAAAGTCTTGAGCTTTATTTGTCTCATTGTATCAGAAGAGTTTGCCGTTGGAGCGTGACATAATGTGTGTTTTGAATTGGAACTATGTTGGTCACATTGCTTCATTGTGTATTAGATTCTCCAATCTCTATGCTTTTCACACTTCACACTATTCGACTGTTCGTGTTATGTGTTGAACGGAGACTGTAGATGTGACAAACTGCCATTGAAGATAACCTAATCGTAGTTTGAAATGCTATAATATCTACGTGGCATAATTTATTTGTCAAAGCATAAATATTACTATCGTATTTTGAAATTCGATAAAGTTTCCTTTATTTATTTATCAAAACAACCATGGGTCTCACGATTTCCAGTGTTTTAACCCGGCTTTTTGGAAAGAAGCAGATGAGGATTTTGATGGGTAAGTTAAATTTCAAAGTTCTTTGAAGGATTAGACCTGTTTATAACCTTGAAGTTACTAAGTGAAAGTAATTTATTTTTATCAAATCATTGTAAGCTGAACGACTTTGTAAATATTCCCTCTAATATAACCAAAGAAAGTGCTCCAATAAACGTGTAACTTGCCGTAGGGCCTAAATCTTCTCTTGACCCAACTACATATGAAAGCAATAAAATTAAAATGAGTGGTCTAAGTTAAATGTAGCTAGAATTCATATTAACTTAAGTTCAACTTTGGAATCCTCTGTTCTATTTTTCGCTGCCTCCTATTACACGAAGCGAAGTGCGGGTTGATATTCAGAAAGCCAAAGTATAGGTATATGAAACAATTTTGATAAATAAATGGCTAAAAAAATACATTGACCAGTTAAAATATATTTTTAGTTGATATTATTTAAAAAGAATGCTTATAAATTACATCTCGAATATTGTCTGACTATTGACTCACATATACTTACTGTTTATTTCTACTCACTCAACCAGTTTATAGTGGTGCAATAATCATTTTAAGAAAATAACTTTGTTATACAGGTTCATAGTGTAGTTATTGGCTGATTTTATATGCTATTTGGTTGTTACCTACTGGCAACGTTATTCACAGTCCCAGTCAATTAATTTGTATTTACAACCTTACTTACTAAAATTGCACTTTAAGGGTTATAATCATTCATTTGACTGCTGTTTCAGTCAATCTTGTCTGGAAATAGTTTTAAGTAAACCACTTTAACCAAAAATTATAGCCTATTTAAATGCCCAAATCATAGTGCTCAAATGATGCACTATGAAAAAGGTGCATGTTGGTCTGATAATGGGATCGATATCGGAAGGAACCACATTAGAAACAACGCAAGTTTTAATGACCATTGCACAACCTTACATCGTTGGAAATCATCTGTAAAAGTGGTACACAGACAACTGAATAGGTTAAAGATTAATCCAATCCAGCTTGAGGCTGTTGAATTAAGGTTAAAAGCGATTTCATCTCATAACTTTTGATAACATAGTTCCGCTGAGAAGTTGATAAATCAATGTTAGATTATGACATTTTTACTGCAGTTCTCCAAACAAATTTCATTGTCCATTGTTTGAAATTCATTATTGGTGATGGTGGATTTGTGTTATTTAGATTATTACTGCAGACATTTTCGACCACAATTTTGTTTTACTTAAAATCCTGATGGAAAATGTTTGCAGTAAAAATCTAAATAACATAATTTCATTGGTTTAACTTGTCCAATTCCAATATCTATTTAAGTTGTTAAAAAAAGTAGGTAAACATAATTCAAGGTTACAAAAACTAAGAAATGGTGCCCATATAGCCTTAGTCATATTCATATTTATGAGACACCAACCCAATCACTGAGAGGGCATATTAAAGTGAATATGAGTGAAGGATGATTGTAATTGATTTTATGACTTATGGCTTTTTTTCTGAGTAAAAAAGCTGATTTAATTGTCAAGATTCTTTATTAGTAGATATAGCAAATTTAAATTTAATAATAAGAATAAATTAAAAAGTTAAATCATATAGTCTTGTGTAGTAAGTCTTCACATCATGTTAGAAGTAACATGTTTAGCTTAGAAAATTATTGCATAACAATTTTTCATATCCAAGGATTTAACACGTTGCATGTAGACCATTTGGATGTGAGTGTATTTTATGTATTTCTACGCCAGAGGCATTTTTAACGTTTTGATGGGGAACAGTTCAAACCTACTTGTTACTGCCTAATGTTGACCTGTTGTTAGGAAGCATAATTAATTAATAGCCCAATGACAAATAGCGACTGGGTCCAGATTCGACCCTTGCGGGATTCGATCCGGCGACCTTCAGTTTTGAAGTCAGGTATTAAAACCACTACCACACGCATCCATTTAAATAAAGTGGGGGACTATTCAGGTTAAAATCTAGATGGCGAAACTGGCAATGTAGACTTTATCTATTCCTGTAAGGGGTACCTGGCATTTTTTAATTGGTTAATTTGAAGCTACACTGGCCGCGACATTTTCAGCACCGTGCGAGTCTTCTATCAAATTTCTTTTACTGTGCACATTTAATTAATTTACTGACATAATAATTGTCATTGAAACAGTATTATTCTTCACGTCTATGACCTTTGTTTGATGGATTTTACCTTGAATTAGGCGACAACCTTGTCAGAATTTATTAATTATACAGTATTTCAATCAAGGTACAATCTAATCAATAAGGTACAATTCAATCTATAAGTACATAAGTAGCACAGCACAGGATATTGTCTTGCTTACTTATGCACACTTCTCCCACTAATAATCCTTGAGGTAGGTCTTGGAAAAAGGTTTTTCCTGGGTAAACAGAACATATATAAATAATTTAACATACTTTAGGCCTAAAAGTCATGTGAATAAAAAAGGTTTAGTCTATGTTGCCTGTTGCAACCTTGTCAGAATTTATTAATTATACAGTATTTCAATCAAGGTACAATCTAATCAATAAGGTACAATTCAATCTATAAGTACATAAGTAGCACAGCACAGGATATTGTCTTGCTTACTTATGCACACTTCTCCCACTAATAATCCTTGAGGTAGGTCTTGGAAAAAGGTTTTTCCTGGGTAAACAGAACATATATAAATAATTTAACATACTTTAGGCCTAAAAGTCATGTGAATAAAAAAGGTTTAGTCTATGTTGCCTGTTGAATGATCCTATCGTCTGTTATGTTGACAACAGCTGTTACGTGTTTGAAAAACACATCAGATTGAGTGTCTGTTGAAACTATAGATCTAGTAATAATTTATTTGGAATGGTTTCATATAAAACCTTCTCATAAAACAGTCAATAATAACTGAATATACGTCAGGACATAATAATGATGAACATTTGTATATTTATGATAATAAATAAATAGTAATATATACACTAACACACCCCTTTGTGGAACCAGATGTTGTCGATTTACGGGGTTGTCAAGTTATCCAGAACATTGCAATTTTTTATACTTGTTTAATTATTAATTAATTAATATAACAGGCATAACAGTGTCGAGTTTCACATATAAAATTATTAGGTATACAGTAGTACAATACTGATATAAGTACTGTTAAATACTGAGTAAACAGCTTTTAAAGAAATGTCCAATACTCAATGATTAAAACTACACGTTCTGAAAAAATACTTTATTGATAATTGTTTTTCTTTCAATGATACAACGCTCTTCCACAAATAAGTAATAGCGAACTACTCCATCCCTAACTATGCCCAGGTCTTTGGCCTTGAAATAGTCTGAAGGTGTGCAATCGATCGACTGTCCATCTCGGCTTGCCGTTTCGCTACCTTAAAAAGTCAAATGCGCTACTAATGTAAGATTAAGATGCTGTGTGAGCTGTTACCTATCGAGTTTTCGGGTGTCAAGTTAGTGAGGTTTTACTGTGTATATAACTGACTGATTCATTAAAATGCAGAAATTTGCAAACACATTCGTGGTTATGATGGTTCTTTTAGTACTGTACTATATATTTAGAAATTCCTAGAAATTTAGATTTTTTTGTAGTTTTACTGTAATGAAATATGATAATATAACAAGGTTGTTCACTGATGATTCATTGGCTGTAGTTTCTGTGATAGATTATAACTTACACTTACATAGTATTATAAATCTGAGATTTTAAGGGAACTGTAAATTTTTGTTAGCCCTAACTTTAAAAATTGTAATACAAGATAATTAACTTAAACTGTGACACAGCCTTGAAAACAATTTTGTTTTTTAGAAATATGTAGAAAAATTTGTAGTCTTTAAATTTCAATATGCAATGAAGTTTAGGCTGGTGATTTCTTTGTATTTAAACCCCTATTCCGTATTGTTAGTCCAACATAACATAAAAATTATAGATATTTTAAAATATTTGTTGCTTCTATATAGCACTGATAACAATAGTTTTTCACTGTAGTTTAGCTGTTTGCCTGTTAACTGTTATCTTTTGCCTTTTTAAAGCATGCTTATTTGTACACTTGCATTCATTGTTTTAAACTTAACCTTAATAATCCAATACTGTTACATATTTTAGTTCAAAAAAATTTATTCTTGGTTTATACGAGTTTAGGATTTTGTGTTGAATAAATTTTTAACAGTTTGGTTGAAGGTAGGAGCTGAGACACTTGTGTTTACTATCTAGTTCTGATAAGTACTATTTGCTATCAACTGTATCATATCGGAACCTACTGTTTCCTACAATCTGCTTGTTGACAAACTTTAAACATTTTTCTGTATCTTATTAAAAATCAATGGAAAATTCAGTCTTAAAAAAACTTGACCTAAGTTGTCATGTCTTAATCGCTTCGGAAACTCAGATAAATTTTGATGATGTCTCTGTTCAAAAGAGGACAAGCTGTCTTCTAATTGATTTTCTCTATTAAAATACCATGGTGGGAAAATAAATTTTGATCTTGTTCAGTTTGTGTAAGGTTCGCTGATTTATTTTATTTGCAATGCATTGGTTTTATGTTACTTTAGTTCATGCTAATTCAATGTGCTTCAGAGTTTTTTTGCAGATAAAAATGTATAGCCAAATACCATTACAAGTAAAATTATTAACTATAAGATATTGAATTAAGAACTATTCCCTTGATTACCACGAGACGTATCCTGTGTGATCTATATTTCCAGCCTTCACTTTCACTTGAAACGTGATGTTAAAGTCTGGTCATCATCAATCAACCATTCATAAGTTTCTTGTAGATTTCTAGTGTTTTCTATGAGAGTAATATTTTGAGATGATGACAACATTAATTTAGCGGTTCAGGAAAATACTTAACCAATGTTTACAATTAAATTAGTTCAGTACTATGAGTGCCGATTCAGAAGGTTAAAAATGTTTTTAAAATAGTCAAACCAATATTATTTATTATTATTGATTGCTATTTTCAATCCACACACATCTAGGAACCTTTTTTACTAAAAATACTATACTACTATACTATTTTCCTAAGTGCTAAAACTTCTTCTTTACCAGTGTAGCTGTAAATGCTCAGACCTAACACATTTCACGTACCAAATTTTTGTACGATTATACTACTTGTTTAACTTATTCCCATTCTTTACAGTTGGTTTGGATGCTGCTGGAAAGACCACAATTTTGTATAAGTTAAAACTCGGAGAAATCGTAACAACTATCCCCACAATTGGTGAGTAATAATTTTAGCCAATATATGTTGAATTATATTTTTTTAATACCTTGTATATTTTTTCTTAGTTTAGTTGTATTAGCTAGATTGTGTAATAGTTATAGTACGAGCTTGTTTAAGTTCTCATGGTGTATTACTTAAAGTAATAAAGAAATTCATATGCAGCGTGTTTGATTGTGTAAAATGGAGAAACCCCCGCTTAAAACTAAACTACGTACTGCACATACCTGGTGCGCACATTATTTACTACAGCTGTGTCAGTTACAGACTTAAACTCTACCGTCCAATCATCCAACAAACACACACTATGAGATCCAATCCCACACTCCTCAGATTACTAACCATCCATTATATACTCCTTGTCATCCTTAACCCTTTGCGCTCGGGTGGCCAGCAGTACTGGCCGCGCTACAATCCTTTGTCAGCTCGGCAGCCATGATCGACAACCTTTCCCACCAGCTCGGAATTATATTTGTATCAAACATGGTTTGTTTACAACAATGTTTGTAAGGACAATAAAAAGCAAACAACGAGCGAAAATAAAGAATAATGTCAATACAACATTATCTATTTCACAATAAAATAATATGACGAAACATTTTTGTCATACTCCTCCAATATTTACCTCAAGTCATCCAAATTTAAATGATCATTTATTGTTATGTTTAAGTTTATTACCTACTGTGATTACTTCTAAAATAAATAATGAATTATTAATAAAATGTACAGTAGTTATTTACAAAAAAACAGCTGTTATTAGCACTAAATATCACCACTTTTCAGTGAACGCAACAGTAGAATAGTAGAACAACGTAATAAGCATAACCTTAATTTCTAACACATATCTGGTTTTAGAAGCGAGAATTTATCTGATTCGCTAGTTCATTAGTTTCCCGAAAGACTGCAGCACATCCCAAACCTAGCACATAATATTCACAAAAGAAACAAATGATTATATTTAGGGGCCAGTACTGCTGGCCTTCCGAGCGCAACTCGGATTAATCTTGTCCAGTACCACTGGCCATCCGAGCGGTGAGGACAGCTCATGTGAAAATTAATTCAACTTCGGTGAGAAAATGGTGACAGCCAGTACAGCTGGACATCCGAGTGCACAGGACAAGTTATAAAAACTCATCCAAGCGCAAAGGGTTAATAACAAAAAAACAATAGGTGATTCATGTTATGTCATTTGGCCTTGATACAAAATGCCGTACCAGTATGTAACTACTACTCAATTGGGTAACAGTCTGTACTCATTCATTCATTCGAAGGGGCGGATTTCACTACCCCAGAGTGCCCTGGAACCCAACTAAGGGTGACCTCATTGTGTCTGCCTACACAGGACACAAGCTTAAAACAGTCCCACTTAACCCTAGAGTTGAACTCAACCTATGACCTAGCTTCAAAATGTCTCTAGTACATTCCATAATGGCAGTGATCTCACCCTGCAAAACTGTGGGGAAAGTCCCCATAGAAATACCTGACCGTCTGTACTCTTCAAAGGGTTAACCCTCTAGGTGGTATTGTCGCATAACGTGTAGATTCGAAAAATAGACATAGCTCCACTAATAATCTTCAGAAGGTAATAACTTATACTTTACTATTAGAGTAAACTACATCCTGTATCTATTAGACGATGACAACTAGTCGTTGAGGTTAAAAGTTTGGCGTTATAACCTTAAAACGATCATTTACGAACCGCTTCTCTTGATCTGTGATCAGCTGATGTCTGCATCAGCTGTTGTTTATTAAATTATATTTGCCATGTAGAATTATTATTATTGTTGTTATATATGTTCCCTTTTTATGTTGACTTCTGTTATGATGAGGTTTTAAAGATTTTTGCTATGTTATTTTGGACCTATAAAGTTCTGAGATCTGAGCAGCATAGCTGTTTGTTGATGTAATCCTTTGACACTGTTGTTCATAAAAAAATTGTTATTAATTTTAATTATTTAAAGTTTTATATAATTAAAAAGTATTTTAGTTGGTTTAGCGACGTAAAGTGAGCGAACTAGAGTGATCTAGTATAATTTGATAAATGTAACATTGTATATTAGTGTTCAATTACCAGGAATGTTCATATTGCTCTTATATATTTACCTCTTAGCACATTTATGTATAAAATGTTATATTTATAAGTCTATAATTTATACTTAAAAATGTTAAAAATGTATGTCTGCATGGTGTTTTAAAAATGCCTAGCACTTCAGAGCAGTGTTAGTAACACCTTAAGGGTTAAATAATTAGAAAAGATGATACACAGAAGTGCTTTTCAGGGTTCAACGTGGAGACAGTGGAGTACAAAAACATCTGCTTCACGGTGTGGGATGTGGGCGGCCAGGACAAGATCCGTCCCCTCTGGAGACATTACTTCCAGAACACTCAAGGCCTCATCTTTGTCGTAGACTCCAGCGACAAGGATCGAATCGCCGAATCTGAAAAGGAACTATCCAATATGGTAATAGTTGATTTGATTATCTCTCAATCAGTCTACAACTATTGAAAATGTTTCTTTATTTCTATCATTCTTATAGTTTCTTATTCTTGATAGCTGTAAGGAAGGAATAATATAATTAAAAAACAGCATAACTGAAATTTATGTAATATGAAGGTTATTTATTGCAGTGGAACTTGTTTTTTACCTAATTTTCTGTGAAACTTTGATGTAAAACTGTTTTCGCCAATTATTTGGTTTCTTTTACGTTCACAAATGGAAGATTATACATAGCCTTTATATAAAAATAACCTCTATTCATCAAAGTTTTACCTGGAAAACCACTATATATCAAATATTTATTTCGGTCGGATGGTTTTTCAGACAGGAATGGGTTGAAAAGTGTTGGTTTTCCTTCAGCATCTCTAAGGAATTGAGGACACAATGGCCGAAATTGGTCATGACCTAGAGGTCCTTCAAAATGGGCTGGCAATAGTCATAGGTCCCAGGCCTCATAGGTCATAGCTAACACTCACGTCGAAATTTGCAGTGAAAAACGCTGCAGTCAATACGTGTTAGGAAGGGAAAATTGAATAGGTTATTGAAGTTATGATTAAATAAATACACGTGTTGTTCTTTTAGCTGCAAGAAGACGAACTCCGTGATGCTGTACTTTTGGTATTTGCCAACAAGCAAGATCTGCCCAATGCCATGAATGCTTCTGAGTTGACGGATAAGCTTGGCTTGAACCAGCTGAGAAACAGACATGTAAGTTAACCTTTCCATGTTAAACCCATGTTTACTATATTAGCTTGATACAGGCCTACCTATGAAATCTTTGACCTCTCTAAGACATTTACAAGAATAGAAACCTCGTTCTTCACCCATGTGTGGAAAATTATTGTGGTTTAATATAAATTTGAGCCTTCTCTTGAGGGTTGTTAAATAAATGGCCTGAAAAGAGTCATTTCAAAAAGTAGAAATGATGATTGGACCAATTTAGTTTTTAGTTTCTACGAAAAAGATTTGGGTACGGTGAAGAAAAAATTTACAAGCTTCCTCTCAAATTGTTATACAACCTGATTACTAAATTAGAGTCAATAAATGAAATATTTAACAGCAAGAGACAGTTTATTGTTAGTGTGTAAAATGTTAGTTTAAACACAATTAATTAACACATTGTTATCTCGACTGTTTGTTTTTGTTCCAGTGGTACATTCAAGCTACCTGTGCTACACAGGGCCATGGATTATACGAAGGACTTGATTGGTTGTCTAATGAATTGGCCAAGAAATGATTCCATTGTGCCTTTTATTGTGATTATCCTTCCTGGACTTTTGTATAAAGTTTGTTTTTATGTACGGCGGTGTGACATTTTGGGCCCAAAATGATTTTGGGACTCTTGATTGTTTGATCTTTTACGCTGAACTTTGTCACTTTCCAACAAGTTGCTTTAATTTAATTTGTTTTTTGTGCTTCAGCACTTTGGTTTAGTTAGTTAATAGTTTTGGTTTACCAAGCTGAGTTACTGGTTTGGAAAACTGCTTGAGTTCAATTTTTCTTACTGAATATCATAGTTGACTTTGTGCTGCTATATAGATTATTTTTTCATAATATTTCAGACTAGTGTAATGTTTTTAGTCTTTTTAGAGGAAAGACCGTTGCATTCCTCATTATTTATTCGTATGTTTTTTTGCTATTTCTAAAATAAAAACTGCTGGCACATATTTAGTTTATAATTCAAAATCAAACAAATACTATAAATCCTTTCGTGAATCTAATACTTATGTTCCAAAGTTAATGTAAAATAGTTAAATTTTCAATATACTCGTTTCTGTATTCTAATATAACTAACTTTTATCATTTTTATTTGAAAATGGAAGGTATAAAGGCATATGTCTTTTATAAGGTTATAATTTAGATGAAGTATTTTACATTTCACTCAGTGAATACTTGTGTAATATTTATCGTTTAGGTCTCTTCATGAATATGTCATTCATGTCCAAATTCAGTGTAAACATATAAGTTATGAATGTAGAATCTAAGTTTTCGTAAGCTTAAAAGCGTTTTCCGCTACTGTATATAATATGAATAATATATTTAGTTTCAAGGCGGTTCCATAATATGTTGATTATTAAAATAAATATAAATAGTTAAAACTACCAAAGATTTATTAAATTCCTTATTCTTCTACACTCCTCATAGAATAAAATAATGGTTCCTGTTTGTTTTATTTTAACATTTCTTACAAGGCTTGCCGGTAAAAATAACATTTCAATACTTTTTCAGTGTAAAACGTAATTTAACACATTCACTGCTAAAGGACTGTGACATGGAGGTCACTATGACACTTAAAAATAGTTTGCTTCTGATTTAATGCTTGATGTGTCAGCAATTTTATTGTTTTTTAAAAGTTTATAGCAACAAAAATTTTGCGTCGTAAAACGGCGTAGAGACTAGCACTTCTGAATAGTATTGCGGAATGTAACTGATCGGTGACGGCCGCTGTGAACGTGCTAAGTGGCTATTCTTATACGTCATTGGAAAGATGAATTTTTTCTCTACTTTTCACTTACTACATAATCACCTTCTATGTCTATGCTTTTCTGTAGGCTCATGATCCATTTTTGTAGATACCTTTGAAGAACTTCCACCTCCAAACCATTTTGTAAATTAGTTTTTAACTTTATCGTCCGTATAGAAGTCCTCTGAGTTAATCTTTTAATTTTGGGAAGAGATGATAGTCATAGGGTGTCAAATCAGGACTGTAGGATAGATAGCAACAACAGTCTGGCCAACCTTGGTGAGTAAGTCCTTAGTTTTCCCTGAGATGTGTGGACGTGAATTGTCATGGTGTAACCTTACGCCACTGGTCTGAGGTATGGTAGTAACTCATAAGGATTAGATTAGATTATTGAAGTGGCGACCATACTACAAGGTAGGTATTTTAAGCCAAGTATGGATGAAGATTGAGTGCAAGATGATTGTGGCGTGATCTTGTAGTCTTGTTACTGACTAAGGCTGGCATGTTCCTTAAACAGGACTGCTAATTAGTAGCCCAACAGCTGATGTCAACAACCAAACTGAGGGACCTACAGTTTAACGTGGAATCCAAACCACAGCTCTGATTTGCGGATTGTACTAATTATGAGGATGGCCTTTGCGGTTAAAGTCGATAAGTGATATACAATTCCTGTCCAAAACATTCCCATAATCCATCCTGAGTTTGAACTTTTTGGTGAGAGAGAATAACTGCTTTTCTATTCTCACGACTTATTGCTTCCAAGGTGAAGTGGAAGCACTATGTCTCATCAAGAGAGAAACAAATAGAGTCAAAGTCAGTATTGTTAGCGTTTTCTCAAATGAGCTCTCGGGAACAGTCCACTCGCTGTTTTTGATCATGTGTGGCATCAACTGCAAGCATACCTTGCAGTAATCCAGTTTTTCTGTCACAATTTTGTGAATAGAATTGGCACTTACCTTTGTATAATGTGAAGCATAACTTTCCGATCTTCAAGCAAAATTTGCTCCACTTTAGCCACAACTTTGTTAAAAAGCGACAGTCTCCTGCTACGCTACTCATGAACATCAGTTCGCCTATTATTGAGTGTTAACAGGTACCAACTTTTTCACATTTCAGCAGGGATTGGTTGTGGGGGGAGTAACCTAAACTACAGTGTTGCTGGATTCCATGTAGCGCCACCTGTTGCCTAGTAATCACATTTGGAAATTTATTTTACTGACATATTTACTGGAGCAATAGCTCAGGGCAGGGGTAACACGCTACCCTAGCAAGTATAATGTTCCTGGATCAAAATCAATTGTAAGCAACTCCTGTCAGGTCATGAATAGACATTTCTGGCTTGCATATGAGACTAACACCGTTTCGGTGCCACACTGCCTTTGATTCACTTCACAGACCCCAGGCTCATGACTGGGATGGTGAAATGTCCTGTAATCCAGCTACTTGGAGGTCACGAACTGTGGATAATTATGAGTGATGGTCAGTGGATACAATGTTTCCTTGTATGAATTTAAGTCTGCATTATTGAATCCATTATTGACCATCCTCATATATAGACCAGTTTGTAATTCAGAGGTAAATGTGGTTTGGACCCCATGTTAAGGTCCATTAGATGCCACTGACTGTTGAGCTATCAATTAACAGCCCCGTCTAAGAAACGTGTCAGCCTTAGTCAGTAACAAGACTTCAAGATCATGCCACAATCATCTTACAATTATGTCTCATTAATATTTTGTTTAAGATACCTACCTGGCAGTGGTGTAGTGCTAAAAAAAGCTGTGCCGGAGCGGTCCTTCCCAGGAAGACAATTACTCTTTGGGGGGAGGGGGTAATGGGTAGTCAAAGTCTGCAAGTTCCTCAGGAAGGTCATTGCGTGGTCAAACGCGTGGAATTGTGTACAATGAATTTAAAAAATAATTACATAAACCGAAATTTAATTTTTCTAAAGCTACTAGTGATGCTCCTGGGATATCAGTTGTATTCATGCAAAGTATTGCAGTCGAAGGCAGACGGTGCCTTTTTAGTAAGGGTTCGCTTTCTTTTTCATCGCAAACTGGCGAGTGCAGGTCAAGGAAGAAGAACATATTTGTAGATGAGTTTACCCACCACATAATATGGAGGAAAATCCTCAAATTTTATTTTGTAACTTCATCGAAATTAAATGCTGTTCTGTAGGAAGAGGGTGTGTTGAAATAAATATCTTAGACGGAGATTAAAATGAATACGATTTACAAATGGTTGAAAAAATGTAAATGGTTGAAGTCAACCTCAATGTAATGTAATGTTCTTAATCGGCCTAAGTTTGTTGTAAAAATAAATATATTTTTGAATTAAAAACTAGATACTATAAAAAGATATATGGTCTTTATGTAAGCCCTAGTGTCTGATTCTGGTGTTATGTTGTTGGGGTTAGGTTAGGGTTAATGTAAAACGCCTAAAATTGCCTCGATATTGCGTGTTGATAATGAAATGATGCGAGCGACTCGCTTACCTACCACTCTCTATAAAAAGGCAAAGTAAAAGTATGAAAATCTGAGTTTCGGCTGCACAAACTTGCCGGAGCGCCGCTCCGGCTTCACTACACCACTGCTACCTGGGTAGGTCGCTATTTTTAAAGTCTAGGTGTTAATGATAATAATATGGTGGGGGACAATTGAGATTTTATCTAAAATAAGAAGGTAATGTATTAACTTTGAAATATCTCGGAGAGTATCCTACCAAAAACAAGTGCTTTGATGAAAACCTTTCCACAAAACCTGTATCCTACCTAACCCTGAAATCCTGTATTGCGTGCAAAATTGAGTATAAAAATTCTATCAAACCCAAAAGTGGAGATATCTTTTCCTAAAAGGTCCTTTTCCTGAAGGCCTGTATCATCATTGCACTTGGATTGTTATTAAGGGTAATTTTGAATTTTATGAGGTAGCTGTAATGTGGGTTTGTACAGAGGGTTCTGAAAAATAAGTCATGAGAAAAAGAATTAACATTTTTAAGGAATATTTAAGTGGGATGGTGGCGACATCCTGTAATCCAGCTACTTGGAGGTCACGAATTGTGGATAGTTGTGAGCGATGGTCGGTGGGTGTAGTGTTCTCTTGTGTGGATTAACGTCCGCACTACTGAATACTACGTTAATCCACAAACGACTATCCTCATAATTAGACCAATTCGTAATTCAGAGGCCGTGGTTCGGATTCCACGTTAAACTGTAGGTCCATTAGTTGCCATCGGCTGTTGGGCTATTAATTAACTGTCCTATCTAAGGAACATGTCAGCCTTAGTCAGTAACAAGACTACAAGATCGCGCCACAATCATCTTACATTCAATCCTCGTTCATACTTGGCTTAAAATACCTACCTTGCGGTATGGTCGCCATTTCAAATAATCTAATCTAATCTAAAAGTAATATAACCAAATTATAATTATTTTCTAGAGTGAATTATTTGTTTGAAACCTCCAAACATACTTTGTTATTGTGCAGTTGCAAATAAAAATGAAAATAACATGATCATAGTTAATATAAATTGTTTGTGAGGCATGTATATGAAATTGTGACAGATTATTCAAAACAATGTTTATCCCTTGATCGGAATACCCCTGTAGTACAATAATGATAGTAATAACAATAATCATTGGCTAGTCATTGGCAAGTATAAAATGATTACTTTATCTCTCATACTTTTTAAACAAATATATTTTTTGTGAGTTAAAGAGAAACGACTTAATTGAAGTAAATATTTCCACCTAGATTTTTTTATTTCTTTAAACAAAAAATCATTTTCTCAACAATTATTGTTAATTTTTGGTAAATTTTGTTAGTGGTTATAAACATTTAAATATTACTTTATCCTTGATCGGAATACTAGTACAATAATGATCAATGATCATTAGTCATTGGCAAGTATAAAATTACTTTATCTCTCATATATTTTTTGTGAGTTAAAGAGAAACGACTTAAATAATGAAAGTAAATATTTCCACCTAGATTTTTTTATTTCTTTAAACAAAAAATCATTTTCTCAACAATTATTGTTAATTTTTGGTAAATTTAGTTAGTGGTTATAAACATTTAAATTATTAGAAAACTACTCAACTCACTCTTATTCAAAAATTAATTTGGGCTGTGATATTAGTTTCCAAGTTCAAGGAATGTACAAGAATATTCCAAAAAATTAAAAACTAAAACCCTTATTATGATCTGTTTATTCCAGTTTCTTACTATTGAAAAACATTTTGAAATATTTTCCAAATAAATTTCTATATTGTAGAATTGTTAGTTTATTGTGACAAATAAACATATTTTTCATAATAAAATAAGTACAATTTTTTTGTATTACATTCTTAATCAGTTCAAATTTCTACCTCTATGACTTCTAGTAGCTAAGGTTAATCTTTGAACAAGCAAGAATGTTCATGTATACTCCCTTATCTTGACCTAGGTCAAAATCATTGGTCTTTTCTTTCTTTTCTTGGTTCATGCTGACTTTACCATGTGTCTCTTAGTTCATATGATACATTTTATGCATAATAACTAGGTTTAAAATCTGGTGAACAATATTTTTACATACCTTTAAAAGGATTTTTTTGCAAACTTGACTGTTTTACTATGAGTAACATTGTAAGTACAATATAATATTTCTTCTTATGGTTCTGGATTATACTTTATATGTCCTGTGATATTTTAGCTCATATATAATTATTTTTAATCTAAATCAGTTTTAATTTTTGAATTCGTAATAGTTCGTTGTGACTATTTAACTTCATTATAGGTAAAAAATTATAACTTTGCACTTCAATGCATTGTTTTAGAGCATCATTCGATGAAATGTGTGCAATTTAAAGGTTTACCCATGCTTTTTTTACGAAAATCTATTTTACATCCTCTTCAATTGTGAATTTTTAAGGACATGAATAGTCAAATTTGTAAAAATTAATGATTTTGAAAGTAAAATAAAACCTAAATTTCTATGTAGGACATGGCCAATAAGATTATTATACACTTCTGCTTGTGTTATATAACCTTAATAAATTCATAGATTTTTTTGATGGATTAATAATTGTGTGAGCAAAGAATTAATGCCGAAGTGTCTTTAAAAATCATAATGGCGTTGATTATTATTTGTTCAATATCTGTTATTGGACTTTTCCAACGCGTCTTTTGTTTTTTTAACTACACGTTTCTGGAGGTGGAGAAATTCCTCCTGTTTTCAAGTAATTACCTAGTAATTTAGATTAAAAATTGTAAATTTTGATTACAGATATTAATTATATCATTTTGTCAATTTTATACTTATATATCATGCATAATACAAAAAGTATATATTCCGTAGTGCTCCAACTCTCGTTCTGAACGCAAGCTATCTTGTGTCGCCCTGCTAGCTTGGAGGCAGAGTGTTATGGATATTTGTTGCATTTTAACAAGATGAGTAATTATTGGTATTGTTCATCTCGAAAATGTCCATAAAAGTATAAATAGATATTTAGAAATATTAGATGTAGTTTTGTAGTCACAGTAAGAATCTACAAATCTTCAATTTAGTTAACTTTTAATAATTTGACAAGGCCCTTAGGCAACAAATTGAATAATATATTTTAAATTACAATTTTTAAATTATTATTTTGACTAATCTAATTTCTCAATTGTTTGTTTTTTAAGGTTTGTTATTATATTATTTATTTAATTTTTGCTATTTGTAGACCTCAGTTGTCCTAAAAACCAGTTTTATAATTGAGGAAACTTAACAAAATTAACTAATTATTTAACTTTAATTATTTATTTAACAAAGGTTACAATATTTGTCAGGTTTGGAGATCCTTATGGCTATTTACCTGGCTGTTCTATAGTGCTGAATCGTTGACTGAGGAAGCTAAGCTAGGTTTGTACGATAAGTTCATGAGTACCCGCCAGAAGCTTACCGACACCATCTACGAAAACTCTGCAGGTTTGTGACATCAATTACTTGTTACAAAATATAATACGTCTGCTAAATTAAGAACATTCTACATAAAGCAAAATACCCCCGTCGCAGCAGACCTGCGTACTCAGCGAATTTCCAAATCAATAATATAAAAATAATAATAATATTTGACAAGTTTTATAAAAATCTATCAATAAACATGAGAATTATTTGCCTATCCTCCATAAGATTAACATGGGAAAGAGTGTGCAGGTTCGCTGCTGTGAGGAACACTGAAAGTAGGCATTTCTACCATAAACAATTTTTATTTTTAACATTTATACCAACTTTCATCAACATCTGTCCATAAATAAAGGAGTTTGCCTATTCCCTATATGATTAACATGGGAAAAGAGTATGCAGGTTTGCTGCCATAATAAACACATAAACTATGATTTTCAAGCATAAATGAATAGATCTCAACCATATGAAGCTAAATATCAAGTTTTATCCAAAAATATTGATTAATATGGGAAATATTAATTTTCCCCTATCCTCCATAAGATTAACATTGGAGCCCCACAATACAACGTACTGTGTTTAGATTTTTTAATATCTCGGTAACCGTTGTAGATAGAAAAAAACTTTAAGGAGCTTAATTGTGTAGTTTTTTAAGCTGATTCCAATGGTGAAATATAAAATTAGAAACTTTTAATAATTATATGTGAAAAACACAAAAAAACCCCATTTTGGGGTACAAAACCCCCCCAAACTACCCGTTCCCATTGACCAATATGTCTGGTTAACGAACTCGTCCGAGCATTTGTAGGAATACACCTCTCTACCAAATTTGGTCTCGATCAGACCATTTTTACGAGAGTTATCGTGTTCACAGACACATATATATATATACATATATACATATATATATATATATATATATATATAAATTTTAACGACTATTGTTTTTGGTCTCTAGGCACCTAAAGAAGAAAAAATAACATGGTCCCGGGCTTAAGTCTTACCATGAGACCTACGGTAATAGCTTCTTCCCTATGGGAAATTCGCTAACAAAGAGACACAATTTTGAAAAAGACTAAATCAGTACAATATTACCACGTACACAATGTTAATAATGCTATATACAATAACCTACTTTTTGGAACATAAGAAGTCAATTATCGTCTTTTGACGTAACAAAGATATCCTGTTAGCCAGTACAGTTGTGCCATCGTCTCATAACATAAATATCAAGCATTCAGATGTAGGAGTACACTATTGCTCGAGACAACCAAGCCGATGTCTAGCTATACTCACAGTGAATCACAATAGGTTCGATTCTCAAAGTCCGACTCTTTATCATCACTTTTCGGAGAAATACTTTTGAAAATTCGAGTTCATCTCCAGCAATGACCGTGATCATGTAAAAAGTAGGCCTATAGGTGGCACTATTTTATTATTTTTTGTTTTACGTGTCAATGTGAGTGTCGTGTTTTATATTTCTAATAACGAGTACATGAAGGATAGAACGTCTCAGCAGGAACACTTGAAGCTGTTTTGGTAAAACATGTAGTGGACAAACCTATATGTGAACTGTGATAAGATGTAATGTACTTTATTAGTACTTTTAATGAACTTTACACTGCACCCCCGGATAATCCGAAGAGGGTTCGATCCCAATTAGTTTGGATTACCGGGACTCTGGTATATATATATATATATAATATTAAAAATTAATACTTCAACTGCCCTATACCATGGGCCTAAAGCCTGCATGGTGAATCAAAGACAGCAAGGTTCTGTAGCGGCATTAGTCACATAGACTAGCTAGAGGTGACCGCTCATAAATAAATAGATAAAAATTTTATTGTCGTTAAACTTTGCAGCAATGGACAACGTCAGGTTACATATATACAATATATACAAAAAAAAGATACAAGAGACACAACAGTACAATAATTGAATTGTCAACATAATATAAGGATACATCACAAGGTCACTTAAATGTCTTATTCTAATATACCGTACCTACAAACATAATAATCAAGACATTTATAAAGTTATATTTTGACATTCAAAAAATTCATTTATTGTGTAAAAGGGTGTTACACAATACACATGACCTGACAGGAGTCGCTGGTTTTGATACAGCAACCTTTAACTTACTGGGCCAGTGTGTTACTCATATTGTACATATAAGCTATTGAAGCGGTAGCTCAGGGTATTCTCAAACAATATAAAATGGCCCCTCTAATTAAGGTTTACATGTTCCTTAGAGAGGAAGGATAATTATTACCTTTAGGAATTGCGACCTACCTGAATAAGTAGGTATTTTAAACCGCGTATGAATGAGAAATGATTGAAGATGAATGTGGCGTGATCTTGTAGTTTTGTTACTGACTAAGGCCGACATGTTCCTTAGACAGGGCTGTTAATTAATAGCACAACAGCGAATGGCATCTAAGGAACTTGATGCCATAGTTAACTTGGAATCCGAACCACTTTTATTTAACAAACTGATCTAATTATGAAGATGGTCTTTGTGGGTGAACGTGGTATTCAATAGTGCGGACATTAATCCATACAAGAGAACAACACATCCACCGACCATCCTCATAACTATCCACAATTCATGACTTACAAGTAGCTGGATCACAGGACACTCAACCGTCCGTCATATATCATACCTACCTTTTGAATAATTTAACAAATCATTTTTGCAGGTCACAACAGTTTGGAGATAAAAACCTCCATGCTATGGTCCCGAGAATTAGAGATCGAACGAAGTTCATTCAAAGTTCCAATTATCTTAAAAACAAATAACAATACAATCATGTTACATAATAAGGACCTCTCAGTTTTTAAAGACGAAGATCTTCAATATAGATATACCCTGGAAAGCTATTTTGCTTTTGATGTTCATTTCATGAAGGTAATTTATCTTTTTTTTAACTTTTTGATATACAGATAATTATGTATAATGGTTTTTGAATCCATTTTTTTAGTATGCTCTTAAGCAGGTGTATTTAATTCAGTCTTCCATAGATTTTCCTTAGGTTATGTAAGTTTGTTTCACCATTTATAGCATGTATCGAGTTTAAAGGTCAGAATTAATCATCAAAAATTCCAGATTGGTTTATGTTAATTAAAAAATAAATCAATTTAATGATCTTTTTATGAATATTTAATAACAAATCTTTTTAACTGGAGCTCTAATTTTTAATTGTAATGCTAGGCCTATATTATGAAATCAAGCTGTATCCTTATGGAAGACATATTGTAGTGGAACTTGGATGGTAATGAATCTAGAAAAGTATTTACTAAAGAAGCTCTCAAGAAGTTCTAGACAACTTATTGAATCATTGGCGGGAACACAGTCTGGGATTATTATTGGATGTGCACAGTATTGGATATGCTGGAGTATTGAACGAACGGATTATAGAGACTGATTTGTATCAGTGAAAATTTATATTTTTTTCTTTGAAGAGGGAGGAAGTGTCTCTTTAAGTATACTTTGTCCGCACTAATTCTATGCATAGGATGTATCAAACATAGATAGAAGTGAGGCAAAACATGGGGGTCAACATACCGATCGATGCCATTGTTGCGCAGACCTGCTGATATGTTCTATCAGGTCCTGGGCCTTTGAACCGCTTATCTCCAGACCTTCGGGTAGTTTGGGTGCTCCTAGGTTCTCTGCGCTGACGTCTGATGCCTGCGATCGATATCACTGGGCTACCGCCGAGTCCGTTGTTCATTGGGTCCAAAGATAGGGTCTCGGTTGGGTGTACCAGAAGTTGAACTTTGTTGAGCTTCAACAAGTGCGTCTTCAACTCAAACCAGGGCCGCCCATCTGTATTCTCCCTCGAAGTCCTCTTCCCAGACTCCTCTTCGTCCTCCAATACTCTTCTCACTGTCAACTACCCTGGCCACGCCCTTCACCTATTCCCATCTTTGGACTTGGAAATCAAAGCCTCATTGGCACTACCACTTCCACTGAGGTCTTCAATTCCTTTGTAAAGAGTAAGGTGTTGACCGTGAGTAAATCCCCCATCAACTCTTTATTACTCACGTGGAAGAGGGTGATTTTTCTGTCTTACCGCTCATGGCAGTGCCGCCGTAATTCTACATGTCTGTGCCTTCACCAGAGACGTCTAGACTCGTGGTGACGGACGTACTTGTTATGCCCTGCGACATCTGGCATTTAGTTTAATTTTAAATGCCAAGATATGAGTAATGTTTGATAAATATTCACTGTTTTCAATATTTATTTATATTTTAAAAGTTGAAAATACAATATTTTCATAATTCAAACTATCGCCATCACTGACTCTTGATGCTTACTTATTACTTGATTTATTTTGTTAACAGTTTATAATAAAGTTTTGGAGGTTTATTATTACTTTAAATTTTACTGATACCGATACCTACTTTCTATATGTAAATATAAGCATATTAACAGGTTGGGTGTGGGTGGCAACGTCGACCGTGTTGCTGCGGCTCTTCGAGACGTGTCTCACGGTTGTGAAGCATGTGTTTGTTTTTGTCTCCGGCAATATTTAGTATATTTTTGCTCATTACTGTGAAATAGTGGTTTTCAGCAATGGATTTAAATCTAATTAATGCAATTCCAAACACTCCTTTAGAAGTGATTATTCACTAGTCCGATGATGACAAAGATCCAGACGACCCGGGCGTGGCCATTGATGACCTTGCCTCAGACATAGATGAGTCAGAGGCTAAAGAACCTGACTACACCACCAACCCTCCTCAGTGGCATCATTTTATTCATTTTATTAAAATTATTTCTTGTTGGGTGCTTTAGTTAAGTTATAACAATTATAAATAGCCGAAAACATATATTAGCAATATTGTATAAGTGATTCGAAGGACTAAGAAATCGAGTGAGTGCGGATGACTGTCCTTGGGTACACATGGCAGGGATCCCTTCTGCAGTTTTAAAATGGCCGCTGAGGAGTGATTTTGGCTTCATATTTGATCATTCTATATGTAAAGGTGAGTAGAAATTGGAAATAGAAAATTAGCATTCTTGAAAGTATATTGTGTGTTTTGTAGCAGCCAATGTGTTAACTAATTTATTTATAAACTATTTTATTTATTTTCTCACAGGGGTTTGAGTGGCAAGATAAGATATACATCCTGATTTGTTTCCGAAACAGTATTTGCAACTTATATTCTGCTGCACCCGATTTTGATTTCATTTTCCATCAGTCAATTTCTGACTTTGGCGATCCCACTGATGCACAATTCTTTGTCCAACGAGAGAAATTATATCTTGTTTTCCTTTTCTGTGAACGTGCTTTTTCTCATCGATTCAGTAGAACCAATTCTAAGTTAAGGTGAGTAAATCTCAATTACAAATTGTCTTATTGACGTTTATTTGTGATGGGGCTTATTTTTACAATTAATATATTTATAAATACATTTTCTATATTTATTAAATCCATATTAAATGTAAGATTCCAGTTCTTTTATCTTAAAGTCTTCAGAGTGTGAAATTTGGTACAATTGGTCTTCTTAGACAATCTGGATGGTACTAAAATGATTATGAATTAATTAATTAGTTATTGTCAATTAATTTTTGAGAAGGGGCCTTATCTCTTGGGATATTTTATCCTGGATATGAGTAAGGATGATTTTGTGATATTAAATAGCTCTTTTACTGATGAAGACTAGCATCTCATCTTGCAGGATTATTACTTAAGGTGGTACGAGTGATAAAATCCACTATTTCAAAAAAGTATAATTGTAAATTGTTGATTGAATATTCATAATTCACAATTTTCATAAAATTTGAACAAATATTTTTCAAAGTAACAGGTGCATGATTAGTCCTGAAATTTTTTGGAATTGATGAAAGGAGTGTAGCAAAACCACTGATTCTTTTCAACTGAAACTTGGCAATATGCACAAATAACAACACTATTTCACTTATTAATTTTAAACTTTTGAAAAAGGAAAAAATCAGATAGGTCTTACCACAGAAAATAATTCTTTCAGTTTTATAAAGTTGATTTGATCATCTTATAAAATAGGTTATGTTGGAGGACAAAAAATGTCTTACTGGTCAATCTGGATACTAAAAAATAACATTTAACAAATAGGCCACACTTGCGCAGTCCAAGCAGATTTAAATTGACCATAACGGTGCTTGCTCTGTCTGAAAGTACCAGATATGCTGCCATATTGCTGGGATTCACAGTCTTTTAAAATCTAAAAATATTAAAGATTGATTTTGTATGTAATATGATTTAAGGCTATATGAGTGGCAGGATATCATCATGGATAAGGATGAGTCAATTCCAGATATAAGCTCGACAGCCACTTGCATTGCTTTGTTTGAGTACAATGAAGATATCGTTATGGTCCTGGGATGCCCTGAAGAGGAATCCCTCAAGGTGAGTCAAAATGTGTGATGTATTCTCTTTAGGTAAGACGGAGATATTGTTGTGGTCCTGGTATCCCTTGATGAGGTATTCCTCAAGGTGAGTCAAAACGTGTGATGGATTCACTTTACGTATGAAGGAGATATTGTTGTGGTCCTGGTATGCCTTGATGAGGTATTCCTCAAGGTGAGTCAAAATTTGTGATGGATTCCCCTTAGGTATGAGGGAGAGATTGTTGTAGTTCTAGGGTGCCTTGATGAGGAATTCCTCAAAATGAGTGAAAACGTGTGAAGGATGCCCTTTAGGTATGAGGGAGATATTGTTGGGGTCCTGGGATGTCTTCATGAGGAATCACTCAAGGTGAGTCAAAATGTGTGATGGATTCCCATTACGTATGAAAGAGATAATGCTGTGGTCCTGGTATGCCGTGATGAGGTATTCCTCAAGGTGAGTCAAAATTTGTGATGGATTCCCCTTTGGTATGAGGGAGATATTGTTGTAGTTCTAGGGTGCCTTGGTGAGGAATTCCTCAAAATGAGTGAAAACGTGTGAAGGATGCCCTTTAGGTATGAAGGAGATATTGTAGGGGTCCTGGGATGCCCTGACGAGAGGTTCATTTGTTTAGACCATCGGTATTCGGGTAATGACGGTGTGCCGGTATTTAAAAAAGGAAAGGATAAATATTTTACTGTATTTCCAAAAGTATGCTGTGAAATTAAATGGTAATTTTTTTAAGAAATTAATGTTTCCAGTTCCCATCTCAAGTGTGGCGTCGGAAGGCTAATGGTAATATGGCCCTAGTCCAATATTTACCGACTGACAGACCCATTTCCATCAATCATTTTGTGGAGAGAAGAGAGAATTTCATCATAATCTTGGAAAAAGATCGCAAGTCATCAGTTTACTGGTGGAAAGGTAAAATGTTAATTACTTGTCACTTTTAATATACGGCATTACATTAGGGATGATGTTTTTTAAATAAAACAATGTATTAGAAACATTAATAGAAGGAAGATATGTAACAAATGACATCTCTGTATTTTTTAGGAAGTGAATTTCTTCAATGGTTTTCTGTTGATGGGATGGAGAGGTATTTCCAAGTAGCAGAAATAAGTAACATCAAAAATACAGCACTTCTGTCATTTGTCAGTAGTGTAAGTCGATCCATCAAGTAGTTTAATGTATTATATAGACAATAGAAAAATATATTTATTTAAATATTTATCAAGAACAGTAAATGTGTCAAATCATGAAAAGACATTAATCTACATGAATATCTATGTAACAATCAGGAAATTAACTGATAGTATAACTGTCTAAATTAGCAGCAAATTCTTCTAAGTTGTACATTGTATTTATGATCATACAGATAACCTTTTCGCCAAGAGTTGTTGGGTCACATGATGGTTTGAGGATGTTAGATAGCATGTTGAAAAGTCTTGCACCATTGAAGGATGGTTTCTTGGTGTAGAGATTACACTAAGGTGTACTGGCAATACTAGGTCATTATTCTTCGTCTTTTATATGTATTATATTGCCCTAAGAATATTTAAAAGTTTCTCTTAACCCTTCGTCTGTGACTTGAACACAAATGATGACTTGAAAACCCTTCAAATTGTTGTATGAAAACCCTGTATAATCAATAATAAATAATAAAAACTGAATTTAACAACATGGAATTTAGAAATAACAGAACTAAACTACATAACCTTAGCAGCACGATTGGTGACACATGGCGTTTGTGCTATGAGATTTTTGGGCTTCAACTAAAGGGCAGGTAATGGGGTTGGGAGAGTGAAATGAGGTCGAACCAGTTCTTAGAAAGAGGCATGTGAGGTACAATGGCTACAATGCATATTTATTTAACAAATAGAAGTGCCCTTATACGAGGGGGTCTGCCGAGGGCGGAGCTTTGGTAGTACAGCCACTGTTTCACTGTTGCTTCGTTTTTTATGATGGCAAGAACAACGCGCCGCTGTGAAATTTTGTTTTTTACTCGGTAAAACCGCTGCTGAAACTGTTTTAATGTTGAAAACTGCTTACAAAGATGATGCTTTTGGGAATACTCAAGTGTATGACTGGTTTTCTCGATATAAAAATGGCGACCTTTTGATTGATGACAAACCTCGTTCCGGACGTCCATCAACTGCCCGAATTGATGAAAATATCGAAAAAATGTGAGAGCTGGTGCTCACAGACCGTCGACAGACAATTGATCAACTGTTAGAGATTAGTGCAATAACTTGGAGCTGGGTTCAGCGAATTTCAACTGAAGATTTAGGAATGAGACGCATTGCGGCCAAAATTGCGGCTCTGACTGACAATCAAAAATCACGTCGAGTCGAAACATGTCATAAACTGAAAGAACAGCTCAGAATCGATCCATATTTTCTTTCAAAGGTTACTGGTGATGAATCATGGAAATACAAAATTTCACAGCGGCGCCTTGTTCACTTAAACTTGAGGACAGAGGGTTGACCTTGACAAGAAGTAAGCCTGTGATATACGGATACCTTGATGTCTAATTATCTTGATGCCTTGATGTCTGATTAGGTAGTCATCTAGTAGGTAGGCTAGGTAGGTAATCTATTAGGTAGTGGGAGAGGCATATCCAACCAAAGTCAAGACCCTATAGCTCTATGATCTCTAGCTCAGATTAATAATGAATAAAAATCTTTAATTAATAATGAATAAATATCTTTACTTCTGAAACATAAACATATTTGCAAAAAACAAAAAATAAAATATATTGGAAACTAGCTCCTCACATGGGACCAAGCCTATGGGTGGGAAACGAGTGCCTAGAATTTTCACCTAAGAAAAAACTTGAAAACCCTGGAACGATATCAAAAAGAATAATTAAGAACTCATGGAAAGAAACTTAAAAAACAATAATTGTAATATTAATTTATACATAAGAAAGCCTATGCATGCATACAAATAGTATATTTTACTAATATATTAAAATCATTAGTTTCTTTTTTAATTTTCTGTTTTTCATTTAAACTCAGTAACCTTTTTCGCCATCAGGTAGTTTGGATTAGCGAGATGTTCAGATTATCGGGGTTTAGCTTACCGGGACTCTGGTGTATATCAACATTGTTAATTTATTTTTATTTATACCCTTCAGGTTGCCTTAGCTTCAAAACTTAAAACTTCTATATTTGTATCAATGATCAAAATTGTATTATTCAATACAATTCAATACATTTTTAAGCATTCCATAATTAAATACAATATTATGGGTGAACAGATCTCTTAAAAATAAAATTATATTAATTTAATATTTATATATTTTTCAGAATGTTCTGAGGATTTGTCGGATGACATCTGCCAATTTTAATAGAATCTATGAAACAGAATTCTTAAATAATGCAAACATGATTGAAGAAATTTTAACAGTAAAAATATTTGAGGAAAACAACATTCCGTATATGCTGGTACTAACAACATCTGGAACACTTGTTCGCATGTCCTTATACAAAATTAATATACAGTTTTTGGACACAATAGCCACTGGTGAGTTTTAGTTGAAGAGTACTCATTAGTATATTTTCAGTTTGTCATCATAATCATTGGTTTAGCAACTCCAGTCTCCCGAGTGTGTTGACAAGTCTCTTTATTTTGCCACTTATTTCTCTTTCTACCCACACTTTCATTACTATTCCTTCCTCCATCCTTTCCACATCTCCAAACCATACCTGTCAAGATGGATTGCTACGCCAATCTTTGCAGAGAGTGCCACTCGCTGTGCAATCCATCTGTCACACTAAAAAAAGTGTGCTTGCTGTATCTGCAATTCCGGGACAGTACAGACAAGTACATCTGCCAACTTTACCTATCTTGTGCATATTGGAGCAAAAGTACCGGTGTCCTGAAGGGGGATTGTGTCACAAAAAAAATCGACCTAGACTTGCTGCCTTTCCACCCAAGGGCGGATATCTGGGATCGGTCTGTTGGTCCAACGTCCCCTCCCATTCACACTGCCAATGGTAAAAGCTGCGATCACACTCTTCCCTGGTGATAGCCTTGGTACTGCAGCGATGGATCGCCTGTCTCTCCCACGCAAGATAGTAGATGGGAAGAACACCAGTGATAACCATTACCGCTGGTTTGGAGACCGTACCGTAGGCAAAATCGGCCCGCAAAGCTCCTCATCGCTAGACTCGGGAAAGCCAGTCACAATAGACACTTCTTCTAGGATGTGTGTGCATGTAGTAGTAGCAGTAAGTTTAGTTGTATTTCAACCTACTAAAATCATATTAATCTTAATCTTTTTTTTCCTCAGATGTGTCAAGCACTAAAATGTACCAAAGGGATACAGCGCAGGAGTCTTTGGACAAAATCTACAAAGCAGTTAGAAATCTCAAACTCAAACTGGCCAATCTCGATAGTCTTTCATCTTCAGTTCTACTCACAAACAAGAATGCCAGCATCAGAAATGCAGTCGTAATAGGTGAAAAAATATTAAAAATTTAATTTTAGAAAATATATGTTGTAATTTGTAATTATAGTCCAGCTTGTTACAATATAATAAACATAAATGTCATAATCTGTCATAATCGATAGTTTCAAAATGTGTTTTTGCTTATTTTTAATTTTTTTGTAGGGCTGGGATTTTCCCATACTCAACCAACTAAACATTTATTTAGTTCTCTAATAGACTTTTTAAGAAAATAAAATTATATTATCGTTGATCATATTGATTTGTTTTAACACATTGAGTGCTACGGTATAATTCAAACACTCAACCCAAAACCTGAATTTTTTAAATAAAACCTACATTTTGATGGTAAAAATACATAATAATAAACATAAATGTGATCACATCATCATGGCTTAAAAAATGGCTTCTAAGTTATGTATCCAAATGGTACCCATCCATTTGTACCCACCAGGTAGTGATGCCAGACACATACACTGCTTTTGTGTTAATAACAACAAACAGTAAAGAAACAAAGTGATAAGAGGGAAACAATATTATCTGAAGATTTTCCAACAGGAAGTAAATAAACGCATGTGGTGTACTCGCTACTCCCTGCCACTGCTACTGATTTCACAACAAAAATAGAAAATTTGTTCACAGTATCAACTGAGGTGACTACAAAGTTTTATTTTCAAATATGGAATGGCTGAGCCACAGCACAATATCAAAGTTTAGACGGTTCCAAGTATATGGATACCATCGCTCCTGAGTGATGGACTCCAGGTACCCGTATGGATATGTGTACTCAATGTGTTAATTTTGATCAAACTGATATTTTGGGCTATTAATCTAAATCTAATTCTCTTTTCAGGAGAAACTCACATAAAGAGAGGAGAGATCAAGGAGATAGTTCACAGACAGATGGATATCGCTATATTTATAGATCAACTTTACAATTCAACTAAATCTATCGCTCAAGGAATAGAGTTTGTTAGGCAGAAACTGCAGACTACACACGTATCAGAAGATAGACACATTAATTTCGTTGGGAAAGTTATTGTAAAGAACGCAAAAATAAACACTCTGAATGCTCAACTTATTAATGGTAACATTTTTGAACCCCAATATTTTTTGCGTACAATAAATCAGAACCAATGGTTAAAAAATATCAATGTAAAAAGCATCAAAGTTGATTGGTTGGTCGTTGATCAAATTGGAGATAAGAATGTAACAGGTATGTAAACTTTTTTTCAAACAAATAAATTCCTGTTCTTGTATTACTCAGGAACCAAAAGTAGATAAGCTTATGATTATTAGAAACTTGTATAATAGATTATTTAACCTTTTTTACTTCCAGCCTATAAGGTTTTAGAACGGACGTTAAAAATACACATTATACCATTCAGGTCTGAATTATTTTTATCTAATGTTTCACGAAAATATAACTCCAAAAAAAGCAGAAAGAGAAAAATCTAGTAAAAAATAACTGTTCGACAACTAACCTAACCCATCACACAGTGGCATCTATCAAGATCTTAGTAAACTACATTCCGTGCTGCCCTCAATGGTCTGATCTTGGAACTATCTCACAGAGTTCACTATTTTGCCACTAGAGTATGCTTTATAGCCAACTAAACGCTATGTTAGACAATGCACGGATAGCTGTGAGAGCGTTCAGTGTATAACTAATGAGTGAAACATTGAAGACTTTCGGAAGTGCTAGGGTTCGAATCCCTAATTTGAGCAATCCCAATTTGGCTTGCAAATATGTGGTACAGAGACAGGAGGGCCCACCTTAACACTTCAAGTGCGTGGGGCAGATATATCCTCTCCCTGGTGACAGCACCACTGCCGCGGGGCGGGAAATATCGTCCTTGAGCGATGTCAACAACCCAGCTTCAGTGTGAGCTCAGCCTCATACTGAGAACTTTGATCTGTTTGCCGTCTTTTATGTGTGTTCTGCCACAAATTTTGGCACGCTTTGTCTCCGTGGAGACCATTCCGTGCTATTATGACACTTATACTTCGTGCTCGACGTTGCACTTTAGCAAATACACACTTAACGAAATCCAGCACTGAACATGTTAACTAAACGGTGACCGGTTTGGGTGGAAGTTGACGGCATTTGTAGGCTTGATTGGGATTTGATTGGACACCTGTTTTGCTTTTATGATTAGTGGTTGTAAGGGGGGCATGGGTGTTTTTAAACATTTTAAATTGGACATAGTGGAAAGCTAGTGGGACCGCACCGTAGACACACCTGTGCGTTCGTGGACTTTAAGAGGTTAAATTTGTGTTGTGTTTCTAATTTTTTTGTTATGTATTTTGATTTTTCTCGTGCCTCTTGAATTTTCGCTGTCTTGTGTTTTAATATAATAATGATAAATATTTATTTATCATCTGTAAAATCAAAGTACACGTTTACCTGTTGACTATAACTGAAAAAATACCTGATTAATAATTAAATAGACTAATAATGTATACATTGCGGAGTCGACAACAAAAGACAACTTACCTATAAAGTTTAAACTGATTCAAAACTTTATGTAACAGATGTTCAACTTGCTGGTTCAAGAGTGAAGGTTCCAGTCACTGCGACAGGTCTTGTGGGCAGAAACCTCATACTGAGCGAAAACGCTACGATAAATAATATAACAGTCGAGGAGTTAACTAAGAAAATGGTTACTGTGGAATCAGAAGATGTTTCCAATAGGATTTCACAGGTTTTTACAGATTATTTACTCGTATTATATTGTAGTTATGATAACTAAATCTTAGGGCATGTACACATGAGGGGGTTGACTCACGTGTTACAATAGGCGGTGGATTTAGCCACTGCGTACACATGTAGCGTTGATCTCGGATGGAAGATAGTTTCACTATCAAATCAAAAAAATTAAATTAAAATTAAAAAAAACAATTTAACATAACATTTCTACATGTGAAGTGTAGAGGAATTAATTCCTACAAAGACTAATCGTGTGTGAGTAGGAATGAGTTCTTTTAAATTATAAACTAGTTCAATAGCTAATTTGAAAAAAATAATTAAGGCAAATTAAATAGATTGCTGTAAAATAAATACATTATGAGAAAAATTCTATATCGGATTAGCAGTTAAAGTACAACAGAACAAAACAAACAATATTAGAGAAATTAAAAAGAGAATGGCTAACATGGACACGGCTTGTTTAAATGTAACGACCATACGACACGCAAAGTCTGCGCATACGCACACAACCCGGGCGCTGGCGGCAAGATCAGTGATACATCAAAAACTCCTCAATCCCATGCTCTAGGCTGAGCAACCACTCACTGACTTTTCTTGCAGTGAAGACGCTGCAATCCACATCTTCAACGATTGGGGGTGAGCAATTTCGATGTATGATATGGGCAATGTAAAAAGAATTAGTTAAAGAGATATTGTGTGCTAGTCTTGAGATATACAAATTAAATCTTAATCTATTTCTAGTTACATGGATATGATGGCTTTCAGAAAAAAAATTGTTTCTATTAATTTTTAAGTAAACAGAGTTTTGAGATAAATTTTCCTGATTGTGAGAACTTTAAAGTCATGTAACAATTGATTTGTGTGATATCTCATACTCCTGTTTAAAATTGTTTTTATAATAGTTTTCTATGATAAAGGTTGAGGAGGTAGCATCTCTTTTAATATTATACTGTAGGTATGAGGCACAAAGACAAAGGAAAAAATGGGTAGCCCACAATACAAAAAAATCATGAACACTATTATATTAATTACATTTGTTTATCATTAGTTTTTCTGTTTATCGTGGCAGCTAACCTGCATACTCTTTTCTCATGTTAATCATACAGAGAATATGCAAACTCCTTTATTTATGTTGATGGAACTTGGTATACATGGTCAAAATAAAAATTGTTTATGGTAGAATTGCCTACTTTCAGTGTTCCTAACAGCAGCAAACCTGCATACTTTTTTGCATGTTAGAATAGGAAAACTCTCATATTTATTTACAGACATTGATAAAACTTGTCATATATTATTATTATTATATTATTGATTTGGAAATTCACTGAGTACACAGGTCTGCTGCGACGGGGGTATTATACTCTACTCTAGCCATGTTCCATATAGCAGGGTGATTCACTAAGCAGGGGAATTTCTTCACTGAGTAGCTTGATGTCAATCAAAGCCAAATATTCTTCCATGACGATATAAACAACTGATATACACAACTCAAAAGCGCACGTTCGACTCATCCACTGTACAGTCAGATCTAAATCATGATAACTCGAGGCGCGTGACAGACGCACGTTCCAGGAAGATATGGTCAGATGTGTGTCCATTCTTAAGCAAGCGTTGAATGTGTACTCCTCAACAATTGCTATTCTGTATTTCAAAAACGTGTGTTAGAACGCTCTCATGTGTATAGGCCCTTAGTTCATCAACATTTATTTATTCTTTTATTATCAATGGAATATAGTATTTTTGTTTTGTCTTTGTCATAGTGTCGTGACTGTAGCGATTGCGCACTGGGAGAGTGATACAGACGGGAATCTAAATGAATACACATGATGTTAATTTTTAAACTATGATCACCGAGATCTGCTGCGAACAAAAGTTTTTTGGAGACAGGATTTCTGGAGGGAGGTTGCGTGATCTTGGCAACCAATATCATTTACTGATGTATCATGCTCGATCTGCAAGAAATGACAGCCTCTTCAACTATTCATAGATTTGCATCTGGATTCCAGCACCTACTGAGGAATATTTGAGGGGTCGGTTTGACCTGCCTGGTCGGTTTGACCCGCCTGGTTGGTTTTACCCGCCTGGTCGGTTTTACCCCACTCTCCCCTATATTACTCCCAATTATCAAAGCTCATAATGTTTTTTCCAATCCCCCCAGTTAACTTGCTTAAAGAAAAAACATATTTCTTTTAGTTTCTCTCTAGAGTAACATCTGTTACAGTTTCTCGCTGTTTAATCACGAGAGAAGGGGTTGGTTTATGAATTTCAAACTAATATTTTCTAGTTTTGTTTTCGAGTGTCAAGACAAAATAAAACAATCAGACCTTAATTGTTTCATTTACTGGAAAGAAAAACTGAAAAAATTAAATATTTCTTTATGGTACATTTTTAGTTTTTCTAAAACACAATTTCTTAGGTTATCAGTTTTTTTACAGATGGGAGATGGGAAGGTGCCGAGAAGACAGGACGTAATAAAACTCCAAGATAATACCGTGATTGAAAATCTTTATGTCGATTTTATTGATGATGTACCCGTCCATCACACCTTAGCCTCATTGTTTGTCAATGGAATATCTAACACAATTGATGGTATGTTTGTTATTTCCTGTATATTCACAAGTTTGTTCGTAAATAATTGTGTTTGGCTTTAATAGTTTTAAGAATGATAATGGAAAAATCTAGCGATTTTAGTGTGGTGTAATAGTGATTAAAAATTTCCAATCCAAAAAATAATAGTGTATCGTTTAGTCTTGAAAAGAATCTGCCATTTTATCGATTGCTACTAAAAGATTTTGATTATAGTTTACATAAATTTCAAGTGTAAGACAATTATATAAGAGATATAATACAATTTTTTAAATAACAAACAATTTCTACCGCCCAAAGCCTGTCCACAACAATTCAGAACTTGACCTCAAGAACTAATCAGATAATTTCACTTGGAAAAACTTGAACTCCCTCAGTGTACGGCTGATGTGACATGCAAGCATTATCACATGATCCTTGTCTTAACCGAATGTCCACATTCTGAAAAGTCATGTATAATCATGGAAAGTCAGTGTCAGGGAGAGTTAGGGAAATACGCAAAAAGTATAGAATGTCAGTCAAATATACCCTAATGATGGATTGAGGGGACCTTTCAATGCTCTAGTCGGTCATAACCCTGACTAAATTTTGATGTGTATTCCTATATTTACTCAGAAGAGTTTGTAATCCAAATATTACTTACTTCTTAACCTCAAACAGCAACGCTTTGATAGTTCAGTATTGAAATGTCTAAAGAGTGCCAGCTCACACATGCGCTAAGTGCATGTAACACTCTGCTAGGAAACATGCCCTATACTGAGTGTGTTCATCATGTTAGGCATTCATCGTTAGTAGGCCTAACACTTGCAGCGTCAAGCAAGGTACTGCGGTTATGTCTGAAATTCTGAACAAGTGTGAGATAAAATTCACATCTTAACTGGTATTTATATAAACTTTTTCAAACCCCGATCCTGATGATTCGGATCCAGATAAACCGAACTGTACCTTAATATGGTGAAACATAGGTTATGTAACTTGGTTAAATGAAAATATGTTTATTATAATGAATATTCTTTTTTAATGAAGCATTTCAAATCAATATTTAAAAACCAAAGTTCGATTACAGTATTCTACTTTGTTTTTCAGGAGATATAAATTTTCAAGCTGGCGTGCGAACAAAAGAAGTAGCAGCTAGGAGATTTGACTTCTCACAGAGACAAAATCGTCAGTACCCTCCTTCTGAAACAAATATCCCTCAATCCCAGATGAATATGCCTCCCTCTCAGATAAATTTCCTTCCATTCCCTCCACGTCAGATGAATATCCCTCCGCGTCAGGTGAATATCCCTCCACCTCAGATAGGTATCCCTCCACCTGATATGTATATCCCTCCTCCTCAGGGGAATATGTACTCTCTGTTGCTGCCCAATATACCGTCACAGAGACTTTATTCTTCAAATGTACAACAATACCCTCAGCAGTGGATACCAATAAATCCATTAACACTTGGTACGTACATTCTTGTAATACAACTGAGGAGAAAAATATGTTATGCGAATATGGTAATACAAAATACTAAGAAAAAGTTTTGTATGAATATAGTGTTGAACAGAGGAAGTCAATATATTTACTCATTATTATAGTATGCTCCTGAACTGGTAAAACAAATTATAGTGGTTTTATAATACCTTTTTATCGTCCCAGTTCAAGATGGGTTGTTAAAACTACAACCATGGTTTCAGCGCTGGTAGCGCCATGATCACGTAGATCATAAAGTAGAATATCGTAATCGTTACCGTTATCGTAAGGATCGCTTTCTTGGACGTCGTCATGGATGAAACACTAAACACGGAACATAAACGACACAACACGTACATTTAAACACAAAAATGGAGCTTGAGACAGGCCTGTATTAACAATTAATTTAGGTCGGGTCGTCGCGAGACAGGGCAGGACACTGAAGTGAACGTGTGTAGTGATGAGTTTAACTTTGTACTTCAAGAGTTGGACTCTTCCAGAAGGGGTCATTACTCTCAATTACTTTGTTAAAAATTTAATGGGAACTGTAACTCAGTTTATCATTAAAGGGGAGCAGGGAGGGTAAACAATTTTTTTACATTCTCTGTTTTTAATGTAGTTTTAAAAAAGAAATATCCCTCTTTCAGGAACTTTTCTTAGAATTTATGTATGATGATCTTAAATATATTTTTTTAAATAAACTTATGTCTCAATTTTTATGTCCGATGGTAGACCTTTATGGCTCATTTACCAATAAATTGATATAAAAAATTTTACATTTTTATTTTCATGTAGTTTTAAAGGAAAAATCTTCCTCTTTCAGGAACGAGTGTTAGAATTTATATATGATGATCCTAAGTATATTTTTAAGTAAATTAATATTGTATGTCTCAAGTTTAAAGTTGGATGCTAGTCGTGCTGTATGGCTCATTTACCAATAATCGATTTTACAAAGGTACACTTTTCTCAGGATTTGTAATAGATAGGGAATTGAAATTTTTATGCATGTACAACTATATAATACCAGTACTAGAATTATTGCATTGAATGTATTATTTGCTGAGAAAAAAATTTTGAATGTAGAAAAATCTGAAGGAAAATAATCATTTTTCAGCAATTAAAAATGATAATAAAATAATTCAGGTGTTGTAGGTTTACAATACATAAGGAAATACTGATATAAAATTTCATTTCCATATCTTTACACGTTTCTGAGAAAAGTGTACCTTAAGTTCACAAATTTAATATGGCGGAGATAGGGCTTCACAGCTCCCCTTAAAACAGCATCAGTCTCTTATTTTTGAACCTTTTAGGTATAAAATTCCTCAAGTGTATCAAGGGTGAAGCCTTTGCCACAAATTTCAATAATTTCAACGTTATTTTCCATAACATGTGTTGTGCAAAGCTTGACTTATGGGGATTAATACAAGGATTTGACTTGTGCTCCTTTATCTTTTTAGCCAAAGATCTTCCAGTTTGGCCATTATAATATTTTTCACAATCATAACATTTCAATTTATAAACCCCAGTTTTTGTCAATTTATTAGAAATATGTTGTGATCTAGGTTTAAGCAAGCTTTTAGTTTTATTCAATGTTTTTGATGCTGGAATTATATTATACTGTTGCAGTTCTTTCTTTAATAAGTTATGGAGTCTGTGACCGTATTCAATGGGGATGTACATACATCCCCATTGAATGCCACCTATGTAGGTGGCAAAATATTTTCATTAATGTTGTGAACTTGTTTATGTAAATATCTATTTACGAGATTATTGACCATACTTGTATCATAGCCATTGGAACGTGTGATATGTTTATATGTGTGATCCTTATGTGTGAGCACAAGGTGTTTAGTGTTTCATCCATGACGTACGAGAAACTGGTCCTTTTTATGTAATGTTTATGATATTCTCTACGTGATCATGGCGCAACCAGCGCTGAAACCATAGTTGTAGTTTTAACAACCCATCTTTAACTGGGATGATAAAAAGATATTATAACACTACTATAACAATATATTAATGTTATATTTTTTAAGGGGCAGAATGTTTAAGGCACATTAGCTAACTGGCTTTTTGCGGCCCCCTCATTGGAGTCTGTGAGACTGAAAATTTTTCCAGTCTTACGAACCTCCTTGTTTGAAATTCATTATTTGTGGTGGTAGATTTATATTACTTAGATATTTTACCACAGACATTTTTCATCATGATTTTAAGTAAAATTTGTTTTCCTCCTCTGGTTAGTTAAAACCTAAAACATTACACGATTAGTACATAATCTGGACCAAATTGGTATAAGTAAAAAAAAAATTTAAAGCAGTCATTAACTTACAAACAATACCGTGCACCAATAGTCATGCACACGAGAAACGAAACTTGTCCACTAGTCACAAAAACTCAAAAAAACTGGATTGTAGTAGGCGTGTTCCTATAAATTGATAACAGCACCGGTAATAAAATGGCCGCAGCAAAACTCGAAACCCAGGCAAAGTGTAACAGATTTATACTCATTGCTATCCTAATGCCTCTTAGCTAATCATCTACCTCTAAGATAACTACTTGAAGCTTCATACATAAAACTAGCAGACCATCCAATCAGTCAATATCAGTTGAAATCAGGCCATATCGCCTCCAATTCTTAACTAAAAACTAAGGGATAAGGAAAAAGTATCTGTAAAAAACAATCCTGTAGTAATAATATAAATCCGAAACAAAATTCTCATAGTATATTAACCCATAGTAACAACAACATAGTATATTAACAATCTGTAGTAATAATATAAATCCGAAACAAAATTCTCATAGTATATTAACCCATAGTAACAACAACATAGTATATTAACAATCTGTAGTAATAATATAAATCCGAAACAAAATTCTCATAGTATATTATTAACCCATAGTAACAACAACATAATATATTAACAATCTGTAGTAATAATATAAATCCGAAACAAAATTCTCATAGTATATTAACCCATAGTAAGGCTCTTAAGAGGCATTAAGATATCAATAAGTATAAATCTGTTAGACTCACTTTACCTGGGTTACAGATTTTGCTGTGGTCATTTATTTCCAGTGTTGGTATCAATTTACAGGAATCCAGTTTTCCTTGTGTTTTTGGGACAAGTGGGCGTGGTTTTCTTTCTTGTGTGTGTGACCATTGATGCATGGTAGTCCGGATTATGTACGAGTCGTGTTATGGTTTAGATTCTAGCTCACCTGAGATGGAGATCAGATTCCAGATACCGTTACATTGTGAAACTGTTGTTTGACTTAAAATCGTTATGGAAAATGTCTGTAATAAAAAATCTATATAACTTAAGAACCTGGTGATCTGCTGGAACCTACAAATCCTGTGACAGTTTGCCTCCTCCAAGTTGCCAAGAGATATGCACTACTGCGGTTTAGTGAAAGATTTATTTGACAAATTCTTTTCTCTTTTGAAAATTTTTAATTAAAAAAAGTCAACTGCCCATCACCGTGAGCCTAGAGCCTACTCAGTGAACTAATTACACAAAGTACTATGATGGTGTTAATCATATAGGCTAGCTAGAGGTGACTGCTCATGATCTGACAGGAGTCGTACTGAGCCACCACATTATTCCTCAGCTATACCACCTGTAAATACCCCCGTCGCAGCAGACCTGCGTACTCAGCGAATTTCAAAATCAATAATATAATAATAATAATATATAACAAGTTTTATTGAAATGTGTCCATAAACATGAGAATTATTTGCCTATTCTCCATAAGATTAACATGGGAAAGAGTGTGCAGGTTAGCTGCTGTGAGGAACACTGAAAGTAGTCATTTCTACCATAAATAATTTTTATATTAACATTTATACGAACTTTCATCAACATCTGTCCATAAATAAAGGAGCTTGCCTATTCCCTATATGATTAATATGGGAAAAGAGTATGCAGGTTTGCTGCCATGATAAACACATAAACTATGTTTTTTAAGCATAAATGGATAGATCTCAACCACATAAAGCTAAATATCAAGTTTTATCCAAAAATCTTGATTAATATGGGATATATTAATTTTTCCCTATCCTCCATAAGATTAACATTGGAGCCCCACAAGACAACGTACTGTGTTTAGATTTTTTAATATCTCGATAACCGTTGGAGATAGAGGAAAACTTTAAGGAACTTAATTGTGTAGTTTTTTAAGCTGATTCCAATGGTGAAATATAAAATTAGAAATTTTTAAAAATTACATGTGAAAAACGCAAAAAACCCCATTTTGGGGTACAAAACCCCCCCAAACTACCCGTTCCCATTGACCGATATGTCTGGTTTACAAACTCGTCCGAGCATTTGTAGGAATACACGTCTCTACCAAATTTGGTCTCGATCGGACCATTTTTACGCGAGTTATCGTGCTAACAGACACATATATATATATATATATATATATATATTATATATATATATACATATATATATATAAATTTTAACGACTATTGTTTTTGGTCTCTGGGCACCTAAAGAAGAAAAAATAACATGGTCCCGGGCTTAACTCTTGCCATGAGACCTACGGTAATAGCTACTTCCCTATGGGAAATTCGCTAAAAAATTGAATCATTCATTAATTCCTTTTATACCTACTTTAATTATTTGTGGGCATGTTAAAGCATGAATGGGTAAATATTTTTAAAAGCGTTTTTCAGTTAGAGAGTTTGTAATAACAAGTTAAACGTTGAGTTGTATTTAATTTAACTTTGAACAATAAAACTTTACTGTTTAGGTAGGAGAATGAAGCGGGATGCGGGTGATAGTGAAAGAACAGTAAGGAGAAAGAAAATAAAAATAATTGGAAATTTAAAGGTAAAATTACATTTATTTCTATTAGAATCAGGAAAAAATAATATTGAAAATTTTATTTAAATTCACACTTTGAAACTGTAGAGTTTACTAATCTGAAAGGATTGTTGCTTGACCCATTTCAGGTGATTAATAATTTTAGATTAAGCTGGTTTTCTAAATGATTTTTTTCTGACATAAAAACTTGTCCAACATTGGTTACGGTAATTATTTGAAGTGTGTCATTCTAAAATATCAACTTTTCTTTAAGTTTTAATCCATAAAAGATAAATTATCTTCATCTTAATATATATCTTAAAGTTTTTTCTATAACTTGAATTTTTACATTGTTTCTTCTATTTTTGATTTCCAGAACTAGATTGTTGACATTTGGATTACTGAAGTTGTAACTAGAAGGACTTACTGTAAAATCTGTTATAGGCTCTTATTACAAAAATCTTCAGTCATGATTAAACTTATTTTTTAAAAAGCTTTTAGGCGGTGACACAAAAATTACTATCAAATCAATTAAATTTTAAATTTACTGATTATCCAGGTCTGCTGTATCAGGGAGGGATATAGACTTATTTATATACTGTTACAGGTTGCCCGATTGTTGTTTCGAAATAGTTCTTTGTCAGTCAGCAATCAATCTGTGCCAACCTCGAAATTAGGGGAAACATTTTGGACCTCAAAAACGCCACAGGTAGGACTTTCACATAATAAATAGATAATAAAGACTATTCATTACCATTTCCAAATTTGTGATGGTGGCCCAGTAGACACTGGTTTATTTCGACAAAACACATAATATAAAACTTAAAAAAACATTAAAACATTCTTCCAGACTACAGAACTATAGAATTACACTACACACTATAGACACACACTTCACACTATAGAATTTTAGACTTTTGGTCGCAAGGATGTCTCACATATTTAAAAAGGCCTCAGAAAAGTACCCATTAATAATAGGCAAGCCCCACTCACAATTTATACTGACTAACTGGGAGGCACCTAACCACTAGAGCCCTAGGGGTCTGCAGAAGAACCTTTGGTAAAAAGTGGAGCCTCTAAAACAGAAATGGCAACCTTCAGAAGGAAGGTAAGATAGCGATTACTCCTCGTCAAATCAAAATTGTGGAAGTGATCTGCAAACAAGCAACAAAGTACCTGAGGGGTTTCCTTGATAAAAAAACTGACCTGGAACTTTCTGTAACAAGTGGGGCCTAGGTCCCAAACTGACATGCTGACATATGAGGCCATCGTCAAACCAACGGTGATCATGCGTCTATCTTGATTTGCCAGGGTCTGGGTAAGCTACAAGGCTGGGAGGAGGACAAGAAGAAGGAGGTGTAATCAACCGTTCCCAGACTATGCCAGTCAAAGATGTTCAGGAAGGAGAGGCTAGAGCTGCCAAAGTTCTTTAAAGGGGACATCAGCCTGTCAGGTTCTGACAGGATACACACAAATCAGACTCACACCTACGGATTCTGCAAGGAGGTTTTCAAGTCAGAACCCAGCACTGAGTACCTTAGCAGTCTCATAGGCTAGCCAGAGGTAGTACAGTGGCTGGTGCTCAGATCTCACGGGCCGGTGGTCGTGAGTTTGATCCAGAGGTCACTCATGATCACTCAAGATCTGACAGCGGTCATCCCACCCCAACTGGATTTGATCCAGCAATGATTGGCTTTCTGAGTCAGCTTCTTACACCAAAGTTACCATGTTGGTACTCTTTAGTGATTATGTGCTTTGCTGAATTTATTTTGATAATATGATCTAGATTAGTCTAATTTACTCTTCAACTATTCCAAAGTATAATGTTATTATTATATCTTTTTCAGAAAATAAATGGATCAGTTCACTTCACTGAAGGCATAACTATTGCAGGAGATTTGGAAAGTCCAATCATAAATGGTAAGAATTTAAGTTGTTATGCCTCAAGAAGATCAAATTTAAACTCCTTAATATTTGAGAACATCTCTGTTAACGGAAACTTGACTACAGAAGGGAATAGCACAGTTTGGATGCCTAAAAACCAACAGGTATGTGTAAATATAAAAGTAAAATAGCTTGTTGTAGTTGATTACGGGGATTTGGAGGCAGTTATCTTATCCCAAACTAAAGAAAAATCCTTTGTGTGTCATCAGTCGAGGTTTGGTTTCTTAATAAAGTTGTAATTTAGTCAGTGTAGAAATAAAAGTATATTACTAAGCTAAATATATTTTTAAATGTGTTTTTTTATTTCTTCAACAGTACTGTAATATATGAATCTGTTTTCAGGCTTCAAATTTTAAAGTTTTAAATGTGAAACATATAAAAACCAATTATATTAATGGAGAAAAAATTAGTCATATTTTACAGACTAAGGATCTTCTTCAAGGAGGTAAGTGAATCATTGATTTTATTTATTAAAACAGAAGTTCTCATTGTTACTCCATTTAAATATGTTGCTGTTACATAACTATGCTGTTTTCTCTAAAAACTTGAAAACATTATGCCATGTTTATGGCATATTTAGCATATTTATGATACAATCAACAAATAAACGTTTAAATTATGATTTTTTTATGATAGTTGATTTTTTCGCATGTACCACCTTAATTGGACAACATCTTTTTAGTTTTTAGTCTACCCAATTTCGATCACTAGTAAAAACCAGTGAGACAGACAACTTTGACACTGAAGATAATGTTTTACTCATTTTATCTCATAGAAAAAAAGATTGAAAAATTCAAAGCTATGTTGTGTACCATCTGTAATTTCTGAAAATTCATTATAAACTATGTATATTGTTTCCTAGGAATGAATATATTCACTGAAAATCTGGTGGTAGATGGAAATTTGGATGCGGACTTGGTAAATAACATTAATCTCAGCCAGAAGTTAAAATCTGCCGTCATGACAGACAGCAACATTGAGTTGAATGATGTCGAGTTTAGAACCTTATCAGGTTAGTTTCTTAGACTTAAGTCTAATAATTGTATTTTTGAATATTTGTATTTTTTTGCTGGGATTTTTCATGAGAGTAAGCGCATCAAAGTGCCGGGTTTTATTATGTAAAACATTGTGATGCTACATCGTATATTTTAAATAATACTCTAATTGCTTGTTTAGTATGAATTATCCTTTTCGAAGTTCTTTGAAATATAATTCTATATTTTATTTTTATGATTTTTACCAACAATAAACTTGAAACATGAGAAATAGTTCAAGTTTTTTCCCCAACAGTTACCACGCTCAGACTTTTAGATAAGTACATCCTGTGACGTTTTTAAATGTTAGCAATATGGCAGTTAACAGAGCAGGGGATCTTGCGACCCATGGGCTTTGGCACAGCACCTCAAGTCATGCCATTGTCTGACGTGGTACATTAATTAGATTCCTTTGAAATATTGTAACTAAATTTCTATGTAATGTTGTAACTAAATTAGCTTGACTTTAGAATTAGTATCAGAGATAGGCTATACAGACAATTTGGTTCACCTTTCCTGTTTCTCCTCTCCAAAAGCTATCCAATATGGCTGCTGATCTGTATGTTTCTATACAAAAAATAAATTCAATCATATAATTTTAGGAGAGAATATTAACGTGAAGAATGTTAATGATCCTTTGGAATATTTAAAGAGTGTTTCATCTCGGCCCTATCCAGTAGTTCATATCAAAGGAGATATCAACCTCTCTCAGCTCTCCAATGTGGCTTCAATCAATGGTTACTCTGCCGACTTTTCTAAGGTATGTGTTTGACTTATAGTTAGTTAATTACTGAAATGGCGACCTATCCAGGTAGGTATTTTAAGCCAAGTATGAACGAGAAATGAGTGTAAGTTGGTTGTGGCGCGATCTTGTAGTCATGTTACTGACTAAGGCTGACATCTTCCTTTGATAGAACTGTTAAATAATTGCCCAACAGTCAATTGCATATCTAAGGAACCTATAGTTTAACGTGGAGTACGAACCACTACCTCTGAATTACGAACTGGTCTAATTATGAGGATGGTCTTGGCAGATTAACGCAGTATACAATAGTGCGGACATTATAATTCACACAAGAGAACACTACACCCACTGACATCATCGCTCTCAACTATCCAAAGTTTACCACCTTCGAGTAGCCGAATTACAGGACAAGCCATGGTTTCAGTCATGGGAATAGAATCCTGGGAATAATAGGGGAACAGGGTATATTACACTGGTTTCTCACAGACAAAATGTGTCTATCCATCTCAACAGGCTCCAGCCTATTGAGATACCATTTATTGAGCCAAGTTGAGTCTGCTCAGCCTCTGGTTTTTTGTTCCAGTTGGTTTTAGTTGATTCCATATAGTTTCCATGATTAGTTAGGTCACCTTGGGTAGAGCCCCACATATCGGGAAGGCTACTTAAAACTTGAGGTTACCTGGTATATGGAGTCCGCATACTATAGTTAGTTAGACCGCGGATAGTTATGAGCGATGGTTGGTGCATGAGATATTCTTTTGTGTGCAACGTCCGCACTAATGAATACTAAGTTCAAAGACCATCCTCATAATTAGACCAGTTCGTAATTCAGAGGTAAGATTGTGGTTCGGTCTCCACTTTAAACTGTAGGTCCCTTAGATACATTGTCTGTTGGGCTGTTTATAACAGTCCTGTTTAAGGAATTAGTCAGCCTTAGTCAGTAACAAGACTACGTGATCGTGCCACAATTATCTTGCACTCATTTTTTATATACACTTGGCTTAAAATGCCTACCTGGGTAGGTTACCATTTCAGAAAAGTAATAATAATAATGGTCCCATACCCGCAAGCATCACAAGGATCACAAAAAGAAAGCATTTTTATGTTTTAATCACTTTTTATTCTTTGCTATTGTACTTCAGATTCAGAAACTAAATAATCACTCTAGAAGTAAATACACTAAGTTGTTTATTTTTTTTGTTAATTAGGTTGTTAGTAAGAAAACAGGAGCAGTAATTTATGGAAAGAAAAGATTCCCTGCTCAGTTTACAGTAACTCAAGAACTGAATATTACAAATATCAACAATGTCAATTTTGAAAATTATTATAAAAATATACTGAAAGTATCTGGAGATCAGGAAGTTTCGGGTTTGTACACAATAGGAAGTGCTGAAATGAGTAAGTACACATAGTTAAAAATAATTAAATTTCAGTTGCATTTAAATTTTTATTTCATGATATTTTTAACAATTATTTATGTAAGTTTTTAAGCTTACACTTTGATTAATAAGGAAGCTCTATAAAATTTTATCAAAGTATATTATATTTTTATGAAATAAGTTTAACTGCTTAGTGAAGGCATTGTGTTTATCCACGACAATGCACAATTTCATGTCGCTAGTGTCACTTGAAACCTTCCTCAAGAATTTGGTTGGGAGCAGTTTGGCCATCTGCCCTAGATAGACCTTGCACCTTCTGATTACCACTTGTTTTTGCACATGAAGCGGGATATCGGGGGTCGCCACAGCGATGACGGTGTTGAAATCGTTGGTCGGCAAAGGCTCTCATCAGTGGTGGTATCTTTCTATGAAAAGTGTATAGAAAAGTTGGTTCCTCGCTACGATATATGTCTAAACCAGTGATTCTTAACCTTTTTGGGGCTGCGACCCCCTTTTTACCCTTTTTTTAGGTTTGAACAGGTTGGCGAACCCCTTCCACCCTAAAATAATTTATATCTACAATTAATTATTGCTCAATAGTTTACCGCTCCTATGTTGAAAGATAAAAATAAGTATCTAAGCCTGTTTTTATAAATTGCTTCTACATCATTATTTTATTTTTTATTTTTGGGGCTTTTGCGACCCCCCAGGATCCTGCCAGCGTCCCCCAGGTTGAGAAACCCTGGTCTAAACAATGGTGGAAACTATGTATAAAAATAGTTTAAGATGTTCTCTTTCTTGTAAAAATAAATTTTGTTCGAAAAAAAATTGCCAATACGTTTATTTATAAAACGGTACTTACTTTCTGAAGAAGCCTAGTAGTATGCGCTTCTTAATCTGAAAGTAGTCGGTTCTATCATGGGTAAAATCTTGACACAATTTTGTTACACTTCAAGAATGGACGCAGTTGCCATTGATAATTGTGCTATTACAGTAAAACCTCAATAAATCGACACCTGGTAACTTGACAGTCCTTGTAACCCAACAGTCAACCCCTGACACACTTGACATTGCTTGACACAGCTTCAATATTTGACATTTATTCAAAGGCTGTTTACTCAGTATATAACACTACTCATATAAGAATTCTAAAAAAATAAGTTTATATGTGAAACTCAAGTCTGTTATGTTTTTCATTAATTAAAATTTATGAAAAATTGCAATGTTCTGGATAACTCAACAACCTCTGGGTCAACAAAGTGTTGAGTTAGTGAGGTTTTACTGTAATTAATGATCTTGACAAATGAATCAGCTGATATTTGTCAATAACAAAGTTACATGTCATAAATACCTAGGTAGTTTCACTGTGTCTTAAGTATAAGAATAATAATAGTTCTATTTATGCACCAGTCCTAATAATCTAAACTAATAGGAACTGAACCCTGTTTTGATTACTAAGTTGTTCAGATTATCCGGCAATGCAGTGTAGGTTGCATTAAAAATACTAATAAATTTCATTATTTTAGACCCAAATTGTGTATTTAGATCAATTAACTTATTCTTATCACATATAGGTTTGTCAACTGCATGCTTTACCTGATCAGCATCAAGTGTTCCTCCAGAGACAATCTATTCGTTATGGACTTTGCATTACAAATATGAAACACGACACACACATTGACACATAAAAAAGAATAATGATAAAACAGTACCGTCTGTAGGCCTACTTTTTACACGATCACAGTCATTGCTGGAGATGTTCTCAAATGTTTAAAACGTAGTTTGTATAAAAGCGACGATAAAGAGTCGGACCGTGAGAATCTCGCACATTGTGATGTACTGTGAGTATAGCTAGACATCACCCTAAGCCATCTGGAGCAACAGTGTGTTATTACATCCGCATACTTGATGTTTATGAGACGATGGCGCAGCTTCCCATTGGTTAACAGGTTTTCTTTGATACATAAAAATACGATAACTGAGTTCTTGCGTTACAAAAAGTAAGTTATTGTATTTAACTAACATTGTGTACATAGTACTGTGTAATTAGTGATACAGTGCTTTAGATTAAAGTATTATAATTCAGATTACATTGCTTTGTTTTTAACTCAAACTCAGTAACCTTTTTCTCCATAAGGTAGTTCAGATTACCGTGGTTTATATTACGGTGTATTTTGTGTGAATATTTTTTTTATTTTAATTTTAGTTAAGTTGTTAACATTTTTGAGGATATTTTAATCTCAAAAATTGTTAGAAACCATATTTACGAAAACAATATTTTCCAGAATCAAAATTCTATGCAAGCTCAATAAATGGAATCGATTTATCAAATTTGTTATTCATAAATGAGCCGGAAGTGATGCTACCAAGCTCTGTAAGATTCAACAAAATTGAGGTGAAAGGAAATATGAAATCAAGAAGCCTTCATGGAAGTTGTCAATTACCCAAGGTTGGTCACTAATACGTGCAACTTACTCACTAGTGTGGCCGCTCCTACTGCTATACCATACCAGCCAGCTAGCTTGGAGGTGGAGTGTAACGTCATTGTTTTCCGCATTTTACAATTTTAATTTCAATGGCTCTTTGTTTTTTTAATTTTTTCTGATAGACGCTACACTGCAAGCCCCTCTAGGGGTCCATGGAGGAAGTAGCGACCACACAGGCGGACAAGGGGGCATACTGGTTCTCAATTCCTTGTGATGTGTTTGTTACGATCTTCCCGATCAACTAGCTTGGAGGTGGAGTGTAATGTCATTATTCATCATATTTAATGCTGTAGTTGCTATTCACAATTCAATATTAACATTAATTGTCTTATAGGTTCCTTTTCTTGTAATCTTTCATTTCAGGTAAATTGGCAGACCTGACCGATGACGTCACTACTAGCACCCCTTGCGGGCACGCACGTGGGTAACTGCTGGGACGGTGGAGGGGGCAGTAGTGCTCCAACTCTCGTTCTGAGCGTGCTATTTTGTGTCACCCCACTAGTTTGGAGGCGTTGTGGTTATTTGTTTGACATCATGATATAATTTATCTTTAACTAAAACTTTCAATTTTTAATGTAGATTATTAGGTATCACTTGAAAACTGGAGGAGTTTCCCCACCTCCAAAAACGTTGTGTAGTTAAAAACACAGAAACGTTCAAAAAGTCCAATAAAAGATATTGAATAATTAAATAAGCTACTGTACTGCCTTACATACTAAAATCTATTTATTACAAATGATATTATTTATTCAAGTGATTATAAAAAGCCAATAGGTAACTAGGAAAGTAAATGAAGAAGAAATTGTCCACTTCATATAAGCGTTCTAATTTTAAAATATGTTTGATTTTATTCTTGAAGCTTTTCGGCGTAGGGGTTGGCGATCCCATCGCCCAGTGGCTTGGCCACTGCAAACAGCCTCCCTGACTCTCTACTCCTCACTCGAGCAGGGTCTTTCCTATCTACCCATGCTTCTTCTACCCTTCAATGCGTGGATAGACTATCTTCTTCTATCTGTCATATCTAGCCCAGTCATATCTTCTTCCACATTTCCCCCCCCATCTTTCTTCTTTGCTCCAGGCCAACTCAAGGTGTTATGTGAACCGTGCCGAGGAGTGGATGGCACCAGGCCTTGTAAATGGTGTCAAGAACGGTACCTGCAGGATACCAGGCGACCTCCTGCAGTAAGTAGCCTTACCTGGACATGCGGGGCTCTGTTCAGGTGGACGGATATTTCCCTAGCTACTCGTGGGAACAATTATGGAAGAAGAAAAACGAAACAAGAATTCAGGGCAGGAGCAACTGCCGCGGGCAAGTACCGCACAAGAAACCAACAAAAACTCAGGGCAGGATCAACTGCCGCGGGCAAGTACCGCACAAGAAACTAACAAAATCTCAGGGCAGGAGCAACTGCCGCGGGCAAGTACCGCACAAGAAACTAACAAAAACTCAGGGCAGGAGCAACTGCCACGGGCAAGTACCGAACAAGAAAACAAAAACTCAGGGCAGGAGCAACTGCCGCGGGCAAGTACCGCACAAGAAAACAAAAACTCAGGGCAGGAGCAACTGCCGCGGGCAAATACCGCAAGATATAGGAGGGGGGGCCAAAGGTTTCGACCGTTTGCAAAGTACCCAAAACTGGGGGAACCAGGGGGTATGGATGACCCTCGTAGACAGGGGCTGAGCGGGGCAGGAACCCGCCGATACCTTCGATTCCTGGAGCAGGGCGTGAAACCTGACGAGGCCAGGAAGAGGGTAGACGAAAGGAAGGCAGCAGCAGCACAGAACAAACCTGCGCCCAGTCAGGGGAAAAGGGGAATACAGGAGATCACCCCACCCCAGAGGGAGTACAAGGCAAAGAGGATGAGAGTGGGTACAGAGGGTTTACCCTATGCATCTGCACGTGGGCAAGCAACCACATATGCAGAAACCACTAAACTTGTCAAACTTGCCGTACTCCCAAAGGAGTACCCAAAAAAGAGGTTGGGGAAGGAGGAGCTTTCACAGCTAGAGGATGTCATCATCAGGGAGATAGCGAGGGGTACCTCGTGTAAAGTAAAATTTGCGGGCGTGCACTTCAGGCCCGGATATATGCTGGTGGATTGCACAAACCAGGAAACAGCCGACTGGTTGGGAAGCAAGGCCACCCAGTTGCAGGAGTGGAAGGGAGTGGAGCTGATGGCTTGCCTTGGGGACAATATACCCAAGGCCCATAATGTCACGATCTTCTTCCCAAGAAGCAAAGGCGAAGACGATAAGTTTATTCTGTCTTTGGTTGAAAATCAGAACGAGGGGCTTGGTACCCAGACGTGGCAGGTTCTGAGGAGTAAAGAGGAGAGACAGGGAAAGCTCCTGCACATTGGGATTGACGACCAAGCGTGGGAGCAAATCAAGAAAGAGGAATACCAAATCTTCTATCGATTTGGGAGGATCCCTGTGCATGTGCGTAAGCCCACAGAGAAGGAGGCAAGCGAAAAGTCGTGAGGTTCAAACCAGGAGGCAACCAACCAGCCAGGGAGAGTTGAGGGGAGCAATACACAGGGCGATGTCCCCTGTAGGTCTAACCTCTTTTCTGTTAAAAACAATGGAAAAGATGGTGGACAACCATATAAGGTCAGAAGTGCTGAGGGTTTACCCTCTGAATCATCAACAGCATGCATATCGGGTGGGAAGATCAACAGATACTGCCCTATATGAGTTGACAAAAGTGATCAAGCAAGCACTGGATGGGAAAGAGACTGCTTTATGTGCTTTCCTGGACACAACAGTAGCTTTTGACAACACCTCTCATTTAGCAATAGAGGGGGTATTGTACGATAGAGGGGTTGACAAGACCACAACCCGATGGATTAGCAATATGCTGTCCACAAGAACGGTGGAAACACACGTAGGAAATAGAACTATTCAAATGGGTACAGTAAGGGGGTGTCCTCAGGGCGGGGTACTATCTCCTCTCCTGTGGAGTCTGGTAGTCGATGAGCTTCTTGGGGAACTAACCAGGAAGGGCTTGCGATGTATTGGATAAGCAGATGATGTAGTCATCATCACAAGAGCGAGGATTGAAAATACTCTCTGTGATCTAATTCAAGGAGGGCTTGACTGCACAAAGGATTGGTGAGAATTTGTTGGGTTGTCGGTTAACCATACCAAGATATCACTTGTGCTTTTCACAAGGAAGAGTAGACTTGAACATCTGAGGACCATCAGGCTTGAGGGGGAGGAGCTTGAATGGAAATCAAAAGTTTCTAGGGTTAATACTAGATAAGAAGCTTATGTGGCATAGACACATAGAAGAGGTGACCAACAGGGCTAGTAATAACCTGATGATATGCAGAAGATTTGCGGGGAAGATGTGGGGCTGTAACCCATATATACTAAGAAGTATGTACACCCTCTTGGTGAGACTAATCATCACATATGGGTGTGTAGTTTGGCAGAACCAAAGTTGAAGTAACAAGGAAAGCCCTGGAGAAAGTACAGAGGCTAGCATGCATCATTATCACAGGAGCCATGAGATCCTGCCCAACTGCTGCGCTGGAGGTGATCCTGAATCTGACACCCCTACACATTGTGGTAGAGAGAGAACAGCAAGGGAGACTTTGCTTGGAATGGAGAAGACTGGCTTTGACATTTCCTCCACAGTCTGCGGTGAGTTATTTCCGCCAGGTCTAAGGGATATGATGAAACTACCAAGGGATTCCATGGTAAGAAAGTACAACTTTGAAAAGAAATTCCATGTGGAGCTAGGAAATAAACTTGGCTGGGACGGGAAAACCCTAAATTGCCTCGGGAATCAGGTCATTGTGTGGTACAATGATGGCTCCAAGACTGAGGAGGGGACTGGTGCGGGGGTATTTGGTCCAAGGATCAAATACCATGAATCACTGGGGCATTCCCCCAGCATATTTCAAGCTGAGGTCAAGGCCATAGAAAGGTGTGTACACTTCAACCTAAGTAGAGGATACATGAAAAGGGAGATTGTTATCCTGTCAGATAGCCAGGCTGCCATTGGAGCCTTGAGCTCAGCAGCCTTCAGATCTAAGATGGTTTGGAACTGTCGGAAAAGTCTAGACCAGTATGGGAAGAACAACAAGTTGTCACTACTTTGGGTACCACTACTTTGGTGTCACCTTTGGACTCCAAGGTGTTCAGGGGAATGAGGTAGCAGACAAACTGGCAAGGGTAGGGGCAGCCACCCCCTTTTGTAGGGCTTTGTTCAAGAGGGTGACTGTCGCTTCTGTCAATCAGAGGAGGAAACACCAAGACACCTACTGGCCGATGTGAGGCAATAGGTCAGAAGAGAGCCAGAAGCTTGGGAACACACCAGGTGTCAGCGGGGGATTTCCCAAAGTTAGAACCCCACATGATACTAAACTTCAATAAGGTGTTAGGACTAGAGGGGTTCTCTAGGCAAGAACTGGAGACTAGTCTGGGGGGCACAATAGATCTCATAGGTCGCAGTGCAATCTTTCCCCCAGGTTTTATCAGTATCAGTGTTCTTGAAGCTTGTTCTTAAAAGGTAATATTCTCTTTAGGAAAGGTAGTTTATGATATAACTTAGCTGAAATAAAATGAAAGTTAATTTTTGAACTGCTATGCTTTAACTGTTGCTCCCTCAAGTTAAACATGTTCCTAGTGATATGGTTAGAGAAGTCACTGTTAATTTTTTAGCTCTCATGACTATGGACATAGTACAGAGAAAAGAAAATATAAATAGAAGGTAAAGTTAGGACTCATAATTTTGACATGGATATGTCTTAGCTTTGGGGGGGTGATAGTGATTTTTAAGATGGAAAACATGTAACAGGTTTCCATAGAAACTACCAGGGCTATTCTATTGAATTTTTAATATAAAAGAATAAGAACAGCTGTTTAGATGAACTGTTAACATTCCCTTTAGACATATCCATGATCTAACCTATTTCCCACAGGGAAGTAAATAAATTATTTTTTAAATAATGGTTTGCAATGAGTTCTATGAGGTATGTTTTAGACTATCCTAATAATAATAATATTGTAATATTATGTTCTGTTATAGCAGATAGAAGATGAAATAGTGTTTGAAGAGAGTGGTATGTGGTCTAAAGTTGAGATTGTTGGTGACGCTACTTGGCCCAAACTGCAGGGTGGGCGGATTCAACATCTATTTGATTCCGCTGTTACCTCTCATGAAGACCAAACCATAACTGGCAACGTCACCATTCAGCACCTCTCTGTGCCGATAGTTCAGGTTCAGTCGTTAAATGGTAAAAACATCTCATTTATTTTCCAAGACTCCCTCTCAAGACGTAAGGAAATGCAGGTAATTGTTAAGAATGTCACAATTATTATTTCAGAATTCATTTTCCTACTACTGGATATTGAATTTCAAGTAATTAATCGGAACTTCTTTACCTTGTTAATACCGTGGCAGAAATTTGTCTATGGGTCTAAAACTGTTTATAAATGTTATGTTTTTTAGCGAATTTCCCATAGGGAAGTAGCTATTACCGTAGGTCTCATGGCAAGAGTTAAGCCCGGGACCATGTTATTTTTTCTTCTTTAGGTGCCCAGAGACCGAAAACAATAGTGGTTAAAATTTATATATATATATATATATATATATATATATATATGTGTCTGTGAACACGATAACTCTCGTAAAAATGGTCTGATCGAGACCAAATTTGGTAGAGACGTGTATTCCTACAAATGCTCGGACGAGTTCGTAAACCAGACATATCGGTCAATGGGAACGGGTAGTTTGGGGGGGTTTTGTACCCCAAAATGGGGTTTTATGCGTTTTTCACATGTAATTTTTAAAATTTTCTAATTTTATATTTCTCTATTGGAATCAGCTTAAAAAACTACACAATTAAGTTCCTTAAAGTTTTTCTCTATCTCCAACGGTTACCGAGATATTAAAAAATCTAAACACAGTACGTTGTATTTTGGAGCTCCAATGTTAATCTTATGGAGAATAGGGAAAAATTAATATTTCCCATATTAATCAATATTTTTGGATAAAACTTGATATTTAGCTTCATGTCGTTGAGATCTATCCATTTATGCTTAAAAATCATAGTTTATGTGTTAATAATGGCAGCAAACCTGCATACTCTTTTCCCATATTAATCATATAGGGAATAGGCAAACGCCTTTATTTATGGACAGATGTTGATGAAAGTTGGTATAAATGTTAAGATAAAAATTATTTATGTTAGAAATGACTACTTTCAGTGTTCCTCACAGCAGCTAACCTGCACACTCTTTCCCATGTTAATCTTATGGAGAATAGGCAAATAATTCGCATGTTTATGGACAGATTTTTATAAAACTTGTCATATATTATTATTATATTATTGATTTGGAAATTCGCTGAGTACGCAGGTCTGCTGCGACGGGGGTATTTTGTCTTTATATCTTTATACCTATATCTTCATCTGATGCCTACATAGTGGGATAGATGGTGTCAACAAAGACTCATAGGGAAAAAACATATATTTCAAACACTATAATTAAGTCACTACCAGCTACAGATGAGTTAAGTCATCATCCATATACTCCTGGGTGGTGTAATAGGCTCTGCCCCAGATATAATTAGTCAAAACTCTCCTGAAGCTAGAAGTTTCCAGTTTTTTAATCTTCTGTGGCAGTCTATTAAAAAACACAATAGTCGAGGTGGTGTAGCTCGCCTGGGTTCGTGAGAGCCGCACTCTAGGGGCATCAAGATGGCACGGTGTCTGGTGTTGTGTACAAGGACATCCTGTCTGACCACCAAGTTATTCAAATTCAACTTGATGCGCATAAGGCAGAGCAGGATATAATGGCCAATAATTTTAAACACCCCAAGTCTTTCGAAAATGGTGTAAGCCCATTTTATAGTTATTTTACATGACATCTACATAATATTCCAATTAATGTAATTTTCACCACAGCCAACCTACATACTCATTTCTAATGTTTTAATTCATTTTTTTAAATAATGTTTATGTGTGTGATTACAGTATTTTTTAAAGGATGATAAATAATATATGAAGAAGCTATAAGCTCTGAGTTTGCATTTTTTTGTGATTGATTGTTTTGTATACATTTTTGTTCTAGGTCATCTCTGGGAAGAAAACCTTTAAGAAGTCTTTCAAATGTAAAAGTATTCGAGTTAAAGGAAATGCAGAAGTAAAACGTATCAATAAAATAAAATTAAACAACATCAATGATAAACTTGTACGTCTTTCTGGGAATGGCACAGACATTGTCACTGGTCACAAAACGTTTTTGAATGGATTTAAAGCTTTTTCTTTACTTTGCCCAGGTAAGTTATTCACCTATTTACCATTAAAATAAAAATAAATTATTCTGATGTAGTGTTCTATAATTCTGTGTCATTGACCATTTACTTTTCTATATTGTAATCAGCATCGGCGGAGTTAAGAGTTCATTTGTGATTAGAGGGGGGCATAGCGTTCAGGGGGGGAGTTTGGGGGTAAGGAACACCCCCTTTTTTAAGAGGGGCTCTCCCCTGGTAAAATTTGAAAAATACAAGCAAAAAAAGTGTTTTATGTTATTGTAAGCACATTTTTGTTCAAGAGGTAAAGAAGAAAATATATGATTTAGCAAATTACAAAATATTGTGTCATTATTTAACTTATCTTTTTTGTTGCTCAAAAATATTTTTATTTTAACTCTTAATATAATTTGTATTTAGATTGTATTCTGGGTTTTCTCTTACAAACTGTAAAGATCAATTTTTTACAACTAATAACAATAAAAATGTTTGTATTTACTCACATGTGGGAATTAGGTTAGATCACTGATATGTCGAAAGGGAATGTTTTCAGTTTATCTAAAAAGCTGTTCTTATAACCAAAAATTCAATACAATAGCTCTGGTAGTTTCTATTGAGACGGAGCTAAACATTTCCGCTGCACTTTTTGTGTTATAAATGTTTTGCGTTACACAAATCTGCTAACGAGCCTCCCACCCTAGAGCTTAGACATATCCGTATCAAAATATAGATATCTATCAAGCGGTTTGGGGGGGAATGCCCCCCTTAACTCCGCCCATGGGAATCAGGTAGGAAAAGTGAGGTGATAGCGTGCGCCGTGGCAATATCGTACACATTGTTTTACAAATTGAGGTGGGTCAATCAAAATATCAGTGATTACAGTAAAAGTTTCTAATCCGTCACCTCTGGGACGGGGACCATGGTTGGAATGAAAAAAAGTTGGAATATCTAACAAATCTAATATTTACAGAAAACAACAAATCAAAAAATATTTAATACAAAGAAATTAAGGATATTAGAACTACAATACGTCTTCTTATGAAAAGATGTTTTTACATAGAGTTAAACAATATATTAACTGAAAAACGTATACATATACTAGAATATGTATCAAACAAAGTATGTACTGTGTATTCTTAGTTTACCGTATGAATAATTTACTGTATAAACTAAAAATACTTATGCACTGGAGGCCCTGTATACAGTGCTTAATAGTTTTTTATATAGAAAATAATAAACTAAAAAATTATTACTGTATACGTTATGAATTGTTTTAGAGTAAAAAAGAAAAACAAATTACTTGCTTGGATAAAAAGTCAGTGGTACATTTTTGTGTAGCTAATATTGTAGATTTAGTTGACGTGTCCCACCATTTTCAATCCAGAAAATATCCATTGGAGTTGTAGTTAGATTCTGGAGGAAATATTGAAGGTTGATGTTAAAAGTGTTTATTGCATCATTATGTGTAATCTGGGTGGAGGATTCATTCATTCATTAGAAGGGGCCAATTATTCCCAAAGCGCTTCAGCCATGACGGTTTTTTGCGCACCCCTAATTTCTCTCTCCTAGACAATCAGGAATCTTCCAAGTAAAGAGACCTGGAAAATTGCAACAACCTGTGAACAAGTTCGTCAGGAGGCATTTCTTTCATAATTAGATGATTTTCCCATGTGACAGTTTCTGAATAAAAGATACAACTTTAAGTGTACGAAATTACCCCACTTTCCTGTTAAAAAACATTTTTTTCTCATATAGGGGGCATCAACGGAATCAAAAAAGAAGACCTTGTTTCAAGATCTCTTAGTAAAGAAGCTCCTCACTTCTCTGTTAAATCTCTCAAAGTACATAATTCACTAAATGTTGACATAATTAACAACTTAAATTTGAAAGATTTCCTAGAAGACTGCATCTATCTCAAAAGTTCTAAGAAGCAGCGGATCTTAGGAAGACTCCATATAAAGGGAAATGTATTTTTACATGGTAAGTTAACATATTTACTTATATATTTATATTTTATTACTGTCCATTTAATTTGTATAACCCTTTTTGTGCCTCGTTACTAAAGCAAATTTAATTTTCATACTTTCTTGTAGATATCTAAATATCTGTAATTTTTTACACATCATTCTTGGAACATCAATTCTTGGAAAACATCCAATATCAGTCAAACAAATGACTCTTAATCTGAGGAAGTGATACCTAAATGTATAAATACATAACTTCTACCTTGAATATCATCAGGTAATGAAAGGTGTATTGAACCTAAACCTTGCAGTTAATCATGGAAATATACTGAATTTCTACCCTAGATATTATTAGGTATAAGTTATCAGGTATGCAAAATCTATACCCTGCACATTATCAAATAAGGTATTAGGTTTGTGAACCTCTACCTTGAAAATCATCGACAAAAATGCAAAATTATTTATTCTAGGTTTTTATTTAACCTTATATAAGATCTACATGTTTCTCTGTGATAGAAGAGTTATAAAACAAAAACTATAATCTATTTTGATTAAGTTGAATAAATTGCATTCTTCAATAAAAAATAATGAATTTTAGAAAAAAGAGTGCTGACCACAAAAAACAAAACTTACATACAACTAAACTTACATTAAGTTTGTTGACACTTATATATTATTGAAAAATAACTAATGAAAGAAATATATGGTTTTCAGGAAATGTTACAACGCCCTGTATAAATAAAATACCGATACATGATATTATATTTGTTAATAATAGAAAACCGGTGAGAATAAATGGTTGCAAAATATTCTCATCCGATGTAAAGATTGAAAGTGATCCGAAAGTTCATGTTTTGAATGGCAGAAATCTAACAGAAACATTCAGAGAAAATGTGAAGACTTACCAGAATTTCACTATCAATGGATCCTTGGTAAGTTTGTGTTTTAACCCTAGAAGTGGTAAAGTCGTAATTCACGACGCTTTTACAATTTCAATAAGAAGTGGCAGGTGGAGGCATCTGTCGTCAATTTTAGTTATCACCTTCGTGACCGTGCTGCCCTCTGGGGGCAAGCAACCGAACCTGCTCACGAAGTGCACTAGACTGCCACCGGGCATGTCTTATAACCAAGTAAGCACTTTCTACTCCTATGCACTGGTGGCTGAACCGGCTAGAGCGCTTCACTGATGAGCGTAACTTTCTAGCCATTCGGAAGTGCAAGGGTTCGAATCCTGACCATGAGTAATGCCAATTTGGTTATAAGGGGGGGGGCATGTTTTATGGTTTTTTTTGTTTATAATTAATATTTCCAGAAGATATTAGTAATTATTTTTAGGTTAGATCTCCAATCATGATACATATAACATATAATTTCTCAGACAGCTATACATTTTAGATTGAGCATTTTCAATGAAAAAATTTAACTTCTGTGTAACTTTTTAGTGGAGATGATTTTTATGGTATAAACTACTAATTGATTCTTGTTTTTCAGGTTATCACATCAGATGTTAAAGTGAATACAATATATGCCAAAGAGTATTTTGTTGGTACCAAACAAATTCACCTGAATAGAACACTCTCTCCGTAATTTTTAACTCGAACAGCAATGTTTCGAGGCTTAGTTATATTCATTGTGTGAATATTTGATAGTTGAAGACTTTAGCCAATAACATTTTGAATTTTATTAATGTTAAAATATTTGTATAGCAGATGTGCTTTGTACAATAGATATAAAATTTCTTATTATGAATTATGTTTTTATGAATTAAGTTTCATTGGTAAATTATTTTGTTGATTTCCACATTTCTAGGAGTACACTCAAATATTCATATCATTTAAATTCTTACATTAGTTTTAGGGCCATAATAACAATTTAAATTAAGTTTCATTGGTAAATTATTTTGTTGATTTCCACATTTCTAGGAGTACACTCAAATATTCATATCATTTAAATTCTTACATTAGTTTTAGGGCCATAATAACAATTTAAATTTTCTGACAGCATTTGTAGCTGCAAGATAGACATGAAAATATAGTTGATGTGTCAAATTAAAGGAAATTTAATGTGGTTATTCAGTGAATTACAAAATTTCATTTTTATTATTTTATCATAAAAAAGTTGAATCGTCAGATATAATTGTGCTATAGTTATAATGTTTGAGAAATAAAATTAAAAAATTAACCCTTACCGGGCGGCTAGCGCCGGTCTGGCTTGCCTCATGATTTCTTGGGCCGTGAGTTCCTGCCCTGGACTTCATGTTCAATATCCTGCCCATAGATGTTTACATCAGAACGGTTGCTAGGAAATGTGCTTATCGCCTCCGATGTGAGAATCTCTGGATGACTTTCAATGTACCCTCGGTTGGTCACACCAAAATTGAGCAGGTAGTCAGATGTGAGGTCCTAGACATGCCTTCAGACCACCTTCACACTAGATACGCCTTTGGTAAGTCTTTTTCAGTGGTGATTCCACCAAGGATTGTCTGGCAAGATGGCGGCAGACCTCTTCATCCCTGTGACTCAGAATGGCTCTAAGGGAAGCAAGGGAACTGGAGCTGGGATACTGGGGATACAAGATAAGGTAAAGCTCTGCATTCCCTTGGAGGATTTCCCCACGGTGTTCTAGGTAGAAGTGGAAGCCATCATGGAATGTGCTCTGTTCAATCTGAATAGAGGTGTCAGGAACAGGAGCATTACCATTTTCTCAGATAGTCAAGCCACTCTCAAGGCACTGGACTCCAGTACCTTCGACTCCAAGATAGTGAAGGAATGCCTTAACACGGTGTCTTCTCTTGGCAGTCATAACAACGTTACTCTTTGCTGGGGCCCAGGACACTCAGGTATTATGGGCAATGAAACAGCGGATCGTCTGGTGAACGATGGCCCTTCGATATCATTTGTGGGCCCACAATCCTTTTGTGGCATCTCCAGGGCACATGTGGATCAAGAGATCAACACATGGGCACGTGAGTGTCACCGCAGAAGATGGACGGAGCTCCCCCTCCTGAGAGTAAGCAAACTGTCTCTCAGTTCTCCCCCTTCAAGGATTGCAGAGGACCTTCTACGGTTAGGTAGGTCCGAACTCAGACTCATTGTAGGTCTCATCTCGGGACACGGACACATAAGGAAACATCTTGCTTGCATGGGATTCTTCTCTGGAGACCCAATTTGCAGGAAGTGTGGGCTGTCTGAGGAGACTGCCGATTATCTGCTGTATGACTTCACCGGGCTTGCCGAGATAAGGGCTGCCACTCTCGGCGTTATGGAGAGGGCTAGTCACCTTCCCCGGAAGGAGCTGGTTGGAAGACTACGGCAGTTCATCAGGCTTTTAAGCCTGGAAGGTCCATGAGACATTCAACAACAGGGGTGCGTAAAAAGCCATATGGCTGACGTGCTGTAGGAACACTGTTCCGCCCCTTTGTGTAATTCAGTGCCTTTAAACGCAGCACAGTAGGGTCAAGCAACGTGGCTAATGCCTTTACACGTAATCAGTCATTTCGCCACATTTTCTGTGCTCTAGTTCGTGAAACAACCGATAGACAACATGGTGATGTTTTGCTTTTGCCTCTATGCTCTCACAAAACCAATATGGCGGCTTTCTTGGAATATTTGGTACCTGAAATCCATTGCTAGGCGACTACGGCCAGTATTCGTTCGCTCCCATACTGCTACTTACGTTTATATACGCGAGTCATTACGGCCAGCTGTTTTCACTTTAGCTAACCTTGTTTGTTGACATTATTGTTGTTGTCTGTTTATTTTCATTGTGTTTTATTTTAAATAGTGTATATTGTTTGAATGTTTTTGTGTAGGATTTATTAACTAATTATTATTAACTGAAATGGCTCATCCAGATGAAAAAAATTACTTTTTAATACCCAAAAATAGTCTTAAAATCTTCAATAAATAAAAATGAAGCTACCTAAATCCAAAACAGAACATTGGGAAAATAATGTTTTGATTTTTTACACTAAATGAGTAGGGTCTGTGATTATCGGTAGCGCTTTAAGGATTAATTATTTGTTTTTCAAAATGTCCACTATTTCTTTAATTTGGTCTCTGGGCTATCTTTTTGCGACTATCCTCTGACCAATAATGATTTCCTAAAACTAACATCGTTGTTATGGGATTCAAATCCAGTGTGGTCTGTTGAAGATTCATGTATACTTTGATCCGGGATTGGAAGGTCTAACTCCTGGGTCTGAGACTATGGCCACATAGTTAGCCACTGTCTGGCCTGATTGACCATCCGTCCCGATTTTCCCGGGCCAGTCCCAGAGTTTCAGGTCGTGTCCCAGATTTTTCGGACGTCACCCGGGATGGCTGAATGTCCTGGGTTCAGCCCATGACTGTGGTATTCTTTCATTTTATTTATATTAAGAAATAACGATTAAATTCTAAGACATTTCAGAATAAATATGATTTACACATTGCTTGTTTTCCATAAACCTGTGTATTTGAAAATAACAGTAAGTTTATTGCAGTAAGTTTGCACTTGTTATTTATTAAGGTAACAGCAGGAGCAGTGTTTAAGTGTTATTCGGCATTTAATTAATTCAATTAATTAATTTAAATTAATTTCATCTACCTTGTTATCTTTCTTAGTGATCACATTTACCATGGTGGGGTGACTGATAGAAGGAGTTGGTGGGGGCAGGTAGAATTTAGAAGTGTCCCGGATTCTGCTCAGAAATATATGGTCATCTTATTCTGGCCATTCCCAGAAAAGGTAGATGCACCACTCTGGAGCAGAGTTTCTCAAAGTGTGGTCCGCTGACCCCTAGGGATCTGCAAACGGTTTTTTGGGGGGCCGCAAAAAACATTCTAATAAAATTTATTTCAGCGAATTTCCCATAGGGAAGAAGCTACTACCGTAGGTCTCATGGCAAGACTTAAGCCCTGGACAATTTTATTTTTTTGTATTTAGGTGCCCAGACTAAAAATAATAGCCGTTAAAATTATATTTATATGTGTGTCTGTGTACACGATAACTCTTGTAAAAATGGTCCGATCAAGACCAAATTTGGTAGAAACATGTATTCCTACATTTGCTCCGACAAGTACAAATTCCAGACATATCGGTCAATCAGAAAGGGTAGTTTGGGAGGGTTTTGTACCCCAAAAATTGGTATTTTGCATTTTCCCATGTCACTTTTAAAAATTTCAAATTTTATCAGCTAAATAAACTACACAATTTAGTTCCTTAAAGTTTTTCTATATCTCCAACGGTTACCGAGATATTAAAAAATCTAAACACAGTACATTATATTTAGGGGCTCCAATGCTGATCTTATAGAGGATAAAGAAAAATTTATATTTCACTTATCAATCTATATTTTTTGTTGAAACTTGGTATTTACCTTAATGTGGTTGAGATTCATCCACAAAATTAAATTAATAATTTTTAAAAAATTAATATTTCCCCTATTAACCAACAGTTTTGGATGAAACTTTGTATTTAGCTTCATGTGGTTGGGCTAAAAAATCATAGTTTATGTGATCCTCACAGCAGCAATCCTGCATACTCTTTCCCATGTTAATCTTATGGAGAAGAGGCAAACTCCTTTATTATGTCCAGATAATGATAAAACTTGGTATATGGTAAAAAAAATAGTTTATGGTAAAAGTGCCTACTTTCAGTGTTCCTCAAAGCAGCAAATATGCACTCTTTCCCATGTTAATGCTATGGAGAATAGGCAAATACTCTTAATTTATCAACAGATATTGATTGATCAATCTTGTCATATAATTGTATTATTATTGCCATATTTCTGATTTGGAAATTGGCTGAGTACGCAGGTCTGCTGCGACGGTGTATTTTTAAAACACAAACTCAGTATTTACAAACAAAACAATTATAAATCAAAATCGTTGTAATCAGCTGATTGGATTTTCTATAATCAGGAACAGCTGATCGGCCAATGCTATGAGAGGACTACGTAACACGGTAACAGACAGCTGTTTTTACAACATGACACAACCTGTCATTGTTAGCAGTTATGTCGTGGTGGTGTATTACTCATACAGTTTTCAGTGTTATGTTTTGGCCTACTTATATAAAAATGATCGTTTTGTGATTTATCAAGTGGCGTGTCTTGTGATGTTTGAACAATGGAAATAATAAGTACGTTTGTTTTTACAATGGGAAAATAAGGTAATAACAACATTATTGTTATTGTAGGAATATAAAGTCAATTGATTTCTAAAGATCACTTAAATACTGTATTAACCTAAAACTTGTAAATTGTACTGTATTTATTTTGTCAAGTTTTTTAGCATGTGAAATTAAAATTCAGACAAAGCAAAACTACAATTTTATACCGTAGAATCTTTTTTTGTTTACATGGATATGTTACCGAATCAATTAATAAAATTTATAATAACATTGTTTTTTTCTATATTTTTTTCTACTATTTATGTTTTTTTTTTTACCTAATTTTGTGATTTGATGTCCATTTTTTTGGATTATTCACTTTTCCTTTTCGTTTGTTCCATGTTTTGTATTTTGTTTTTGTTGTGTTCATACAGTTTTTTGGAGTATTTCTTTTTGGTATTTTGTGTTTTTTTAATATTTATTTTCATTTTTTTTGTATTATTTTTTAATAATTTTACTTTTAATTATATTTTTTCTCTTTATCTATAGAAAATTTTATGTAATTTTTTATGTTTTTGTTTTTTTTTTTATTGTTTTTTTTTTTTATTTATAAATTTATGTTGTTTTTTTTGTTTTGGATTGTTTTGAAATTTTATTTATGTGTTTGATGTTTTTTATGGTGTTTTTTTTTTTATGGTTAATGTGTTTTATGTTTTTGTTTTTCTAATTTTTGTTTTGTTTTGTTACTTTTATGTTTTTTTTTTTTTTTTTATTTTTGTAGTTATTATTTTGTTTTTATAAATTGTTGTACAGTAAAACCTTATTTTTGTTTTGTTCTTTTTTTATTCATTGTTTGACATATTTATTTTCTGGAGGGGTTTTGTTTTGTTTTATTTTTTATCTTATTGTTTTTTTAAAATTTTTTGTTTTATCTGTTTTTTTAGGTTATTTTGTTATTTACTGGTTCTTTTTTTTTCTTTCCTTTTTATTTTTTTTTTTTGTTATTATCTGTTTTTTTGTGTTTTCTAGGGGTGTTTTGCTTTTAACTATTTTTTTATCATTTTTTTTTATTTTTTTTGTTTTTGTTTATTTTGTTCATTTTTTATTTCTTTTTTTTTTTTTTTTTTTTATATGTTTTTTGTGTGTTTTTTGTTGTTTTTTGGTGGTTTTTTTTGGTTTGTTTTTGTGGTTGTTTTTTTTTTTTGTTTTGATTTTATTTTGCGTATTTATTTGTTTTTTGTTTTTTTATTTTTTTTTTGGTTTTTTTTTTTATTTAAGTTTTCTTTATTTTTTTTTTTTTTTTTAGTTTTGTTTTATTTTTTTTTGTTAAATTTTATTTTTTGTTTTTTTGTGTTTTTTTTTTATTTTTTTTTTTTTTTTTTTTTGTTTTTTTTTTTTAATATTTGTTTTTTTTTTTTTGTATTTGTTTTTTTTTTATTTTTTTTTTTTTTTTATTAGTATTTTTTTTTTTTTTTTACTTTATTCTTTTGGTTTGTTTTAATTTTTAGTGTTTTATTTTTTTTTTTATGTTTTTTATATTTTTTTGTATTTTTTTTTTTGTTTTATTGTTTTTTTGATTTTGTTTTTTCTTAGAATATTTTTTCTTTGTATTTTTGTTATGTTTATTTCTGTGTTTTTTTTGTTTATATTGTTGTTTTGGATCTTTGTTTTTTATTGGTATTGTTTTTTTTGTTTTTTTTCTTTGTTCTCGTGAGACATTGTGGTGTTTGGCTGTTTTTTTTTTTTTCTTTTTATGTTTTTGTTTGTGGTGAGTTTGTTATATTTTTTTTTTTTTTATTTTTTTATTTTTCATATTTTTTTTTTGTGTTATTTTTTTTTATTTCATTTTTATTTTTTTGGTTATAATTTTATAGATTTTTTTTTGTTTTTTGTTTTTTTTTTCTTATCTATTAGTTTATGGTTTTTTTACTTATTTTTGTTTTATTGTTTGATTTTGTTTTGTTATAGTTTTTTTTTGTCTGGGGTTTTTCTTTGTTATTTTTTTTTTTCTGTTTTATCTATTTTTGTTTGTGTTTTGGAGGTGTTGGCACAATATGCGAGAGCAAAATTTAAGAAATAATTTTGTTTTTGGTAGTAAACAACATCCTTAGTTAAAAATGTTTGTACTTACTTCCCTGTGGGAAATAGGTTAGATCATGGATATGTCTAAAGGGGAATGGTCTCAGCTGATCTAAACAGCTGTTCTTATCATTTTATATTAAAAATTCAATACAACATCTCTGGTAGTTTCTATGGAAACCTGTTACATGTTTTCCAACTTAAAAATCACCAACACCCCTCCAGAGCTAAGACATATCCATGTCAAAAAACGATCAAATTCTTTAAAATGTATTAACATGTGATTTATTCATTCATTCAAATAAGGGGCGGATTTTCTCAAGGCGCTTCAGCCGTAGCGGCTTTTTGCGCACCCCTAAAATTCTCTTTTCTGGAGATACCACACGTTTTTTGGGTGGGGTGTGTTGGATGATGCACTGCATACTAAGTTTAATGGAAAACGGTTGTGAGATAAGGAAAAAATTATTTTTTATATCCTCCATAAGGATAACATTGCGTTTCTCAGACAACGCACTGCATTTAGCAGAGACAGTAAATTTAACTTTAATTTTGGAACCGTTAGTCGTAAACTAATAATTCAAAACACTAATTTGTTCAGTTTTAGCGAATTTCCCATTGGGAAGAAGCTATTACCTTAGGTCTCAAGGCAAGACTTAAGCCCGGGACCATGTTATCATTTCTTCTTTAGGTCCCCAGAGGCCAAAAACAATAGTTGTTAAAATTATATAGATATATACATATAATAATATTAGCAGCCCTATTTGATGAAATAAACAGTAATATATATATATATGTGTGTGTGTGTTTGTGTGTGTCTGTGAACACGATTACTCTCGTAAAAATTGTCCGATCGAGACCAAATTTGGTAGAGACGTGTATTCCTACATTTGCTCGGACGACTTCGTAAACCAGACATATCGGTCAATCGGATCGGGTAGTTTGGGGGGGTTTGTACTAAAAAATTGGTTTTTTGCGTTTTTAATATGTAATTGTAAGTTTGTATGTATGTAAGTTTTTTATCTTTCACCATTAAAATGGCACCGGTTCTTAAAGTTAATGGTTTTTTTTGTTATTTAAATTAAAATATTTTTAAGTGCCATAATTTTGAAACTATAAAAGCAAACTTAATGATAATTTGAGAATATTTTTTTCTTTAGCCATTAAATATGTGTGCGAAGTTTGGTTTCTGTATCTTAAATAATTATTTATATATAATGATTTTTGTATAAAATACAAAATGGCGGCTAAACCAAAAGGTTATTAGGTTTTAAGCCTAAATACCCCCGTCGCAGCAGACCTGCGTACTCAGCGAATTTCAAAATCAATAATATAATAATAATAATATATGACAAGTTTGGTCAAAATCTGTCGATAAACGTGAGAATCATTTGCCTATTCTCCATAAGATTAACATGGGAAAGAGTGAGCAGGTTTGCTGCTATGAGGAACATTGAGAGTAGGCATTTATACCATGAAAAAAATTTTATTTTTAACATTTATACCAACTTTCATTAACATCTGTCCATATATAAAGGAGTTTGGCTATTCTCCATATGATTAACATGGGAAAAGAGTTTGCAGGTTTGCTGCCATGATAAACACATAAACTGTGATTTTTTAGCATAAACATATGGGTCCTAACCACATAAAGCTAAATATTAAGTTTTATCCAAAAATATTGGTTAATAAGTAAAAAATTAATTTTTCCTTAACCTCCATAAGATTAACATTGGAGCCCAACGTACTGTGTTTAGATTTTTTTATATCTCAGTAACCATTGGAGATAGAGAAAAATTTTAAGAAACTAAATTGTGTAGTTTTTTAATTTGATTCTAATGGTGAAAGATAAAATCTAAAATTTTTTTAAATTACATATGAGTAACGCAAAAAACCCAATTTTGGGGTACAAAACCCCCCCAAACTACCCGTTCCCATTGACCGATATGTCTGGATTACGAACTCGTCCGAGCTATTGCAGAAATACACGTTTCTACCAAATTTGGTCTCGATCGGACCACTTTTACGAGAGTTATCGTGTTCACAGACACACACACACACACACACACACACACATATATATATATATATATATATATATATATATATATATAAATTTTAACGACTATTGTTTTTGGTCTCTGGGCACCTAAAGAAGAAAAAATAACATGGTCCCGGGCTTAAGTCTCGCCATGAGACCTACGGTAATAGCTTCTTCCCTATGGGAAATTCGCTAAAACCAAAAACAATTTTTTCCAATTAACTTTTGAACCATTAGTTTTGCAGACATGCGGGTGGTGGCATATATGTTTTGGGTTAGTTATACGTTAATAACTAAAAACTATAAATTTTTAATCAAAATTATTAGAGCAGATTTTAAGAAAATTTTTTCACATTTTTAACGGTTTTTAGGGATCACCCTTAAAACCTTCTCTTAAAAAATCTTGAAATATAGTCAAAGGGCGTCCATGAAATATACAAAATTGTATTAAAATCTGACGATCAGTGTAGTCACAAACAGATAGACTAACAGACATCAGTACGTAAATCCACTTCTTTTATTTATATAGCCTCAAAATGGATGTATTTCCTCTCATTTCAAATTCTAAAATTTTAACGAAAGCAATCCTTTCTCAATATACTATGTATAAGGGGAGAAAGTAACAAGTTAGTGTTAATAATAATATTAACTCTTGGTTTGTCAAAATAAACAAGGATTGGGCAATTAACAATCATTAGTGATGTCAGTGAGTTACTGGAATGCCCCTGGCCACGGGACAAACAACAATACACCCAGGTGTTGGATCGGTATCACGTGTTTTGAAGGCGGTAATATAAATGATACTTCCACCTAACATAGTTATAGAGAGAGTTTTTTCCTAAAAATTTTCGAACTTGAGTTGAGAGTGGAAGTGTCCGCTTTGAGATTCTCTGAATCCAAAAAGTATTTCACTTATGTCAGTCTGTGAACCCCAATACCTCACTAATGGTCAGATTTTCATGAAATTTTGTAAAAAAAATGTAAATTTGCCAAAGTGCATCAGTCCGTTGGTTTGTCAATTATAATTTTTTAAGGTTACCTCTAAAACCTTTAAAAATCTAAATTTCTCAAAACGGCTCTAACGATTTTGATTAAAATATTATGGTTTATAGGGTCCCTAAAAATATGTCACCGCCTACATGTCTGCAAAAAAGACTGTTCAAAAGTTATGATTGTTTAATGTAAAAATAAATTATTTTAAAAATGTTTCAAATCTTAGTAGAAGAGCGTCTGGAAGAAATTTTATCACTATTTTTGAAACATTTAGCTTAGATTAGGTTAGACCGCAAGGTAGGTATTTTAAGCTAAGTATGAATGAGAATTAAGTGTAAGATGATTGTGGCGCGATCTTGTAGTCTTGTTACTAACTACGGCTATGGATAGAGCATTCTAGTACTCCACCTCAGGCCTACAGCATCTCAGCTCTCATCTGACGCACCCTGAGGTTAGTACCCCGTAGACAGCGTTAGACAACTGATGCGGAGCATTCTAGTACTCCACCTCAGGCCTACAGCATCTCAGCTCTCATCTGACGCACCCTGAGGTTAGTACCCGGTAGGCAGTGCTCGACAACTGATGCGGAGCATTCTAGTACTCCACCTCAGGCCTACAGCATCTCAGCTCTCATCTGACGCACCCTGAGGTTAGTACCCGGTAGGCAGTGCTCGACAACTGATGCGGAGCATTCTAGTACTCCACCTCAGGCCTACAGCATCTCAGCTCTCATCTGACGCACCCTGAGGTTAGCACCCCGTAGGCAGTGCTCGACAACTGATGCGGAGCATTCTAGTACTACACCTCAGGCCTACAGCATCTCAGCTCTCATCTGACGCACCCTGAGGTTCGAAAACCCGTAGACAGCGTTAGACAACTGATGCGGAGCATTCTAGTACTCCACCTCAGGCCTACAGCATCTCAGCTCTCATCTGACGCACCCTGAGGTTCGAAAACCCGTAGACAGCGTTAGACAACTGATGCGGAGCATTCTAGTACTCCACCTCAGGCCTACAGCATCTCAGCTCTCATCTGACGCACCCTGAGGTTCGAAAACCCGTAGACAGCGTTAGACAACTGATGCGGAGCATTCTAGTACTCCACCTCAGGCCTACAGCATCTCAGCTCTCATCTGACGCACCCTGAGGTTCGAAAACCCGTAGACAGCGTTAGACAACTGATGCGGAGCATTCTAGTACTCCACCTCAGGCCTACAGCATCTCAGCTCTCATCTGACGCACCCTGAGGTTCGAAAACCCGTAGACAGCGTTAGACAACTGATGCGGAGCATTCTAGTACTCCACCTCAGGCCTACAGCATCTCAGCTCTCATCTGACGCACCCTGAGGTTCGAAAACCCGTAGACAGCGTTAGACAACCGAAACTCGGAGCTCGGAACGGTTCTCTCAGAGTACGGCCAATATTCTACCGTCTGTTTCAAGCGAGAAGTAATTTTTAAAAACTGTATCAAACACTGTCGAAATATTATTTCCGATGAAACCTTTTTACTCTCCTACCTTACTCGCTTTATTTACATTTGCATACAACCATTGTATCACAAAATTTCGCCAGAAATACGTTTTTCATATACATTGGTATTGTGTTTGGTAAAAGACGAAAAATTTATTAGTTTTGAAGGGAAACCAGAGTAAAAATTCGGCGCACAATCGGTGACTTAGTGTGGCACACAAAGATAATGGTAATGTTATAATTTAATTTGTTGCTGTGGAACAATGGACTCTTTCTTACATTTAACATACTTTTATAGCAATGAAAGCTAGTAGCGAATAATATATTTATTGCTAGATGTTTTTTAAATTATTACACAAATGTTACTTCCCCTTTGTCTTGCCTTGATTTTAACATTTTTACTGAAGAAAAATAAATGCCAACAGCGTAGTGTTCCCTGGCGGTCACCCATCCATGAACTAACCACGCCCGACGTTGCTTGACTGCGGGGATCATTAAAATTCATCCATTTTAGGGAGTACAAGTCTTCGATATTATTAATAGTTTCAAATCCGAAGAGATTTATCAAGATAAATAAATTAAATTTTAAGATAAAATGCAATTCCTTAGTCACATGAATTTAAAGAGAACTTTTAACAGGAAGGTACTGCGTTCTATTTAACCACTTAAAAAATAAAAAAATAATAAGATTGTTTGACAAAATTAGGAGACATAAAATTCTTGGGCGTACATAACTGATTTCTTAAAAGTCCAGACTTTTTTGGTTGTTCAACAAACATTTTTTTATTTATCATTTTAAATATATACGAATAAAAAGTTAAGTGAATGGAAAAATGATCAGCTTATAAAAAATCTTTAAAATACTATTTAAGGCGTCAGTATTTGTAAAATGTTCTGGGGGGATGGCCCTCGGAACTCTTACCCCCCTTAACTAGATGGAAGGACCGGGGCGTAACCCCAGATATCATCATCATCATCCTTCCAATGTCGCCATTGAAACCCCCTCAATACTCAGTCAGGTAGTCATTCCACCGGTATCTTGAAGTAAAGGTAAACTCACCTTTGTATCAAATATACGCTAACGCTAATGTCATTTATATTTAGGAAGTACTATGATGTTTGATAGGGCTGATCCACGAACCCATGTGAGGGAAACGCTTCCAGCCCTCCAAATATTAATATTGAACCATGAACCAAACCAAATGGATTTGTTAATCCGTAGAAATCAACGTGATCAGGTGGTTAACTAAGTACGCAGTTGTGTCACCGAGAAACGATTATTATAAAACTAACAGAAATGAGTTTTCACTAATTATCTTACAGACATGTAGTTTCCATATCATTATAATCTAAGTTTATAAACCCATAAAAGCATTAAAAAACACAATAGTTTTATTTATATTTTTTAACACTTCAGAAATGATGTAATAATTTTTTGCGGCAAGTATTTGTCAGTAGCTGTCATGGCTGAGGGCGACGCTGTGGTAGAGCGGACATCTAGCGGCGGTTGACTGAACTAAAAGTGATTAACCATCTCACTATAATGTTAGGAGAAAATGTATGTATATATTTTAATTCAAATCTATTTATTTTATGCTTATTTAAACTTTAAAATTAATTCAACAGTCAGTTCAGAGGTTGTGGTCCTCTGTCAGTCTCAATCCTGTTGTCTGTGCAACAAATCCAGGATCAGTGATTGTCATTATAAAAGTCCATTTTATATACAGTAATCTCTTGTTTTACAATGTAACTTAAGTTATAAACATTACTAAGGGTCAGCAGTATTCCTTCATACTACATTGATGTACATCATTTACATCTTATTTACAATTTTCTTCTTTAAATCACTTCATGCATCAAACGTTAGTTTTCGCTCGGCGAATATTTACGTGGAATAAGAACTCCATGCAACCTATGGCGTCATAGGTCCCATCTGGTGTAGTGGCTACGACAAGATGCTAGTGATCTGCCAATCCATGTTCGAATCCTCTCATAAGCAGTTCGTTTTTGTGCGCAATTTAATGTATTATTGAAATATTAAACTTTTATTTTAATTGTATTTAACAGTCTAAATGCATTTTTTATTGTATTACTATTGTTTTTAATTAATATCCAATCAATCCATCAAACCATAATCAGCAAATTAAAGTTTATCGAGGCTTAAGTTCAAATGTATGTTATTTTATTAAATTATATATTTAAATTCCCTTCGGCTACAACATTAAGTCTTAAAAAAAGCATTTTTGATTTAAATTAAATTATAATTCAATAAAATGATGTTAATTTATTTATATATTTTAATCCTCGCTTACTGTTTGTAGAAATACCAAATTTTGAAATCAGTGTGTTGTATATATAAATATATATATTTACTTGTACATGTTATATTTAATACCATCATTTATTTCATTGATTGTTGGTATCAATTGTTGTCATTTTTCTTACATACTACTGACTTCGCATGTGCATATAAATTTATGTCTACATGTCCAATCATTGACTTTACAGAGCCGCCATTTTGTATTTTATTCACAAATATACAGTCCATTTCAAAAACCATTACACTATTTTTTATTTGGTATATATTTTACAGTAAAACGTATTTAGACGATATCAATACAAACCTAACGATTAAGAATTATATATATGTAACCAATATTCGCTACAATAATGAAATAACAACCGTGAAACAGGCATACAAAGGAACCTCATGAACAGACAAGATTGACTAAAAATAATTATAGCTCCCTTATTCAAAAGTTAACCCCGAAGTTTAATTAACACTAAGGAGGAAAATGTCACAGTATTTAAGAGAAGGGTAGGCCTATGAGAGTGGCTAATGCGTGTTGGGCGGGCTGCATCGGAGACACTGATTTGAATTTATAAATAATTAAACAATAATTTTATTGTCATGGAACCATTACAGTAATTGACAAAGTCAAAACTACAAACTAGACTTAACACTACATATGTGGATCTCATCATATTCTTAAATTTGTTGAACCATTTAATATTATTACTGTACCAATAGGTGGTAAAAAAACTCTGGTAGAGAGTAAAATGGATTATTGTCAAGAAAATTGGACAATTTTCATTCAAAAACATTGAATGGTAACTCATTCAATTCTTATAGTAGTTTATTAAATATTTTTAAGCCTAACACATCATATATATTCTAGATTTGGATAATTAGTGAAATGTCACATAATTTTTTTTAACTTGTCTTGTATTATAAGAATGTACATCTTTTTTAGTAGCTGTTGGTTTACTTTCTATGAGCAATATGTCTATTTACTATCTAATGTCATCTGAATACTTCATTAATGTAAAACTAAGAAGTAAATATGTAATGTACAAAATCAACAGCTTTATTCGCCACGTTAATAGTTTACGGTTTTAGAAGGTTATGTTATTATATTTTTTCTATCTGATTAAATGTTACATATTTATATGCTGGCTGGATAAAAAATAGTTACAATGTTTATACATATTATGTTTATTATAATATTCAGCTGTCGTATATCTAGATATAGAACAAAAGTCGTGTTAGCTACACCTTTTAACTCAAGAATGGCTGGACAGATTTTAATGATCATTGATTTTTTTATTCCATTTTGGATGTTAGATTACGCGAGTATTATTATAAAAAATGCTGCGATTCAGAAAATTTAATTTTTCCTATCAAAGCCGTCTTACAGATAGCTTTGATTTGGGTTTAAGTTGGATTAGAAAACTGTGAATCAATCCACTCAGATTTATTTGTGTTGTGGCAATGTTATTAATATGTCTTATTGTATCGGTATTGTTATCAACTATGCCACGATCCAGAATATCTAATCTTTCACAAAGAAGCCGTAATGCTATTCGACTTCAGAACATGGCTAATTTAAAATATGTGTTTGTAATAAATGAAAAATGCTAATACAGTACTGAACAAATCAGTAAGCCTAGTACAATTTGTCGGAACTAAATGGTGTTGGAATAACTGTATGAAATAAAAGTAAAGTAATATATATATATATATATATATATATATATATATATATATATAATATATAATAATATATATAATATATATATATACTATCCAAAATATTTTGTTTTGACAGAAAACAAAATATGAATAGACCAAGGCCAGTTAAAATTACCTAAACTCACTGGCCCAAGCGGCCGCTGTGTCTGGATTGGTAGCGTGGAAAACTACCAATTCAGTGACTTCTTGATGGATTATTTAAATATTTATATATTAAATATTATTTAAAGATTGTGTTATTTTTAAATACACATTTAGGTCTAGTCCCTATATATTTCACCGAACAATGCTCGGTCACCAGGTACTAATAATATAAACATTCATTTTGTTGACCAATATTGTTATGAAAATAATTATATATGGCTCTTTTCAAAAATTGTTCTCAACATACTAATACGTAACATATTATTTCCTTATACATGTCTTATCAAATCACAAATCTTATACATGTGGGTTGCCTGGGAATTCAAAATTCCCTTTTCCCTCGTTTTGAGGCCGCTACCTGGCCGGGCAGCTGTGGGGGTCATTCTCGGGGGCTCCAAGTTGACCCTTCTTAATCCCCTCTAATGAGCGTTTAAGTTCGACACTACGCCAGAACCCAAAATATTCGTGGGGATTCGGTCACCCCCGTTTCCCATGGCAGGAATCGACAGGATTGAACGTGTTTGTTTATTCCTGGCCTAAATATAAATAAATAACACCACAAACATTAGTTCTGTTTACATTTGGGTTCGATACGGATCTTCAAAATGGGAAATGGCAACGTCGGAGTGGGAATTTTGACTAATCCGGATGGCAGCACTGGAACTTGCAACAACGTCGCCAGTCTCCAGTTGCTTTACGTCGAGCAACACATATCGCATCAGCTGTGGTTGTAATGCTTATGAGGAAATGGCAAGATTATGCGTTCAAGAAAACAGTTTAAGCGAAAAAGCAGAAGAAGATAACAGATTTATTTTAATATGTACAATATTTTAAAGTCAACAATTTTTTTTCTTCGTAGCTAATTGAAAATACGTTTGAGATAATATTATGAATACTGTATATATAAAAAGAAAACGTTTCAAAGCTAGCGCTTGCAGCGGTAAAACTTTACACGTGCGACTGGAGGAATCTACTTTAGCGCAGCCTGGCGGGAACTGGGTGAACACGATGATAATGCTGAGGAGCGAAGCTAGCGCTTGCAGCGGTAAAACTTTACACGTGCGACTGGAGGAATCTACTTTAGCGCAGCCTGGTGGGAACTGCTATATTCATCGCAAATTTTTTAATACAGTAATATATCAAAAATTAATTAGGTTTTTAAAGTTTTTATGCTTTTTTAGTCATGAAACCGAATTACATTAGTGATAAAAAACGCAAACCTTTCCATGCATGTTTGAAGAAAATCTTTTTCTGTTTTCTGTATTCAAAAAACAGGGTGAAATTCGCGGTAGTAAACAAAAGTTCGTAGTTATTAAGTCAACCAGCAATAATTTCTCTAATTCATGGTACAGGTGAGTATCACCAAGTAAAACACCAGCACAGCAATTTAATATTTGGAGAGCTTAGCGGCTCCATAATCCAGCAACTTATGAAGTTATAATCAACTTCAATCAATCCTTCTGCAAGCTCCACCATGTTGAAGACTATTGCTGAAAATAAATATTCAGTAACATTTTAAGCTTTAAAATATCCTAAAACTCTTTCGGGTGGAGAAAAAACAGTACTGGCCCTACTATGGGGATTACGGTAATAATTCAATTTACAATAACCATAACATAGGAATTTATGTAGAGCTTAACGGCTCAATATTCATGCGACTTGAGAAATTATTGTAATGAACTTCAATCAATTAATACTCGTACAAGCTTGGCCACGTTGACTCTATAAACCTCACATATAACCTTTAAACTATCAAGTAGGTAGGTGGAAACTCTGAATGAGTACCTCCGCTCCTGCGAGGGTTATGTGGAGAGAGTGCATCTTCAGTGTTATCTTATGATGACATACAAGAAATTACGCGAAATCTTATACTGGAATTTGTAAGCGAATCAAGTGAAATATTATTGGAAGAACTGGAACTGGAAGTGTTCCTTTTTCCATTATTCCTTTCATTATATACAACCACTTTTGGCACGTATAAATCGGTTGTACCGCAGCCTGATTTTGCACTTTTCACTGATTTGGCCATTTCACCAGAGTAAGTGGCTTGTAAAGCTTTTATTTTAGATTTAACTTCAGTTATTCCAAACCCTTCAATTTTCATAGCGGAAACTATTTCGCCAAGGGCTGTCTCGCGCGCATTCTTGTTCTTGTAGAGGTCAGTAAACTGGTCCCATAAACAAGGCCGGTCCTTATAAAGTTCCAAAAACGTAATTGTCATCTCTTCAGACCAACGTGGAGCCATTGAATAACTATAGTTTTATACAAAATATAAATGTTAACAATTTAAAACATGAACAAACATCCAATAGCACTGGTTACTGTTTGTCACAAATAAGCTCACTTGCTCTGTTCGACAGACTGAGTTGTCCACACGGCGTCAATGCGAGCCAGGTTGAGCAGGAGGTCAGTTTTTGAGTGGTGGGGGGGTAGGTTGTCTACTCCTCGTGCAAGTCGACCTGCTAAGCATTTTGGCAGGCAGCTGGCCTGTAAATTCGAGCTTGGTCGTCCACACGGGGAAGGTTACTTGCCTCAGGTTACCTGCTTCGAGTAACCTGCCCGCCTACTGGCCTCGTGTAAACGCGGCTTTAGGCGGTGTTTACCCAAACTAAACCCACCATCTCCACCCATCAAGACGTGTATGAGCAACATACGGGCGAAAGGACTTCATTTGGGCGAATCACAGGATTAGCGTTTACCGCTGTAGCTGCTGGATTATCCAAGGCCGCCTGGACGTACCGGTACTTTACTTATATATTCATATACAGTAATAATAATAATACACTTACTATCAATACGTAAACGGATGTTTTTCAATAGTTTTAGCGAATTTCCCATAGGGAAGAAGCTATTACCGTAGGTCTCATGGTGAGACAAGCCCGGGACCATGTTATTTTTTCTTCTTTAGGTCCCTAGAGACCAAAAACAATAGTCGTTAAAATTTATATATATATATATATATATATATATATATATATATATATATGTGTGTGTGTGTGTGTGTGTGTGTGTGTGTGTGTGTGTGTGTGTGTGTGTGTGTGTGTGTGTGTGTGTGTCTGTGAACACGATAACTCTCATAAAAATGGTCTGATCGAGACCAAATTTGGTAGAGACGTGTATTCCTATACGACGAGTTCGTAAACCAGACATATCGGTCAATGGGAACGGGTAGTTTGGGGGGCTTTTGTACCCCAAAATGGGGTTTTTTTGCGTTTTTCACATGTAATTTTGAAAAAAATTTCACCATTAGAATCAGCTTAAAAAACTACACAATTAAGTTCCTTAAAGTTTTTCTCTATCTCCAACGGTTACCGAGATATGAAAAAATCTAAACACAGTACATTGTATTGTGGGGCTCCAATGTTAATCTTATGGAGGATAGGGAAAAATTAATATGTCCATATTAACGAATATTTTTGGATAAAACTTGATATTTAGCTTCATCTGGTTGAGATCTATCCATTTATGCTTAAAAATCATAGTTTATGTGTTTATCATGGCAGCAAACCTGCATACTCTTTTCCCATGTTAATTATATAGGGAATAGGCAAACTCCTTTATTTATGGACAGATGTTGATGAAAGTTGGTATAAATGTTAAGATAAAAATTATTTATGGTGGAAATGCCTAATTTCAGTGTTCCTCACAGCAGCAAACCTGCACACTCTTTCCCATGTTAATCTTATGGAGAATATAGGCAAATAATTCTCATGTTTATGGACAGATTTTTATAAAACTTGTCATATATTATTATTATTTATAATTGATTTGGAAATTAGCTGAGTACGCAGGTCTGCTGCGACGGGGGGTATTTGAAAAACTAGTCAAAAAGAGTACTCATGCAACGTTTCAAATATTTCGCGACTCCGAGTTGAGTTTTAAGTTTCTATTCTACACCAAGATGGCGGACTTGGTTTTATTTCATGTTAGTGAAAAACGAATAGGGATGCCTCGTCCATTTGTCTTATCTATGCCGCGATCCAGAATATCTAATCTTTCACAAAGAAGCCGTAATGCTATTCGACTCCAGAACATGGCTAATTTAAAATATGTGTTTGTAATAAATGAAAAATGCTAATACAGTGCTGAACAAATCAGTAAGCCTAGTACAATTTGTCGGAACTAAATGGTGTTGGAATAACTGTATGAAATAAAAGTAAAGTAATATATATATTATCCAAAATATTTTGTTTTTGACAGAAAACAAAATATGAATAGACCAAGGCCAGTTAAAATTACCTAAACTCACTGGCCCAAGCGGCCGCTGTGTCTGGATTGGTAGCGTGGAAAACTACCAATTCAGTGACTTCTTGATGGATTATTTAAATATTTATATATTAAATATTATTTAAAGATTGTGTTATTTTTAAATACACATTTAGGTCTAGTTCCTATATATTTCACCGAACAATGCTCGGTCACCAGGTACTAATAATATAAATATTCACTTTGTTGGCCAATATTGTTATGAAAATAATTATATATGGCTCTTTTAAAAAATTGTTCTCAACATACTAATCCGTAACATATTTCCTTATACATGTCTTATCAAGTCACAAATGTTATACATGTGGGTTGCCTGGGAATTCAAAATTCCCTTTTCCCTTTGTGTTGAGGCCGCTACCTGGCCGGGCAGCTGTGGGGGTTTTTCATTCTTGGGGGTTCCAAGTTGACCATTCTTAATCCCCTCTATTGAGCATTTAAGTTCGACCCTTCGCCAGAACCCAAAATGTTCATGGGGATTCGGTCACCCCCCTCCCTTTATGTACATCAGCACTTCGTCTGGACGGACAAAGGGCAGATAGAATTCCACAACTGGAGCCTAAGATAGTCAGAACCAACGTAAATGGTTTTAATCTTTGACAATTTAAAGTCGATAATTATATTCTTGGGATAATAGTGTTCGTCTTCTCCCTGAAGACGGGAGCACCTACAGTTTAAAACTTATTTTTCTTATCTTATACCTTTTTGAAAAAGGTTTTTGTTTTACTTTAAACTGATTGACGCATTATTAAAATGAAACAATAAGCTCTGAAAATCCCAATTTTGGGCTGAATTAGACATACAGGGTCAGGCACGGCGGTAGGGACTTTGCCGCCCTGGGCGAGATCGGCGGTGCCCCCCCATATATCGCGGATAATTGTTTACTCTATCTATCCCTTCCTTTTTGCTATAATTATGTATTTTATAATGTATTAAAATGCTCCACAATACATTCTCTCTTATATACTAGGTCTATTTGACATTTTTGATCAGCTGTTTAGTTAAAATTGTTGTTACGTACTACGCAGTTTCACGTCAGCTGACTTGAGTTGATGTTAGTCGTATGTGTTGTGTTTACTGGTGTCATTGATTTGTTCTGTGCCATGCGTTCACTAGCAGTGTGTTTATTATTGTTTGATCAGCTGTTTAATAATATTGTTATTATTACGTAATGGGCAATTGTGCAATATCAGCTGACTTGATTTGACGTTTGCGTTCTATTTTACGACGTCATTGTTTACGTTCTATTATTGAATTTTCGGTGAAATTCTTTCAATAATAATGTGTTTAATATTTTAATAAAACACTCCGTAGTATTGAAGTAGTATACGTGAAAATAAGTGATTATTTATGCAAACACACACTTCATATGATTTGACCTGAGTTGTTGATGACGATGAAGATATTTATTTATAATATAATTGCAACTGTACTTATTTATTTGTTTTTATTTTAGATTTTCGGGTTTAAAATTTAAATAGGACAAAATATAATACAAATGTGCATATGTTAGGCAAAAATTAATATTTTGCTGATCAAATGAACCCTTGTATAATGTAGTTATTTTATTTTTAGCAATAACTGATGTTTTTATAGTCAAAATTGCAAAAATAGCTACAAAATAGACCAGTAAATGTTTAAATAAATGTAAAATTCCTCCAGTATCCAAGCTGGATAGGTTAAAATTGTAATTATTGTATTTTTTACCCGTTGATGTGCAAAATGTAGGGTAAACATGCAAATTCACGAACATAACGTAATATAAGCTTTTAAGATAAATCATAGTTTTACAGAAAGTGCGGAAGAATTTTTTTAAGTAGTTAGGAGTTAGAATTTGACGTACTAAAACAATTTAAAGCTTGGTTATCAAAATTAGAAGACATAAAATTGGTGAATAAATTATTTCTTCAAATACAGTTGGTCAAAATTTAGCATTGTTTCGCAAACATTTTTATTGATCATTAAATTAGGCTATAGCCTACGAATAAGGATGTGTTAAGTGAAAGGGAATCAGATTTTAGTGAATTTCCCATAGGGAAGAAGCTATTACCGTAGGTCTCATGGCAAGACTTAAGCCCGGGACCATGTTATTTTTCTACAGCTTAATGGAACAATGTAGGAATACACGGGTCTATCGAATTTGGTCTCTATTGGACCATTTTTACAATAGTTATCGTGTTTACAGACACAAAAACTTATATGTAAAGATTTTAACGACTATTATTTTTGGCATCTAGGCATTTGAAGACGAAAAAATAACATATTAATATATTTATAATATAGTATTTATCATATAGTAATATAGTTTCAGTTTACAGAACATGGGATCTATATAAGTTCACTGCGGACCACTCAGATCAGACTAGTGATATTCAGGTAGATGTGAAGATGGCGGTCTGGCGACGTAGGTAGTGCTGCCACCTGTTGGGAATTGAGAGAACTACGGCCAGCTTCGTTATAACGCAGTATGGGTCACTTGGAATTTTCCTATTGGTTGATTAACTTCTCTGACCCCACCCACCCCCGCGCGAGGAATGGTGTTCGGGCGCCGCAATGAATGTGTTATAATAATTAGTAATCAGCAGAACTTCTTGCTCAGTGAGGATGAGCTAGAAGCCACTGCTCAAGTAAAATTTCTGGGCCTTTTGGTTGATGAAAACTTGAATTTCAATGTTCACATAGATTCTGTCTGTAGAAAAGTTAGTTCCGGAATTTTCCTTCTTCGACAGTTGGCCAAGTTTGCAGATCATGATGTTCTGTTGACAGCCTATTACGGTGTTAGTTGATGTTAGTCGTATGTGTTGTGTTTACTGGTGTCATTGATTTGTTCTGTGCCATGCGTTCACTAGCAGTGTGTTTATTATTGTTTGATCAGCTGTTTAATAGTTTTGTTATTATTACGTAATGGGCAATTGTGCAATATCAGCTGACTTGATTTGACGTTTGCGTTCTATTTTACGACGTCATTGTTTACGTTCTATTATTGAATTTTCGGTGAAATTCTTTCAATAATAATGTGTTTAATATTTTAATAAAACACTCCGTAGTATTGAAGTAGTATACGTGAAAATAAGTGATTATTTATGCAAACACACACTTCATATGATTTGACCTGAGTTGTTGATGACGATGAAGATATTTATTTATAATATAATTGCAACTGTACTTATTTATTTGTTTTTATTTTAGATTTTCGGGTTTAAAATTTAAATAGGACAAAATATAATACAAATGTGCATATTTTAGGCAAAAATTAATATTTTGCTGATCAAATGAACACTTGTATAATGTAGCTATTTTATTTTTAGCAATAACTAATGTTTTTATAATCAAAATCGCAAAAATAGCTATAAAATAGGCCAGTAAATGTTTAATTAAATGTAAAATTCCTCCAGTATCCAAGCTGGATAGGTTAAAATTGTAATTATTGTATTTTTTACCCGTTGATGTGCAAAATGTAGGGTAAACATGCAAATTCACGAACATAACGTAATATAAGCTTTTAAGATAAATCATAGTTTTACAGAAAGTGCGGAAGAATTTTTTTAAGTAGTTAGGAGTTAGAATTTGACGTACTAAAACAATTTAAAGCTTGGTTATCAAAATTAGAAGACATAAAATTGGCGAATAAATTATTTCTTCAAATACAGTAGGTCAAAATTTAGCATTGTTTCGCAAACATTTTTATTGATCATTAAATTAGGCTATAGCCTACGAATAAGGGTGTGTTAAGTGAAAGTTAATCAGATTTTAGTGAATTTCCCATAGGGAAGAAGCTATTACCGTAGGTCTCATGGCAAGACTTAAGCCCGGGACCATGTTATTTTTCTACAGCTTAATGGAACAATGTAGGAATACACGGGTCTATCGAATTTGGTCTCTATTGGACCATTTTTACAATAGTTATCGTGTTTACAGACACAAAAACTTATATGTAAAGATTTTAACGACTATTATTTTTGGCATCTACGCACTTGGAGACGAAAAAATAACATATTAATATATTTATAATATAGTAATATATTTTCAGTATACAGAACATGGGATCTATATAAGTTCACTGCGGACCACTCAGATCAGACTAGTAATATTCAGGTAGATGTGAAGATGGCGGTCTGGCGACGTAGGTAGTGCTGCCACCTGTTGGGAATTGAGAAAACTACGGCCAGCTTCGTTATAACGCAGTATGGGTCACTTGGAATTTTCCTATTGGTTGATTAACTTCACTGCCCCACCCACACCCGCGCAAGGAATGGTGTTCGGGCGCCGCAATGAATGTGTTATAATAATCAGTAATCAGCAGAACTTCTTGCTCAGTGAGGATGAGCTAGAAGCCACTGCTCAAGTAAAATTTCTGGGCCTTTTGGTTGATGAAAACTTGAATTTCAATGTTCACATAGATTCTGTTTGTAGAAAAGTTAGTTCCGGAATTTTCCTTCTTCGACAGTTGGCCAAGTTTGCAGATCATGATGTTCTGTTGACAGCCTATTACGGTGTTATCTATCCCCATTTGGCCTATGCTGTAGCAGTGTGGGGTAGTCAAAATGTAAGAACATCTTTCCTCTTTCGCCTGCAAAAACGAGCGATAAGAATCGTTCATGGCCTACAGAGAAGACAATCATGTAGAGATGCTTTCATAACATCAAAAATACTCACCTTTCCGTCTACAGTATTTACATTCTAGAAGTTCTCACTTTTCTTAAGCTCAACTTTTCACAGTTCCACAATCCTAATTTTCATGCGTATTCACTTAGAAACAATTCAAACTTAAAAATCCCGCCCCATTCAACCACTTTTTTTAAGAAACATCTATTCTACAATGCCGTTCAATTATTCAATGTACTACCTCATAATCAAAAAATTGAAATTGACCCGGGTCGCTTCAAAAGGCAACTTAGGTCTATTCTTGTTTATAAGTGCTACTACAGTGTCCATAACTGACTGCATCGCTGGCGGACTATAACTTATGTCTTTCTAATATTTTAATTTTATGTTTTGTTTGGTATAAGCTATATTTTAATATTTTCTTGACCTGGCTAATACAATTGTACATTGTCAATCTGGCTTGAATAAAGAGTTATTGAGTAATACAGTAGAAATAAAAACAAACAGCTGTCAAATTAAAATCAATAATAGTTTGTGGACATTGTGTCCCATTTCGAAATTATACTACAGTGTATTGAAATGTTATCTTGATATATAATGAATTTTAATAATACAAGTGTTTCATAAGTTAATATAACTTATCTATAGTAGAACCCCTCTAATCCGTCACCTTCGGAACCAAGAATATGGTAGGAGTGGGAAAAAGGTCGGATTAACCGAAATATTTAATATTTATAGCAAATATACAAAAGATTTTTTTACACAAAGTTTAACAGCATATTCATTGAAAAACGTTTACATACACTAGAATATGTATTGGTTCCAAAAGGAAAAGGGACCGTAAATTTGATCTGTAAATTTGTTGGTTATGCAAACACCGGAACGACGAAATGGCCAAATAAATGTCTTTAATTTGGCAACACTTTATATGCTCAAATTATTATCATGCATATGCGACGAATTTTTGAATTCGATGGAACGGAAAATAGTCCGTCATTGCAAAATATTTAACGAGGGGTAGGTGATCAAAATGAAGCTGTGTAGACCTATTATTTTCCTAAACTTACTGTTGTCAAATGAGTTACAGTACTATGAACTTTGTTAACAGATATCAGATAAACGTATCAAGATTTTTCGTTGCCAAAATTTATATTTTATGAGGAATACCCTAATAACAACCCGCAATCGATTTTGAATTGTTGAATTTTATCGATTTCGGAGTACATACGGTAGTTGACAATCGAATAATCATACCACATGCTTGGACCGACCAATGACGTTCTTGCATTCCAATAGGTTATGTATTGCGTAATTTCGTCATCTGCTTCAACACCTTCGATCAAAGATGTCCCGAGACGTTGGCGTATTATTAAACTAAGCGGAAATTGAAAACCGTTAATTAGACAAGTTGTTAATTCAAAATTCGTAATTGGTTTGGGCTTCACGTTAAAACTGTAGGTTCCTTAGTTACCATAGGCTGTTGGGCTATTAATTAACAGTTCTGTCTAAAGAACATGTTAATCCAAGTCAGTAACAAGTTTTTATTTATTGAATTATTTAAACTTTTCCTTCTGCGTCAAGTGTTTAACCAGGGGTGCCCACAGGGGGGGGGGTCTACGACGCAGACTGCGTCATTGAAATTCTTGGGGGGGGGGTTCCAAACAATTTTTTGAAGGGGGGGTAAAAAGGATTTTAACAGTGTTTAACGTAATGACATTGAAAAATATATCCCTTGCGTCTTTGTTGCTTGTTTGTTACCCTTTCCATCTCAAAACTAATATTACCACTGAGTTGTGATTATAAGTTTGTTAAATTTTGTAATGTTTTTACACTAATAAAATGCCTAAAAAGCAAAAACTTTTTAAGTATAAATGTTTAGAGTTGTTTTTAATACCTTTATAAATCTTCTTTTAGTTTTAGATAAAATAAGGGGTGCTTACGAGTATTATTTACACCTTTGTTTATGGTGTGGGGTGCCAACTTACATGAGGGGGCCTAGGTTAAATAGAACACAGTACCTACCTGTTAAAAGTTCTCTTTAATTTCATGTGACTAAGGAATTGCATTTTATCTTAAAATGTAATATGTATATCTTGATAATTATCATCATTGCCATAAAAGTATATAAAATGTAAGAGTGCATATTTCCACAGCAACAACTAAAATGACAATATCAACATTATTTTTGTGTGTCACACTAAGTCACCTATTGTGCTCTGAAACTTTTCTCTGGTTTTCCTTCAAAATGAATAAATCTTTCGTCTTTGACTAAACACAACGGTAATGTACGAACCATTCTGAACGCTCTACCACCGCCCAGATGGTGGGGCGAAAGATCAAAGAAGACTTGTTCCGCTGCCACCAGGACATCGACTCGAGCCTTCTTACATGAGATGATAATTTAAAATATAATATTAGCGCCGTTGTCGGAACACCGTACGAGTTGAATTCGTATTCTTTCATTTAAGCGAGAACCTAAAGAATTACGGTCTTAACCACTATGGAATACCGTGTTTAAAGGTGACGAACGAATATAAACTGAAATAAAAGTTCACTGGACAACGCGGAATACCGTGCGAAACGTAACTGAAACCGAGCAAAAGTATTTTTTCGGGCGAATACTGGCAGCCTCAGTGTGAGAGGGAGAGAGCTGAGGTGTAGTACTAGAATGCTCCGCATCAGTTGTCGAGCGCTGCCTACGGGGATTTGAACCTCAGGAGTCAGGGTGCGTCAGATGAGAGCTGAGATGCTGTAGGCCTGAGGTGTAGTACAATATTGCGCCGCATCAGTTGTCGAGCGCTGCCTACGGGGTTAGACGAGCTCTTTACTCCCTTCGCCCCGTCGTTTCAGCCGAACCGTATTATCGTTGTATATGAAAAACGTATTTCTTGCGAAATCTGGTGATACAATGGTTGTATGGAGATGTAAATAAAGCAAGTAAGGTAGAAGAGTAAATATGTTTCCTCGGAAATAATATTTAGACAGTGTTTGACACAGTTTTTAAAATTACTTCTCGCTTGAGTCAGACGGTAGAGTATCGGTCGGACCCTGAGGTGAACCGTTCCGAGCTCATACTTACTAAAGGTTACAGAAACCAAGAAGTCCATTCCCTTGGAAGCACTACGGTTGCACTATGGTCGGGCTGACTCCGGATCTTAAGTACGTAATTTTTTATAGTGGGGAATACGTTCGCGCTGTCCCTAATAAAACCTGTAACTCTCCGCCGAGGATCTGACAAAAGTGTAAAAGCTTGATATCTCGTTGATTATAAGTCCAAATTATGAAATCTAATTACTTCATTATCAGCACGCAGTCTTACACAAGAATATACCGTTTAGGCCTAAATAAAATATTTCTACGGAAAAAATGCAGAATCGCCAGACAATGTTTGGTTTCCATAATAATAAAATAATGTCTTAAATGTATTCCTTTATGCATTAAGCACGCGATTTACCTATGAAAACATAATTGAAATTAGTAATCAAAATGTTTTGTCCATACTGTATAAACAGAAAGTATACCACCGCCACTCGCCAACGGCCATACCACGTTGAATAGATCACCACGTTCTGTTGGCGTTTTTTCTTCAACTCATGTGTTTGATAATTTAATATACATATATCAATAAATATTTTGGCTAATAGTTTTTATTGACACAAATGTATATAAAAGGTAAGAGTCCATTATTCAACAGCAACAATTAAAGTGACAACATGTGTGTGTCACACCAAGTCCTGGTGTCGTTTAAGGGCAGCGGGAAAGGCCTATACCGCCAATGTTAAATTATGCAACTTGAGGTACACTTTTCTCAAAAACTGTTAGGCCTACAACCTTAAAGCTTTTAGGTGTTATTTAGCATGTCTTTATTAGTAATCAGGCCCAATTTCACTTTTGTATGTTAAATTTTTCTATATTTTACAATTCTTTTATATTAAAAATTTTTTTATAGCCACCCTATTGCATGTACAGTTGTAAAAATGGTTCTTATTATTCCCAAATATCTATACATTATGTGTAAAAAATTTCAGACCAGTAGCTTTACTGGTTCCAGAGATACATGTACCTTTGTATTGAAAAAACTAAACTTTCGGGAAATCACCGTTAACTAAAAGGGTGTATGTGATAGCTAGAGCAAAATAGCTAGCGCTGGGGATGTCATGACTTCTGGAATTAATTATTATACCTACTTTTAGATAACATACCATATATATTTATATGTTTCATTAAGGGTAAAACCCTACAGAAACCAAAAATATAAAGAATTTTTTTTTCCTTTCCTGCTGCCCTTAAGGTGTGGTTTATCTTAGTATACAATTTTGTGTATACGGTGCCCACCATTTTCCGATAAGACTTTCCCTTAAGTTTTTTTCTATGCTTGCAACTTCCTTGATGATCATGACCAACGGCTTGATGACAGATCTCAGTCACTGACAGGAGGGTCTACATGGTCAAGTTTATAGGAGGATTAATTGATTGAAGTTGATTACAACTTCATAAGTAGCACGATTATTGAGCCGTTAAGCTCTGCATAAATTCAATACAGGATTGTTCTAAGTTAAAATGTACAGAAGAAAAATTGCTGGTTGTATTGAATAACTAAGAAATAATTCGTTCTACCGAGAACTTTACATCCGTTTTTAACAAATAAAACAATATAAAAAGTTTTATTCAATCATGCATCGAAAGGTTTGCACTTTTTATCATTAATGCAATTCGGTTTCATGACTAAAAAAGCATAAAAACTGTAAAAACTTAATTAACTTTTAATATATTATTGTAATAAAAAATTTACAATGGGCACAGCAACGCTGCCTATCGGCCAAGAGTAGAGCTGTCAGCGATTATAGCGCTCTAGCGGCCGCTGAATGAACTACGTAACTGAACAATATACTGTGCACTGTTTAATTCACTGATTTTAAACCTATACATACCTTTAGACCTATTTCAAAATTATTACTGTATATGTTTAAATGTTATCTTGGCGTATAAGGAATGTTAATATCTCGGTAACCGTTGGAGATAGGTCAAAACTTTAAGGTACTAAATTATGTAGTTTTTTGAGCTGATTCTAATGGTGAAATGTAAAATTTAAAAAAATTTAAAATTACATGGTAAAATGAGTAATTTAGTCCTTGGAAATTAAATACCCCGTCGCAGCAGACCTGCACACTCAGCGAATTTCCAAATCAATATTATGGCAATAATAATACAAGTATGTAACAAGATTGATCAATCAATACCTGTTGATAAAATAGAGTATTTGCATATTCTCTGTAACATTAGGATGGGAAAGAGTATGCAGGTTTGCTGCTGTGAGCAACATATAAACTATGATTCTTTAGCATAAACGTATGGATCCCAACCACATGAAGCTAAATACAAAGTTTCATCCAAAACTATTGGTTAATAAGGGAAATATTAATCTGTCCTTATCCTCCATAAGATTAGCATTGGAGCTCTTAAATACAATGTACTGTGTTTAGATTTTATAATATCTCGGTAAGCTTTGGCGATAGAGCAAAACTTTAAGGTACTAAATTATGTAGTTTTTGCTGATTCTAATGGTGAAATGTAAAATTTAAATTTAAATATTCAAAAAACTTTAAAATTACATGGGAAAAGTGAAAAAATCCATTTTAAGGTACAGAACCCCCCCAAATATATATAAATTTTAACGACTTTTTTTGGTCTCCGGGCACCTGAAGACAAAAAATAACATGGTCCTGGGCTTAAATCTTGCCATGAGACCTACGGTAATAGCTTCTTCCCTATAGGAAATTCGCTAAAACAAATTTTGCTCTTCAACACATGCATCTAAAGCAACTGTTTTGAAAGAGTATGACGAAAAATATTTTTTATATTCTTACTGTTATTTTTTTTCAAGATACTCTCACAAAATGTCGACATTTCATAGTCTTCATCATTTCATACCACAATTTCACTGATGAATTTTCATACTAATCAAAGATCTCGCCAGATCAGGTCTCCCAGTCCTACTGAAACATTATTTTCAACGAGTTTACGTCCTTTTTCTTTCAGTCGAAATTCGTTAGCATTGGGAAGGTGTTTTCTAGTGCGAAAACCATTTCCTTCCTTCGCTGGATTATTCAAAATGTTTTTACTGTCACACAACTATATACAATAACATTGAAAAAAAGTCTTTAACACAACCTTAATTTCTAAGTCATCTATGAGTTTTTATATGATATTATAGTTAGAGTTCATGATATTATAGATCCAGATATTAATTATTAATTCAATTTTACTAGGAAATTGTATTTTATCTTAAAATTTAATTTGTATATCTTGATAAATCTCTACGGATTTGAAACTATTAATGATTTAGAAGACTTATTACTCCCCAAAATGGATGAATTTAAATGAATTATTAATATTTTTGTACCAGTTGAGTTTGATACACATGTAAAAATTTAGAGTTGATTAAGAAAGAAGTAAATAATAGACTCTTGAGCTTCATTACATTTTATTTGAAGAAAATCTTGCATTTGTAAATCCTTTAATGCCGGTTAAGACTTAATACTTATTCCTGTATTTTATTACATTTACATAAGTTACATAAGCCCTAGAAAAAACAATTCAGTTAATTACTTATTATTTACTAGCCAAAGTACCCGTTCTTCGCACGGATAAAAAAGGCTGAGAGGTGTAGACTCTACAGATACATTTAAGTTATTGATAATTAATTCTTTATTGTTTACACAATGACAAAACACGTGTCTAAGTATATATCTTAACATGACAAAGTAACATCTGTCAAATATTGGGAGAGGATAAGCATTAACGTAATAGAGGCAGGCATCGGGAGAAAATTAAAAATCTACCATTCCACTATTTCGAACTAATAATTCACTAATTTCGATCCAGCAGTTTATGTGTAAAAATTAATTTTATTTCTTTTTCTTCCCGAACTGTCAAAATGTAAAGTAAACGGATGTTGACATTAAAAACTGTAAACATTGAATCCCAGGGTATTTATAGCAACCATGTCTTCTGCTTCTCGAACTGTCAAATTTTAGTGTTCACAGCTGTTGACATTCAAGTAATTTTATGTTTTCATTTTCTAAAACTGTAAACATTGAAACTTAGGACGTTCACAGGGCGTAGCCCGAGAGGATTTTAAGGAAATGAGTATGCCTACGTGTTGCATGAGTTTAAGATCTGTCTTTGTGTAAAATTTCAAACTGTTTGGTTCAGTATTTTTTGCGTTCACTTGCCACAACAAACCCACAAACACACAAACTCACAAACAAACATACAGAAACCACCTCTTCTTTATAATATTATAGATATCCTTTTTAAAGAAAAATACCCTTCAGAAAGAAAATAATAATGACTTACCCAAAAATTGGTGCACTTGACAATTTATTAGGTAACTCAACATTACAAGTTTATTTTTTAACAACATTCACCACTGAGCCTGAACTATAAAGGAGGAGCTCATGGCTCTGCACCTCTATATACAAGTTCGGTGGGTTTCATGATTCTGTCTGCGAAAATTCACCTTGTGAATCCACCATCCAATCAGAATCGTTCTGTAGGGTTTATAATACTGTGTCATTGTACTATCCTACAACAAGTTTGAACCAAACTACTTGGCTGTCTTAACCGGCCTACATAAACCTTAGTAGAACTTAAATGACAATTTTTTTAAAATTTATTTTTATTTTTAAATATGGTACTTTTTTCGGAGTTTCAGAGATACTTTTGGCCGAGAGATTTACCTGTTTTCACAGTGTTAATTTCAAATATAATACTATTTGGCTGTACATTCGATATGTCATTTCAGACACTATCAAAATACAGTAGAACTCTAATTATCCGAACTCCGACTATCCGAATCGCCGATTATCCGAATCACTTTCAGAAAAAAATTTTTCCAAAAAAAGTCTAAGTGCGCTATTATTCTTCCCCCCGCGAAGCCAGTGCTTGCGTGTAAAACGTAATTACATTTTATTTATGTTTAAAACATGTGAAAAGATCATGTTTCTTACATTTAATTCAATAAAAAAATAGTGCAATATCAAAACCTAGCTTTTTTCTCTCTAATGGCAATTTAAAAAAAAAACTCTGATTATCCGAATATTTGATTATCCGAATGGGTCCCGGTCCCCATTAATTCGGTTAATTGGAGTTCTACTGTATCCAAGAAAGGTGACTGAAATGTTGAATTTATACTCCAAATGTTTGTTTAGAGTTGTCAAGTGAAATAAGGCTATAAGTCAAGCAAGTGTGGAGTCAGTGGGGGCAATCTAAGTACAGTACCTATTGGCTGAGGTTATACAAATCTTTATTATACGAGTTATGTGTTGTTTTAAATAGGCTATGCTATTAATTAATTTACACTCATAACACTATTTTAGGACAACATTTTTAAGACACAAATAAATAAATAAACATTTTATTGTAATTTTGCCATATACACAGCAATAGATAAGTAAATTTACTACATATTATTACATTCGACAATCTTATATACTAATTAACCATCGCAAAATAAAGCATAACAACTAACCTATATAGAAATGTATAAATTCATCATGTATTATTTATATATTTACCACAAAACAGGTTTCAATGCAAGTAGCATAGTTCTGAAACAGTGTAAAAAGACTTTTTTAATAACTATGAATAAACCTTACTCTTAAATACATTAATAGGTAATTGTTTTGCTTCCAAGGGAAGTCTGTTAAACATCTTAAACCTTATAAGTTTATGACTATTGGGGGATTTGAACATGTGGTATGGGATTTCTATATTGTTACTGATTTTAGTATTATGATCATAAACGTATTTTCTCATAGCAGGATTGCTGTACTGTATTACTTTTTGTGTGAGTTAAAATATTATACTTTTATAACTGTAATACATTGTAATGTAATGAAAATAGATTTATAGTATAAGGGAATTTAAATAAATGTAAATTAACATGCATTTGAACTTAAGCCTCAATAAACTTGTATTTGCTGATTATGGTTTGAATTTTTGAATTAGATGGATTGATTAAATATTAATTAAAAGCAGTAGTAATAGAATAAAAAAATATTTAGACTATAAAATAATATTAAATAGCCTTTAATTAAGATAAAAGTTTATAAACTGCAATTATATAATAAATTGCTCGTTAAAAATGAATTGGTGATAAGAGGTTTTAAACCCAGGTCCAGCGATATACCGGTCTCATGTCGTAGCCACTACACCAGGTGGGCCTTATGACGTTAGCTGTCGCATGTGATTATTATTCCACACGAATATTACCTGAGCGACAAAACGATTGACAATGTCTGTGATTCATGATGTAATTTAAATAGAAATGTATGTAAAATGTAAATGATGTACATCACTGTAGTATGAAGGGATACTGCTGACCCTTAATAATGTTTGTAAATCACAGTTACATTGTAAAACAGGACTTTAAAATCATAGTCACTGTTCCCGGATTTGTTGGACAGACAACAGGATTCAGACTATCAGAGGTCCACAACCTCTGAACTGACTGTTGAATTATTTTTAATGTTTAAATAAGCATTAATATAAGCTTATACATACATTTTTCTCCTAACATTAGATTCAATTGAGATGGTTAATCACTTTTAGTTCAGTCAACCGCCGCTAGATGTCCGCTCTACCACAGCGTCGCGCTCAGCCATGGCAGCTACTGACAAATACTTGCCGCAAAAAGTTATTACATCATTTCTGATGTGTTAAAATAATTTAAATATAACTATTGAGATTTTTTATGCTTTTATGGGTTTCTAAACTTAGATTATAATGATATGGAAACTACATGTCTGTTAGATAATTAGTGAAAACTCATTTCTGTTAGTTTTATTATACTAGTTTCTCGGTGACACAACTGCGTACTTAGTTAACCACCTGATCACGTTGATTTCTACGGATTAGCAACTCCATTTGGTTTTGCCCCTGGAATTATTATTATTATTTGGAGGGCTGGAAGCGTTTCCCTCACCTGGGTTCGTGGATCAGCCCCATAAACATTATAACATTTCCTGCATATATACGACATTAACGTTATATGTTTGATACAAGGTGAGTTTACCTTTACTCCTAGATACCGGTGGAGTGACTACCTGACTGAGTATTGAGGGGTTTTCAATGGCGACATTGGAAGGATGATGATGATATCTGGGGTTTCGGCTAGGGTTGTCAATCCCGGGATCCCGGTCGCTTTTGGGTACCTATGAATCCCGAGATTAGAGGATCTTAATCCCGGGATTGAAAAACATCATTATTTTAATTTTTTTTACGATTTGAATGTTTAAACTACTGCAAAAGTTATCTTTGCAAGCACACATTTTTACTTTCTCCCCTTATACATAGTATATGGAGAAAGTATTTTTTTCGTCAAAATTTTCGAATTTGAGCTGTGAGTGGATATATCCGTTTTGGGGTCCCCCGAATCAAAAAAATGGGTTTTGACGTGATGTCTGTCCGTCCGTGTGTTTGTGTGTGTGTGTGTGTGTGTGTGTGTGTGTGTGTGTGTGTGTGTGTGTGTGTGTGTGTGTGTCTGGATGTGTACAGAGCCACAGCCTACCCCGTTGGTCCGATTTAGATAAAATTTGGCATGTATGTATATACTCGCCGTATCTTCAGGCTTTTGTTTCATTTTTTGAATTTTTGATAGTTCACCCCTAAAAACTCTTAAAGACGTGAAAAATCAAAATTTCTCAAAAACGGCCTTAACGATTTTGATTAAAATTTGATAGTTTATAGTGCACAGAGTAATAAATAATGTGACGCCACCCGTATGTCTGTAAAAATGACGGTTCAAAAGTTATGGGGTTTTTAATCTAATAAATTTAAAAATAAAAATCAAATTTTTATATTTTCACCGAAAACAATAAAAGTAAAGTATAACTTGACTGGCACCATTGAAACCAGCTTAAAAACCTGAACAAATTAGTATGTTGAATTATCTGTCTACGACCAACGGTTTCAGAGAAAAGTTATATTTACTGTCCATGATAAACGCATCACGTTATTTGAAAACGCCCAATGTTATTCTTATGGAGAATAAAAAAAATCAATTTCTAACTTATTTTCCAACCGTTTTCCATGAAACTTGGTATGAAGCTTAAGGTCAAGTCACCAAACAAAACCAACTCAAAAAAGCTTGGTATTACGGAGGGGGGGTTTCCCCATACAATTCGAACAATTAATTTAACTTTGTCTCTCTTGTTTTTAATTTTTAGAAATGGGCTGGTTGTTTTTGAAGCAATAAATTATTAAATGATATTTAGATTGACTTTGTAGAACATGGCAGTTTTTATTACAGATTGTCTTTTTTAAATTTACGTAAGGGAGAAAGTATGTGTCAGTCCACTGGTACCGTTTATTTTTGTAAATATTATAAATGTCGTCATTAATGTTTGAATATAATAAAAGTATAAATAATAGTTTTTATTTGTTTTATTATGTCCTTTTAAACTCATATATACCAATTTACCTTTCTCAATGTTTAATTTTTCCCTTAAACCGAAGCGCAATTCAACAATGACAACTTATTTTTAGATACTGCTACAGCACTGAGTCGTTTTCTTATCGCTCCGAACTTCCGTTGCAGATAATTCCCAGGAACGAGGTATCCCACGGCCGCACAGGTGGCTTTATTTTAAATTTGTTTTGCTTCATTTTGTTCCCACTAATGATAACATATTTAGTTGCTATCGGGTTTTCGTTTAGCAAACAGCTGTGCGAGTCGGGAGAGGTTTGTGTAGTAGTGAGTAGGATGTGCCGTTAATATTTTTAAATTTTAATAATGACTCGGCCCGTATTAGACTTGGTCACTTGGCGACGTCACCGGTTGCGTCACCGGTGACTGTACGGGCAGCCAGCCGCGACACCAGGAGAGTCACCACTCATTCAGCGCTGTCGTCTCATCCATACTGTTTTGTTAACCTTTGAGTAAAATGTCTAGCCAACAAGTGAAATGTAAAACTAGTAAAATGTCTAGTGGTGAAGAAGATAGGATAAATAGGATAAGATAGGATAGTGGTGAAGATAAGAAAGGGAAAAAACAAGATGATTATGTTGAGTCCCAGTGTAGTGCGTTGTCTACTCAACAAGTAAAATGTAAAACAAGTAAAATTTCTAGTGGTGACAAGAAAAGGAAAAAACAATATTTTCTTCATATTTCTTCTGCATTTCTTCATATTTTTCAGACATGACGTCCTCTTACAACACTGGCATCAAAACAACTGAACTGCAGAACACAAAAATACAGTGGTGACGCAACAGCGGTGACTGTGTGTAATAGGTGCCATTTGATTCAATACCCAGCGACAATTCTTGGTCACCAGTGGTGACTCGTCTGGTTACGGGGCAGAGTCACCGGTCAGTCACCAAAAGCTGGTGACGCAACCGGTGACCCTAGTGTAATTAGGGACGTTCCGATACTGGCTTCCAGCCAATATTTAGTATCGATACTATATCGAATCAAAAGTATCGATACCTGATATTATCGGAACAAAAGTATCGATATCGTAAGTATCGCCAGTATCGGTATCGAAACACAATAACACAACACAAAGCCATCTAAATGCAGGGAAATTCCCAAAAGTTGAACAATTATTTAACATACTTACTTCTTGTTCCTTATTCTGATATTCTGATGAGTTAGAGAACTCTTGGATCGCTGAATAAATTATATCACAGAAACATGGTCACCAGGCAAAGAATAATTTTTTAAGAACCTTTTTATCTTGAAAAAAGAAACTTGGTCATAAAAAATTGCTTCAAACTCACTTATTAACAATACTAATTCATCATTTTAGTAATAGCTTATTAAATAGTGTTGTAAGTTAGAGAAAGATTCATATTAAAAATGTTTAAAATGTAAAAATTTAAATAAAAAATCAACTTAGAAAATAGACCTACCAGCCTACTCCAAACAATCAGCATTATTTAGGATTGACTATAAAATGATGTTCGCAAAAAGCAAAATTGTGAATCAATATTAAAATGTATATATATATATATAATAGTTTAGATATAGCCCTTGTTCAATAACATATTTTACTATCGAATTAGGCCCTATATGAATATTGCCTTTAATGGAATCGTGAATGTACAGCGCTTTGCAGAGTTAGGCATTCGATACCGATACTCCAACATTTCTTCCGATACCGCGATAATATCGGAAATGCGATACCGATACCGATACTCTAAATATCGAAAAGAAAATATCGATACCTACTAGTATCGGAAGTATCGGAACGTCCCTAAGTGTAATAAGCGCCGTAAGAACTAATGCCCACCGACTAGTCAGGTAACCGGTGACGTGACCAAGTCTAACGGGCCTTCGTGATCTGTTTAAAATTCCGAAAGCTACCAGATTTTACGATTTTATAAGATGAAACTGTTCATAATTTACAGCTTTAATGAAACATTTTTTAGGGGTGTCTTCGCCAAACACAACATCCTAGATTTATCAAAACGGTAATCCCGGGATCCCGGGATTGGCTTTATTCGATCCCGAAATCCCGTGATTGAGATCCCTAGTTACGCCCCGGTCCAAATACTAAATTTCATCCAAAAATATAGATTGATAAGTGAAATATTAGTTTTACCTTATCCTCCATAAGATAAACAAATATTAATAACCCAAAAATACAACATACTGTGTTTAGACTCTTTAATATTTCGTTAACTGTTGACAGAGCAAACCTTTAAAGAACTAAACTGTGTAGATTTTTTAGCTGATTCTAATGGGAAAATTAATTAATTAATTTTTTAACTCACTCCCACTATAAATCAGTTTTTAAAGGAGGTGGCACGTCGATCTCATCTAGCATATACTTATCCATCATGTCTTATAGACCCGCCTAATATCTCATATTAATAGAATACCCCCGTCGCAGCAGACCTGCGTACTCAGCGAATTTCCAAATTAATAATATAATAATAATGATAATGATACATGACAAGTTTTATCAAAATCTGTCGATAAATATGAGAGTTATTTGCCTATTCTCCATAAGATTAACACGGGAAAGAATATGCAGGTTTGCTGCTGTGAGGAACATTGAAAGTATGCATTTCTGGCATAAACAATTTTTATTTTGACCATTTATACCAAGTTTCATAAACATCTGTCCATAAATAAAGGTGTTTGCCTATTTTTATATGATTCACAGGGGAAAAGAGTATGCAGGTAGGCTGCCATGATAAACGCATAAACTATGATTTTTAAGCATAAATGGATTGGATCTCAACCACATGAAGCTAAATATAAAATTTCATAAAAAAATAGATTGATAAGTGAAATATTAATTTTTCTTTATCGTCCATAAGATTAACATTGGAGCACCAAAATACAACGTACTGTGTTTAGATTTTTTAATATCTTGGTAACCGTTGGGGATAGAGATTATAGAGAAAAACTTGAAGAAACCAAATTGTGTAGTTTCTTAAGCAAATTCTAATGGTGAAAGATAAAATTTAATGTTTTTTTAATTATATATGAAAAACTCAATTTCTGAGTACAACCCCCCCAAACTACCCGTTCAGATTGACCGATATGTCAAGTTTTAACGACTATTGTTTTTGGACTTTTTGGAAAATTTGGTCTCGATCAGTGCCTGTTCCCTCGAGAAACCCTCGAATATTCCAAGAAATATATTCCCATGGTTAAAAGTACTTTCGATTTATAATTTAGCCTCAAGAATTCTAAGTTGTTTTGTACAAGAGCCTCTAGAATTCGGATTATGATCGTACAATTCGAACCCCGTACCTATAAAATTATAGGTTAACCTCTGTAATTCGAAGTGGTCCTCATAAGCCTCTTGAATTCGAAGTAATTTTAAAGAAACCAGTCGAAACATGAATTAGGGCGTTTCTACAATACCTCAAGGTTTGGGTCGTCAGTGGCCTTGTTTACTTCAACCGAAATTGACCTTCACTATACAGCTTGTTTTTATAAACTTTTGTTTGTTAAACAAGTTTTATACAGCGTTTGTTTTTAAAACCTTTGTCATTCAATATTTTATTTTATGCGTTAAGTTTCAGTCTAAAGGCGTTTTATGGTTTTATGGTCTAAAGGTTTTATGCAAGGCGTCGGGCTTCGAGCTTCGAAAGACGGTCGTAATGAAAATGCACAATCACAATAGACTTTACAAGTAGGTGCAATATATGTGCACCATTTATGAATATTACGTATGGCGGGCGGAAGTAAGGAAAATTCCGCTCGAGTGATGGCCTAGATATAAATAAAACACAAAATACAGGAGTCTGGACCGTGGGAATACGTAAATTAGAGGTTATGTTCGTTACATAAGGGTTTCTTACATTGGATATTCGCTATACAGGGGTAAGAAAATTACTAACAAACACAAGAAATATACGTTATATAGAGGGGTTTATAAGTATTTTGTGCGCTATATCGGGTAAATTTTTTATTGAGTTATCTTGCGTTTTCAAGGGGATTGAAAAATAATACGTTATACCGAGTAATGCGTTACATTGAAGTTCGTTATAGAGAGGTTCCACTGTATTTCGATGTAAAGTTTATTGAAAATACGGGGACATACTGCCAAAGACCCCTATCTAGTTAAAGAAAGATTTTGGAGTACAATTTGTTTAAAATTTCATCGAGTATTCGTACCATCAGACAAGATGTTTGCTCTGTCTTGATTGCAGCGGATTCAGAGGGGGACGAAGTGAACGAAAATTTGTTTTCGAAAACTCCATATGTTCCATAAGTTTCAATTTTATGGCGTATTTAAAACGCCATAAAATGGAAACTTATGGAGTAAACATTTAAAGTCTAATGTTAACATTATGGGGGTAAGTTTGTTTACAAATTTTCTAATTTGTAGCCGTACTATACTAATTTGTACAACGTACTATGGCATTATTTATCCTTTCTTAAACTATGCCGTTGCTGTTTGGGGGCATGAGTCTCAAAGGACAAAATTTGTCTTTAAATTGCAAAAAAAGCCATTCTTGCAAGTCACTTTTCAAAACCAATAAAATTTTAACTTTTTCTTAGATTTATATATTAAAAACAATAACCCCTTTTCTTACCAAACATTAAAAATTTTCTTCAGAATTAGCTTCAAATTATAATTTAAGAAAAACTTTTAATGCAAGAGTACCTAAACATAAAACCAGTTTTTTTTAAAATCATTTTTCTTACAAAGGAGTTTCACTTTTTAATGCTCTTCCAAACTCCATAAATGCAAAGGCGAGCTGCCCCAAAATTTTAGAAAATATGGTTAAAAAATTTTTTAATTGAAAAATGTTTTTATAATGTTAAGGATTTTATTGGTTATAATGACAAATCCTAGTTATTTTCCTAGTTCATTATTATACATAGTTTATTATGACTACTTACTAATTTTATTGACACTATTATGCAGTTCTTGTTAACAACTGTCAAAATAAAGCAGTTTGAGTCTGAATCTAAAATCAAAACATTTGATTTCTTAAGCTACAGCTGTTTGTTTATTTTCCATTGACAATAAGCTAAGTCCATTAGCAAGTGATCGAGAAAAGCTAAGTTTTATATTTTTTTTAAACTTAGCTTATGTTCAATAGAGAGATTATAATTTTTTTAATTTTAAGTATATTTAACTTAAGTTGTAATTTAGGTTGAGGAATAATTTTAATACAACGTAATTATTACAATTAGGCCTAGGCACATTTTAAGGTTTAAACACGTTGTACAACAAGAGTTTATAAAACACAAATTTCTTTTATCTTTCCGACACGGCTCGGGAAACCTGCAATATGTTGTAGAACGCGAATATTGTTTTAAATCACGCTTGTTTTACAACTTGTTCAATGAATTTTATTGCAATTTTTGTGTGGTACTGTATTTTTATTTTACTCCCTAGTGGATTACCAATTCTCTAATTCAAACTTCCTTTAATTATTCTAAGTAAATTGACTTTAATTTGAAATTAGATTCAGATTCAAATTGCTTTATTTTGACAGTTGTTAACAAGAACTGCATAATAGTGTCAATAAAATTAGTAAGTAGTCATAATAAACTATGTATAATAATGAAACAACGTTTTTTTCTTTAAAATAACTAGGATTTGTCATTATAACCAATAAAATCCTTAACATTATAAAAACATTTTTCAATTAAAAATTTTTTAACCATATTTTCTAAAATTTTGGGGCAGCTTGCCTTTGCCTTTATGGAGTTTGGAAGAGCATTAAAAAGTGAAACTCCATTGTAAGAAAAATGGTTTTACGTTTAGGTATTCTTGCATTAAAAGTTTTTCTTAAATTATGATTTGAAGCTAATTGTGAAGATAATTTGGTAAGAAAAAAGGTTGTTGTATTTAATATATAAATTGAAGAAAGAGTTAAAATTTTATTAGTTTTGAAAAGTGACTTGCAAGAGTACCTGCGTGGTTTTCTGAAAATTACTCGGATGGCTTTTTTTGTAATTTAAAGACAAATTTTGTTCTTTGAGACTCATGCCCCCAAACAGCAACGGCATAGTTTAAGAAAGGATAAATAATGCCATAGTATGTTGTGAGCAACACATGTGTGTCTGAAAATTTAGAAAGTGTTTTTAAAATGAAAATTCCGGAAGAGAGCTTTTGACAAACAAAATCAATATGAGCATGAAATTTTAGACTACTGTCTATTTGGACGCCCAAGAACTTAACGACTGAAGTTGGCTCAATGTGTTCATCACCAATTAAGTAATCAATGCGTTCAGAAGCTCCTGCTTGGCTCATTTTGAATTCTACAATTTTCGTTTTACTTTGATTTAAAACTAATTTGTTTTGATTTGCCCACTGAACCACAGCGTTACCCTCAATGAAACTTTTGATTTCCAGGCTAGAACTGTTATTAGCATCTATAACGAGTGTGGTATCATCGGCAAATAAGCTGATTTTAGAAATTAGAAATAGCGAAGTTCAACTATACATTTATAAATTGGATAAAAAAACTTGTGATGCCATAAAGTAGATTTTAAAACGTTAAATTCTGGGAAGAAGACCACGGTGTAATAGCAATCAACCTGGAGGTTCCGAGGATCGACTTGTGTGACGTCAGAGGTAGTTCGGGCGGTGGCCGCAAGCAGCGCTGGCGTTGGTTGTCGGTGGGCGGGGTGAGGGGGGAGTGACTCGCAGACGGCAGACTCTAGTCAGTGCGTTCCTGTCTTCCGCACGTAGTTACATCAACAGTCCGTGGAGTAGCCTTCCGTCGCGAGCGACACAAGTCGCTCTGTTTTAGTAGTGAGGTAGAGGTAGTGGTCAGTGACAATGTCAGAGTCAGTGTTCACCTTAGTGTGTCTCCTCATCCTTCTGGTCGGCTCGACCGTGGATGCTCGTAACTACGTCAACGACAGGACACTGGAGCAGAAGATGCGGGAGGATGCAGACTTGTCACAGGTAGGTAGAGTCGACTAGCGCTGTTGTTCGGGCGTTCGATGACAGGTGACCCGACGGCGGAGTTGAATAAATGTTTGAGGTTATCTTCTAAAAGGCGCCAGTTCACCAAGAGGTCTTTGCCCTAACAGTTTCCAAGCGCTCCAGGTCGGCGCGGCCGATTTGAATTCGACGGGAACAATTTGTTTGGTACATATAATTTTTTAATTGTCATTACGTGACATTAATGATTGTTGTTCGTTTTGGGAGTTAAATTAAAACTAGATTTATTTAATGTCTTTAAAAATATCTGTTTTTTCGTATTTTAATTGTGTGGATTTAAAAGCAACTCTACAGCATTCATAGTTGTAACGGAAAAAGTTATATTGGAAGACGCGTTCGAGAGTGTTATTTTCAATTAAGTTGTTTTGTTGAATAAAAACGCAATGTTTATTGATGTAAATGTTAATTATTAATTAAACAAGAATATCAATCGTTTTAATGAAAAGTAATAACCCTTACTTGCACTCATACAAACCAAACTGATCATTTTAGAGTATTTTATTTCAATTGAAATCATACTATCCATGATGGATTTTGTATTTTATCTGATTTTTCACCAGTCCAGTTTTTCAGTCCTTAACTTTATTCTATAGATCTGTTTTTAAAGTCCACTACCCATTTAGATTAACAGTCAAGTATTTTTGTTACATTAACACATTGTCGAGTTTGTGAACCACATTAAAACCTGTAAAATTTAAAAGAGTATGGGTTTTAATTAGTGTTTTCCATTATAGACCCTTATGACAACAGATGAATTGGTAAAACATTTTAATAGTGTGAAAAGTTTCGTTATAAAGTGAATTCAGAAACGAAACATAAACGAACCCTTTAGCGTCGAGATCAGTTTGGTTACAAAACATCAAAGAGTAGCTTGGGATCATTATTTTTCATAAGTGAATTTATAATGTAAAATTTTCTTATAGAGTACCAAACTCCTCCCTTTCCTTATATTTTTTCAAATTGTCATCAATCCTCTCTCTTTTTTTACTATTAGGCTCTTCTAGTCTGAGAGTTATCAGTTAGCTGTGAATAATATACTGTCACTTAAAATACATTAACCAAATAATGCTTAGAGGTACATCTTTTGAAATTAATGTGGTGTAACATAAATAATAGCAAGTCCAGTTGATTTTAAAATAAGGTGTTAAGTTGAATAGTTTCTGATACTTATGCTACAGAAGAACCCCTCTAATCCGTCACCTTTGGGACCGAGGCAAAGGTCGGCCTATCAGAAAAATTTAATATTAATTAACAAACTAAAAATATCTTTTTACACCAAGTTAAACAACATATTAACAGAAAAACGTCTAGATACACTAGAACAGAGTTTCCCAAAGTGCGTTCCGTGGACCACGATAACATTCCAATCAAATTTATTTTTAACTCCCATCCCCCCCTATTCTGAAATTAACAGTTTTGGGGTTTTTTTACAAAATGCATACGTATCAAGCTCAACACATGTCTATGAGTAGGGAGATATTGTTTTCCCTTGTTTTGTAAGGGGACGTCGTGGAGGGGGGTTTAATTGTAGGGGGCCCCATTACATTTATAATTTATTAGGGGGGTCCTTGAGTAGATGAAGTTTGAGAAACCCTGCATTAAAATATGTATTGGATCAAAAAGGAAATGGGACAAACAGATTATTTATTGTAAATTTGTTGGTTATGTTGCCAAATGTCGTAAATTTTGCAAACTTGGAAATGCCATTGCAAAAGGAGTTATTATTCATTGAGCTTTGTTCAAATCAGTTAAACATTTCAAGATTTGTATTAATTTTTTAATCATACATTTATGCTTAAAAATCATAGTTTATGTGTTTTATCATGGCAGCTAACCTGTATACTATTTTCCCATTTTAATCATATAAAAATAGACAAACACCTTTATTTATAGACAGATGTTTATGAACCTTGGTATAAATGGTCAAAATAAAAATTGTTTATGCCAGAAATGCATACTTTCAATGTTCCTCACAGCAGCAAACCTGCATACTCTTTCCCATGTTAATCTTAAGGAGAACAGGCAAATAACTCTCATATTTATCGACAGGTGTTGATAAAACTTGTCATACATTATTATTATTATATTTATGATTTGGAAATTCGCTGAGTACGCAGGTATGCTGCGACGGGGGTATTTAGAAGTACGATGATAAACGTAGATTTTAATTTGCGGAGTTTTAATCTCAAGTGTTGGGGAACCACATTCCTAAGGGATTTCATAACTTTTAGTGCGTTAGAAAAACAATCTCATTAAGATTCCTTTCAATATTAATTTAAAGTTTAATCCTTGCCTGGGGAGTTTGACGGTTGATCTTAAGTTTATTCACCCCTCTTGATCTCTCCGTGGAGTATGCTGAAATGTCACAATGTAGACTACATATGTAAACCGAGTTTTGACAATGAGTTAAAAATATTCTCCTCATTTTTGTTTAAAACGAGATCGCCCCCAAAATCCTCCATTTTTGGGGGGCACTCAAAATGTTTTTGAAAAAGTTTTTTTTGGGGTAGTAAAAATTAAAAATTACAAAATCTATTTACACGGTTATTCAAAGTACTCTCTTAGGAGTGTTCTTAAAAAAATTCAAGTCTCTAGCTCATCAGGATGTCGTATTTTGATCGAAAAAGTGAAACCTTGCATTTCATGAAATAAACCCAATGCATTTTATATGGGAAAATTTTAACATTTTTTCCTTGGTTCGTAATGAAAATTGTTATATTTGGCAATTTTCCTGTCGGTTGAGGACCAAAAGGAAGGTTCGTGCCAAATTTCAAGTCTCCAGCACTTATAGAAGTGGGTTAGAATTTGTATCCCTAATGAGTGAGTCAGTTTCCCTTGCCATCGTATATACAGGGTGTTCATTAAAGTTGGGGACAAACGAGGGGTGATAGTACTCATCAAAATAAACAAAAAATTACCTATAAACATATGTCGAAAAATCCTTCGTTTAGCCGCTAGCCGCCATTTTGTATTTTATACAAAAAACGTTATATATAAATAATTATTTAAGATACAAAAACCAAACTTCGCACACATATTTAATGGCTAAAGAAAAAACATTCTCAAATTATCATTAAGTTTGCTTTTATATTTTCAAAATTACGGCGGTTAAAAATACTTTAATTTAAATAACAAAAAAACATTAACTTTAAGAACCGCCGCCATTTTGAAAATATAAAAGCAAACCTAATAATACTTTGAGAATATTTTTCTCTTTGGCCAAATAATATGTGTGCAAAGTTTGGTTTCTGTATCTTAAATAGTTCTTCATATATAACGTTTTTTGTATAAAATACAAAATGGCGGCTAGCGGCTAAACGAAGGATTTTTCAACATATGTTTATAGGAAATTTTTTGTTTATTTTGATGAGTACTATCACCCCTCGAAGTTTGTCCCCAACTTTAATGAACACCCTGTATATATTAGAATAGACAGGAAAAACTTCCAAAGATACTTTGGGTTAAACTTGTATAGTTTCCCAAAGATTATTTATTTCTTCTAACAAATAAAAAATTAATAGGGGGAGGGACTTAATAACCACCCTGTACATACAGTGACATATCTAATGCTGCTTCATTTCGTTTATATATTGCAGTAATTTTGAAACCTGTTCGACTTTGAGACTGATGAATTTACTGTTCATTGCTATAATCGCTTGAATCTAAGACAATTTAAGCAAATAATTCATTTGGATTTAGTAATTGAATTAACAAGCAAATAATTAATTTGTAAAAATTAAATTTTCTTCGCTCGAATGTGCTGATAAAAATTATATCAACAAAATTTATGTGTAGCCATTAGCTCATTTTGGTTATTATGAGGGTAAAAAATCAAAGATCGGTACTTCCTTTGGGTAAGGCTTAGTGAATTAACGTTTGTAAACATGCGGTTTAATTACTTAAACCCTCTTTACATATATTGTTCTCGAGCCATTGAAGACCCTTGGGCCAAACAACAAAACACAGATTTGCTTGTTTCGGTATCGTAAGTTTTGAAGGCAGCAATATTAATTATACTTTACCCCTAAAACCATTAAAAATAATTTTCTCAAAAAGCACACTAACGATTTTGATTAAAATTTTATGTTTAATAGTTATTAAGGTCCCGAATAATATGAGACAACCTGTATGTCTGTAAAACTAATAGTTCAAAATGGTATGAGTCTGCATCAGTGGTAGCCATCTTGGATTTTAGTCCCGTAAAAGCAATGTTAAATTCTGGCGCCTATATCTCCTTGACCTATTGTCATAAATTAACGGAAGAGGTGTCAAATTAAAGGTATTACAGTCCTCCAGGGCACCACCTTACAGAACTTCTTATTTTCGCTCTCAATAAAAAAATAATGATTTATTTTGTAAAATATTCCTGTTTTTCCTGTATTTTTGTTTTTAAATCAAGTAAATTTTTGAACATATGAAAAAGTCATGCCCTTGAGCCACACCTCATCAATGTACTTCCAAAGTTTTACATTGATACTTTGATAATTAACGCCACTACAGACGCCAAAGTGAAGGTATGTTCCGCCAGAATTTAACATTGCTCTTACGGGACTAAAATTCAAGATGGCTACCACTGATGCAGACTCTTAACTATGACAATCGATTTAAGAGAAACGTCAAATATTTTTACGTTTTTCTAATTACGTTAGTTATTTCTCAACCGTTTTCCATGAAAATTGGTTTAGAGACAGTAGAAAATTGGTACCCAGTTTAAGGACACATTACCCAGCAAACCCTACTCATAACTTTTGTTACTAGGGGGAGGAGGTTTGTCCCTAAAAAATTCTAACAATTATTATTTTTCTCCTTTTTTTAGTTTTATAAATTGGATAGTTATTTCGAAACGATAAAATTGTGAATAATATTTAAATAAACTTGAAATAATATGATATTTTTATTAAAAGTTGTTTTTTTTATTTATTTGAGGGAGAAAGTACGTACCAGCCCACAGGTGCCGTTTATTTTTGAATTGTAATAATGCACTTGTTGAGAGCTGTGTAACCTAGAAATGAAAAATATTGCAACAAAAGTGCCTGCATTTGTTAGTTATGTTATTTATGATGAGAGTTCTTATGTTTCGCAGTTAGTTTATTAGATTATGGAAAACTGTTGTTTTTGTAAAACTTCGATTTTGATTTTCTTCAATTGAGAGTGTAAATATAGGTTTTACAGCTCCCTGCATCTAAAAAGAAGTTATTTTGATGTCATATTTTGTTTGAAATTATATTTGAGAATGTACTTCGCAAATATCTCCAGGTGTTTTGATTTTTTAGACTTTTCATTTTGTAGGGTAGCCTCTCTCACAAAACCAAAACTCCAAAAGATAGGGAATTGAAAATATATTGGTTTATATGGAGGCTTAGGTTCCAAATAATTTGAATCCAACTGTATGCCTGTGAAACAACTGCTAACAAGTTAGGGCTTTAAAAATATAATAAACATTTTTTAAACTATACATTTACGGAATAATTTGACTATAACCATTAAAACCGGCTAAAAACTAAATAAATTTTAATTGGGAATTTTTAGTATACGAAAAACGGTTATGAAGCTATGGTTAACATTGTCAAAGGGGTTGCCTTCTGTCCTATATCATTCTTACGGGGAATTCAACAAAATAATTTTATTCTGTTTAGCTTGAAAATAATTAATGGTTATAAATTTATAGTTAGCTTATCACTCAATAAAACACATTCAAAAAGGTTCGGTGGTACCTTGAGGGAGCTGGGCAAACACTAAAGTTTAGGATGTGTGCAAGTAGTTCAATAGGTATTTTCAAAATAATAAATATGGGAAATATTATTTCGATAATTTTCCCAATATAGTTTTGTTGAATGTAGGCCTACGTGATTTTAAAGGTTTCTTTTGGAAGGAGTACGTTTAAGTCGACTAACACCGTTTATTTTCTCAATTATGCCATGTAACATTGGCATGTGATAGTGTTTGATCTGTTGTTATCCATGGGGTAAGCGAGGGATACGCCAGGGGGACGTCTTGGCGCCACGGGAATCGATTTTGGCGGCCCACAACTCACGTATTTCGCTTTGTCGTTCACAGGCCAATTCAAAAAGAAAAACTTTCCCCCTGTAGCCAACATTGAATTTGAAAGTAAATGACCTAATTATAGTTCACTAGACCTATTTGGGAAAGTTCATGTTTTAACATATCTCGTAAAACTAAATTAGTGATATTCGGCTGGAATGACTTCATAGGACAATTTAAAAGTTGTTGTGTAGAGAATATAGATGAAATTAAACAAATCAAATCAAATCAAAAATTTTTATCTATCGCAAAAAAATATACATATACAGTTTTTACAAAAAGTTAGTAATCTTAACCTACTGTACAAAAAAGAAAGAAAAATAAACAAAAACTTCATAAAAAATAGTACTTCATAAAACTTCATAAAAACAGATCTAGAACTGTATCGTACGAATGTTTAGAAGTCGTAGGGTAAGTTATATCAATGAAATTTCGTTGGAACTAGTGTTCTCATAGGACAATAATTTAGAAATACAGGACGTGATGTTGGAAATTCGACAGGTATACTGTAGATTCTTTGTTTCTTGTAGTTTACAGACCTAGTATTCTCATAGACGGGTTGGAAGTGCTTGCTGAACTGTAAATTTTAATTTGTTGAATACGACAGACCTAGTAACCTCATAGGACGGTTTAGAAGTGATTGGTGAACTGCACTTATTGAACTGTAGATTGTAATTTGTTGAACTCGACAGACCTAGTATCCTCTTAGGACGGTTTAGAAGTGCTTATTGAACTGTAGATTGTAATTTGTTGAACTCGACAGACCTAGTATCCTCTTAGGACGGTTTAGAAGTGCTTATTGAACTGTAGATTGTAATTTGTTGAACTCGACAGACCTAGTAACCTCATAGGACGGTTTAGAAGTGCTTATTGAACTGTAGATTGTAATTTGTTGAACTCGACAGACCTAGTATCCTCTTAGGACGGTTTAGAAGTGCTTATTGAACTGTAGATTGTAATTTGTTGAACTCGACAGACCTAGTATCCTCTTAGGACGGTTTAGAAGTGCTTATTGAACTGTAGATTGTAATTTGTTGAACTCGACAGACCTAGTAACCTCATAGGACGGTTTAGAAGTGCTTATTGAACTGTAGATTGTAATTTGTTGAACTCGACAGACCTAGTATCCTCTTAGGACGGTTTAGAAGTGCTTATTGAACTGTAGATTGTAATTTGTTGAACTCGACAGACCTAGTAACCTCATAGGACGGTTTAGAAGTGCTTATTGAACTGTAGATTGTAATTTGTTGAACTCGACAGACCTAGTAACCTCATAGGACGGTTTAGAAGTGCTTATTGAACTGTAGATTGTAATTTGTTGAACTCGACAGACCTAGTATCCTCTTAGGACGGTTTAGAAGTACTTATTGAACTGTAGATTGTAATTTGTTGAACTCGACAGGCGTAGTATCCTCATAGGACGGTAGATGTGAATGCCGATCTGTAGATAATATCAGTAAAGGGTTTCTTACTAGTGATTAGCAAGGGTGTGTGAGTGAGTTTATTTAAAGCTAACCAACGTCTTCACTCCTTTTTCTTATCAGTTAAATCTGTCACTGTCTGCACTGACAAGGGTTGCTTTCAGAGACCTTCTGTTAGGATTATTTCTAACAAAATGTCTATGAATGTTCACGTACGAGTTACTTAAATGTAGGTATTGCTAAGAGTCGGTTGATATTGTGTCAAGTTTTTGACATTCTCTGTGATAAATCGATGAATATACATGATAAAGGTTTAACTTAAAAATATTACAAAAACAATTTAACTGTTGGAAGGTATTTGAAATATATAAATAAATAATTATGATATTTTCATTAATGTGAGCTATCTAGGCATAGGATTCTTATATTAAAGTGGATGACGATTCGTCGCGTGTTCAATTCTGTGAGTAACTATAATTCCCGGGATTCGAAATGGTAAAATTTGAACTCCTGGTAAAAGATGTGTTCAACATCGATGTTGTTTTGACAGGATTGATTATTGTCCGAGCCAGTCACCTATGCCGCTATGCCGGTACGCCGCTATGCCGCGGATTGGCGCCACTGACATTGATCTGCCGCACTGCGCCCGTCGTCTCTCGCCCGCGCCCTTCACCAACAGAAAAATTACAAAAAATCGTTTTTCAATTTCATGTAAATCTAATTTTTCAATATATGTCAAAAATTATAAAGGAGCTTGAAAAATTAAATCTAGTTTAACTTTTGAAAATACCAAAAAAGGCAGGTTGGCATCCATGAAGTAAAAAAAACACAGTCTTACATTATTCCAAATTTTGGCGATTTCGAGGAATTTCGTTGTGTTAAAAATGTTGTGTGTTGTAGAAATACTCGATTCTTTGTGTTAAATTCATTATTGATGATGGTGGATTTATGTTATTTGGATTTTTATTCACACATTTTCCATCACGAATTTAAGTAAAAACTGGAATCTGGAATATGATCCGTCCTCAGGTGAACTATTACCTAAAGTGCTATGTTTTTGATTAGTACATAATACGGACTGTGCCGGTACAAAGTTAAAAACAAAAATGTTTCAAGCAGTCAAAAAACTTACAAACAAACATTTCACTGACAATTACGTACATAAGAAACATAACACGTCACGAAGACTCAAAGACAACTCCTGGTTACTAATTGTGGTATGTTTTAGGTACTAGCTCGCCTGAGGACGGGATCAGATTCCAGATCCGGAAACGTCGTGAAACTTAGTTTTTACTTAAATTCGTGATGGAAAATGTCCTAAAAAATCTAAATAACAAATATGTTCAGTGTTGTCGACTTTGTGGATCCACGGCAGGCTGTCTTTGGCTTTGTATAGTCGTACCGTTGTAGCCTGGCGCTCTAGATTAGCACAGTTTGGCAACGCCGCCCTGATCGCTTCGAGTGTAAATATCCTGCTCGACTGTGGGTCACAATTTGGAGTTAAATACGAATAGGAAATTTTATCTAAAATGCTTAACGTTTCCAATATATATATTGTGAGAGTGTATTCTTATGGTAATAGTGATTTTGATGCGGCAATAGTCGCGACAATTATCTGATTTTAACGAATTTTTCACAACACTGTTACTAGCAATATATTGATAAATGTATAAAGTTTAGAACTCAAAATACATAAATGCAAAGTCATTTTACAAGTGTGTTCCGAGTTTCCGATGCAAAATTGAAAGGTTACAGTGAGATGACTTTGGAGCCGTTGACGTCGGTTGCACTTTGAGAATATTTTCCTTTGAGGTTCTGCCGTGCGTGTCTAGTTACGTGTTTCGCGCAGGTGGGATGTGGCAAATGCCAAAAGGCCTGGTGAAGGTCGACTCGTTGAGCTAGTCCCAATTTGTAACAACCTCAAATATTTTTACTCGTCCAAACAGACGAATCTACCTTATCCTCTGACTTTAATAGTGTCCCAGCGTTTTACACCCTTAGACCGGTTTCGTTGAAGACACGATTTCTTAAAGAGAACTTCTTGGAGAGACTTCTTCCTTTACGTTTGAAAGAAAAGTTGAAGCGCCTTTCAAGACGAATCTTCCACAGCTCTCGGTCTCTTGGAAAATCCTTGGTGGCTGTTGAAGATTAAACGCTCAAACTACCAATTTCGTTTGCTTATTTATCAAGTTCCCAGATGGAAGCTTGTTTTCCTTTCAGAGAACGTAGATGTAGCTTTTCTCCCCTCACTCTGGCATTGATAAGGACACAACGTCATAAATAATTAGACGAATCCACGATTGTTGGAAGAAAATTCTAAGAGCGAAGCGTTTGGAGAAAATGAAGTCGAAAAGTTTTTCGAGACAAATATTCTACGACTCTCCTGTGTCTTGGCAAATGCCCATGGCGCCTGGTGAAGGTCATGAAGGTGTAGACCGGTTGAGTCAGAGTCCCGATTTCCATCTATTTGTGATTACCATGTTCTCAAGTGTACGCTTGTCTTCTTCAAATGAACACGAACGTCGTTTTTAATCCCTTCACAATGGTGTTGATGAAGGAAGGAATTCTTTAAGACGAATCCACGACTGCTAGAAAAAATTTTGAACATTTCCTTCAAGGAAACCAGATGTTCATGGGTGTTTCGATTAACGCTCTTATTCTGGTATTCATGAAGGCACGACTGTTGAATGGAAATTATTGTGGCGAATCATAGAAAGAATACTACTCGAATGTTGAAGCTACTATCAGAACTCAATTTTTTGGCTATCTCCCGTGGTGTCTGGTGAAGAGATAAAGGTTGACTAGATTCCTGGATGATCCACCGTAGGTCCGTCGACACTTCTTACCTTAACATCAGTTATTTCACTTGCTCCGGCCCTGTTCTGATTTGATTGTTCTAGCCACTCCAATAGGTAATCTAGCAGTTACAGCTGAAAAGCTAATGCTGTGATTCGCCCAAATGAAGTCCTTTCGCCCGTATGTAAGTTGCTCATACACGTCTGGACGGATGGGGGAAGGTGGGTTTATAGTTTGGGTATACACCGCTTAACGGTGGAGTCACCACATAACCCTCGCAGGAGCGGGGGTACTCATAAAGAGTTACCACCTGCCCCCCTAAAAAAAAGTTGACCAGATGAGATTTAGTCCCAATCTCGTTATCAGTAGCAACTTTTTATCTGGTTCGAACAATGGTATCTGCTATGCCCTTACTTCTAGTACTAGTTTTACTTCTAGTGAACTCGGGTATTTTGTGTTACGGTCCTTAGACTTTATTGCAAGCCGTCGTAAAGCCACATGAATCCATAATTCGGTTAGTGACAAAGCGTCTTCAAAATTTGTGCCTTGTCAGACCTCTAGAGAACCGACATCCATCTTTCACATGTTACGGGACAGCGTCATTTGATGAGTGGCACGGAAATCATCGGTGAGTGAGTCAGTCGCTCAAGGTGACTCACTGCACAGGTGCCCGACAGGCTTCCTGCAAAGCTTCTGGGAAAACTCACCTATAACAACATACATAATTAGCATAATAACTCATAATGAATGAATTTACTCTGTGTTTACCCATATTGTTTTTACTAGGCTGAGTCTGTGTGATTCAACTGGATATTTTGTTTTGTAATTTTTATCTCTTTTTTATACTGTGTTTTCTTTCTTTCCTTTTTATATCTCAGAGAAATACTCAAATTTAAACATTAGTCACTGTTCTGATTTATCTCTGTTTATCATTTATATTCTGTTCGTTGAATCCTTTCAGAATTATTTTAGTGATCACTATTAGTTATTATTTTGAGTTATTATTAGAGGTTACAGTTCTTCTCATTAGAAGAACTGTAAAAAATACAGCTGTTATTTTTCATATATTTTGTCGCCCCCCAAAAAATTCTAACAATTATTTAAAGTTATTCTGACTGTTATTTTAAGAAATCGGATGAATTTTGAATGGTATTTAGATAAACTGTAATATTAGTTGTATTATGAATGGCGTTGAGGCATAATACAATCGTTTCATACACTATTTTATCTACGACAAACAATATTCAGACTTTTAAAAACAGTTGTATATTTCATTTATATACAATTATTGGGTACCAAAAAATAATTGGTGTGATTCATTCTTGGAGAAATCAGCTGATGTACGAATTACGTTGTTCTTATTGGTTCAAAACTTACATTTGAGGTTAGCCACTAAAACGCACTATCTTAATAGATAAATCAGCTGATTTTGCATTTCAATATATCCATAATGACATTACTTTTGTAAAATGCTGAGCTCTGATTGGTCTAGAACATGTATCGTTATGAACTCATAATGCAACGGTTTTCAAATTCCATTTAATAATGAACCTCTTATGTTACTTCCAGTATCTTTATTGGTACTTTTTGCAATGGTCGTAAAGAATATGATAGTTTTATTAAAGGTTGTAGTTTTAAAATTTAATCAAGTATGCGTCAGTCTACTGATACCGTTTATTTTTTATCTTAAGATCTGTTTAAAGCCCGGGAAGTGGTCGTTGTGTGAGTTATAACTCGTTATTGCTCACGAGCGACCGGACGACACCATAACTCCATAACAAAGCCGCATCTCTCGGTTTAACGGGCCAATAGACAATTAAAACATCCATAAAGCCGATATGGTACAGTTGACAGATGGATATGAATGGTTTGAAGTACTGAATGGATTCCCCACTCAATCGTTCAAGGTTCTAGTTTTAAGTGCTGAGTCAATTGTTCTAGGGAAGAATCAAATCGAAACTGTTTCACGTTTAGTGAATTTAATTTAGGAAGATAGAGCTTGGTGGCAATACCTAGACTCAGGAGTACTTTTTTATGATAAAACCAGATGTTAAAAACACCATTTGTTAGGTACTGTATTCACGTGTGTCTAAATTCACGATAAATATGGCAAAAATCAAATATCGATGTAATTTTGTATGTACATGTAAATTTGTAATTTATTCGATTAAGTTCGAAAACCAGATCGATCCATCCGAAGGAGACTTAAGGGGGGTTTTTATGTTTTAGGGTGGAAAAAAATTAATTTGTTAAAAAAATAAATATTTACTAGTATCACTGGAACAGCTCATATTTTAATTTAAGCTTAATTTTAGAGACGTTATTTTCTTAGTTTTGCGAGTTCTATTGTAATATTGTGTTATTTAGGATGTAAAAGAATAACATTTTGATTGCTGTAAAAAATAAGTATTAATGAATTCTTCACTACACGAAAAGTAAAAGTCCATTGTTTCGGTTATTGATTGATATTTTATTGAAAGTATTATTTAAAGTAAATATAATAGTTCAGATATCATCTACGGTTTATTCTACATGGTTCAGTTAACATTGTCGGCTTTTAGCGAATTTCCCATAGGGAAGAAGCTATTACCGTAGGTCTCATGGCGAGACTTAAGCCCGGGACCATGTTATTTTTTCTTCTTTAGGTGCCCAGAGTCCAAAAACAATAGTCGTTAAAATTTATATATATATATATATATATATATATATATATGTGTGTGTGTGTGTGTGTGTGTGTGTGTGTCTGTGAACACGATAACTCTCGTAAAAATGGTCCGATCGAGACCAAATTTGGTAGAGACGTGTATTCCTACAAATACTCGGACGAGTTCGTAAACCAGACATATCGGTCAATGGGAACGGGTAGTTTGGGGGGGTTTTGTACCCCAAAATGGGGTTTTTTGCATTTTTCACATGTAATTTTTAAAAGTTTCTAATTTTATATTTCACCATTGGAATCAGCTTAAAAACTACACAATTAAGTTCCTTAAAGTTTTTCTCTATCTCCAACGGTTACCGAGATATTAAAAAATCTAAACACAGTATGTTGTATTGTGGGGCTCCAATGTTAATCTTATGGAGGATAGGGAAAAATTAATATTTCCCATATTAATCAATATTTTTGGATAAAACTTGATATTTAGCTTCATGTGGTTGAGGTCTATCCATTTATGCTTAAAAATCATAGTTTATGTGTTTATCATGGCAGCAAACCTGCATACTCTTTTCCCATATTAATCATATAGTGAATAGGCAAACTCCTTTATTTATGTTGATGAAAGTTGATATAAATGCTGAAAAAATTAATTGTTTACGCTAGAAACACTTACTTTCAGCGTTTCTCACAGCAGCAAACCTGCATACTCTTTCCCATGTTAATCTATGGAGAGTAGGCAAATAATACTCATATTTATTGACAGATAATGATCAAACTAGTCATATATTATTATTATTATTATTATTATGTTATTGATTTGGAAATTCGCTGAGTACGCAGGTCTGCTGCGACGGGGGTATTTTCCTTGTTTAGTCTTCATCGCCTAACAATTTTACGCCGACAGTAATGACTGTCGACGATTTTACGGTTGGGTTTTAAGTTTGTATTTCTTGCAGTTTAAATATCTCGAGTGTTGTTAAACGTATCAATCGGTAAATGTGAATAAAGCGTACTTCGAATAGGCTTCGGGCTGTGTACTTTAGACCTGTACATTCTGTTGGCGTGTCATGTCATGTGTCAGAATGGGATTAGGAGGCCGCAGCAAAGCTGGCCAGACATTCGACCATTGTTGGCCTGTTGTACAACCACAGCACGCGTGTGAAGGCATTTTGAGAAATTTTAAAGGAAGATAAAAGTCTGGGTTCTCTAGGAAAGGAGAGGAATTCACTTTAAGCCCGTACAGTTTCCAGGACCCTGTGTCATTCCAAAGTACAGGATGAATTGAAAGCACAAAGGAACATTCTGGATTGGGTCCATGCAAGCTTGGAATTCGGAATGGGTATCCAAGTTCAAAGGGTGGCTAAGGAAGGAATCATAGGAGCGTGGGAACCTGTTCACTTTGGGTAGCCTAAAGGTTTTCAAAAACTCTAAGACTGTGCTACTGACTGCCTATTATCGCGTCAAATTCATTTTCTTGTTCATAATTATGCACTTTGACCCTTAAAAGTTCAGAAAACAATCCAGGGATAAGCGGTCACAATTGGGAAAGAAATTCACCACATGTCGATTGAAATATCTAGTAATATTAGGAGATAAAATTTGTAATCGTTACATATAGTATATTTAAATCCCTCGTATTTTGTGATTGCAAGTATACTCGTTAATTCAGTCAGAAAGAAAACACCGTATAAACAATGTCTGGTTGAATTTTCGGCGTCAACCGCGTCGTCATGTTGTTCTTATTGCCAAACTCAGCCTAGCCACTGAGGATGCCACTTCACAGCAAGGGCGAAACGTTTGGCAATAAAAACAACATGACTACGCGGTTGACGGCGAAAAATCAACTTGACATTGTTGACACCGGCCGCGAAAGCCTACGTTTGTAGACCGTATAAAGCTTGTTTGAGACAAAAAACTATCTGAATACCTCCGTGCCACATATTGTGTAGCCTCTGTCTGTATAAATTCTTTGTTTTCCTTTTTCCTCTAGAAAATATTGATTTCGATAAGATAGAAGAAGAAGTAGGGAGAAATTTTGAATTTCTTCATCATGGTAGGATTTATTGAGCACGCTTTGTATGGTAAACAAGAACAATGCATTTGATCTATGGATAGTAATAGGAAAGGAACTCTGAATTTCTAAACCAGTGTAGGATTTAGCGAGCAGGCGTCATCTGGTAAACATGAACGATGAATTTGAGCTTGGGATTAGGGAAACCAATAAAATAAGGAGTAGGCCTAGGAGGGTTACGTCCGCGACCCGCGTCAGCTGGCTGTCGCCCAGAGGCTCAAGCGGCAAGCGTAGCTCACGCACACTCGCCAGTCTCCACAGGTATGCAACGGCAACAGCCGGCGTCCCCCAAGGTTACAAACTAGGCCCCACCTCTTCTCTTCACGTCGGTCATTTCCGCGCTCATTCTACAGCTACTAGCCACTCGCTTTCTTTAGAACCGGTTTCTCTTGAATGGAAGTCCTTATATTTTTGTCTGTAAGTGGACGATATATAAAAAGTCACATGTAGTGAAAATGAATACCTCCTGTGGCATACTTAACGATAAATGACAACTACTGAGATAATTGTGTTAATTCTGAGTGATTAAATTACTATTTCTAATTTGTCGAGTTGGTCAGAAAATCTATTTTGATATACCATTTTACAGTAAAACAGGCGATTAATATGAAGTCCTCCCTGACTTTATCCCCCGTCTACGGGGTCATTGATTTTTAGAAGTGAAATTAAAACTGATTATGTACTTGTTATTTGTTGAATAATTTTAAATGCGACTTGGACCTTTGGGTTTATTAACCACCAAAAAATCCAAAATATATTAAACTCGACGATCTGTACACTTCTAGAAAGGCGTGGAAGATTTGTAACAAATATTTTCGAAGCAACATTTTGGTAAAGTATTCTGATGTAACTGGAATATTTTAGAATTATCGACGTCTACACAAAGGAGTAATTGCAAGTCGCTGCACTTTTAAAGAGAGAAAGTATGTGTCAGTGTAGTGATACTGTTTATTTATGTTCGGTTGAGTTAATAGAAACTTCCACCACATAATGTTGCTGATTCTGTGCTGTTCGTATCGTAAGACTGTGAAAGCTTTCACGTGGAGAAATTATAAATTTCGACCAAGTACCTTGACGTGGGAAACAGGCTTTGTTTACTGCCACAAAGACGGGAATTACTAGGCCGGCTATGTGCTTTGCGTTCGTGGCGCCTTGGGGCTTTGTATTCTTATAAACAGAAAGCTTTGTGGAGACGGTTCTCGTGCAACCAATTTTGAAAAGGGAAGGAAGTATTTTAGTATGCCTTTACCTCTCTAAACATTTTTTTATTTACGAATATTTTAATCAGGAAGTCAACTATACTATGTTTTATTGTACAGGGTTCGCAAAACAATGTACACTGGAACACATGAGATAGTTTATATTTTTATCTCTTTGATGACATCAAAGTATTTAATATTAAAAATTAAGAATCTTTTCTGTAATATAGTGTACCACTTCTTAAATAACGGTTTAATTAATTGTTGTCAAGTGTAACAACCAGTGGTTTAGTGGTTTTCTGGTGGTTACGTACTGTGTAAAAATGCTATTAACGATATAAAAATATCAATAACCAAGACCTTACTTAAGTCCACAGAGCGCTGTTTGTTGGCGAACAATAATTTATGTGCACAATATCATAATACACGCGATATTGCCGACCATTCAGCGCTCTGTGGAGTTTAGTTAGGTTGGATTTTGATATTTGTATATGTTCAATAATGTGTGTATACTGGCAATAACCTCTATAAAACCACTGGTTTTCTATTATACTTATATTTTTCATTTGTTCAACGTAACAAAATATGTTTTTCTAAAATTACTTCCACAGTTAGTTGTGCTAAATTTATGTGTGAAATTGGCTCGAAATGAACTTAAATACACAACCTTTACAATTATTATATTTGCTAACACCAGAAAATCATTAAAAAGCTTTTTTAAACAGTTGTACGGATAACGGAAAAACCAAAATTAAATAAACATTTACTGAAAATCAAAACGAAATAATCCCGGAACTTGTTATCACAGGGTCGAATGTCACACATGCGACCTTGTGCTATGGCGATATCGATGCATTAACCAGAACACTGCAAATTTGATCTGCACTAAGAGTCTAACCCAAGATTTTGAATAATACTTTTCATAACACATTATTTGTATTACAACCACACAATAAACAGAATTCCATAGTGGATAGAATATTGTACACACGCTGGTGTGTTACATTCTTATATAAAATAGACGAAACATTTAAAAATACTCGTTTGTAGTTTATGAAAAATTGGTTATTTATTTTAAGTCTGCCTTACTCGCAAAATATTTTGCTTTAGGTCCATTTGAACAATAATAATTTTGCGTCAAATTAAAGGTAAAGTGGTTGTCTAGGGAATTACGTTATAAATTGTTTATTTCATTTTCCATAAATACATAATTAGTTAATATTATAAACAGAGGACAGGCGTAATGAAATGTGTTCCATCAAGACACCCATAGGATCCATGGTGATTTAGTTCAGATATGGTTATATACCATAACAAATACGTTGCTCAGTACAGTTTACATGAGATACAGAATATCCCCAGTTCAGTATCGTTGCTCGGATGGACTGATACAGATAGTTATTGTTGGATTAACGTAAGCCCATCAATGATACTGATCGGCTTTGTGATTTCTGTTTTCATTGATTTAGCAAACACAATGGACAATGAGCGATATAGCGACACTTTCTTCCTTTAAAATCAACTAAAACATAACTCAGTGTGTATTTGTTATATAATGACGTACTGTTTTTTCGCTCCGATATCAACTAATTAATCTATAAAGAAACATTAAAATAAATCCCAAAGAGGTTTGTTAACATTTTAACCACATAAATCGTAAATAAATACTATCTGCTGGTCAAAAGACCTTGAGAAATTCGTAACTAATAATTTTAGGTGATTTCGTTGCAAAAGTTTTTAGGACACACGGATATTTAACAAGTGAAGTAGTACAAATTAAAAAATAATATTAATGCCTTCAAAATGTATGATACCGCCTCAACACATGGGTGTATTATTGTTTGCCTCAGGAGTCTTCTCTTAACTCCCGGGCGGCATCTTTCTTATAAATATATTGTGATTTAAAACAGATTATATGTGTCATAATCTTCACACAATTCCAACACCAATCCAAATCCAACAAATCCAAAGGTTCCAACACCAAGGTGGAGGCCCCTCCCCAAGCCAGAATATCGTATTGCAAAAGAGACTGCACGTAGGCATAATACACACCCCTGCAGCGACCCACCGTTAGGACTCAACTAAGTTGCCTGAAGGCATAGATAAATTTCATCAGTTTTTGCTTTGTGTATTGAATATTTGTGGGTTATACTGTACATAGATTGATTGATGGAAGAGTTGTTTAAATAGATAGAAAGGTGAAGAGATGGATTTATTTTACCGTTGGTAGATGGGCTAGGTGGATAGAATTAATATAAATAAAGACTTATTTCGGAAAATAATAATTGAAAATAGGAAATCGCTAACCTAAAAGTAATATAAAATTTGTTCCATTAAACAACAAGAATTTCAGTTACAGTTATTCCTTGAATATTTTTCAGATTCCGTAATTTTTAATTTTAACTTTCAGAACATTTTTTAACAAAAGTTTAGACGGCAAGGCTAAGATTAATGAGTTGCAATATTCGGCTTCTAATTTACATCATTGTGACGGTAAAAATATGCAATTTATTATCCCTAATTGCTGGACGATTCAAATTTTTTAATTCAAGAGCACTCTCCAGGTTGTCAATTGAAATTGAATTTATCAATTAATTGATTTATTACAAGATTATCTTTACCGTTTTTAACATAACCTAGACCTACGAAAATAATCAGCAGTGAATGAAGTTTATAGATGTTTGTGGAGTGGTTGTAACAAATTGTTTCAAAACAGTGGTCTTACAAATTTTAGAAGGGGTATCACTTAAGCACATTATAAGGACACAGTTGACATGACAAGCACATGTTTAATTTTTTGTAAAAAATTTCATTTCAGTGGCCTCAAGTGTATGTCAATTTTAAACAATTCGAATCGATAGATGAGTATGACATTATGATGCGACATTCGCCACGAAACCGGTAGTCAAAAAAGGATATTGAAAAGGTTAAAAAAATTCCTATTAATTAGTTAAAATCAATACCAGAAGTAGGAACATGAATTCAAATCTATCAATCTACAGTAAAATACATTCATATATCTGTAGTATAATCCACACACATATATATCCATCCATTTATTCACATACCTATTTGTCTATAATCCATCCACATATCGCATGGCTCTCTCATAAAACCCTCAATAAAATAAAAACGCTATTGCTCGTTGCAATGTTATCGACCACCCAACGCTATAAAACACCTTTAACTATATTGTCGTGCAACAATGAAACGTGTGTTCTGAATAGACCAATCAGGGACCGGTAACACAGTTTCCGGCCACGACACTGTCGCTTCCGGACACCTCAGTACGATGGAAGAGGTCATGTATATTTCATAATATCCACGTTTCTGATTTAATACGTCTACAGTCGACTCCCTCTGATGGTTCGGACTATTTCTTGGAAATCACCAGTCACCAGCAGGCGGCAGAGTTTCACATGGCATAAATCGACAGGATTGGACGTGTTTGTTTATTTCCGGTCTAAATATAAATGAATATCTCAAACATCAGTTCAGTTTACAATTGCGTTCGATACGGATCTTCAGTGAAGCAGGAAATGGCGCAACGTCGGTGTGGGAATTTTGACTCGTGCGGATGGGAGGACAGCACTGGAACTGGTAACAACGTCGCCAGTTGCTCTACATAGTTGCAGTTAGTTTCTCTACGTCGAGCAACGATAAACTGTTTAAATGTTTATGAGGAAATGGCATGATTATGCGTTCAAGAATACAGTTTAAGAGTCTGCATCTGTGGTTGCCATCTTGGATTTTAGTCCCGTAAAAGCAATGTTAAATTCTGGCGCCTATATCTCCTTGACCTATTGTCATAAATTAACGGAAGAGGTGTCAAATTAAAGGTATTACAGTCCTCCAGGGCACCACCTTACAGAACCTCTTATTTGCGCTCTCAATAAAAAAAAGATTTATTTTGTAAAATATTCCTGTTTTTTTCCTGTATTTTTGTTTCTATATCAAGTTAAATTTTTGAACATATCAAAAGGTCATGCCCTTGAGCCACATCTCATCAATGTACTTCCAAAGTTTTACATTGATACTTTGATAATTAACGCCACCACAGACACCAAAGTGAAGGTATGTTCCGCCAAAATTTAACATTGCTCTTACGGGACTAAAATTCAAGATGGCTACCACTGATGCAGACTCTTAAGCGAAAAAGCAGAAGAAAATAATAGATTTTTAATAACATGTTCAGTATTGTTAAGTCGAGATTTTTATTCATCTTTGGTTACAGAAAATACGTTTGAGACAATCTTATTAATATGAAGTGAGAGTGCTATTTTTTTCATATTGTAAAATAAATTTGTAAAGGTCCAGTTTGCGGCGCTTTATAATTTCGTGTTCGTTCCTATGTATGGTGACACATTTATCATTTATAAACGTCACAAAAACTACGATCCAGTTAGTTGAAAAACCTGTAATGTTTGAGAAAGTACGCTATAAAATCGTCTTAAAATGTAATTTAGGTGGATACAGTACGCTAATGCAGGTTGTAATTTATATATACTAAACCGCCGGATAGTCCGAATTATTTAATCCGGATAATCCGAGGTGTCCGGATTAGAGGGAGTCGACTGTACTATGGACCATTCATTGCTTATGCCGCCGTCTATGCCATTGTCGTAGCCCGTGATAAACAGCATAGTGTGTGAAGGGGTCGAAAGTGAAGAATCTCTACTTGTTGTTGTCCGTCCCGTCATTTCTGTTTGTCACAGCCCTTACTATAGTAATGTTTATTTTTGTTTACTGAAATTTTATGTTTGTTATAATGGATTCCATGATTCAATTTATTTTTTATGTATAAAGTTTAGCCTATAGTTTTGTTTCAGTTTGTATTCCTAGTTTCCTAATTTTATTACTAAATTATTTTTAAGCTTCCCCTATAATTTAGTAATAGTGCCTGTTGGGGCGGTATTTGCAGCCATATTGTGTAAGACCTTTTTTACATATTTACATTATCATTACATTAATTTATTTTATTTTTATTTTTTATTTATAAATTCAGGTGACTGTTCTTTGTGTATTTTCTAATCATGACATTAATTTATTGTGTTTTTGCTCCAATAAAGATATTTATTTATTTAATAACTATGAACCCATTCAGGTCTGTATTTCTTTTTTATCTGATGTTTCTAGAAAACAACCGGTTCTGTTCGACAACTAACGTAACCCATTAAGAACTTCGTATACTACATTCCGTGCTGCCCCCTATATATCTCACGGAGTTCAATATTTTGCCGCTAGAGAATGTTTTACAGCCAACTACCAAAGACGTCAAAGCGACCATTTCACCCTGGTGAATGCAAGTTATAAAGTCATTATTCATCGCCAGATGGTGCTAGACAGTTTTGCGGAAATTAAACAAACGTTCCATGTTTATTTTCATTCGCCGCCTTTTCCATTAAGTTTCGGTTTCGCCCTTTACGCGTTATCGGGGTATGTGGTATCAAAGAGATTCGTTATTCGTTCAACCTCTGTGTAGTTCTGTTGGAGCTTTTTGAGTCGGGATCCCCGAATCGTTTAGTTTGATCCTCGCGGAAACTTTTTGAAAGACTCCTGTTGTTTCAGATGAGCCGAAAACAGTTAAACAGAAAACAGAATATCCTTTATTATTATTCGTTGATCTGATAAAAAGGAAATTCATCTTTACAAAAATAAGGGTACTCTTATTTAAGATACAAATTAATGGGAATATTTGTAAAAAGTGTCAGTCATTCATTTGTGGATGACTCCTCAGGTCATATTTCGTTTATTATCAATATTTGGGCCATTGAGCATCCACTGTGACCTTTGAAGTTGTTGAAACTTTTTGAGCTTATTAAAAGTGATATATTTAAATATTTCTTGTACTTTAAATGTTATTTGGCTGTTGGTTTTCTGCAAATTAAATAAAAAAAATCAAAATTAGTTTTATTATTCTTTAAAAAAATACATGAATTTATAGTTTATTTAAATACGTACAATTCGCTACCAAAATGATAAATTTTGAGTTAGTAGTTAAAAAAAATATATTTTATTGAGAAAAACACTTTTTTTGCTATAAAAAATTAAAAAAAATTAATTGTTAAGTATCTAGGGATACACAACTGCCAAAGATGATAAGAAAATAAGAGATAAAAAATTGTTTTACGGGTTGCGAATTCCCTTAAATTTTAGTTAAGGAACCCAGATACATAGCATAGACGTAAAACATTTATTCTGAATAAAGTAAAAATACCTTGTAACGTTCAATTGTGTAAAACTTTTAAATTTAATCCCAGAGTTTTACTCGATTTATGTAACCAAAAAAGATTTTAAAGTTTGGAAATAAAATTAAGTGCAGTCCGTACACTGTAAAATTACAAATTGTGGTTTTAGATTATATGAACATGGGATTGAAATTTATTTAAATGTTCTACTAATGGAGTGGAGGCCACACTGTTTTATACGACGGCCAATCAAATATCTTTATGTTTGGCGGTAGGGAAATTATTAAATTTATACCAAGTTTTACTGTCAGTTGACAAATATGGAAGCTTTTAGTTCATTTGCGTTTTGTGTCCATGTTATTATCGCTACCCCATTAACAGGTGTTGTGGCTGTTTGATGTAATGATTTGGCTGGTATTGCTGATAATCTCTATATATAAAATTGAATGTATGTCTGTCTGTATGTATGTCCTTTATGCGTTGCCAAACTACTCATCCGATCGCCATGAAATTTTAGGAAGTTGCTCTACATGTGTCCGGGAAGGTTTTAGTGAAAAAATATTTTCGAAAACCCCATAAGTTTCCATTTTATGACGTTTTAAATTTCTAATGTTAACCTTATGGAGAGTAAGTTTGTTTACAAAATGTCTACAATGAAAACATTTGATTTCTTAGCTACAGCTGATTGGTTTACTTTCCATTAGCTTTACTATCCAATGCCATCTGAATCATTCATTAATGTTAAACTATGAAGTAAATGTGTACTGTAAAAAATGAACAGCTTTATTCACCACGTTAATAGTTTACGGTTTTGGGGGATTATGTATTTATATTTTTATTTTCTGTCTGATTAAAGTCACGTGTTTATATGATAATTACAATGTTTATAATATTACGTTTATTATAATAATCAGCTGTTATATATCTTTCCTATAAAAGCCGTATTACAGTTAGGTTTCGTTTGGGTTTGGATTGGATTTGAAAATTGTGAATTAATCCACTCAGATTTATTTGTTTTATGGGAATGTTATTAATATGTTTTATCATTTCAGTATTGTTATTCACTATGCAGCGACCCAGAATATATAACCTTTCACAATGAAGCCGTATTGCTATTCGACTTCAGAACATGGCCAATCTTAAAGTTAACATGTGTTTACTGTGAGGCGTTACGAAGTTCGCCGGGTCAGCTAGTGTTGTATATAATGATTATCTACCAAGGAGCGGAACATATATTTGGATATTTTTTTTAGGAAATTCTCTATTCAAGGTTTTTGAGGTTAGACAGACATTGTGTACATCGTCATAAACGGTAGGTTAGTTAAATTATTCGTCATATTGCTTCAAAATCAGCTGTTTTAGATACATGCTTTGAAAAGAAAAAACATGTTCTTTTTCTTCCTGGGACTAAACCTATTACTATGATGATTTTTTTATAACGTCAACTCGGATATAACGTCATTTTTTTAGGTGAAACTATATGTATTTACTAGGAAAAACTGAATATCGTCAGTAAATTCAAACCTCGTATATAACGTAAGAAAATCGGGCCGAGATGAAGGCAACATATAGCTAAATAGAGAAAGTTCGGTCGGGGTGCAACGTGAGGGCTGCGGCTATTGTTTAGCTACATTCTATTTTTAGAAACGGCATTTTATTGCTGTCTTACCGCTAAAATACCCTATATCCGCTGTCGCCGGTCATCAAGGTCAGTGTCAGTGACTCACGTCGCATCAAAGCACTGTGATGCCGTTCGTACGTACCTACAGTTCGTGTAGATATCGTTAGTTCAGTGTATGTCTTTTACAGTTTGTTTTTCGTTATTTTAATTTACGAATACAGTATTGAAAAATAATGGCAAGTGTTAAGAGAAAGGTTTTTTTGAAGAAAAGGTGTGAGTTATAAGTGTGTGAGGAGGGACGTAAGATAGCAGACGTGTGTTCGGGCTTGTTTTTTAAAATCGAACCAACAGTTGAATTCACCAAGCCGAACTTCATTGCATTATTTTCAAATTCGATTTTTATATAGTGAGTAGTCAGTCAGTCATAAACATAAACTTACGGTGTATTTCAATTACCTTCATTAAATGTCGTAATTTCATGTAAAAAATGTGTTTCTTTTTTTCCTCGGTTTAAATTAAAATTATGTAACTCTTTTTTAGCGTCACTCGGATATAGCGTCATTAATTATGGTTTAATGAGTTTTTAACCAAGTTCCACTGTATTTAGATATTTAAAGGCCACAAAAGACATTGTTGATTGTAAATAATCGATAAAGTAACTGGAAAAATGACTATCGATTTTCCAGTGTTAATGTGAAACTAATAATCGAATATTTAATCGAACTATTGAATGGTTGAGAATTGAGATCGAACTATCAATAATTCTGTAATGAATAACACTGACATAACCTAAACAACCAATCAGGAATCAAGAAAGAACTGCTACAACGTTTGTAACAAAACAGTCCGTTGGGCAAAGCAATCGGACTGCATTAACTACACTTAGGAGGGGGATTGTACCCCAAAAATAGGGGTTTTAATTTATTTATCTATAATTTAAAAAATATATAATTTTTGTAGGGCCTAATTTGAATCATGGCTCTAGGTAAATTGGTTACTGAGATATTCAAAATTGCGTACACAGTTTATTGTGCAGTTTAAGGAGAATAGGTAAAAATCAATAACTCACTTTTTTAAATTTAGTACACAAGTCTATCTAGTTAAGTTTTATAAATACAGCCATAAAACCTTCAAATTTATTGTTTCTAACGTCAACAAACCTACGTGCTCATTGCCCGTGTAATTATTAAGTATAGATAAAAAGAGGGACAATAGATAAAAACTGGCAATTCGCTTAATTATCGACATAATTTGATACAATTTGGTATGTGTTTTCCTTAGTAACAGCCTTTATTTATCATTTAAACACCCCTTATTGCAGCAAACCTGCGTACTATTACTATTCGATCACTATGATGGGAATAATATAAGTTCTATGAAATTGGCTCTACTCACGACAGCGTGCTGCGTACTAGCTTATATGCCGTGTGGTGTATTGGGATCGAATATTATTGTAGAGTCGTTTCAGCGAATAAAATATCAAAGACAACTTTGACATTTTAAATTAAATTGAATTAATTATTAATTAAATTTTTAAATTTAAATAAAGAGAAGTTAGGATTCTACCTTAAAGGTTCGTTTGGGAATTCATTTTTTCTAAACTTAAATGTAATTTTCAAACCGAATATATAGTTCGTTATTAAGTCGTAAATAAATATACATATATACACAGTTAATTATAATAGACAAAGTGTATTGTCCTTCAATGCAAATGCCAATTAATTTTTTATAAAACCAAAATATAAATAATATATGCACATACTAATCCAGCAACAGAAAGAAGACTTCTTATGCTTTTTCTTAGGTATCGTCACAAGGGCTCAATATGCCGTTCATTAGCCAAGGAATAAGTTTTCATACGATGTTCTAAATTGGCGCGTACTCCAGCTGGCATCTTAAGGATGATTGATTAGATTCCAAATACCTGAAATATTACGTTTCAGAAATCTATTTAAGAGTTAATTATCCTATTTCAGATGAAATATTTCATTACTTAAAATTATAATTTTTTTATAACAAGAGATCGTGAGCATCGGATAGGGAGTGTAAAAAAAGTTGAATATTGACTACCCAGTATCTCATTTTTTGTTAGAATTTCTTTTTTTAGCCAAAATTAACTGTGTTAAATGCTTAAATAATTTTAATTGAATATGGTATACGAAGTAGAATGAAATGCTCAGCTATTTTCTAACAGGGTTTAAATTAACAATGAGATGTGATGTTGAGATACATGTAACCGATATTTTGATATTCTGTTTCCAGGTAGAGTTGCCGAGGGCCTGTCCCAGTACAACGGTAAGAGACGGCTTACCATGCATTTTGTTATTATTTACATTGGCTTGAACACACAATTTGTTATTTCGGATCTATAAAACAAACGTATAGCGTATTATTTCCCAGCCAACACGCGTGGGCCCTTAGCAAATAACAATAAAGAGCGATGCGCAGTTGCTTCATGAAGAGTGAGTAAACGAGTTATTTGTTTAATCGAAACAATTTCAATCAGAAAAAACACCAACAATTTTTTTAGATGAAAGCAATCTTTGATTTTTAGTGATCGGCAGTGGATGTTCTTTTATGGCCAACTTCGTAGGATTGAATAATGCTCGTAGCTAAAATCGTACAGCACATTTTGTATGCACAGTTTTTTCCGAATGAAACATTTTACAACTAACATCACGTCGGCAATCACATCACTTGCCAGGGGGTTCCTAGCAATCACATCACTTGCCAGGGTGTTCCTAGCAATCACATCACTTGTCAGGGGGTTCCTAGCAATCACATCACTTGTCAGGGGGTTCCTAGCAATCACATCACTTGCCAGGGTGTTCCTAGCAATCACATCACTTGCCAGGGGGTTCCTATCAGTCACATCACTTGTCAGGGGTATCCTAGCAATCACATCACTTGCCAGGGGGTTCCTAGCAATCACATCACTTGCCAGGGGGTTCCTAGCAATCACATCACTTGTCAGGGGGTTCCTAGCAATCACATCACTTGTCAGGGGGTTCCTAGCAATCACATCACTTGCCAGAGTGTTCCTAGCAATCACATCACTTGCCAGGGGGTTCCTAGCAATCACATCACTTGCCAGGGGGTTCCTAGCAATCACATCACTTGCCAGAGGGTTCCTATCAGTCACATCACTTGCCAGAGGGTTCCTAGCAATCACATCACTTAGCAGGGGGTTCCTAGCAATCACTTAACTTGCCAGGGTGTTCCTAGCAATCACATAACTTAGCAGGGGTTCCTAGCAATCACATCACTTGCCAGAGGGTTCCTATCAGTCACATCACTTGCCAGAGGGTTCCTATCAGTCACATCACTTGCCAGAGGGTTCCTATCAGTCACATCACTTGCCAGAGGGTTCCTATCAGTCACATCACTTGCCAGAGGGTTCCTAGCAATCACATCACTTAGCAGGGGGTTCCTAGCAATCACATCACTTGCCAGAGGGTTCCTATCAGTCACATTACTTGCCAGAGGGTTCCTAGCAATCACATCACTTAGCAGGGGGTTCCTAGGGAGATGACAAGCTTCTCATATAGAATTTTAAAGTTCACTTCTAGATCTTAAACCTCAGGAAACACAATTTTATTAAGTCCTACAAAAGTTTGGGTGTGTACTTATTTAATGAATCCTATAATTTGAAATCATTTTAAATATAAATGGTAGGAAAAAAGTAGAGGGAAGGGACTTTAAAACCACCTGTATAAAGGAAATTACTATACAGTACGTGAGAGACCCCTGGGTCAAACAACAATACACCCATGTTTTGAATCAGCATTTTGAAAGAAATAGTATCAATTTTTAATTTGTACTACTTTTTTGTTAAAACAGCTGTGTGTCCTAGCTACAAAAAGCACCTGCAATTCTTGATATCCTTGAATTTTTTCTTCTGACTTGCAGATTTGTCAGTGCAAACACTACAGGATATTGAAATCGAAAATGAGACATTTTGATACCTTTTTATATCACTTTGGCGTATGATCTGAATTTTTAATATCCTGTAAAATATCAAAAGGAAAACTGTACTTATTTTATTGGTTTGAAATTTCTTAATGTATTGAGTGATAACCATTGACCCAATACATTTTATCCGCGTTGTTTGGTTAAATGATTTTTGATGTAGCTTTTGGTCATCTCAAAATAAAAACAAAAGGAATTCAATAGACGGAAGAGCTCAGATGGCAGCGAAACAATATCCGCCTTCCCATCTTTGGATTCTGGAGATCTGTGCGCCGGCTTCATTTATTGGAAATTTACTTGGAGAATCTGTTCGGAATTCGCTACTCTCAAATATTTTTCTACAAGCCTGTTTTATTAATTTTCTATTAGTTTTCTGCGGTGCATGCCGATATAAAATGAAATACCCCCGTCGCAGCAGACCTGCGTACTCAGTGAATTTCCAAATCATTAATATTTGTAACGATGTATAAGTTTTACTTACCAATATCTGTCTATAAATATGACAGTTATTTGCATATTCTCCATAAGATTAACATGGAAAAGAGTATGCAGGTTTGCTGCTATGAGGAACATTGAAAGTAGCCATTTCTAGCATAAAAACTTTTTACTTTGACCATTTATACCAAGTTTTATCAATATCTGGACATAAATAAAAGAGTATGCTTATTCTCCATAACATTAACTTCGGAAAGAGTATGCAGGTTTGCTGCTGTGAGGAAACACATAACATGGAATGATTTTTAAGCATCCAGTTAGGTGCTTGTAAGCCAAGCATATTACTGAAGTTTTTGAAATAGCAATCTATTAATTATTGTACCTATAACTGACAAAGACGTTTAAAATTTCCGAACCAAATAGTTTGTTATGCTATGGTTTTAAACTGTTTATACGAGTTATAAGCTTAATTTGAGTGATTCGTCCTGGATGTTGTTGGGATAAATAAAGGTGCGAATAAATGCATAATGATGAAGTACAATAAACAAAGTATAATAATGGGTAATAGCAATGGATGGGATAGAAATACAGTAGATTATTTAAAGTGAATGTAGTGTACGCTTTTTATTTTATTATTTAGACTGTTATTGTGGATGGATATTTTCTGTCACAGTTAATAAATAGTTTCACGACGTTTGGGACCCGGAATTTGATCCCGTCCTCAGATTAGCAGGAACCTAGAACATGACAAAAATAGTACATAGACCAGACTAAGCCAGTGTAAAATTGAAAAATAAGCTGTAACATACGGAAAAAACAAAGTTCAAGTTACAAGGGCACAAGAAGCACTTCATTGATGTTCTAGATTCCAGTTCACCTGAGGACGGGATCAGATTCTAGATTCCGAAACGTCGTGAAACTGTTTCACTAATCGTCATGGAAAATGTCTAAGTAACGACAATACATCATCACCAAAAATGGGTTTTGAAAAAATAACTCGTGTTTTTAAAGCTAAACCGATCACGACTGTAATACAATTATTGTAAATGTTAATTGCATGCTGATGGAGAATATTCAACAACGATTCATAACTGAAGTTATAGTTACACGCCTACATGTAACCCAAAATAGTAACGATTTATTATTTTGCTATTATAAATTTTCCAACACGCTAATAGAACGTTGTATTAGTATTTCATTATTTACGTTTGTACTCGGTTCTGTATAATGCCAACGCCAAAACAATGATACATCAAACCCTATTTTGAACGGACTAAAAGGTTCTGGTTGTATAACACGAGCGTGGAAGGCCGACATGAAAAGACTTATTAAGAATCCGACGACTAAACGGAATTCACTCCTCCATTTCATTCCTCCGACTCACGAGCTGTCGCCGCTAACAAGAAGTAATTGATTTTAGTGAGGCTTCCTTAGCGACTTACGCAACCGTAACTGGATACTCCAGTGTATCTCACTGTGTTACCAGCACTGCGGTGGCACACTGACCGCGACCCTGCTGCCGCAGTAGCTCTGTGATACCGATGCTGCCGCAGTAGCTCTGACACTGACCGCGAATGCAGTAGCTCTACACTGACCGCGAATGCTGCGCAGTAGCTCTGTGACACTGACCGCGACCCTGCTAGTAGCTCTGTCGGCACACTGACCGCGATGCAGTAGCTCTGTGGCGGCACACTGACCGCGACCTGCTGCCGCAGTAGCTCTGTGCGGCACACTGACCGCGATGCTGCCGCAGTAGCTCTGTGGCGGCACACTGACCGCGACCCTGCTGCCGCAGTAGCTCTGCGGTGGCACACTGACCGCGACCCTGCTGCCGCAGTAGCTCTGTGGCGGCACACTGACCGCGACCCTGCTGCCGCAGTAGCTCTGCGGTGGCACACTGACCGCGACCCTGCTGCCGCAGTAGCTCTGTGGCGGCACACTGACCGCGACCCTGCTGCCGCAGTAGCTCTGTGGCGGCACACTGACCGCGACCCTGCTGCCGCAGTAGCTCTGTGACACTGACCGCGATGCTGCCGCAGTAGCTCTGTCGGCACACTGACCGCGACCCTGCTGCCGCAGTAGCTCTGTGGCTGCACACTGACCGCGACCCTGCTGCCGCAGTAGCTCTGTGGCGGCACACTGACCGCGACCCTACTGCCGCAGTAGCTCTGTGCACACTGACCGCGACCCTGCTGCCGTTAGCTCTGTCGGCACACTGACCGCCCCCTGCTGCCGCAGTAGCTCTGTGGCGGCACACTGACCGCGATGCTGCCGCAGTAGCTCTGTGGCGGCACACTGACCGCGACCCTGCTGCCGCAGTAGCTCTGCGGTGGCACACTGACCGCGACCCTGCTGCCGCAGTAGCTCTGCGGTGGCACACTGACCGCGACCCTGCTGCCGCAGTAGCTCTGTGGCGGTACACTGACCGCGACCCTGCTGCCGCAGTAGCTCTGTGGTGGCGCACTGACCGCGACCCTGCTGCCGCAGTAGCTCTGTGGCGGCACACTGACCGCGACCCTGCTGTCGCAGTAGCTCTGGTGCGGCACACTGACCGCGACCCTGCTGCCGCAGTAGCTCTGCGGTGGCACACTGACCGCGACCCTGCTGCCGCAGTAGCTCTGTGGCGGCACACTGACCGCGACCCTGCTGCCGCAGTAGCTCTGTGGCGGCACACTGACCGCGACCCTGCTGCCGCAGTAGCTCTGTGGCGGCACACTGACCGCGACCCTGCTGCCGCAGTAGCTCTGTGGCGGCACACTGACCGCGACCCTGCTGCCGCAGTAGCTCTGTGGCTGCACACTGACCGCGACCCTGCTGCCGCAGTAGCTCTGTGGCGGCACACTGACCGCGACCCTGCTGCCGCAGTAGCTCTGTGGCGGCACACTGACCGCGACCCTGAGCCGCAGTAGCTCTGTGGCGGCACACTGACCGCGACCCTGCTGCCGCAGTAGCTCTGTGGCGGCACACTGACCGCGACCCTGCTGCCGCAGTAGCTCTGTGGCGGCACACTGACCGCGACCCTGCTGCCGCAGTAGCTCTGTGGCGGCACACTGACCGCGACCCTGCTGCCGCAGTAGCTCTGTGGCGGCACACTGACCGCGACCCTGCTGCCGCAGTAGCTCTGTGGCGGCACACTGACCGCGACCCTGCTGCCGCAGTAGCTCTGTGGTGGCACACTGACCGCGACCCTGCTGCCGCAGTAGCTCTGTGGCGGCACACTGACCGCGACCCTGCTGCCGCAGTAGCTCTGTGGCGGCACACTGACCGCGACCCTGCTGCCGCAGTAGCTCTGTGGCGGCACACTGACCGCGACCCTGCTGCCGCAGTAGCTCTGCGGTGGCACACTGACAGCGACCCTGCTGCCGCAGTAGCTCTGCGGTGGCGCACTGACCGCGCCTGCTGCCCGCAGGTTTTGCTCTGTGGACGGCACAACTGACCGCGACTGCTGCCGTCTGCCGCAGTAGCTCTGCGGTGGCACACTGACAGCGACCCTGCTGCCGCAGTAGCTCTGTGGCGGCACACTGACCGCGACCCTGCTGCCGCAGTAGCTCTGTGGCGGCACACTGACCGCGACCCTGCTGCCGCAGTAGCTCTGTGGCGGCACACTGACCGCGACCCTGCTGCCGCAGTAGCTCTGTGGTGGCACACTGACCGCGACCCTGCTGCCGCAGTAGCTCTGTGGCGGCACACTGACCGCGACCCTGCTGCCGCAGTAGCTCTGTGGCGGCACACTGACCGCGACCCTGCTGCCGCAGTAGCTCTGGTGCGGCACACTGACCGCGACCCTGCTGCCGCAGTAGCTCTGTGGTGGCACACTGACCGCGACCCTGCTGCCGCAGTAGCTCTGTGGCGGCACACTGACCGCGACCCTGCTGCCGCAGTAGCTCTGGTGTGGCACACTGACCGCGACCCTGCTGCCGCAGTAGCTCTGTGGCGGCACACTGACCGCGACCCTGCTGCCGCAGTAGCTCTGTGGTGGCACACTGACCGCGACCCTGCTGCCGCAGTAGCTCTGTGGCGGCACACTGACCGCGACCCTGCTGCCGCAGTAGATCTGGTGTGGCACATTGACCGCGACCCTGCTGCCGCAGTAGCTCTGTGGTGGCACACTGACCGCGACCCTGCTGCCGCAGTAGCTCTGTGGTGGCACACTGACCGCGACCCTGCTGCCGCAGTAGCTCTGTGGTGGCACACTGACCGCGACCCTGCTGCCGCAGTAGCTCTGTGGTGGCACACTGACCGCGACCCTGCTGCCGCAGTAGCTCTGTGGTGGCACACTGACCGCGACCCTGCTGCCGCAGTAGCTCTGTGGTGGCACACTGACCGCGACCCTGCTGCCGCAGTAGATCTAGAGTAGCATTCTCCTGATAGAAAAAAAGCCTTTCAATAAAAAATAATTTTTCACATGAGGGCATTTAGTTATGGCAATTACTTGAATAACTATGCCCGTGAATACTATTTTTTGGTAATAAACCACGATTTGCAGTGTATGATTTGCATCTGATTGTGTAAAGACACAATTATCTCGTCCGTTTCACCTGATTACCGTGCTTAAAGGCAAATGAGTGGGGATGGTTTTCGATTGGGCAGTATTGATTGAGTTTCCTTTCCCTTTTCAACCTGTCACGGACTAATCCTGCCTCTGAGCACTGGGATTACTGATCCCCTGATATCTCCTAAGATCAACATTGTTCCGTCCCGAGTTAACACCGTAGAGATACTAACATTCTTTTCTTTTCTTTGAGAAGTTTTTGAAATGAAACGAAAAAATGTATTTACTTACCTCAGAGAGGTTAGATCATGGATATATCTAAAGGGAATGTTTTCAGTTAATCTAAACAGCTGTTCTTATAACCAAATATTTAATACAAATTCAATATTCAAAAATCGTTTCTATGGAAACGGAATCCAAACATTTCCGCTCTCTTATTGTGTTACACATAACTGCTAACAACCCTCCAGCTTAGCCTTATCCATGTCGAGCTTATACATATCCATGTAAAAGGTTGTTAAATTTACTATAATATATATATTTTTTAAAATCATGGGTGAGCATAATGCATCAAGGGCGTATTTAAAGTCGATAGAGTTGGATATTTGTAAGAAGTTTAACTACCAAATAAGAATATTAGTATAACAATTTACTAACTAGTAAAAAAGGTGCTGTCAGGAATCTATCGACGTAATGGATGGAGCTACATTACTGGATGCACTGACTGTCAATGAATGGAGATGGCTGGGCGGAATGACTGGAGGGAGATTGCGGGGCGGGATGACTGGAGAGTGATTGCTTGATGGAATGACTGGAGGGAGATTGCGGGGCGGGATGACTGGAGAGTGATTGCTTGATGGAATGACTGGAGGGAGATTGCGGGGCGGGATGACTGGAGAGTGATTGCTTGATGGAATGACTGGAGTGCTTGATGGAATGACTACATTGCCGGGATGACTGGAGAGTGATTGCTTGATGGAATGACCGGAGGGAGATTGCGGGGCGGGATGACTGGAGAGTGATTGCTTGATGGAATGACTGGAGTGCTTGATGGAATGACTGGAGGGAGATTGCGGGGCGGGATGACTGGAGAGTGATTGCTTGATGGAATGACTGGAGGGACATTGCTGGGCGGGATGACTGGAGAGTGATTGCTTGATGGAATGACTGGAGGGACATTGCTGGGCGGGATGACTGGAGAGTGATTGCTTGATGGAATGACTGGAGGGAGATTGCGGGGCGGGATGACCGGAGGTAGAGATTTTGATCGTATGGGCAAAAGGTTAGAATTGCTATCCATATTTCAAATACTGCGAAAAACACTTTATACAGCTTCACTTTGTTAAGGTCTGATAATGTTTGCTGAAACTCTTACTCATTCTCCATGTTATTCTTGTGGGTAATAAGCAAATTGTCTTGAATTCCTTATTATTTGACACATTCGGGTTTTACAATTCCATCTTTCATGGTCTACCAGTGGATGTTAAAATTCTAAATTATTTTGTTCGTCGTAGCAGCAAACCAACTTACCCTTTCCCTGTATGGATTGAAGTTTGTTTAAATAGTCGCAATTAATTTCTAAATTCAATGGAAATTCCCCTATTTATGTAGGTTTGTTGTTACGGCGATATTTAACTATTGCAATTTATTTTTCAAAATATATCTTAAAATATAATTTATTTTATCTAGTAAACACTTTCCAATCGTATTTTAAGTTAGTCCAGAAATTGAGGTCTATTCTTAAAAATTAAGCGAGGTCCTGAGTTATTTATTTCGGCTACTACTTATAATGAAACACCAAACTAATTATGAACACCTGACTGAGAGAATCTGTGAGGACGGCACTGAGAGAGTTCCGAAAGTTAAGCAGCATTATTTAAACCATGACAGGGTGTCCACATGCTGTAAATGGGTTCCTGATAAGTTAAGGGAAGAAACTCTGGTCAGGGAAAGTCAGTGAAATACACCACCAGTGTGAAATGAAATGAAAAGAAAAATTCTTTATTTCAACAGGCAAAGTTATGGCCACATGGCTATATCTTACACTTAACCTGCATTTAAACATAAAAATATGAACATGTACAAATAAACTTATCATACATTTAAAATATACACATAAGAAAATATAAAAAATAAATAGATTGTTTTATTACAAAACTCACTCGAACACATCCACTCACATCAGCAACCGCCCCACCACAGAAGCCCTAGGATACGCCAGCCGAGACCATCCGATCAAAAGACAAAGTTTTCAGTGCCGCCACAAACTGTGAACGTTTTTCAAGGGATCTTATTTGTAGGGGTAGGTTATTCCATAGACGACATGCAGTCACAACAAAGCCCTATCATAAGCTGTGGTCACACGATGAGGTATTCGTAATGTGATCGACGAAGAACGTGAATTGTGCGAACTACCTTGAGATGCGAATTTAGTCATCTCTAAAATAATTTGGAACACCTGTTTTTAATATTGAAAAAAGTAATGACAGAATTTTAATTGCTCTTTGATCGTTCAATTTCAAGTGAATTTCAGTGTGATGGGTTTGAAGGGATTTTACAATGACGGAATTGCTGGAGGGAGGTTGTTGGGCAGAAATACTGGAAAGAGATTGCTGGACGGAATGACTGTAGGGAGATTGCTGGAGGGAATGACTGGAGGGAGATTGCTTGAGGGAATGACTGGAGGGAGATTGCTGGAGGGAATGACTGGAGGGAGATTGCTTGAGGGAATGACTGGAGGTAGATTTGCTAGACGGAAATACTGGTTGGAGATTACTAGAGGGAATGACTGGAGGGAGATTGCTAGAGGGAATGACTGGAGGGAGATTTGCTAGACGGAAATACTGGTTGGAGATTACTAGAGGGAATGACTGGAGAGTGATTGCTTGATGGAATGACTGGAGGGAGATTGCTTGAGGGAATGACTGGAGGGAGATTACTGGAGGGAATGACTGGAGGGAGATTGCTAGAGGGAATTACTGGAGGGAGATTGCTAGAGGGAATTACTGGAGGGAGATTGCTGGGGGGAGATTGTTAGAGGGAATGACTGGAGGGAGATTGCTAGAGGGAATGACTGGAGGGAAATTGCTTGACTATTTTGTTCGTCGTGGCAGCAAACCTGTTCGTAGTCAGCCGTAATCCTGACTATTTCAGTATTCTTCAGAATTTTTACAAATGTATGACGATTAAATTTATTGCTATTCATTATTTTGCTTGAAATATTTTTTTCTTCTTGGGTGTTGATTATTTGTTAATACAGTTGTTAAATTTAAGTGGAACTTTATACCACTTCATTTTTACAATTCAAATTGCAATACACACACTAGTAATTTAAGTCAATCATTTGAGTAATCATAGATAGTTTAAATTAAGTTTTGTAAAATCAACTAAAAATAAATGAAAATGAAAGTATGTCGGGAGGGAAAAAGGAAGAAGAGAGAGAACTTGGACAGCTATCGTTTAATTGTTTCTCTTCTTATTATGATTGTATTATATAACTTATTTAGTCATTAATATTTTGTATTGTATATTATGTAATAATCATATAAGCTCAGTTGGTAAATATTTTATGATTTCCAGTTTTTTAGACCTTCATATATGTAGTGCAATTCATTTACCTTTACTTGCCTGTAGGTCTAAATATTCTTTTTTTCTCCCAATGTACATTTCGCTTCTTAGTGTAGCATCATCACAGGATAAAATCTTGAGTGTAAATGTTATTTATTGATTTGCACACAAGATTTGACCCTGTGATGATGCAACACTAAGTAGAGAAATATACATTGAAAGAAAAACGAATATTTAGACCTACAGGCAAGTAAAGGTAAATACATTTTACTACATATCTAGTAAAGTTCTAGAGTCAGGAAAATGAATGAGAAATAGTCAGGTATGGTTAGGGAAAGTTATGGAAAAGTTTCTGTAGACACCGCTTGACGTTTAAAATTTTCTTGTTTTTTATGTATTTTTTTTTATTACTAATGGATGAATTAGCGGGGTTAAACTATTTATTTTCACTGTCGAAATGCCTTCAATCAAATCAAAAGCGTTTAAGTAAGTAGAATAAGACATTTGGTCCGTGCTCATGCTTCTCAGAAGAATTCAACAAAGAACACAAACTAGGAATAAACACAGCAATGTCGGCATAGCTGGCTGTTTAACGCATGTTGGGGGGGAGGTCGATTATTAAATTATTACCCCTCGCCTTGCGCTGCCGCCCACTTGAAGGGTTTCTCTGTTACGTAATTCACTCGAGAGCTCCAAAAAATAAAATTACTTTTTCAAATTCCTCGCCCTATTTTTGGGCGAGGTCAGTTATGGTAGTTGGATATGGTACTATTTTATTTTGTTTAGTGCTTATAATGCTAAACAATCTTTAAAATTATTTTTTTTACAATTAATAGGACTTTTCCTATCGCTCTTGTGTTTTAAACTACCCAACGTTTCTGGAGGTGGAGAAACTCCTTCTTGCTTGATGGAATGACTGGAGGGACATTGCTGGGCGGGATGACTGGAGAGTGATTGCTTGATGGAATGACTGGAGGGAGATTGCGGGGCGGGATGACCGGAGGTAGAGATTTTGATCGTATGGGCAAAAGGTTAGAATTGCTATCCATATTTCAAATACTGCGAAAAACACTTTATACAGCTTCACTTTGTTAAGGTCTGATAATGTTTGCTGAAACTCTTACTCATTCTCCATGTTATTCTTGTGGGTAATAAGCAAATTGTCTTGAATTCCTTATTATTTGACACATTTGGGTTATACAATTCCATCTTTCATGGTCTACCAGCGGATGTTAAAATTCTAAATTATTAAGTTCGTCGTAGCAGCAAACCAACTTACCCTTTCCCTGTATGGATTGAAGTTTGTTTGAATAGTTGCAATTAATTTCTAAATTCAATGGAAATTCCCTTATTTATGTAGGTTTGTTGTTACGGCGATATTTAACTATTGCAATTTATTTTTCAAAATATATCTTAAAATATAATTTATTCTATCCACTTTCCAATCGTATTTTAAGTTAGTCCTGAAATTGAGGTCCATTCTTATAAATTAAGCGAGGTCCTGAATTATTTATTTCGGCTACTAATTATAATGAAACACCAAACTAATTATGAACACCTGACTGAGAGAATGTGTGAGGACGGCACTGAGAGAGTTCCGAAATTTAAGCAGCATTATTTAAACCATGACAGGGTATCCACATGCTGTAAAGGGGTTCCTGAAAGGTTAAGGGAAGAAACTCTGGTCAGGGAAAGTCAGTGAAATACACCACCAGTGTGAAATAAAATGAAATGAAAAATTCTTTATTTCAACAGGCAAAGTTATGGCCACATGGCTATATCTTACACTTAACCTGCATTTAAACATAAAAATATGAACATACTTATCATACATTTAAAAAATATACACATAAGAAAATATAAAAAATAAATAGATTGTTTTATTACAAAACTCACACTCGAACACATCCACTCACATCAGCAACCGCCCCACCACAGAAGCCCTAGGATACGCCAGCCGAGACCATCCGATCAAAAGACAAAGTTTTCAGTGCCGCCACAAACTGTGAACGTTTTTCATGGGATCTTATTTGTAGGGGTAGGTTATTCCAAAGACGACATGCAGTCACAACAAAAGCCCTATCATAAGCTGTGGTCACATGATGAGGTATTCGTAATGTGATCGACGAAGAACGTGAATTGTGCGAACTACCTTGAGATGCGAATTTAGTCATCTCTAAAATAATTTGGAACACCTGTTTTTAATATTGAAAAAAGTAATGACAGAATTTTAATTGCTCTTTGATCGTTTAATTTCAAGTGAATTTCAGTGTGATGGGTTTGAAGGGATTTTACAATGACGGAATTGCTGGAGGGAGGTTGTTGGGCAGAAATACTGGAAAGAGATTGCTGGACGGAATGACTGTAGGGAGATTGCTGGAGGGAATGACTGGAGGGAGATTGCTTGAGGGAATGACTGGAGGGAGATTGCTAGAGGGAATGACTGGAGGGAGATTGCTTGAGGGAATGACTGGAGGGAGATTGCTTGAGGGAATGACTGGAGGGAGATTGCTAGAGGGAATGACTGGAGGGAGATTGCTAGAGGGAATGACTGGAGGGAGATTACTAGAGGGAATGACTGGAGGTAGATTTGCTAGACGGAAATACTGGTTGGAGATTACTAGAGGGAATGACTGGAGGGAGATTGCTAGAGGGAATGACTGGAGGGAGATTACTAGAGGGAATGACTGGAGGGAGATTGCTAGAGGGAATGACTGGAGGGAGATTTGCTAGACGGAAATACTGGTTGGAGATTACTAGAGGGAATGACTGGAGGGAGATTGCTTGAGGGAATGACTGGAGGGAGATTGCTGGAGGGAATGACTGGAGGGAGATTGCTTGAGGGAATGACTGGAGGTAGATTTGCTAGACGGAAATACTGGTTGGAGATTACTAGAGGGAATGACTGGAGGGAGATTGCTAGAGGGAATGACTGGAGGGAGATTGCTGGAGGGAATGACTGGAGGGAGATTGCTGGAGGGAATGACTGGAGGGAGATTGCTGGAGGGAATGACTGGAGGGAGATTGCTGGAGGGAATGACTGGAGGGAAATTGCTTGACTATTTTGTTCGTCGTGGCAGCAAACCTGTTCGTAGTCAGCCGTAATCCTGACTATTACAGTATTCTTCAGAATTTTTACAAATGTATGACGATTAAATTTATTGCTATTCATTATTTTGCTTGAAATATTTTTTTCTTCTTGGGTGTTGATTATTTGTTAATACAGTTGTTAAATTTAAGTGGAACTTTATACCACTTCATTTTTACAATTCAAATTGCAATACACACACTAGTAATTTAAGTCAATCATTTGAGTAATCATAGATAGTTTAAATTAAGTTTTGTAAAATCAACTAAAAATAAATGAAAATGAAAGTATGTCGGGAGGGAAAAAGGAAGAAGAGAGAGAACTTGGCCAGCTATGGTTTAATTGTTTCTCTTCTTATTATGATTGTATTATATAACTTATTTAGTCATTAATATTTTGTATTGTATATTATGTAATAATCATCTAGTTGGTAAATATTTTATGATTTCCAGTTTTTTAGACCTTCATATATGTAGTGAAATTCATTTACCTTTACTTGCCTGTAGGTCTAAATATTCTTTTTTCTCCCAATGTACATTTCGCTACTTAGTGTAGCATCATCACAGGGTAAAATCTTGAGTGTAAATAGTATTTATTGATTTGCACACAAGATTTGACCCTGTGATGATGCAACACTAAGTAGAGAAATATACATTGAAAGAAAAACGAATATTTAGACCTACAGGCAAGTAAAGGTAAATACATTTTACTACATATCTAGTAAAGTTCTAGAGTCAGGAAAATGAATGAGAAATAGTCAGGTATGGTTAGGGAAAGTTATGGAAAAGTTTCTGTAGACACCGCTTGACGTTTAAAATTTTCTTGTTTTTTATGTATTTTTTTGATTACTAATGGATGAATTAGCGGGGTTAAACTATTTATTTTCACTGTCGAAATGCCTTCAATCAAATCAAAAGCGTTTAAGTAAGTAGAATAAGACATTTGGTCCGTGCTCATGCTTCTCAGAAGAATTCAACAAAGAACACAAACTAGGAATAAACACAGCAATGTCGGCATAGCTGGCTGTTTAACGCATGTTGGGGGGGGAGGTCGATTATTAAATTATTACCCCTCGCCTTGCGCTGCCGCCCACTTGAAGGGTTTCTCTGTTACGTAATTCACTCGAGAGCTCCAAAAAATAAAATTACTTTTTCAAATTCCTCGCCCTATTTTTGGGCGAGGTCAGTTATTATTGGATATGGTACTATTTTATTTTGTTTAGTGCTTATAATGCTAAACAATCTTTAAAATTATTTTTTTTACAATTAATAGGACTTTTCCTATCGCTCTTGTGTTTTAAACTACCCAACGTTTCTGGAGGTGGAGAAACTCCTTCCGTTTTCAAGTATTACCTAATAATTTACATTGAAAATTGAATGTTCAAGTTACAGATATTAGTTATGTCATATTGTCAATAATACTATACTTACAACATGAAAACTTATAATTTCATGAGTAGACTAGGATTGAAATTCATTGTTGGTGATGACGCAGATATTTTCCAACACAGCTTCAGTTCGGATTATGTAATAGTCACCTGAGGACGGGATTAAATTCCAGATCCCGAAACGTCGTTAATTTTTTTACTAATCGTGATCAAAAAAGGCCGCAATAATAATTAACTTAGACCCTCAAACTCTAACAGTGAATTTCAAAGAAAAAGAAAGAAAAGGATGAGTTTTTTGAAAATGTCTTTTTGTTGGCGTAAATGAATTGTTTCTCAGAGAGCGTTTAACATTTTAAAAATATCGATTTGTTGGAATTATTTAGGTGGAAATTTATAAACGGTGAAGATAAGCAATGTTGATAGATTTCCAAGAATACTTTATCACAGTCACTGAAAAGATTAAGGCTAAAATCGAATCGTAAAATATAAAATGTTCAGTCACTTTTCACCTCTATAAGTTCATGGAAATGCCAATGTAATAAGTAATCTTAAAGATGAATTCGTCGTCGTGATTTTCGTTGTTTATTTAAATCATTACTCGTTTAATTTAAATGGACTTAAATAGTGTTAATATTAATGTCAGGAAATAGAGTTTAGAATCAATGTCAACATTTCTGATGGGAATATACTATAAATTTTGTTCAGACTAATTTGTTATTAAATTAAAATTTAGTTGGACTTTTCCAACGCGTCTTGTGTTTAATTTTTTTATGAGTTTCTTATGCGTCTGTGTTTTTAAAATAGACGTGTAGGTAAAGTCCAATAAGATATTATTAGTAACTAATAACCAACGTAAAGTAGGAGTAATAAACTTTGACGCATTGAATTTCAAAGATTTATAAGCATCTAAATTATAAAAGCGTCGTAGATTTATATGGAGTCCGGTAGATCGAACAAACACAATCAATTAGCCCGAGTTTTGTGGGATGGTGACAAATCTCTTTTACTCTGATTAAAAGAGAGATTGTGGTGTCCACCAGGAATCTAATGTTTTAGTCTAAGTGGTTTTGTGGATTGGCCTCAAGCCTAGTTGACTCTGGTAAAGAGAGATTGTAGGGACCCCCAGTAAACATAATATATGACCAGTTTTTTAGGCTGGGGACGAGCCAGTTGACTCTGGTAAAGAGAGATTACAGGGAACTCCAGTAAACATAATATATGACTATAACTGTTTTTTAGGCTGGGGACGAGCCAGTTGACTCTGGTAAAGAGAGATTACAGGGACCCCCAGTAAACCTAATATATGACTATAACTGTTTTTTAGGTTGGGGAAGAGCCTGGTTGACCGTGGTAAAAAGAGATTCGTAAAATAGAAATAATTTGACAAGTAAATAAGAGAGATTATTGAGACAACCAGTAAACACAATATATGACCATGATTGTTTTCGTAGGCTGACGACGAGCCTAGTTGACTCTAGTAAAGAGAGATTACAGGGGCCAACCGTGTCGACGGGGGACTGTGGCGAATCTGGCGATGCCTCTTTGTCGCAGAGACAATAGGTTGAAGACTCCTCATCCGCGTGATCATGGCTGGAGGGAATGAACTCGACAGAGCGTCACGTCGTCGCGACCTAGCACGCTGACACGCTGGCACGCGCGCCTGCAACCTGGAACCTGGAACAGGCCGAATAAAAACCGTCCGTTTTTCAATTTTAAGAGAGTTATTTTATTGGATCTCTAATCACGTTCGCTGTCGATGTCAAATCACGAAAGGTCCTTTTTCTACTATTGTCCCACCATGCCAGGGAAGTTTATTTTCGATTTTGAAAGAGTTTTTTTATTTGATCTCTTATCAAATTCGTGGACGATAACTGTAAAATCCTGAAACATTATTTGTTGTTACTGTTGCACAATGCCATGGTTATTTTCCATTTTTGAAAGAGTTTTTTTATTTGATCTCTTATCAAATTCGTGGACGATAACTGTAAAATCCTGAAACATTATTTGTTGTTACTGTTGCACAATGCCATGGTTATTTTCCATTTTTGAAAGAGTTTTTTTATTTGATCTCTTATCAAATTCGTGGACGATAACTGTAAAATCCTGAAACATTATTTGTTATTACTGTTGCACAATGCCATGGTTATTTTCCATTTTTGAAAGAGTTATTTCATTGGATCTCTTATCAAATTCGTGGGTGATAACTTTTGTAAAATACTGAAACGTGTTTTTTATTACTGTTCCACTATGCCAAGGTTTTTTCAGTTTGAAAGAGTTATTTCATTGGATCTCAAATCTAATTCGTGGTCGATGACTTTTGTAAAATCTTGAAACATTCTTTGTTATTATTGTTCCACCATGCTACGGTTATTTTTTAGTTTTGAAAGAGCCTATTTAGGTTATTTTTCAGTTTTATCTGAACCTTAAAAGATCCTTTTAATTATTGTTCCATCATCCCAGGGCTGATTTTTAAATTTTAAAAGAGTTATTTTATTGATCTGTAATCAAATTCGTGGTCGATACCTTTGTAAGTCGTAAAAGGTCCTTTTTACTGTCTCTCCTCTCAAGCATTTCTATGTCTGTATAATCGCCCGGAACAGTTACTTCAGGCTAGACCTAGTAGGTTACGACATTATGATTTAAAGAAAAGTAATCTGCGTTTTGCAATATTTGAACCCGGGACCTCTGAGCGAACAAGCATGAACTCACTCCGAAGTGCTGATGGGTAGTTTTTTCGCAATAGGTTCACATAGTATGATCAATATTGCGTCATAGCTATTATGGTCACTCGATCAACGTTTCATAGATGGGTTGCAAATGTAATTATGCGAATGTAGTTAATTAAAGATGAGTGAGCTTGCGGGGAGATTTAAGATAGCGTCACTCAGAACGAGAGTTGGAGCGCTACTGTAGTGCTCCAGCTACTCGTAGCGTTGTGCTACTCGGAAGCAGAGTGTTGTGGTTATTTGTTGCTTCATCAATATAGTTTTTAGCGAATTTCCCTTAGGGAAGTAGCTATTACCGTAGGTCTCATGGCAAGAGTTAAGCCCGGGACCATGTTATTTTTCTTCTTTAGGTGCCCGTGTCTGTTAACACGATAACTCGCGTAAAAATGGTCCGATAAAGACCAAATTTGGTAGAGACGTGTATTCCTACAAATGCTCGGACGAGTTCGTAAACCAGACATATCGGTCAATGGGAACGGGTAGTTTGGGGGGTTTTGTACCCCAAAACGTTTTCACATGTAATTTTTAAATATTTCTAATTTTATATTTCACCATTGGAATCAGCTTAAAAAACTACAATGTTAAGTTCCTCAAAGTTTTTCTCTATCTTCAACGGTTACCGAGATATTAACAAATCTAAACACAGTACGTTGTATTGTGGGGCTCCAATGTTAATCTTATGGAGGATAGGGAAAAATTAATATTTCCCATATTAATCAATATTTTTGGATAAAAAATTATATTTAGCTTTATGTGGTTGAGGTTCATCCATTTATGCTTAAAAATCATAGATTATGTGTTTAACATGGCAGCAAACCTGCATACTCTTTTCCCATGTTAATCATATGGAGAATAGGCAAACTCCTTTATTTATGGACAGATATTGATGAAAGTTGGTATAAATGTTAAAAATAAATGTTTTTGAAGATATAAATGCCTACTCTCAGTGTTCCTCACAGCAGCAAACCTGCACACTCTTTCCCATGTTAATCTTATGGAGAATAGGCAAATAATTCTCATGTTCATCGACAGACTTTGACCACTTGACTTGTCGTATATTACTATTATTATATTATTGATTTGGAAATTCGCTGAGTACGCAGGTCTGCTGCGACGGGGGTATTTTGTAATTATTTTTTTTGTAAATAGTGATTATTTTTATATTTTTACAATGAATAAACTGTATCTAAAAGTCTGTATTGTTGTAATGATAAAAGCTATTAAACTGTTTTCCCCTTAAGCTACTGTCTTGAGTAACTGAACTTTTAAATTACAACTAACCGTTCTCAAACAAGCCTGGAATTACAGTTTTTATATTTTATGTTTAAGGGTTTATAAATTAAAATCTAAATACCGTGCCATTTTCTAATACATGATTTAAGAAAGACAATTTTACGTTCCTCGATTTTTCGCACAAAATATCTCACACTGCTTTTGAAATAATTCTTGACCGACGACGACTTGTAAACCCCAGTGATAAATGTTTGACAGCCCATTGACCCTCACCCCTCTACAATAAAGTCAGCAATACGTCACCACATGATAGATGCGTGATTTGGGAATTGGATTAAAACTAAACTGTATCACATACTTTCTCAGTTTTAAAGTAAACTAAATCATAGTTAGCTTTAATAAGCTATTGCATTATTAATTCACGTTTAATAAATCTGACTTTTCAAAATAGTTATCAAATTTCTTCAGACACCCTTTCTCTACAAGTTAAAAACTTTGAGAGGAATTACCGAAATAACTCCCTTCAAAGTATTGTAGTAAAATACTTTGTGCGTTATTTCTATTGGGTGGTGCGATCCTACGCTGTATACCAAGTTTCATGAAAAACAATTGAGTAATAAGAAAGATTTGGAACTTTTAGTATTTTTTAAATGCCAGTTAAATTGTTTCATAAATTTATCGTCCTCCAAAAAATATTTTAGCCCATAACGGTTGGAACGTAAATTTTGCGGGTGACATGCAAGAGGTGTCATATTATTTAGGGCAAAAAACCATGAAATTTTAATCAAAATCGTGATAGCCATTTTTAATTGGATTTTTCAAATTTTATAAAATCATATCATCGTTGTTGAATTGTAGTTACAAAGACTGATCTACTGAGAGACATCTGTCCAAAAAGCACTTTTTGGGATTCAGGGTGCCCAAAAAACGATTTTTTCTACTCTCAGATCAAAATCGGGTTTGACGAAATTTTTCTCCATATACTATGTATAGTGGGAGAAAGATATGAGAACAAAACACATATTGAAAATAATGATATAGTGATTAGAATTTATTTTATTACTGTAAGCAAAGTATGTATGTAAGTATGTATTAAAACCATAAGTTAATAAGTTTCGATGTTGTGTTGACCCATCGTTACGCCTTTTTGATCTTAACGGCCAAAACTGTATCGTAGTTTTCGATGTTCATCTGTAATTACAACCCTCGAATGCGAATAAATGGATTGAACACGTTTTTGCAAGGTTCTCAGGGGAAATCTAAACGTGGATGAAGTCGAATACACACCGACACCTGAGTTTGGAAGCTTATGTTTTGCTAAAGCTTTTTATGCTATTGACTTTTCAATAGTGACTCGGAGGGTTATAATAATAAACCCGAGTGTTTTTGTTTGATGACCTCCACCTTGCTTTGGTGAGGAAAATAGTATACTTTTTCTTAGTCCCTACCTAAATCTGCTGGGACGGTTTTTATAAACGGTTCGTTTTTGTGAAAATGGACTATTATCGATTGTTTTGAATTTGATATTCATTATTACAAAGCTATTTCACTCAGTTCATTTTAACGTTATGAGCTACAGGGCGTTCTTTAAAGTTGGGTACAAACTTTGAGCGGCGATAGTACTCATCAAAATAAACAAAAAATGTCGTATAAATATATGTTGAAAGATACTTCGTTTAGCCACATTTTGTATTTGTTACAAAAATTGTTATATCTGAAGAACTATTTAAGCTACAGAAATCAAACTTTGCACACATCTTTATTCCTAACGAGAAAAATAGTTTTAAAGTATCATTTGGTTTGCTTTTATATTTTCAAAATGAGAGCGGTTAAGTCTTTTAATTTAAAATTTTTACAAGATGTAAAAAATATTGTTATTTAAATTTTGAATTTAACGATACTTTGTTGAACGAAATCCGTCCTCGGATAAGCGAGAAAATGCACTTTTAATGCGCAATTAATTATTAATTAATTTTTATTATTTTTAAGTTTTCTGGTAATGTTATTAATATCTTATGGTTTCAGTATTGTTATTACCTACGCCGTGACCCAGAATATCTAATCTTTCACATCGAAGCCGTAATGCTATTCGACTTCAGAACATGACCAATCTTAAAGTTAACATGTATTTACTGTTAGGCGTTACGAAGTTCGCCAGGTCAGCTAGTTAAGAATAAAAAGTTCAGTCAAATTGAATTCCCTATCCAATGAATTCAAAGTTATGAAAATTGGTCAATAAAACAACGAAGATACAGTAATTTTCTCAGTATTATGTGTGTGTGAATATTTTTTTAACAGAATCCTACAATCAATTGTGTTACAGCTCGTTTTACAACGATTTCAGGTCATGACTGCCTTTGCGACTGGTCACAGCGATACTGCCTCAAAGGCCAAAGTCAAAGGTCAACAACGAACAATTGACGGCGCTTGATGACTGAAACTAATTTACTGATCACTCAGCTGTAATCACTATTTCTGTTTCTTACCAGTGTTCTCAGATTGTGTCGCTGCAGTATGAATGTTTCAAACCTATCTGAGTCAATGATCAAACCCATCAATGGTTGCTTTGATTCAATGGGATTGTTTTGTTTTGATCGATTGAAGTCGAAGACGGCCTCGAGCCAATCAAGGATATTATGTCAACGTTCCTAAATACTGTACCTTACCTTTAAGATGATTGTTTAACTAAAACGAAATCTAGGTTTTAGTTTGTTGTTTATATTATTAATTTGAATCATTTTAGCATCAGCTTACTTTTGCATGAAACCAAAACATACCATTACATCACTAGTTAAGTGCATAAAGACTTAGTTGTTTCTCAGTTCATTTTATAGTAGCTATACGTATCCATACCGAATAATTTGTTTCTCACATCCCTTGTTAGCTGTTGTATGCATCCATCCTCAGTTGTTATTTACATTGTTGCCTGTTATTGGTATCCATCCTCTGTCGTTATTTTCATTGTTACCCGTTATAGGTATCCATCCTCATTTTTTATTTCCATTGTTAGCTGTTATAGGTATCTATCCTCAGTCGTTATTTCCATAATTACCCGTTATAGATATTCATCCTCAGTTGTTGTTTCCATTGTTAGCTGTCATAGGCATCCATCCTCAGTTGTTATTCCATTGTTAGCTGTTATAGGTATCCAACCTCATTTGCTATTCCATTGTTAGCTGATATAGGTATCTATCCTCAGTTGTTATTTCCATTGTTACCCATTATAGGTATCCATCCTCAGTTGTTATTTCCATTGTTAGCTGATATAAGCATCCATCCTCAGTTTTTATTTCCATTGTTACCCATTATAGGTATCCATCCTCAGTTGTTATTTCCATCGTTACCCATTATAGGTATCCATCCTCAGTTGTTATTTCCATTGTTACCCATTATAGGTATCCATCCTCAGTTGTTATTTCCATTGTTACCCATTATAGGTATCCATCCTCAGTTGTTATTTCCATTGTTACCCATTATAGGTATCCATCCTCAGTTGTTATTTCCATTGTTAGCTGATATAAGCATCCATCCTCAGTTGTTATTTCCATTGTTAGCTGATATAAGCATCCATCCTCAGTTTTTATTTCCATTGTTAGTCGTTATAGGTATCCATCCTCAGTTTTTATTTCCATTATTAACTGTTACAGGCATCCATTTCCATTGTCAGATGCTATACGTTCAACCTCAGTTCTTATTTCCATTGACGGTTGTTATTGTTTCAACATCAGTTTGAACTCTTATTGTCAGCTGTTTATTAGCATTCTGACTCAGTTTTTACTTCCATATCCAGTTGCTATACTCTTCCTGCCTGACATTTACTCAAATTTTCAGCTTTTGTATTGTCAGCATCAGTTGTTGTTACTTTCAATGTCAGCTATCACTAGAAGTGAGTCTCTGATGTGTTCTATATGTTGAACTCGCACACACCGCTGCCAACTTGGCGAAGAATAAAGTACTAGTCCTGTATTATACGTACACCACCCTCTTAACTTTCTTTGACTGCCTAACGGAGCCTACTCTGCCTTGAGACTCATCATCCAATGTGTCTAATTGTCTTTTCCTGTACTACAAACTCCGTGCACGCACACTGCCCCTTCCCTGCCCCCCCCGCCACGACTCACACCTCCCACGCGTCTCTTGATGGGATAGGACGAGTCTTTTGTTTCATTTTCGGGAGAGAAATTAGAAACGATAAGAGAGTATTTACGAAAAATACAGTTAAATATAGAACTATTTTGATTACGTATGATGTATTTATTATACGTCAGTAAAACGCGTTGCAGAGTAATACAACAATCTTGTTGTAGTTCTATTCAACCACCAGTAGTGTAGAATGCCGTTACATTCACACCGTTGCATTTACCGCTATGATAGTATGCATATTTATTGCCTAGTGCAAATTAACATGTATTATACGCGTTGTGATGAATGATACGCCCTGATTTTCCTCTACACTCAACAATGCGAGATGGACAGCATGCGTGTTATACAGGATAGCGGTATGGATTTATTTCACGCTATTTCCAAAGATGAAGTTGACAATCTGGAAGTGTTTCGCAAGATTTAAAACTGAAAATACGAAATTATGTGTTTTTGAAGATCCAAAAGTACAGTTTGGTACTAGTATTATAGTATAGAAAATATAGTATAGTAGAGAAACCCCATAAGCGACACCTTTTTATTTTCAGTTTTTGGTTAATCCATTTTTTAAAGTTGAAATAGATCATTTAGTGCAGAAACCACACATCTAAGACTACCCTAAGGGCATCGAATTGTTATTTTGGAAATTTGTTTGTTGTTTGATATTACATATCGTAGTTAGCATCAAACCTGCCAGTTTCAACAATTAATAAATTCATTAACAAGCTTTTCCGTACAACTTTTAGGTATTAATTCGTTATTAAAACATTTTGTAACTCTCTCATTATTTTTCCGAAAAGGTAGAGATGGAGATATTGAGTCAAAATGTATACGATGATTCATTGTTATTTTCTGCAGTGTGAATTCGCTTGTACTTCTTAAAATAGTTTGTAAAGAATCTATTGTAAGATTTCTGGGTTTTTAACATCGACATAATTACATAAGTGCATAATTTGTTTGTATCCAACTAAAACGACGATTTTTTAAACTTTTTTGCTAGCTTTCGTTTATTTGAGTTTTTTTTGTTTTGTTCAATAATGTTTTGTTATTTTTTAACTTTTTTAAACCTCAGGTTACAAGTCAAGCGCTTGCTACGTCCTACGGGTAGATTTTGTAGTGTATGCGGACGGACTAACTATAGACAAAAGAGGATAGCACACTTAAAAAAAAGTAAAATGTAAGGGCAGGCAGGCAGCGACGGGTGTGTTGCATTGAAGAGAACGCCGAGCAGCGTGAACCGAGCAAACTTCTCAAATTTGCACAACGACCCAAGTTTTATTGTTGAACTAACATTATTTCTTGTTAAGTGTATTAGCTGTAGAGAACTTAGCACGGCGGAACTTGTGCATTAGAAACTGTTAAACCACCGCCCTAGCTGCATGATATACTTACAAGACATGACGTCAACTCCAACGTTAATTCCATAATGCGACCGTGGTTGTCTATGTTAAACCACTACCCTATGTCTATGTAAAACCCTCATTGTTTCAGTTTTGTACGAATTGAATTATTGACATATGGCGGACTCCAAAACGAAAAATCATTCCCAGTCTAGGACTTACTATGAGGACTACGATAATAGCTCTATTTCCTGTATAAAATGAAACAAGGAATACAGAGAGATGATTAGATTAGACACGCATCTTGAATAAGAAATAAGTTTTCAACTTATTAACCAGGGATCTTGTTCCGAAATTTGTGGAGCGATATCTTCTAGTTTGTTGGAGGTTTCAGCTTAATTTAGCCCTGAGTAGCATGTTACTTGCAGTCTGTACACACATATTAGTGTGTTGTATGTTTTCAATTACTTGCAAATAAGTTATAGAAATGTGTTTTGATGACGGGATTACATGCACATATTGAATTTAATAGTTTTGGATATACTAGTAATAATAAATTTTATTACCTTTAGTAATTATCTAAAATTCTTGATGAAAAGTTAAAAACATATATTTACTCACTTAAGTCAAACTAAAAGCAATAATCGTTATATACTGTATATATTTATATACTTTATACATACTTTTTGAAACATTTCTATATACATTTACTGTACATAAAGGATTACCTTGTAGAAGTGGCATCAAGTTTTTAACAGCCCAGTTTGAGAGCGTGTCGAATAACTCCAAACTCAAAAAATTACAATTGTACATATAAAAAATAACTAATTAGTTCCAAAAACATATTTAATACATTAACAATACAAAGGACATTCAAACTACTTTAAAAATATTTTTAAAGAAGCTGTACAACATATTCCCTATCCTATCCTACCTCCTTGAAGCAAGAAAATGACATACTATATATACAAATGATTGATGATCAACACATACTCATCGATAAGATACAATACCAGTTATACATTTTACAGAGTTTTGAAAATTCATAATGGCGTTGGTTATTAATTATAAAATTAACAATTAGTTGGACTTTTCCAACGCGTCTTGTGTTTAGAATCTACACTTGTGTAGATTTTAAACACAAGACAATCTACACTTGTGTAGATTCTAAACACAAGACGCGTTGGAAAAGTCCAACTAATTGTTAATTTTATATACATTTTATATAGATACCTAATAAACACAGAAGTAAAAAGGAAATAATTCTTTTTTATTTGCAAGAAAGGACAAAATGAAAACCGCATGTTTCCATATAACTTTTGGTCAGTAACCTCGTTTTTGGGGGTTTAAGAATAATCAAATTATGTTTGAGGAAGATAAAAAAGTGGGCAAAAATTTAATTATCTTTTTGTGTGAGTATAAAATCGTCTGTAAGCCTCAACTCTTGAATTTGGAATCGATACATGATTTTAATTTTTTAGTAGTTTTAAATATACATTTGAATTTCCTCTTCAATGAAAAAAATCTAAGAACACGCCATAGACATAAACACATAGACGTAAGAAGGTCTACGTTTGTAGCGCTCTACATCCAGGTAGACCTTCCCAGAAATGAGGACTTCCATTCCTTCCATTCCTAACAAACTAGAAGAGCAAATGACTACAGCCTTCCTGCCCACCACACAACCCAGTTCAGCAAGAAACCTTCTTACATTGGACTCAAAATTATAAATACACTGCCTCAAAATCTGAAGAATATGATAACTGAGAGCTTCAAGAAACACTTTTAAGACTGACTGGCAGAGCGGCCTATCTATACTGTAAAAGAATTCTTCGACCTGATGTGAAAAAGCAAGCTGACCCACTGCAATGTAAAGCAAGATTAGAACCTACCTGACACAATTGTATTTCTTAATGAAATGTCAATAAAGAATATTGTCTATTGTCTATCGTAACGCCTGTATTTGATCAGGCCCGGTTGTATAGTTAGGGTGGAGGAGTTGTATAGAAATGGCGAAGCAGTTGTAGTAATACAGGTGAAGGAGGTTTCCAGTCGCTAAGCGGATTGCAATATTGTGGGCCAGGCAGAGTGGGCGAGCGGAGAAAAGGGAATGAGATTGACATCTCACCTGAGGTTTCTATGTGCGTATTTTAGAGGAAATAAACCATTTAGCAAATAGAATTTCAAACCCTTTGGATTGGAGCATCCATAGAAATTAATTTATACTAAATACCACATAAATTCAGCTCATTCAAATGATTTTCTTTAAATCCTCTCGTTTTCAAGTGTAACCGTTAACAAAAGTATGACAAAAAAAAAAAAAAATATATAAACTAATTAAAATAAAAAAAGATAAAATTTTAAGGATTATTCTGAACTTTATTGTGTAAAAAAATAAATTAAATGTAGTCAATAACATATTATATTAAAAGAAGAAAAAAGTTCCAAATTGTTAAATCATTAATGTTTATTTGTATCTATAATTAAAATCTCAATTTGTAAAAAAAAACAAACATTAACTAAATGTATAATTAACAGGAAAGATATAATATTGAATCTATTTAAAAAAAAAAAAAATATAACACCAGTTAAAAAAGCTAAAAAAATAAATTAAGTAGAGATTATTACAGAAATTATTAAAAAGGAGAAAAAAATTTAAACGAGACAATTGGAACTTATAAAAAAAAAAAAACGCATAAAAATGAAAAATTATTTCAAATATATAAATTAGAATATTGAGAAAAAAACAGATTTATGAAAATGAAAAAAAAAAAAAAAATAAACAAAAACAAATCAACAACGAATAAATACAATCATGAAATTTAAAATCACACGAGGACTTTATAATTAAATTGATAATTTAAAAAAATAAAATAAGAGACTTAACATCAATTACAACAACAATAATACAACACAATAATTAACAACGAAAAATTAAAAAAAACCACAACACAAAACAGTATAAACCAAAAAAACACAAAAATAAATTAATTAAAAAATTTAAAATAAACTTAAATTAAAGAAGAAAACATCACAATAGAAGAAACAAAAACGTAATAAACAACAAAAAATATTGTACAATAAAGAAGACACAAACATAGATTCATAAAAAATGAGACATTTAAAGAATTAATATATATAACAATAAAAAGAAGAAGGAAACAAAAACAAAATAACATAATAAAACAAACCAAAGAAAAATAAAAAAACCAATTAAAAAAACAACACGAAATAAGTTAAAAAAAAAAGATAAAAAAAATAAGAAAAAAAAAAAAATAAAAAATAATAGAAAAAATAACAAACATAACAGACAGAAAACACAATGACAAAATTAAATAAAATTAAATAGTAAAACATAAAAAATGTAAATACTAATAGAAAAAAAAAAGTCTAAATATATAATACAATACTGTTAAAAAAAATGAGTTAAACATATAAAAATTTAAAAAAAATATAAAGGATAAAAATGTGCGGGAAACTCATATATGAGTTAAACAACACAGAGGTAGGACAGAAATGAAAGATAAAAATAACATGTTAAATTATGGAGATTCCTGCCTGAAGCAAACAACATATTAGTAGAATTAATTATTGAGGAATTAAAATTATAGGAAATCTTATTTATTTTTTATATCCTAAACTAAGTGGAATAATTGCGAAGAGAGTAAATTTTTTTGGAACAAAAATACCTAACTTTTTAGTGACCGTTTATACATAAGTATAAACATACCAAAATTTAGCGAATTTCCCATAGGGAAGAAGCTATTACCGTAGGTCTCATGGCGAGAATTAAGCCCGGGACCATGTTATTTTTTCTTCTTTAGGTGCCCAGAGACCAAAAACAATAGTCGTTAAAATCTATATATATATATACAGCAAACCTGCATACTCTTTTCCCATGTTAATCATATAGGGAATAGACAAACTTCTTTATTTATGGACAGATGTTGATGAAAGTTGGTGTAAATGTTAAAAATAAAAATTGTTTATGGTAGAAATGCCTACTTTCAGTGTTCCTCACAGCAGCAAACCTGCACACTCTTTCCCATGTTAATCTTATGGAGAATAGGCAAACAATTCTCATGTTTATGGACAGATTTTTATAAAAATTATCAAATATTATTATTATTATATTGTTGGGTTGGAAATTCGCTGAGTACGCAGGTCTGCTGCGACGGGGGTATTTACGAATATCGTGTGCCGTACGGATACTTATACCGTAGTAGTAATGTCACAGAATTAATATGTTTTTGGACTAAAATCCAACAAGGCGTGACTGGTGAAAATTCTAAACTAAAAAGAGAACTAATGAAGAAGCACGGTAAGAGATAAGAGAGAACTCGATTTTTATGGGTGTCGGAGATTTATCCATTGAAAGTGAGATCTATCGGCAATAGGAACGACAAGGTGCAGGGTTAGAGGCAACATCTTGGCCATAATTCAGGGAGGTTCGTGGAGGAATTGCTACCTGGAAGTGGGAGGGCAACCTGGAGACGGGCTGGATATTGTTTCCATTTAGTCTAGTTCATGCCATTTTAGTAAAAAAATAAGAGCCGCAATGTTGGATCTTATTCCCATAACTATTCCCTTATTCCCCCCGTTGCAGCAGACATGCATACTCAGCGAATTAATAAATAATATGACAATAGTAATATTTTGACAAATTCGATCAATACCTGTCGATAAATGATAAAGTTTGCTTATTATCTATAAGACCAACATGGGAAAGAGTATGCAGGTTTGCTGCTGTGAGGAACACTAAAAGTAGGTATTTTTGGCACTGAAAAACCTCTATTTTGGGGTACAAACTACCCGTTCCAGTCGACTGATTTGTCTGGATTACGAACTCGTCCGAGTAAAAGTAGGAATACACGTCTCTACCAAATGGTCTCGATCGGACTATTTTTACGAGGTTTGTCGTGTTCACGATGTATATACACGTATAAATTTTTTTTGTTTTTGGCCTCTAGGCACCTCTAACGAAAAAGTAACATGGTCCCGGGCTTAAGTCTTGACCCACGGTAATAGCCCCTGTAGAAAATCGCTAAAAGATGGTTGAGGTTTCAAACTAAAGCAATAAGACGCAATTATTCACACGTAATTATCTTTACTGTAATAAAAAAATTAAATTCAGAAATCAAGTCAAAGTCAAGTAAAAAACGAATTTATTAAAATACCGTTTGTCCCACGAAGAGGTCCTTATTTTTGAGTTGGTGTGACGGACGTGTGGATCGAACTACGGACCTGGGACTCAACAGTCCTAACATACACTTGTGCAAAAGAAATACCCTCGAGTATCAGTTAATTCTGACACGTTAGGACAAAATTGCGGGATATTAAAGAAATAGTACCTTTTCGTTGAAATACGTTAGAACAACGTTAAAGAATTAAAATGTCGCTTCATCTGAAAACACTAATCTTTCATGCCATTTGCTATCTAATTCAATTTTTTCAATTATTTTCGAACAAAATTCCAATCGTATCGGCGGTATCATTTGCACATGTGTATGTTAGGGAGTCCCACGTCTGTAGCGCGATCCACACGTCTTTCACATCAACTCAAAAACAGGGAACTCTTTGTGGGACGACCGGTATATCATTACAAAGTAAATTATTAATATAAAAGAAATATTACAATAATATAAATTAATTAAACAAAAACTCTATAAAACATAATCCCTAATAAGTATTAAAGAAATTAGAACAAAAAAATGTCCACATGTATCTAGAATGGGCTGTGCGTCGGCCCGAGTTGTTTTTTTATGCAACTAAAGTTTATAATTTGGGAATAATTAAAAAATATATACAGGTTGTCCATGAAAAACGTTTCAAGACTTCGGTGAGTGATTAGGTAAATTAAAAGGAAGAAAGAAGAAAAAAGTTCCAGTAGAGGTATGGCCTAAAACGCTTATTTTCTCAGATATCCGCCATTTTGTATTTTCCACAAAATATATTTTATTTCAAACATTTGTCAGCGAATTTTTTTTTCAAATTTGGTACGTGTTTTAAACTAGTAGACTACTATTAGTAAAAAATAACTAGCATGATCCAAGCTCAAAATCCAAAATGGCGGCCATCTTAAATTTTACCGTTAACAAAGTATTTAAGTTTTAAAATTTTAAATGGCCATAATTTTAGATTTTGAGCTTCGATCATACTAAGTATTTTTGGCTATTAATTAACAGTCCTGTCTAAGGAACATGTCAGCCTTAGTCAGTAACAAGACTACAAGATCGCGCCACAATCATCTTACATTCAATCCTCATTCATACTTGGCTTAAAATACCTACCTTGTGGTATGGTCGCCATTTCAAATAATCTAATCTAATATAACTAATTAATTAAATTGTTTGAACATGTTAGAATTTTAGTTTTTAGTGGATATATTCTTTTTTGGGTTTCCCGAACACAAAACAATTTAAATAAACCACAAAAAGGAATGCGTCAGAAATATTTTGAACATTATTAATATTCAATATCGGAATGAAGACGCTGCATTGTTGGACGAATGAAAACTTGAATATGATATTGGAAATGAGAATGAAGATGAATGGAGGAGATAACGGGCTCCATCATTCATCATATTCTGCCGCGTGAGAAGTGAACAAGCATTTTACATTACGATGTTGGTAGGTAATGTGTATTGTAAAAACAAAGAGTGCTTCCGGTATGTGGTTCATAATTCATAACTTGTGAAGATTTGGAGTATTTAAAACCGGTTGAATATCTTATTATAAATCCATATCTGATTTGTGACTACTATGCACTAGTAGAGTCACAAATCAGATATGGATTAATTGTTTGGGGAGGAACATCTGAGTACAACCTTGGTAAATTTCTTGTGCTCCAGAAAAAAACTGTTAGGGTACTCTCTGGCCTTGGTCCTAGAGGTAGCTGCAGAGAGGCTTTTAAATCTCTCAAGCTACTACACATATGCACTACATATGCACTAGTAAAGTCACAAATCAGATATGAATTAATTGTTTGGGGAGGAACATCTGAGTACAACCTTGGTAAAATTCTTGTGCTCCAGAAAAAAACTGTTAGGGTACTCTCTGGCCTTGGTCCTAGATATAGCTGCAGAGAGGCTTTTCAATCTCTAAAGCTACTACACATATGCACTACATATGCACTAGTAGAGTCACAAATCAGGTATTTATTAATTGTTTGGGGAGGAACATCTGAGTACAACCTTGGTAAAATTCTTGTGCTCCAGAAAAAAAGCTGTTAGGGTACTCTCTGGCCTTGGTCCTAGAGGTAGCTGCAGAGAGGCTTTTAAATCTCTAAAGCTACTACACATATGCACTACAAATGCACTAGTAAAGTCACAAATCAGTATTTATTAATTGTTTGGGGAGGAACATCTGAGTACAACCTTGGTAAAATTCTTGTGCTCCAAAAAAAACTGTTAGGGTACTCTCTGGCCTTGGTCCTAGATTTAGCTGCAGAGAGGCTTTTAAATCTCTAAAGCTACTAACAGTCACAGGGCTTTTCATCCTTGCAGTTGTCATATACAAAGAGTTGGACCTACCTAGAAATGGGAATTTTCATTCATACAACACCAGAAGGGCAGCAGACTTCAACCTTCCCATTCACCATACATCACAGTACAGCAGGAAACCCTCTTACATTGGCCGAAAAATCATCAACTCACTCCCACAAGACTTAAAGAACATGACAGGAATCAGTTTGAAGAAGCACCTCAGAGACTGGCTAGTTGAACGACCAGTTTACTCTATCAAGGAATTTTTTGAAATATGTTGAAACATGTAAAGCAAGATTAATTAATTTATTTATTGTGACGCCATTGTATTTTTTTAATGAAAGTGCAAATAAAGAGAATTGTCTTTTGTCTATTATTTCATCAATAAACTACGAAAGCAAAAACGCTGGCGTGAGTAGAGCGACTTTAATAGAACTTAAATTATTCCCATCGAAGTAATCGAATTGCATAGAGTATGCAGGTTTATGTTTATGGCAGGTTATATTAAGGTTATTCACCATGTAAAAACACCTACATTTTATCAAATTATGTCAATAGCTGAGCTAGTTATGCCAATTTATCTATTCTCCGTAAGAATTACAATGAATACGTAGGTTTGCTGCTGCAGTAAACATTAAATTTGGGAATTTTATGGATGTACTCATAAAACTTAACCAGATGGATTTGCATATACAATTTTGCAAGTACTAAAAAACCTAATTGTATGTTTTTGAGCAGAATCCAATGGTAAAAAGGAAAAGTGAATTTTGTCAAAAATTATTCATAAATAAATTGAAAACTCTATTTTCTGTAGTACAACCCCCCCAAAGGGTAGTTAATGTAGTCCGATTGCGTTTCCCAACGAACTCGCCCAAGATATTACTGAAAGGAACAACTCCACCGAATTTTATCCACCCTTATCGTGTTGACACATATATACTTATAAAATTTCGAATTCCCCCCCAAAACGTGTTCAGGGCGTCGATTTATGAACTTCTATCATGGTCTCGGGCTTAAACCTGCCACCTTGCGGATCATGTGACTAGCTCACTTTTCCATAATAAATTCGCTAATAATAATTTATTTATTGAAAATGTGCATAGTCCCATAGAATATGTAACTAAAAAATTACAATTTATATTAATAAGTCCCAAAACAAACAAATATTACATATGAGTATTAAAGTATTGAATATAAATACAAAATTCTAATCCGGCCTCACACTAACTCCCTATGTATAAATTACACGGCATATATATATACAGGGTGTTCATTAAAGTTGTTACAAAAATAGATAAATAAAATATATATATATATAAAAAAAATATATATATAATATATTATATTATATTATTTTAAACAAAAATTATTATACACTACTACTGCGCAGTAAAAATTAAAAACATAACTAAGTAAGAACACAAATTAAGCAACACGAAAGTAGGCAATAAATCATAGAAGATTACACATTCCAGGAAAGTAACAACACTATATTTTCATACAGTAAAAGTAAAAAACGGCAAAAGTAGTGTTCAATACTTTTTTTAATTAAAAAATAAGAATCTTTATATTAATTAGCGTAATGTTGAAAACTAATGTCTTCGCTTAATTAAAACCTGTTTGTGGATGTTTCATTATCCGGGTGTGCTTAAATTGGAAGGAAATGGAAATAAATCTGGAAATGATTTCCACGTCGCAGCTCAGAGCTCAGAGCTCGGCCTCAGATGGCGCGCCATCTTTCACATTAAACCCTCGTCTTTCAGCTTAGGAACACAACTTCTCAGAAGTTAACTCACAGTATTAGAGCGTTCGTTCTAACCGTTTTAAACGAAATAGGAATTATACAACTCTAAAATCCTTTAAAAATGTGAAAAATAAAAATTTCTTAAAATCGCTCATAACATTTTGTTTAAAATTTTATGGTTTATTGAGGTCCCAAATAATATGGCACCACCCGCATGCCTTTAAACTAATCGCCGTTTAAAAAGAACACATAATTTAGTATTTTGAATCATAACTCTAGGACAATTGGTTACTGAGATATTCAAAATGTAAAGGCAGTACATTATGTAATAATCTTATGGAGAATAGCTAAAATTGTATGTAAGTCCATCTAGTTAAGCTTTATGAATACATCCATAAAATTCCTAAATTTAATGTTTATTGCAGCAGCAAACCTACGTATTGATTGTAATTCTTTTGGAGAATAGATGAAATTGTATAACTTTCTAAGTTATTAACATAATTTTGTTAAATTGATGTAGTTTTACTTAGTGAACAGCCTTAATGTAAGCACATTACCACGTAAAACAACCCCTATTGCAGCAAACCTGCATACTCAGTACCATTACTATGATTACTTTGATGGGAATTATATAAGTTCTATGAAATTCATTCTGATAACGCCAGTGTGCTGCTTGTGATCTCGTTTCTTCAAGATAACCAATTGTCAAATAGATAAATCGTGTGTTAAATACATCAAAATTACTTCACAGGAACTCTTTTCAGTTTTAGCGAATTTCCCATAGGGAAGAAGCTATTACCGTAGGTCTCATGGCGAGACTTAAGCCCGGGACCATGTTATTTTTTCTTCTTTAGGTGCCCAGAGTCCAAAAACAATAGTCGTTAAAATTTATATATATATATATATATATATATATATGTGTGTGTGTGTGTGTGTGTGTGTGTGTGTGTGTCTGTGAACACGATAACTCTCGTAAAAATGGTCCGATCGAGACCGAATTTGGTAGAAACGTGTATTCCTACAAATGCTCGGACGAGTTCGTAAACCAGACATATCGGTCAATGGGAACGGGTAGTTTGGGGGGGTTTTGTATCCCAAAATGGGGTTTTTTGCGTTTTTCACATGTAATTTTTAAAAATTTCTAATTTTCACCATTGGAATCAGCTTAAAAAACTACACAATTAAGTTCCTTAAAGTTTTTCTCTATCTTCAACGGTTACCGAGATAGTCATAGTTTATGTGTTTATCATGGCAGCAAACCTGTATACTCTTTCCCATATAAATCATATAGTGAATAGGCAAACTCCTTTATTTATGGACAGATGTTGATTAAAGTTGATATAAATGCTCAAAAAATTAATTGTTTATGCTAGAAACACCTACCTTCAGCGTTCCTCACAGCAGCAAACCTGCATACTCTTTCCCATGTTAATCTATGGAGAGTAGGCAAATAATACTCATATTTATTGACAGATAATGATCAAACTAGTCATATATTATTATTATTATTGTTATTGATTTGGAAATTCGCTGAGTACGCAGGTCTGCTGCGACGGGGGTATTTAAATATTAACACGAAAGGTTTACCCATTTAGGTCTAACCCCTGAAATTCCCTAAGATTACCGTAGTCCATTTCACAGATCGTCACAGCACGTATCTTTTTGATTTTTTTCTCGTGAATTTTTTTATAATTTTTGGAATTTTTAGTTTTTAATGATAGTTTTCCACCAAAAAATACTGAAAAATCTAAAAATACCAAGTCCGCTCCAACGATTTTGTTTAAATATAATAGTTTAATGTCATTACTAATGACTTAATGACTGGGATGATGGCGTCCTCCTGTAATCCAGCTACTTGGAGGTCACGAATTGTGGATAGTTGTGAGAGATGGTCGGTGGATGTAGTGTTCTCTTGTGTGGATTAACGTCCGCACTATTGAATACTACGTTAATCCGCAAAAACCATCCTCATAATTAAACCGATTCGTAATTCAGAGGCCGTGGTTCGGATTCCACGTTAAACTGTAGGTCCCTTAGTTGCCATCGGCTATTGGGCTATTAATTAACAGTCCTGTCTAAGGAACATGTCATCCTTAGTCAGTAACAAGACTACAAGATCGCGCCACAATCATCCTACAATCATTTCTCATTCATACTTGGCTTAAAATACCTACCTGGGTTGTCAGTTCAATAATCTAAGAATTAAGATACCAATAAATATGACACACCCAAATGTATATTATAAAAAAATTATTTCCTTGTAAAAATTTTATAAAATGATTTGAATATCACTTTTAACCCGGCTTAAAAAACTAAACAAATCAACATTTTGAATCAGTAGTCTACGATTAACGATTTAATGGTACCAGAGGAAAAAAATTAAATATAAGTAACATGGGTTAAATGGGGTTTTTTGCGTTTTTCACATGTAATTTTTAAAAACTTCTAATTTTATATTTCACCATTGGAATCAGCTTAAAAACTACACAATTACGTTCCTTAAAGCTTTTCTCTATTTCCAACGGTTTATTAACGGACAGATGTTAATGAAAGTTTGTATAAATGTTAAGATAAAAATTATTTATGGTAGAAATGACTACTTTCAGTGTTCCTCACAGCAGCTAACCTGCACACTCTTTCCCATGTTAATCTTATGGAGAATAGGCAAATAATTCTCATGTTTATCAACAGATTTAGACCAAACTTGTCATATATTATTATTATTATACTGTATTATTGATTTGGGAAATCCGCTGAGTACGTAGGTCTGCTGCGACGGGGGTATTTTAACTAAACACCCCCAAAATATTTAAACTAAACTAAAGAGACGCATGCGCACCGGCCCCCAGCTTCAGGGATTATGACGAGCATCCTTCCAATCCATTTCACACTCAATGGGCCTTCCAATACCAGAATATATTTTCCTTCCCCCAATTTAACTGACTAATTTTATAAAAACAAATAGTGTATTTATAACTGTCACAAAAACAAACACTACGTCGATAGATAAAAATAAATTCTTTTTATACAGGGTGTTCTAGAATTCCCTACCAATACTCTAGGACATTGTTCCTGGGTAAGAAAAATATATAAATATCATATTTAATTTGTCCGGAAGTCCTTAGTTACTCACACAGCCTCCATTTTGCTTTTTTCACTTATAATTTTTTTCTGAATAATGGTTAAACGTACGGAATTGAAACTTTGCACAAACATTTATGGCAAATAGACAAAGCTACAAAAAAATTATGACAATTTCTCAAATTCATAAAACAAAATGGCGGCCATTTAAAATTTTGTTTCTCAAATAACTCGTGAACCGTTGATTTAACAGAAAATTTACAAGAATGACTTTTTTTAGGTAATGTAATTACAAATCGATTGATTTTTTTGTAGCTTTGTCTATTTGCCATAAATGTTTGTGCAAAGTTTCAATTCCGTACGTTTAACCATTATTCAGAAAAAAATTATAAGTGAAAGAAAACAAAATGGAGGCTATATGAGTAACTAAGGACTTCCGGACAATTTAAATATGATATTTCGATATGTTTCTTAATGCCCTAGAGTATTGGTAGGGAATTTTGAAACACCCTGTATATTAAACAGTTTTTAAATTCAATTTGTCGTTGGTTATTCAAATTTACAATTTAACCTATTAAACTTAAACGTGCCTTTTTGCTTTAAAACTATACAACGTTTCTGGTCGTGGAACTCTGCTGTTTTAATGACACATAATAAACACATCTAAAGGGTTGATTATATAATGTTTGTGAATTTCCCAAAGGGAAAAAGCTATTACCGGAGGTCTCACTAAGCCTGGAACCATGTTAATTTTTCGTTTTGAAGTCTAAACACTGTACGTTGTATTTGGGTCTTAAATGTTAATTCTTTGGAGGATAAGAAAAAATAAATATTTTACTTAGTAAACAATATTTATGGATGAAATTTTGTATTTAGCTTCACGTGGTTGAGAATGTATCCATTTATGGTTTAAAAATCATAGTTTACGAAACCTAAACTGCACGCTCTTTTCCCATGTTAATCTTGGAAAATAAGCAAATCCCTTTATTTATGGACAGATGTTGATGAAACTAGGTATTATTGGTTAAAATAAAAATTGTTTAGGCTGTAAATGTCTACTTTCAGTGTTCCTCATACTCTTTTTTGTAGAAATATAAAACACATATATAAAACTTGGGATTTGGTCAAAAAAAAATTGTTTTTGGTAAAATTCCCTATTTTCAGTATTCCTCACAGCAGCAACCCTGCATACTCTTTCCAATGTTAATCTTACGGTGAACAGGTAAACTCTCTTATTTATAACGGATATTAATTAAACCTGTTATATATTATTATTTATTTGGAAATTTACTGAGTACGTAGGTCTGCTGCATCAATACTACAGTGAAGCAGTATTGCTCTTATCACAAATCCGACACATAAGGACCACGAAAATTTAAAGAGAACGAATACTTTACATTTTACTTTCTCCCCTTATACATAGTATATGGAGAAAGTATTGTTTTCGTCAAAATTTTCGAATTTGAGTTGAGGGTGGATATATCCGTTTTGGGGTCCCCTGAATCCAAAAAAGTGGGGTTTGGCGTGATGTCTGTCCGTCCGTGTGTCTGTCTGTGTGTGTGTCTGGATGTGTACAGTGCCACAGCCTACCCCGTTTGTCCGATTTAGATGAAATTTGGCATGTATATATATAGTCACCGTATCTCCAGGCGTTTTTTTCATTTTTTTGAATTTTTTATTTTTAGGGGTAGTTCACTCCTAAAAACCCTTAAAAAACGTGAAAAATCCAAATTTCTCAAAAACGGCTCTAACGATTTTTATTAAAATTTGACAGTTTATAGTGCACAGAGTACTAAATAATTTGACACCACCCGCATGTCTGTAAAAATGACGGTTCAAAAGTTATGGGCTTTTAAATGTCTAAAAAATCAAATTTTTAAATTTTCAGCGAAAACAATAAAAGTAAAGTATAACTTGACTGGCACCATTAAAACCAGCTTAAAAAACTAAACAAATTAGTAATTTGAATTATTTGTCTACGACTAACGGTTCCAGAGAAAAGTTAAATTTACTGTCCACGATAAACGCAGTACGGTACGTTGTCTGAAAGCGCCCAATGTTATTCTTATGGAGAATATAAAAAAAATCAATTTCTTCCTTACTTTCCAACCGTTTTCCATGAAACTTGGTATGAAGCGTAAGGTCAAATCACCGAACAAAACCAGCTCAAAAAAGCTTGGTGTTACGGGGGGGGGGGTTGTCCCCCCATACAATTTGAACAATTAATTTAACTTTGTCTCTCGTGTTTTTATTTTTAGAAATTGGATGATTATTTTTGAAACAATAAATTATTAAATGATATTTAGATTAACTTTGTAGAACATGATAGTTTTATTACAGATTGCCTTTTTTAATTTACTTAAGGGAGAAAGTATGTGTCAGTTCACTGGTACCGTTTATTTAAAATGTAAATTCAGATATTAATCACTTGAGAACGAAGGAGTGTCATAACCTCAAAAACGTTGTGTTTGTTGACAACACAAGTCGCGAAGGAAAATGTTCCAATAAGCTATTAATTATAAATCGTATTGATTAGTCAGGTTAAGTAATAAGTAAAATAGTAAGTAAGTAAGTTCACAAGAAGATTGAAACCTGGTAGTTAGGTTAGATGGATTTCAACAAAATGTATGATCATATTACTATAATTACACGTTGACTTATATGTATCTTTTTATTTCAGGTAACATCAATCATTGGGTCTAGGGATCATTGGTGACGTCAGTGCCTTGGTAAGAACAGCTTTACTAATCGGTTACATGACTTGGTTAGCTTCAATGTTTTTGCCTTTCAGGTATAGAAGTGTTTGTAACCTGAGTGTTAGACCTATGTTTTGCATACGGACGATAAAAATCGTTCAGTAAATTTTGTGCCTTGCGTCTTGAATTTTCTGTTTGGCGTTTGCAAAGGATTATTGGAGGTGACAGTGCTACCAAACTAGTTAACTTATGACTTGGACGGTGTTGTCTTCCTGTAATCCAGCTACTTGGAGGTCACGAATTGTGGATAGTTGTGAGTGATGGTCGCTGGGTGTAGTGTTCTCTTGTGTAGATTAACGTACACACTATTTAATACTACGTTAATCCGCAAAGACTATCCTCATAATTAGACCAGATCGTAATTCAAAGGCAGTGGTTCGGACTCCACACTAAACTGTAGGTCCCTTAGATATGCCATTGAAAGTCTCAGCTATCTTTGTAAAACCGAAGAATGAAATTTTTGCACGACATCGATTTTCCACTCGTCAAAGCACTGAAGAGTCATTGGATGAGTTCATCCAAGCTTTAAAAGTCATTACTAAAGATTTCAAACTAAATATTAGAGTGACTATCGAACAAAGTCGTAATGAACATATTAGAGATACCTGCAATATGCAATCCTTATTTTGCTAAAGGCAACTAGTTTCTATTCTCTAGTTATGGGATCATCTTCAATGCAATGATACAACTTGACCGGCAGTCGGCGCTCAGTACGCGCAGCATTGTCTGTTCCTTAGTTTTAACAGTTTTTTAATGTTTTGTTTGCATAATAATTACGAAAAACAGGTGTTTTATAATGTTGTTATTCGTGTTTGTGTAAAACAACGACAATCTTCTCATCAAGAGACAATACTCCTAATATATCCTTGACTGGGGCCTGAAAATGATCCCATAACTAGAGGATCGAAACTATTTACCTTTAGCAACAAAAAGATTAGATTTTTTAGGTATCTGTAATCCGTAGGCTATAACCTCGAATGATATTAGAGATGCTTTCATTACTTGGCTGAAATCTAATTACATACGATAAAGATTGTTAGAAAAGTTGACGCTCACGCTTCAAGAAGCTTTTGATCAAGCAAGAAGTTTTGAATTGGCCCAAATCCAAGCAGATAAGTACACGAAAATACACTCAATTCTGCAACAAACATTAATTCTTCATTATCAGAATCTGAACAGTTATGGAACGGATCCAACAACAACTCTGCAAACATTTGTGCTTCTCGAAACTAGTCGCTAGCATTTGTGCAGCATCTTCACCAGTCATAGCTAAAGCAACTGTTTCGGTGAAAGTTAATTCTATCACAGCGGATGCTTTTATTGATACAGGAAGCTCAGAGAGTTTTGTAGAGTTTTAGAATGCAAACTCAAGAGACTGAGAATGAAAAGCTTCACGAGAAAAGCGATTACGACCGCCACTGCTTGCCACCTGGGAAAATTTTGAATATATTAATTGGCTCTTAGAGAAATCGTAGTGAAGATCCCTGGTTTAGAGTTCTTTTAGCGAATTTCCCAGAAGGAAGGAGCTATGACCGTGGGTCTCATGACAAGACTTAAGCCCGGGACCATGTTTTTTGTTCGTCTTTAGGTTCCCAGAAGTCAAAAAAATAGTCGTTAAAATTTTTATAAATATACGTTTATATATTTATATGTGTCGGTGAACACGAAAACTCTCGTAAAAATGGTCCGATCGAGACCAAATTTGGCAGACTTGTGTTCCTACATTTGCTCAGACGAGTTCGTAAACCAGACATATTGGTCAATTGGAACGAGTAGTTTGGGGCGTGGTTTGTACTAAAAATTGGGGTTTTTCAGTACCTGCACACTTTTTCCCATGTTAATCTTATGGAGAATAGACAAATAATTCCCATTTTATCATATTATTGCTTTGGAAATTCGCTGAGTACGTAGGTCTGCTGCGACGAGGGTATTTATTACTTTTGAGAACTAGTTCGACAGTCCATGTCCTACTTTTACATCCTTATGAGTTATTCTTTCCGGTTGATGTACAATATTCCACAAAAAACCCTAGCCGGATGGAGCCTCCTTTCGCTCTAGAATCTTAACATCTCAACTTTTATGAATCTTTTTTTGATAATGTCAACCACCAAATGATTTTGGATCATCACAAGTAGTTTTTAGGTCAATGTAAATTATCGTCTGCAGGTTTTTTGTTACAAGTTTATACAAGTATTACTTCACTACTATTATATTGACAGTTTCCTGCTAGGTTGCTTCGGTTGATATCCGAAGCGCCAATATTAGCAGCAGAGCAAGAGGTCTAGGTGACGCGGTGGCCTCCTCATTATATGAAGCACCCTTGAGTCAGCCGGTGTTGCCCGAGGCGCTGCCCCCCCCCCGTGGTCGTCTAGCAATATCCTTCAACCCTACACAAAATATATTTGAACGTTTAAGAGTCTTCAGGGTGGCGAAATAATTCGTTTCGCCCCATGAGAACAGTTTTGATTTTGCGACAGTATGACTGGTTACACACTAGTCAACATCAGATGGTTGATGTGTGAAGTTTAAGGTGGTTATCTATTGAATTTTTATAATTCTAATATTTTATTTTCAAAATTACAGTATATAATTACCACACAATTATACATGGCTATTAACCAATTATATATGTTTTATGAGAGAAAAGTGTAATATATAATCCCATAGATGAACACTTTATCTACCCTAGAATGGTGTCATGATTTTCATCCGTTGAGTGTCTTTGGTCTGTGAGACCGATTTTGTATTTTTTTATATTTCTTCTATATAAATATCACCATCAAATAACGAATTATTTTGAATTATTACCACATATGTTAGGTACCTACCATAAGGTACCTACTACACCTTAGGCTTCTTCGGTGTCGTTGACCGCGTGTCGTGCCAAAATCACCAAATGCTAAAACCACCAAATTCCACGAATCGATAATTGGCCATCTGCAGCGCCCGCTTGACAGGTATACATCCCCTCGACTGAACCCACGGGGGCTATGTAATGTTGTCTTACAACCTGTGTAGTCAGGAACTCTAGTTAAAAGTTCAAACCCTTATTGCAGAATAGGAGCGAATTCTTCATCATATATCTGAAATAATTTATGATTATATACGTATCATTTCACGAGAAATGGATAAATCTGGAATGGGTCATGTAAACTACAAACTATGTGATTTGTCCTGCCAATAACAGCATAAAAGGGCTATTTAAAGCACGGGAAATTAATTGATATTTTGAAGCATCCATTGACGGACCTCAATCAGATGTAGTTAAATATAAAATAAAAATATAAATCTTAATGGCTATTGGTTTTGGTCCCTAGGAACCTCAAAACGGAAAAGTTACATGGTACCGGGCTTAAGTCTTGCCATGAGAATTACGGTAATAGCTTCTTCCCTCTGGGAAATTCGCTGAAAGAGAAGCAAAACCAGAATATTAACTCTTACCATGCTGCCGGTAATTATATAACTTATTCCCTATGGAAATTTCGATAAAATGAATAATATTTGCAATTTGGTAGATAATCCCGCATGATCCCGGTCCGGCTGCAACATTCCCGACTACCTGCTCTACAACCCTGAACCCTCTTCAAACACCTCATTATGGTGTGCAATGATCCGTAAATTCTGTTGGTGATTTTGAACTGTTTTTCCAAGAAATAAGGATTTGGTGATTTTGGCACGGAATCGTCGACCGACGTGAACGGTTTTGACATCAAATCAGTTGTCTTTGGTGTATGGGACCGAAGCAAAAAAATCACGGAAGATCCCCTAACCTCAAAATCACACCCGCACGTCTAGCGGTAGACTCGAGGTAGGAAGGTAGCGGGAGGCTCATGTCGTACACCCTAGAGGGGGAGCAGGAACTTCAAAATACTAAGTCATCGGTCACACAGACCGGAAATACCATTCTAGGGTTAAATAGCAGTAAGCCCATACTTTTTACGTCTTGTAGAACTCAGTGTAAAGAAGAAAAATTCAAAATCATAACAAAATATGAACCTGAAATACCAAACAAATAAAAAATGAATTCTCAGCTTAATTATTTATTATTAATTTACAACTATATAAAATAGTACAATTTTATCAATATTTAGAGTTTTTATACGTTAACATAACATAAAATGTTAATATTGGATAATTTTAAAATAGGTTTCAAATTAATTATCAGTGTAAACAATTTAATATTGATTTTAACTTGACAGCTGTTGGTTATTTCTTTCTCTGAAATCACTAATATGGAACACATGTTCTGTAAAACTGGATTTTTGAGAGCTTACTATATTATTTTAATAGTACGTAGGTTTGTGGTGGTTCAAAGTAAACAAAAAACCTTCAATGGATGTTATTAGGCTGTCGCAATATTTGGGAAATAAAATCTAAGATGGCGGAGGTTCTGCAGACAATATTTAAATTAGAGCTCCAAATTTTAAGGATTTTATATTATATTTGGATCTCGAAATCACAAGAAAAGTGTACAAGGTTTAGAATTTAATAAAATTGCTTTTAAAATATGAATCATTTCATACGGTTACATTAGGCTGCAGTGTAGTGTCATTAGGAGGGATGACATTATTACTGTAGGTTTCAAATGATCGCTCTTGTACTCTGAGTACTAATTTGAAACCTGGAGTGTTGACGGGGTAACAATCCACATTGCAACACTGTTGCAACAACACCGAGAATTCACCTGTATATCCAACTGACATCAATATTCAACAAATACATTTTAAAAGTTCCGTCGTATTACACTTTTACAATTATTTCTTCGCAAATGCTGCAATTTTAAATAAATAAACGATATCAGTGGAGTGAAAAATACTTTCTCCCTTTGAAGGTAAACTAAATAATATACAGGGTGTTCATTAAAGTCGGGGGCAAACTTCAAGGGATGATAGTACTCATCAAAATAAACAAAAAAGTGTCCAATAAACAAAAAATATTTCTCCGTTTAGCCACCGTTTGGTATTAGTTACAACTGTCGTTATAACTCAAGAACTATTAAAGATACAGAGAGAAAACTTTGCACACATCTTTATTGGCTAAAGAGAAAAGTATTCTCAAAGTATCATTTAGTTTGCTTTTATATTTCCAAAATGGCGGTGGTTAATAATCTATTAATTGAAATAACGACTAAACTATTCACTTAAGAAGATTTTTACAAGAAATAAAAAATATTGTGATTTTAATTTCAAATCTAACGATACTTTGTTGACCGAATCCGTCCACAGATAAGCAAAAAAATACACATTTATTGCACTTTTAATGGTTTTGTTATTATTTCAATTAAACAATTTTTAACCGCCGCCATTTTGAAAATATAATAGTAAACTAAATGGTACTTTGAGAATAGTTTTTTATTCAGTCAATGAGATGTATGCAAAGTTTGGTTTCTGTAGCTTAAAGAGTTCTTGAGATATAACGAGTTTTGTAAAAAATACAAAATGGCGGCTAAACGATGGATTTTTCGACACACAGGAAATTGTTTGTTTATTTTTCTTAGTACTATCACCCATGAAGTTTGTCCTCGACTTTAATGAACACCCTGTATAGCTTTAATAAACTGTAACATCATTAAATGTATATTCCCCCTCCTACACGACATAGTAAAAAATATTGTTGTAAGGGTTTTATTGGGTAATATGATCTTACATTGTATACAAAAGTTTTTTAAAGAACGGTTGAGAAATAAGGAAGATATTAATTATTTTAGTTCTCAACCTAAAAATATCATTGGATGATCTTTTACAATGTACTATGTTTACCGCGGACAGTAAATTTAACTTTTCTCCGGAACCATTTGTCCAAAGCTAATCGTGCTAAATTCTAATTTGTTTAATTTTAGAGTTGTTTAAATGGTGACAGTTAAATCATTTTATAAATTTATTGTTTAGACGGATGGTTAAAAAATATTTTTTTAATATTAATCCCGTAACCACTAAAAATACGTAAAAAGTAAATATCTCTCATAAACGGCTCTAACAATTTTGATTAAAATTTTATAGTTTTAGTACTTAGGGTTCTAAATACTGTAATATGACACTTCCAGAATGTTTGGAAACAAATGTGTTTGAAGCAAATTTGTTTCCAAACATTCTGGAAGTGTCATATTATTTGGATCCTTAAGTACTTAAACCATGAAATTTTAATCAAAATCGTTAGAACTGTTTTTGAGAAATTCGAGGTTTTATTGGTTTCAGGAGACAACTATCCTAAAAATTCAAAAATGTTAAAGGTTCAGAATATTGCTTAAGCGTACTTTAGTCCAATTTCATAAAAATCGGACCATCGGTATGGTCTGCACAAATAGACGGACAGACTGACATCAGCCCAAAAACCACTATTTTATTTAAAAAGCTTCAAAATGGATGTATCCACTCTCAACTGTAAAGTTAACCGTCAATGATACTCTTGTATAAACCTGTATCACGTTTAAACTGTACAAATTGCAAGTTAACCGTCAATGATACTCTTGTATAAACCTGTATCACGTTTAAACTGACACCACAACTGCAATTAATTTAACCGTGATACTCTTGTATAAACCTGTATCACGTTTAAACTGACTCCACAACTGCAAGTTAACCGTCAATGATACTCTTGTATAAACCTGTATCACGTTTAAACTGACACCACAACTGCAAGTTAACCGTCAATGATACTCTTGTATAAACCTGTATCACGTTTAAACTGACACCACAACTGCAAGTTAACCGTCAATGATACTCTTGTATAAACCTGTATCACGTTTAAACTGACTCCACAACTGCAAGTTAACCGTCAATGATTCTCTTGTATATGTTATTTAGATTTTTGTTTTAGATATTTTCCATCACGATTTTATGTAAAGCAAAGTTTCACGACGTTTCGGATCTGGAATCTGATCCCGTCCTCAGGCGAACTATAATCCATACCATAACACAAGTAACACATAATCCGGACTAAGCCGGTGTAAAGCTGAAAACAAAAAAATTAAAGCAGTCAAAAAACCATTCACTAGCCATTACACACATAAGAATCATAACACGTCCACTCGTCACGGAGACTCAAAGACAAGTGACGAGTGGACGTGTTATGTGTTAATGGTTTTATGTTATAGATACTAGTTCCCTTGAGGACGGGATCAGATTCCAGATCCCGAAACGTCATGAAACTTTGTTTTACATAAATTTGTGATGGAAAATTTCCGCAATAAAAAACTAAGTAACTTAAATCCACCATCACCAATAATGAATTCCACTCTCGTATAGATGTTGTATCACTTGGAAACTGTTAACCTTCAACAATAATGTTTGAGAAGTAAATAATTACTGTCGATAAAAAACTAGTGAAACATTTTGTAAATCTGTGACACATAAAACACGTGGAAACAAAACAGGTACAATATTATGCAAAATGTTATCTAGGTTTGACTTGAAATAAAAATAAATGAGGATATGAACGAGAAAATAAAATGTTGAAACGACTGTAGTAAATAATTTGGCTATTAACAAAACTGCGCTCAAAGTTTAGTTTTGAAACGGTTGATTAAATAAGTGTAGAAAGTGTGGACATGGAATGTAATAGTTAAAACATGACATCGATCGATTCATCAATCGGAATAAATTACAATATTGCACGTAATAATCAAAGCGTAAATAAAACATTCTTTTGTAAATCAACCTATCCCAGTTTGAATTTACTATAACGGTGATATTTAAATGAGTCTTGAATATTTATGAAAGCTAACCCTTTCGAGCTATTTAATTTCTGAAATTTAAATAGCATATCTCTTTAAAACCTCGTAAATTAATTTTTCAGGGAACTTAACACTAATTCTACGTACAGGGTGTACACAAACTCTCGGGTTTAATATTTTCTCAAAAACAGATAAATCAATAATATTTTATACATCTGTACTAAAAACTATACTTTTTAACTTGGACCATCAATTTTGTGTCATATCATGAAGATGAGGATTTAGAAGTAAATCTTAAAAAGGGGCATAGGTGAATAAGTTGGTCACTTTAAAGAACTTATCACACACACAGCAATGTTTAACTGAGTAAATCGTACTCAAAAAGGTTGATCCAAAAGAAAATGACGGCTGTTTTTCGTCACCATTTTGTTTCGGATCGATCTTTTAAGAACCGGTTTCAGGCGTTGTATAAATAATGAGACGTACCATTTGATATCAAATTTGACTCATTCTGGAACTTAGGAACTTCCTTTAACTCCCAATAGATTGACCTAAGGTGCAGGAAATTCTTAAGAAGATTGAAGATTAGGTTTTAGTGAATTTCCCATAGGGAAGAAGCTATTACCGTAGGTCTCATGGCAAGACTTAAGCGCGAGGCCATGTTACTTTTTTTGAGGTGCCTAGAGACCAAAAACAATAGTGGTTAAAATTTTTATATACATATATATTAGCGAATTTCCCAACGGTTACCGAAATATTAAAAAATTCTAAACACAGTACGTTGTATTTGGAAACACCAATGTTAATCTTATGGAGGATAAGGACAAATTAATATTCCACTTATTATATATTTTTGCATGAAACTTGATATTTACCTTCATGTGGTTGAGATCCATCCATTCATGCTTAAAAATCATATTTGATGTGTTTATCATGGCAGCTATCCTGCATTCTTATCCTATGTTATCCATATACAGAATAGTTAAACACCTTTATTTATGGACATATGTTAATGAAACTTATAAATGGTCAAAATAAAAATTGTCTATGCTAGGAAAGCCTACTTTCAGTGTTCCTCACAGCAGGAAACCTGCACACTCTTTCCTATCAAATAACTTTCATATTTATCGACGGATATTCATATATACCTATTATTATTATTGATTGTATTTTTGAAATTCCCTGAGCACGCAGGTCTGCTGCGACGGGGGTGTATTATGTAGTTTTTATGTACCGAATCTTATTGATTTTTCTGTTGTCGTTAAGAAAATATTAAATCGTGAGGAACTTTATGTAAACCCTGTATTATATCATCCGTGCTGTGTGGGGGTTGAAGACATTTGTCAGAAGTGAAGCTTCCTCTGAGAGAGATGAAGTTTCAGCCTTGATTGACAGACTCTGAGGAAGTTGTCTAGATCATGTCGAGTTGATAGTACAGAGTGACTGAGACTCAAGTCAGTCCAAGTTGGCTGTACGACGATACTCATTATGCATTGTCTCTACCTCTTCACTTTTCACTCTTTACTTTCTCCATTCATCGCTCTTTAATGGGAGTCCGACGCACAAAATAGTAATTTTTGGTATTTAATTTTTTTCTAGTTGTAAAATTTAGACTTTTCTGAACCTTTTGATACCAAAAACAATAAGTTTCCATGATTTTAAGCGGTATATATTCATTTTGGAAAATTGCAGTTTATTAGCGGCTGTCGTGCCACCAACCCAACTGGCTTCTCGATTCCAAAAAAAAATTTAAATGCAGATATACGTAACTTGAAAACCGTAAAAGATATTTTGTTAACAATCTTTTCACACAATTTATTGCATATTGCAGCTCACAATTGCGGTGTAAGGGAGGGAAAATCCATATAAATATATGAGAAAAAATCATAAATATAGTACATGTATTCACTATATTTTTACAATCCTAGTACCAATAAACTATTAGATATTGAATTGCAACTGTGCAAATTTGAGCTGCCTATGAACAGTAGTTTAGGAGATATATGTACCTAAAATATGACAATTTAAAATAGGACCTTACGGAGCGTCGGACTCCCCTTAATCTTTACCCTTCTCAATTAACTCTTTTCACTTCTCTATTTACACTCAATTCTTTACTCTTTTTTCTTCTCTCTTTAATACTAACTCAGGTAAATGAAGTTATTACCATAGTTTTCTTTTGAGATAAAGGTTGGTATCCATATTTTCTTTTCAGGACCTATGTAAGATGAAAAACACTCGTTTCAGTCTCAGTTTAATAATTTATTTTTTTATTATATATATATATTTATATATATATATATATATATATATATATATATATATATGTACATTTATTACTAGGTCGACATTCCAAACTAGAAAGATTAAACCATTCTAAAAGGGGTTTTTTAAGGAGAGGCGGAAGAAATGCTTTATGCACACAGGTGGCCAGCCTGTAGTGTGGGACTCCCCTAAGAAGCGGGGTTACCCACTAAAAAACTTCCTCTACTCTTTAGGAATCTAACCTGGAACCGTTTGTCACATTACAACAGGCTAGGCCTAAATTTGGCTTACGCCCTTGGGGCTCACTCCATGTCCAGGCACTTGTTTAGGGGATCTGGGCCTCTTCGCGGTCCAGATCGCTTTTCTTCTCTAGAAGGACGCCCGGACGAACTGTGACAAACAATCCCAGTTTCCTTCGTCATCAATGATATTGTGGCAGGCCTTGTCCGCCGAGAAAACACCAAGTTTTCGTGCAGCCTCCACGCGGGGCCTTTCCCAACGGGGGCAGCGGAGGAAAATGAGTCGAAAAGGGCGTGTTAATTAATTGTTAAACATAATTATTTTCTAGGGAGTAGTACATGATATGTTAGTGACATTTAGAAATTTTTATTATTCGGAGAGACATTAAAAAAATATCCTGTTAAAATTGGTCGAACTATCTGTACACTCCAACATAAAACAGATTTAGATTGATTAGATGAGATTAGAATTGATTAATTTGAGCTCTCGACTCAATTAAATCATATTTACATCCCTTTTAGAGTCTGCACGAGTGTCGTAATATTTCATTTAAGGCCAATAATGTCAATGTTATTCAATATTTTTCGCGTTTACTTGCCACAACAAACCCACAAACATTCAGAAACCATCTCTCTTTATTAAGGAAATAGATTAAAGAATGGTAAGTTTAGGTGAAGACCCATGCATTTTACCCCAAAGCGGTACCGAGCAAACTGTCGTAGGTGGCAATACTTCAGTTATCGCCCTTTTTATATATTACGTCACTGGACCAAGCAGGAAGGGAACTCCCTTTTGACAAATACGGCTCTTTGGAAGGCCAGCCCCCATCAGGTAATGAGCTTTTAGGACCCAGGGGCGGGTCTTCCAGCTGTTTTGTAATTGCCTCGCAATTAATTTTATATGACACTCGATCGAGGTGTTGGAAAAGGTATTCTCATAGCTCATCGTTGAAGATAAACCTGAAAATATATGAAATTCATATATTTTCTATGGCGTTGGTATTAATTATTCTAATATTATCTTTTTGGACATTTCCAACGTTTCTGGAAATGGTGAAACTCCTACGTTTTTAATTGGTTGGTTGAGAATCAACATTTAAATAAACCCCCCTTGAAGTAATCACTTGAAAACGAGAGGAGTTACACCAATTCCAGAAACTTCGTATAGTTGTAAATACAAACGCGTTGGAAAAGTTTAACACGATAATATTAGAATACCAAAAACAAACATTTTTGAGATAAAATAAAATCTACTTAAAATATATTTTATGTAAGTGGGCCAGTAATGAAAATAAATAAATGAGAAATTATGTGTTTACATATTAATAATACAATCAAGCATATTTTATTTTCGTTTTCAAGATTTATTGTATATTATTGGTATTTTGGTATATTATTCAAAGTAAAATGAATGAACTCCTGCTCATTTGTAATATCTCCGTCATCTTGGATTTTAGTCCCATAATTACCATGTTAATTTTGAGACAGAATCGCTGACCACTCGATTGCCTTAAGGATGATTGAGGTGTCAAAGTAAATAGTAATATGGATATCAAAGGAATAACGTTTTCCATTTTTCATTGTTCTATCAGAGAAAATGTTAATTGTTTGTTAAAAATGGTAATTACTTGTTAAAAAATGGTAATTGCTTGTTAAAATTGGTAATGACTTGTTAAAATTGTTAATTGCTTGTTAAAATTGGTAATGGCTTGTTAATATTGGTAACTGCTGGTTAAAATTGGTGATTGCTTGTTAAAAATGGTAATTACTTGCATAATCGGATATTAATGCGTGGTAGTAATATTTTTCCGAGAAAAAAAACAAAAATGTAATATTGTAATTCCCCAGATAATCACTGACTTTACTTTGTCACCATTACAGTTTTTGACGAATATCGTGTGAGCAGTAATACTGTCACAAAATTAAAATTCTAAATATTTCGCCTGTAAGGTGGACTAAGGGTGACAGTGAAGGCAATATCTCACTTTTTCAATGATAATTCGCTAAAAATGTAATGTTGATGTTTTGTGTATCGTGTGTAGAGTGTTTAGGCGCTAGGGCGGTAACACTAATTACGCCACGATGTAACATACACCCTGGCGATTAATCAAGGACCGCCTTCTGCTCGGGTTACCGACGCCCCCCCTCTTATCCAACACTCACTCACACTTTCACTAATTTATTTGGCCGAGAAAAGTAACCATTTCATCATACCGTTAAATAAATTAGTTCTCCGTTTACGGGACGAGGTAAAAAATACGTCTTTTCCGTCCCATGACAAAAAAATAAATCATCTGTTGTCAATTTAGTGATATTTTTAGACACCATCGCCTTCGTGACCGTGTTGCCCTTTGGGGACCGAACCTGCTCACGCAGTTCACTAAACTGCCACTAGGGTTTGTCTTATAGCCAAGTAAGCGCTGTCTACGACTAGGCACGTTGGCTGACCGGTTAGAGTGCTACGCTGACGAGTGTAACGTTCTAGCCATTCGGAAGAGCTAGGGTTTCAATCCCGACCATGAACAATCCCAATTTGGCTTTTTCGGTACAGTGGAGAGAGGGCCCACCTTAAATTAACGGTGGCCGGCTAGTGTGGAAGTTTACGGCATTTGTAGGCTTAATTGGGATCGCAGTGGACATCTTTTTTACTTTTGTTTCTTTTGTTTTGTTTGGTTAGTGGTTATAAGGGGGGGCATGTTTTGTGTTTTTTGTTCATACTTAATATTTTAAGAGGATAAAAATAATAATTTTTATGTTACAGTTATAGGTCAAAAGCTTGCCAAATCTAGGGTTAAGCTTATGGTGATAACATTATGAGTGATGGCAAGGAACCCGAATACCAAATACCGAATTTACTGCTAGCTCAGGGCTAATGCTTTGACCCAGTAAGTCAAAGCTTGCTGGATCGAAACCAGCAGTCGGTGACTCCTGTCAGATCATGAGCGGTCATCTCAGGCTAGCTTGTGTGACACTGCTACCGTACCTCGCTGTCTTTAATTAGCACACAGATCCTGGGACTATGGTGATTGACAGTCTTATCAAAGAGTTTCAAAAGCCCTTTCAAAATTTTTCTAAAAAAAAATTCTTACCTTCCAGACATCTCAAAGGCAAATAATATGTCTCCGAACATATTAATAGGAGAGGAAGAAGCTGAATTTTCAAATTCTGCAGACTTTCTAGGGGTGAGATTGGACGATGGGCTGAGATGGGCGGGCCAGCTTGCTAAGTTGGAAGGATCGCTTGCAAAGGGGTTCTTTATCATGAGACGGATGAGAGCTTACGGCAGCATCTCTCTTTCTAGGCTTGTCTACTTTGGATTTTTTTCGAACAGCACATATCCTATTCCATCGTTCTCTGGGGATCAGTTAAGGGGAAATTGGATAAAATATTCGTCTGGCAAAAGAAAGCCTTTGGAATTATTTTAGGCTTATCACCTCAGACTAGCTGCGAGGAATATTTCATTCTTGGCATTTTTACTGTTCCTAGTCCCCTTATCCTGACGAGAGTTTGCTATTTCAAAAATCAAAATATTTGACCTAATTTTGTAGACCACAGCGACAAAACAAGAAAAATAGGCATCCATGCCGACCATTATAGGTTAACCTTACATGAACATTAGTCAAAATATTGTGGCCCAGGCATTGCCAGAAAAATTGCGCAATATCCAGGATTTTTTCAAAATTAAAAACTGAAACTAAAACATTCCTTTTGGAAAAGGTTTTTATGACCTTAACAGTTTTCTTCATAAGTAGCTAAGGATAATGTTTTACTGGTACACCTTTTGACCTGTCCAACTGCGTAGTGCAATGAAAACATAGCCACACTAACGTTTATGGCAGGGAAAGCATTGGGCCATTAGAATAAAACTTTATGGTGCATAAAGTCGATGAGACACTTTCGATTTACACTGTTCACACCGTCGTTATGCTATAGGTTGCCTTTAATATGAAGAATAAAAAGTTGTGTTTCTTTTAGTGTCACTTTTTCATCGACTTAATTCACAAAATCTTTTGTTATGAGAGATTCGTCGTGAACGGTGGGCCGTCATTTAGGGGTTTTAGCCAAAAAATCTTTAAAAATCTTTTTTAAAATTAGCTTTTATTTTAAAAGATAATTTGTAGAGTAGATGTATTACGTATAGCCTGAGGATGAATGGGGTGATGGCGTCATCCTGTAATCCAGCTACTTGGAGGTCACAAATTGTGGATAGTTGTGAGTGATGGTCGATGGATGTAGTGCTCTCTTGTGTGGATTAACGTCCGATCTATTGAATACTACGTCAATCCGCAAAGATCATCCTTCTAATTAGACCAATTCTTTGTTCAGAGGTTCGGATTCCACGTTAAACTGTAGGTCCCTTAGTTGCCATCGGCTGTTGGGCTATTAATTAACAGTCCTGTCTAATGAACATGTCAGCCTTAGTCAGTAACAAGACTACAAAATCGCTCCACAATCATCTTACACTTAATTCTCCTTCATACTTGGCTTAAAATACCTACCTTGGTCGCCATTTCAATATTCTAACTGGATCGACGTTAAGAGCTGTGAAGGTATCAAATGTGTTAATTTAAGGTGCAAGTTCAGGAGAAACCCTGTTCTCTTGATTCCAGTGATATTTTTGATACATTAATGTTTTCATATTAAAAACATCATATAGTTTAGACTTTGACAAAAATGGAAGAGTTTAAATTTCTACAAAAATAATGAAGACGTTGTGTCATGTGAATACCCATTTCCTCTACGTAAAGTTAAGGATTAATTACAGGTTGGTTAGGTTCCTCTCTTCAGACAAAAGTCCTTCGCTACTTTACACAATTTTCATCAACCTAATTCTGAATAATTTTCACTGTGGTACTTAAGAGTCTGCATCAGTGGTATCCATCTTGGATTTTAGTCCCGTAATTGCTCTTACGGGACTAAAATTCAAGATGGCTACCACTGGATGCAGACTCTTAATAACATTAAAACCAGTGGATTCTTTTGTCATAGTTTTGTCTTTATTTTATTAAACAAAAAGGACGAATTAAATTCCATATCCAGGCTGCATTACATGACATATGATATTTGATATTTCCGAGATTCGAAATAGTAACCCTCATTTTCTGGAACACCCTGTATTTAAAACAATTAAAAATATTTTTTTACGTTACTCTTTAGGGCTGGTTTTAGTGGTAAATAATTATTGGACACCTTACGTAATTCACCCTGTAGTTACTTTATTTCTTACAGCTTTTAGCGAATTTCCCAGAGGGAAGAACTTATTACCGTAGGTCTCATGGTAAGCCCGGAACCATTTTATTTTTTTTAGTTTTTTTGTGCCTAGAGGCCAAAAACAATAGCCGTTAATATTTGTATATATATGTGTGTGTATCTGTGAACACGATAACTCTCGTAAAAATGGTCCGATCGAAAAAAAATTGGAAAAAAATTCTTCGCCCAGATTGCGTCGCCCAAGGACTAAACCTTGTAGCCCAAATAAACAAACTAAGTTCAGTAGCGAACCATTGCAAAATCTTGGGTTAGGATCGAACCTGGGGCCCTCAGTCTATTAAGCGGGTACAATTATTATTGAACCACACGGTCAGTTTATTATTCTTGGCTGTTTTAATGTTTTTTATTATTCTTGGGAACAGTGGGCGTGGTTGGATGTTCATATATTCCCTCCGCTTTTCACTTTACGATCCTGACATGTCCGATAATTAAGCTACACGTGTCTTGTTAACGGGGACACACACACACACACACACACACACACACACACACACACACACACACACACACACACACACCCACACAAGGATTTTGGATTATTTTGAGTTGTTTTCGCGAAACCCATCGTTGTCACCTCATGTTACCGCGTTATTATTCCGATAGAAAGGAAATGAAAGTGTAATAATTCATATCAAACCGCAAACAGGCCTGGGTTTAACACTTTGGAGTCAGGAGTCTCTAACATTGGTTCAATACTGGGGCCTGGAGGTTTTAGGGCAATAAAACAAAAACTATTGTTACATCAAATTTAATATAATTATAATTATTTTATTTAATATGATTTAAACCTATTTCGAAATCATACTATATTAAAAAGTGTGTTAACGTATAACTAATAATAATAAAGCTGAGAATTGATTTGTTTAGGATTCAGTTTAACATTTTGGTATTATGATCTTCCTTCTTTAAACTGATTCCTACAACCCGTACAAAGGACGGGCTTACTGATAGTTTCAACAGCTGTTTGTTTTTCTTTTTATTAAATGTTTAAACTACAAAGACAGCTGATTATTACCAGTAGGTTATTCATTTAAAACTGAAGCAAAATGCAACGAATATCGCGTAAAAAATGGGTTTTTAAATGCTCGTTATTTACTTTTGAAGGGTCGGCGGACAATTTTAAGCCTTTTAAAACCTTCTGTGGAATGTAGAGAATTTATAAAATAAGTTTCAATGTTATCAGTTCTCCCGTTTTTTTCGGAGAAGACGGCGTAAAATGCCTCCTGGAGCGTCACAAACAAACAGACAAAAATTGAGATAAGAACGGTTTCAGCTTCTCTAACGCACGAAAAGTAAAACTAACTATAATATGAATAATTCTGAGCAATGTACAGACAAAACTCTAATTTTATTTATATAGATTTACGTATTATATATTTTTGGAAACAGAAATAAATCCCCTTGATATAAACAAAAATACTTGTCATTTGTAATTATAACATACATAAAAAAATTAGGGAAAAATGTATGAAAATAAAAATGGCTTTTTGAATAAATCACCAAGGACGAAAAACTAAAATAACTAACTATAAAACTAAACTAAATAACAGTGGTGTAACAATACAGTTCGCACTTATCGAATAGAAAAACAACTCGAACACAACACGGCTAGTAAAGTAAAGGTTTCATTGTGTGACGTCACAGAAAATCCCAATCACCTTTTGAAATCAAATCTTCGCTTAAGACTCTTCAATTCTGAACAGAAAGGTTTGTCGACCTCCACTGTCTGTCAACTTCCACAAGTTCCTGTATAGTCATGAGGAAGCCATGTATGATTGGGGGGGGGTAACTTGAGCTCGTGGAGCCGATTAACGATGATCACGTAACTCGAATCTTCCGATGTAGAAAGCTTTCTTTTTTTGCTTTACTCGCGCCCAAAAAGACGTACTACATTTTAGGGCGGCGGTCCACCCACGGCCATATCCGGCTTTGCGCTACGAAAATACATCGCTTTGTTTGCGAAAGGGCTGTAGAGTTTAAGTTAAGATTCTTATTGGCGAAATATTTAGTTTTGTGCCCATAAGAACGATTAACTTTTTGACAGCATTGTCGAGTACACCATAGTTGTAAGAATATGGTTGAAGTGCCAAATTAGGTACATGAAAGGTTGCGGAGATATTATAGAATCCTATTTTTAATCATTTAGTCATGGTAGTATTGCGCAATGGACTGAATTTGATATGGAGTAGAAAGTTTTACTCATGGTGAATATTTGAAAGTTTAACATAAATTTGAATCTAAAATGTTTAAATAAGTACTTTTCGTCATTTAAAACCTGTCTGTTAGTCTGTCGCTGGTATTTATCCGTCTAATATTTAATCGTGGCAAGTTTGAGTCGTTTTTTAGTTTTTTTCAGTTTTAAGCTTAGTGCAGTCCGAAAACCTCCTCCTAAAAATAGTAATTCCTCAAAATTGGCCGTAACGAAAAAAATATTTTTAAAATTCCTGCATTTATTAGGATTTTTTATATTATTAATAAGGGACATTGAGGACGAACATTTTTTTGTAGTTTTTTCGTTGAATAAACGAATTAAGAGTCTGCATCAGTGGTAGCCATCTTGGATTTTAGTCCCGTAAGAGCAATGTTAAATTCTGGCGCCTTTATCTCCTTGACCTATTGTCATAAATTAACGGAAGAGGTGTCAAATTAAAGGTATTACAGTCCTCCAGGGCACCACCTTACAGAACTTCTTATTTTCGCTCTCAATAAAAAAATAATAATGATTTATTTTGTAAAATACTCCTGGATTTTTGTTTTTGTATCAAGTTAAATTTTTGAACATATTAAAAGGTCATGCCCTTGAGCCACATCTCATCAATGTACTTCCAAAGTTTTACATTGATACTTTGATAATTAACGCCACTACAGACGCCAAAGTGAAGGTATGTTCCGCCAGAATTTAACATTGCTCTTACTGGACTAAAATCCAAGATGGCTACCACTGATGCAGACTCTTAATAACATTAAAACCAGTGGATTCTTTTCTTTGTAAAACCCGTTGAACAATGCAGCTAGCGAGGCCCAAGAACAGGATAGCAAAAAGTGTGTTGAAACGGTCGTCGAAGCCCGTGCACATCGAGTCACGCTGTTTAATTATCAAACGACGGGTTTTTGGCGGGAAATCAATGAGCTGGGACGCCTTCCGGTTCCGGTGTCGCAGACCGTGACCTTTGCAGCCGTACTGACCTCTGATGATATCGCCGCAGCTGCAGTCGCCAGGATCGAGCATTTCCTATGTTAATTTATTCCATGTAAATGCAGTCTCTTTCATAAGGTCCATAAATAATAAAAATAAACACTCAGGAAAAAACAGTTTGGAGCCACAACGAGATCCAAAACTGCGTCTTTAAGTACACCAAATTACAATACTAATTTCAATTAACATATATGTATGAACAATTTTAATCCTTTTTACACATATACAATGCAACAATCTGAATATACAGTTAAACGTGTCATACTGCAGGTCTTGTAACAGTGTTTGTAATTGGTTATTTTTTTACCATTGTAGCCTCCAGATCACTGATTTTACTAAAATTAAAGGTTAAAATACCTGTAGTACTGTCGGTGATTTTCACAGTCTTCAAAAGTCCATCATCAAGTCAAAATACCAATATTAAGTAATAAAATTTATTTAAATTTTATTATATAATAATGGTATTGGTATATATGACTTGACAACGGACTTTTAAGTCCGAAACCATTGGTCGTCAGCACCATAACAATTGAAGATCACTGACAGTACTGCAGATATATTAACCTTTAATTTTGGTTATTTTTGTATTCTTTTTATATTGCTGCCTTCTGAACTTAATTAACTAACTAGTTAGCTAGTTAGTAACAAACTTAACTCTCCGTCCAAACAGTTCATTCTTGTTCATACGACTATGCGCATTTTGAAGTTTCTTCTTCATCAGGTTTTACTATTATTTATTTTTTTCTGTAATTTAACAAAAAAATTGATTAATATAATCATTACACAATTTAGTTTTAAAATTTTTTTCTATCTCGAACGGTTACCGAGATGTTAAAAAATCTAAAAACAGTACATTGTATTTTGTTACTTTATAATATATATGGAGATAACATATTTGTTTCTTTTTCACTTTCTCTCTTAGCCTGTCTGTAGTGAAGCCAATAGCATAGCAGAAGTAGACAGCTGATATATGAGTACTTGTTATTGTTGTGAAAATTGAAAATAAAGTGAGGTTATGTTATTACATTACTATTACAACTTCCGGAAATGTGAGTTTTTAAAACAAATGTTCCTTTATCTCAACTTCAGGTTGTTACAGAAGGCTGAAATTTTTACTGTTGTTTTATAAATGTGTATTACACGTACTGTACGAAAATCATAGATTTAGAGGGTATAGTTATTTTGTAAAAAAAGTTCAATTTATTTTTATATAAATTTTAATGTCACTTATAATGTTTATATTTAGTCGTAATATTATAAATTTAGTACAGTGTCATCATAAATTGGTAGTCAAGACACAGTAAAATTTTCAAATATGAAGCTTATGTATTTTTATAGTAAAAGGTGCAAATGTATAGTGTGTACTCATAAATTGGTAGTTCTTAAATTGACTAACTGTAATAAATAGTCGCAATGCGTACTCATCGAATTTCAAATCAATATATATGACAAGTTTATAAAACAACTGTCATAAACATGAGAATTATTTGCCTATTCTCCATAAAGATTAACATGGAAAATAGTGTGCAGGTTTGCTGTTTATACACTAAAATTAGGCAACCAAATATTCAAATAACAACTATCAACATCTGTCCATAAATAAAGGAGTTTGCCTTCCCTATATGATATTATGGGAAAAGAGTATATTTGCTTTAATCACTAACATGATTTTTAAGCATAAATGGATAGATTTAACCACATAAGCTAAATCAAGTTTTATAAAAATATTCATTAATGGGAAATATTAATTTTTCTTATCCTCAAAGATTAACATTGGCATTAAATGTACTGTGTATTTTTTAATATCTAGTTGGAGATAAGAAAAAACTTTAGGAAACTAATTGTAGTTTTTTAATGATTCTAATGGTGAGTATAAATTAAATTTTAAAAAAATTACATGTAAAAACGCAAAAAAACCCCCATTTTGGGGTACAAAATAAAAGTTCCCATTGAGATATGTCTGGTTTACGAACTCGTCCGAGCATTGTAGGAATACTCATCTCTAACAAATTTGGTCTCAATTGGACCAATTTTACGAGAGTTATCGTGTTCCAGACACATATAAAATATACATATATATATATATGTATATACATATACATACATATTATATATATATTTATATATATATATATATAAATTTTAACGACTATTGTTTTTGGACTCTGGGCACCTACAGAAGAAAAAATAACATGGTCCCGGGCTTAAGTCTCACCATGAGACCTACGGTAATAGCTTATTCCCTATGGGAAATTCGCTAAAACCATAAACATTATTATACTACACGAAGCAAAACCACCCTATCAGCGGGCGCGAATGTTTAATAATTCTGTTATCGCCGCTTGAAGAGTAATCAAACAGAATCGATAACCGATGAAACCACTGCGAAACCGTGTATTTGTATTTACAGAACGAAAAACTTCTCTCGTCTGTATTTGGAAATGATATGGTTCTTTTAGCGAATTTCCCATAAGGAAGAAGCTATTACCGTAGGTCTTATGGCAAGCTCATGACTTAAGCTCGGGACCATGTTATTTTTTCGTCTTTGGGTGGCCAGAGTCCAAAAACAATAGTCGTTAAAGTTTTTAGATCTAGTGTGTTTGTGAGAGACCAAATTTGGTAGAGACGTGTATTCCTACATTTGCTCGGACCAGTTCGTAAACCAGACATATCGGTTAATCGGAACGGGTAGTTTGGGGAGGTTTTGTACCCCAAAATGGTTTTTAAAAAAAATATTTTTAATTTTATATTTCACCATTGGAATCAGCTTAAAAAACTACACAATTAAGATACTTAAATTTTTTATCTATCTCCAACGGTTACCGAGATATTAAAAAATCTAAACACAGTACGTTGTATTGTGGGGCTCTAATGTTAATCTTATGGAGGATAAGGAAAATTTAATATTTCACATATTAATAAATATTTTTGGATAAAACTTGATATTTAGCTTCATGTGGTTGAGATCTATCCATTTATGCTTTAAAATCATAGTTTATGTGTTTATCATGGCAGCAAACCTGCATACTCTTTTCCCATATTAATCATATAGGAAAGAATTTTTAATATTTCTAATTTTATATTTCACCATTGGAATCAGCTTAAAAAACTACACAATTTAGTTCCTTAAAGTTTTTCTCTATCTCCAACGGTTGGGTTTTACGTCCAACGTCAAATTCCTTCTACGTGCGTAAAATCAAACAAAATCAAACAAACCCATTAGCATCAGATCTGTATACTAAGAAAATTTTCATTCATTTATGAATTACGTTTTATGATTTAAACTAATCTTAATATTATCAAAGTCAGAGGAGTTAACCGCTTAATTAAGAAATATAAATATATATTTTTTGCCCCTTTCATCAGATATAAAACTGAAAAATATAATTTTTGCGAAGAGTTTCATTAGAAAGAATATACACTCAGTTTAAAAATAAAACTTTCCAGTACTTATGAACCAAACTGTACTTGTGTATTTTTTGAAATTAGGTTTTTTAAAACACAAAAATGTATTTAATACTAATAGTCAACAGGACCACCGCCATCTTGGATTTTAGGTTAATAAGACCGATTTTATTTTTTTAGCACCATTACGGACCATCCATCCGATAGTTGTAAAAATTTGGTTGGGGTGCCATATTAAAGTTAAAAGTGGTTATAATGGGAATTGTATTATTATTTTTTCTGGAAAAAGTATGATTAAATCGTATTAGGTAATTTAAGTTATAATCGTTTTTTACGGTAAAAAATAAGAGTGAACAATTTAATTCCACTTTTTTAAATTTTACACCTCAATACCCTTTTTACGGCCGTCAAGTTGTCAGTACTGCTTTCAGAAAATTAACATTGTTCTCACGGGACTCACATCCAAGATGGGGGAGGTATTGCAGACTCTACATTCTGTCGATTGTCACTTGTTTTTGTAATTTTACTCCGAACAAATAAACTGAATGCACGCAATATTGTAGTGGGCCTATGTGTAATAGATAATCAATTAAATATTTAAATAACCTTAAATAAGTCAAACTGATTTTTGAAAATATATAATCACTTCTTATTTCTAATAATTTTTTAAACTACACGGAATCAATCGTTTGGACCAAAGGCCACTCAAGTAATTCTGGGTTCACAGCTAAATCACGCTATCTCTACATACAGGTGTCCATGAAAAACGTTTCAGGACTTCGGTGAGTGATTGGGTACATTAAAAGAAACAAAAAAATTCTAATGGATGTATTTGCCTAAAACGCTTATTTTCACAGACATTCGCCATTGTATATACTTCACAAAATATTCTTTATTTCATAATAACTTAGCATGATCCAAGCTCAAAATCCAAAATGGCGGCCATTTAAAATTTTACCGTTGGCAAAATATTTTAGTTTTAAAATTTTAAATGGCCGCCATTTTGGACTTTGAGCTTGGATCATGCTAGTTATTTTTTCAGAAAACTAATCTAATAGTGTAAAACGCGTCCCAAATTTTAAAATAATCCTTCAAAAAATGTTTAGAATAAAAAATATTTAGTGAAAATACAAAATGGCGGATATCTGAGAAAATACGCGTTTTAGGCCATACCTCCATTGGTACTTTTTTCTTCCTTTTAATGTACCTAATCACTCACCGAAGTCCTGAAACCTTTTTTTGGACACTCTGTATAAGTCTCAAAAGCTCTACCGACTGGCTGGTTGGCATCTGGCGTAACTAGTCGTTTTTGCGAGTTCCTTGCCATAATTTGAAATTAATTCAATTTTATTTAAACGGTAATTATTTCCATTTTTCGGAACGGATTTTATATAGAGTAATACAACAGTTTTCGGTCGCTGGAACATGAGATAAAATGTGAGGCTCACAATCCTCAAAGCGGGCAATGAATACGTAATGAGTGATGACAATGTGGTGGCAAGTGAGTGCTGGAATACTGAATTACTTTGTCGGGGTCGTCACTCGCCACCCGTTGCATGAATGAGTTTTCGGGGGAAAATCTGTTCTATTAGTAATGTTTCTTAATCGTTTTAAGGGAAGAATGTCACCCTAAGCTTTTAAATGGGATAGTCGGCAAAATGTATTGACCTGTTGCCAAATAACTACTTAACACTTATTCCTGAAAGTTGAACAGGTTATTCTACATGATGCTAGGAAGGCCCTGTACTAAAAGTAATACCGTAACTACTTTTGAACAAAAACCTAGTATTTTTTAATAAACGCAAAATTTTCTTTGTTTATTTTTTAGCTGTAATTTTATATCTTGTTTCCATTGAGATTTTCTCACTATTCTAATACATTAGTATCACATTATAACACTGAATAAGTAAAAAAAATCAGCTGTGTATCTCAACTGAAACAGTTAAAAATGTGGAAAAAACTGCCGGGAATTCCGTAATTAGAAAAAAAACTAAATGCAGATCATTTTAGGCTACTCACAGTTATGTTCAGATGGCCCCAACTCCATATTGGTTGATAAGGCGGGGCCTTTCCAACAGGAGCAGCGGAAGAAAGTGTGCTCCGCTTCGTCGGGAACGCCCGGGCCGTAAATGCAATCCGGCGAACCGGTTTTGCCCATCTGGTACAGATGGTACGACTTGAAATCTTCTGAATCGTGCCATTGTTAATAATACTCGCGTAATTTAACATTCATTAATTAAATTCGCTCAATAAACCAATAATAGCCCTGAGACAAACAAATCAATCAGTAATCTATAAATGTTTTTTTCTTCAAAACAATCGCTGAAAATGACGCAAAATTACGTTAGCTGACGACTGTTGAGAATAAAGCAACACAAAATCAGCTGTTACTAAAATATTTAAATAATGTATTTGTGCATATGATCAAAATGCGTCATGTCCTTTCTTCATATACTTAACATATACACACATTACAGGCCAGTGGGGCTTAGCCATAAGGTTAAATACAAAACAGAATATGCCTAAATGTTATTCGGAACAGAGAAGAATAAAAAAATCAAATATTGAAATCGGTCCAGCCGATCTTGAGTTAAAATGTTGTAACTAGTACGACTTTGTGTTTAGATTTTATCACATAACTTTTATAGTCTACTATACATAATAAATCGCCTTGGCACATCCATAAAATCATATTAGGTTCATTTCGTGTAGTTGTTTGGTGCTTTGGTGAAGCTAGAGCAAAAAAATCCTGTATTAACCTCATTAGTCGTCTATGGGGATGAAATGTTAAGGATCTGTTAGAGGGGTTGTTACACATCAAGTTGGGAGCGCACATCAGGTATGATGTCAGGGAATGTGAAGCCTGCTCACATTCAACGAAAAGTTGCCCTAATTGCTAAACTTGGCGAGTAAACTCATGCAATTGATACTCAAGGGGCCTATGTGCCTTAGTTGATATAGCGTAAAATAAGATTTCGAATAATCTCGTCTCAGAACGCAGTAGATTTAATTTGTTTGAAATTCATTATTGGTGATTGTGGGGTTATGCTATTTAGATTATTATTACGAACATTTTCTTTCACGGTTAGTAAAACAAAATTTCACGACGTTTCGGGATGAGGAATCTGATCCCGTCTTCATGTGAGCTGAAACCATGACAAGATTTGTACATACTAGTACTTTGTTACTTAGTATTTTTACTATTTTAAAACAATTTTGTTTCAAGTTTAGTCCGGATTGTGTACTAAATCTATTTTCTAGGTTCTAGCTCACCTGAAGACGAGATCAGATTCCAGATCCCGAAACGACGTGAAACCTTTACTATTGTGATAGAAAATGACCGCAATGAATATTTAAATAGCATAAAGATACTGAAAGTAACATTGTTAAGAGGCTCATTATTAAAGGGAAATTGAAAACCGTTGCATTGTGAGTTCATAACAATACAGGTTCTAGACCAATCAGAGCTCAGCATTTGACGAAAGTAATGCCATTATACATATAATGAAATGAAAAATCAGCTGATTTATCCATAATAAATCGCCTTGGCACACCCATAAAATCATATAGGTTCATTTCGTGTAGTTATTTGGTGCTTTGGTGAAGCTAGAGCAAAAAAATCCTGTATTAACCTCATTAGTCGTCTATGGGGATGAAATGTTAAGGATCTGTTAGAGGGGTTGTTACACATCAAGTTGGGAGCGCACATCAGGTATGATGTCAGGGAATGTGAAGCCTGCTCACATTCAACGAAAAGTTGCCCTAATTGCTAAACTTGGCGAGTAAACTCATGCAATTGATACTCAAGGGGCCTATGTGCCTTAGTTGATATAGCGTAAAATAAGATTTCGAATAATCTCGTCTCAGAACGCAGTAGATTTACTTTGTTTGAAATTCATTATTGGTGATTGTGGGGTTATGCTATTTATATTGTTATTACTAACATTTTCTTCCATGGTTAGTAAAACAAAGTTTCACGACGTTTCGGGATGAGGAATCTGATCCCGTCTTCATGTGAGCTGAAACCATGACAAGATTTGTGCATACTAGTGTGTAACTTTGTTACTTAGTATTTTTACAAGATTTTTTCTATTTTAAACAATTTTGTTTCAAGTTTAGTCCGGATTGTGTACTAAATCCATTTTCTAGGTTCTAGCTCACCTGAAGACGAGATCAGATTCCAGATCCCGAAACGACGTGAAACCTTTACTATTGTGATAGAAAATGACCGCAATGAATATTTAAATAGCATAAAGATACTGAAAGTAACATTGTTAAGAGGCTCATTATTAAAGGGAAATTGAAAACCGTTGCATTATGAGTTCTTAACGACACAGGTTCTAGCTCAGCATCAGCATTTGACGAAAGTAATGCCATTATACATATAATGAAATGAAAAATCAGCTGATTTATCCATAAAGATAGTGCGTTTTAGTGGCTAACCTCAAATGTGAGTTTTGAACCATGCACAGAATAAGAAAAACGTCACATCACACATCAGCTGATTACTCCAAGAATGAAATACACACCAATTATTTTTTGATACCCTGAATATTGCAATGGTCATAGATAAATGAAATATACAACTCTTGTTTTTAAAAGTCTGAATATTGTTGTTCGTAGGTAAAATAGTGTATGCAACGATTGTATTATGCCTTAAAGCCACTCGTGAGTTTAATTAGAACACGAGCGAAGTGAGTGTTCTCTCATCTGATTCGTGGCTTCTACTTTATATTGCAGTTTAGGTTTGAGTTAAGTTTTCTAGATTGTTCTGTTCGCGAATAGTTAGGTCGTATTGCAGCTCTAAATAATTTGTGCCACGTTTTATAGATATTTATTTTCGTAGATAGTTAGGTCGAATACAGTTGAACTGTTATTCAAGTTTTCTATATTGTTGTGTTCGTAGATAGTTAACTCGTATTGCTCCTTTAACTTTAGAGCCAAGTTGTATACATTTTGTTCGTAGACAGTTAGGTCATATTACAACTCCAACTGAGTCAAGTTGTATAGATTGTTCTGTTCGAAGATAGTTGTATATCAGTTAAGGTTTTAGTTAGGTTTTCTATATTTATCTGTTCGTAGATAGTTAGGTCGTATTACAGCACTAACTTTAGCGTCAAGTTGTATAGATTGTACTGTTCGTAGACTGTTAGGTCGTATTACAGCACTAACTTTAGCGTCAAGTTGTATAGATTGTACTGTTCGTAGACTGTTAGGTCGTATTACAGCACTAACTTTAGCGTCAAGTTGTATAGATTGTACTGTTCGTAGACTGTTAGGTCGTATTACAGCACTAACTTTAGCGTCAAGTTGTATAGATTGTACTGTTCGTAGACTGTTAGGTCGTATTACAGCACTAACTTTAGCGTCAATTTGTATAGATTGTACTGTTCGTAGACTGTTAGGTCGTATTACAGCACTAACTTTAGCGTCAATTTGTATAGATTGTACTGTTCGTAGACTGTTAGGTCGTATTACAGCACTAACTTTAGCGTCAAGTTGTATAGATTGTACTGTTCGTAGACTGTTAGGTCGTATTACAGCACTAACTTTAGCGTCAAGTTGTATAGATTGTACTGTTCGTAGACTGTTAGGTCGTATTACAGCACTAACTTTAGCGTCAAGTTGTATAGATTGTACTGTTCGTAGACTGTTAGGTCGTATTACAGCACTAACTTTAGCGTCAATTTGTATAGATTGTACTGTTCGTAGACTGTTAGGTCGTATTACAGCACTAACTTTAGCGTCAAGTTGTATAGATTGTACTGTTCGTAGACTGTTAGGTCGTATTACAGCACTAACTTTAGCGTCAATTTGTATAGATTGTACTGTTCGTAGACTGTTAGGTCGTATTACAGCACTAACTTTAGCGTCAATTTGTATAGATTGTAGTTCGTAGACTGTTATCGTATTGCACTAACTTTAGCGTCAATTTGTATAGATTGTACTGTTCGTAGACTGTTAGCACTAACTTTAGCGTCAAGATAGATTGTGTTCGTAGACTGTTAGGTCGTATTACAGCCTTGAGCCACGTTTTACAGATAGTTCCGTTCCGTGGATATTCGCCCTTCAGTGTTATCAATCAGGGACAGTCCACCCTCCCTCTGCACGAGGCTTTTACATGTTGCAATATTCACGATTGTGCAGCGACCGATGCAATTGCTATATTCGTGCTAATCAATCTACCGGTTCGATAGCTCAGCTCCAGTGATAATATGACGGATTTATTCATAACTCTTCTATAATTTTGTTGATAATCGCACTCGGGTATTCAGTTGAGCCATGTGTAATTCACAAACATAGTACACTTTTTTTAAATATATACAACAAGGTTATATTCTAGTTCACGTGATGTTGGTACGACGATGTAATATGAATTGAATAAGAGGGTTGTTTCGACATTTTTGTATTTCCTGGAGTATAAATCAAATTGCGGGATATTTAGATTTTTTCCTGTTGCTTCAATTGCACATCGGGATATGTTATTTTAATAGGCATATGTCCTGTGGCACTAATTTAGTATCGGAATATTACGATATTGTACTAAGTACATTTTCTGTAACATCAATTGAAAATTGGCATGTGTTAATATTGTTATATTTTTATTTTCCGTAATATCGAATAAACTGTGGAATGTGTCGATGTTTTACGTTATTTTTCATGAAATATTGACACATTAGTATGTGTCAATATTTGTACACAATTTCCCCAACTATCGATTGAATATTTTTATTTATATCTCCCGTAATATAGATTGATCATAAGGACGTGTCGATACTTTCCTATTTTATTCCCCGCTAGATATATTGAACATCTGAATGCATCGATGTATTTCTATTTATATTTATAGTGTTATCGATTAAACGTCCTGTAGTTTCGATATATTTCTATTTATAGTCTTATCTATTGAACGTCTTGATGTTTCGATATATTTATATTTTTGCTCTTATCTATTGAACGTCTTGATGTGTCGATATATTTATATTTATAGTCTTATCTATTGAACGTCTTGATGTGTCGATATATTTATATTTTTGCTCTTATCTATTTAACGTCTTGATGTTTCGATATATTTCTATATACAGGGCATACTACTAGTGATATTAATTATTGAATGTATCGATAGTTTTCCATTTAGGCCCTATCCTTCTAGTAATATCAATTGAATATCGGGATGTGTCGGTATTTTTGTATTAAAATTTTCCTGTAACATAGATTGAACATCGTGATGTGACGATATGTTACTCTATACATTTCGCGTAGGCAGCCAAGGTAGCAGGATGGTTATTATGTGCACGTCATGTTTGCTAATTGAGAGCTCATATTTTGCGTGTAAGATAATTGTTCCTACCCCCCTCTGTCACTTAACTTGAAACCCAAATAACAAGTTGGATGGAAGATAGTTTACAAAAGGAAGGGAAACTAAAAAAATACTTAACATATGACTAATACAGAATATTAAAAGTTTTAATGTTGTTTTTGGTTAATCGAATCAGAATTATCGGGTATGATGGCGTGTTAATTTATATTATTCCGGAAAAAATTGCAAACGTTACAAAAATTGCTATTACAAAATTAATATTGTTCTTATTGGACCAAAACGAAACATTGCGACAATTAGACCGACTCTTAAACTCAGTAATGGTCAGTAATACTGTTGCAAAATTACAGCTGTTTTTGGGACAAAAATCCAAGATGGCGGAGGTAATGAAGACGTACAAATTGGAGCTTCTCACAACAAACTTCAATTTGTTATTGTATGTATAAACCAACACTGAGTATGCAATATAATAGAAGTTGTGTCACGTGTTTTGTCTATAGTATTTCTCTGCGTAACATAGCTTGGTAACATACAGTTTTACCAATTACACAACGCTGAATCTCGAGACCTGAGAGCATTGAAGCTACTTTAATCTTCGCGCAGTGCCGCCAACCAAAGCAGATGAAAGAGACTTCCCCTCAGCTTCTCATCTCGTCAGCCGTTACGTTTTGTACAGCTCATATTAAGAGTCTTGAGTTTTAGAGAATGTTTTCAGCAAACCTTTATTTTAATTTGAAACTTTTGAGTATTACTAGTATAGACATTACATCAATACTTTAAACTGAAATTGTGACCTACGACGGTAAGTGTTTTAAGCAAATGAATGGGAAATGAGTGTAAGATGTGTATGGCGCGATCTTGTAGTCTTGTAACTGACTATGCTGACATGTTCCTTAGACAGGACTGTTAACTAATAGCCCAATAACCATGGCATCTAAGGGACCTAAAGTTAAACGTGGAGTCCGAACCACTGCCTCTGAATTACGAACTGGTCTAATTATGAGTATGGTATTTGCGGATTAACGTAGTATTCAATAGTGCGGACGTTAATCCACACAAGGGAATATCACGAATTGTGGATAGTTATCCACAATTCGTGTCCCCAAATAGCTGGATTACACAAGACCGTACAAAAAAAGTACAAAACAAAAGGTATAACGTACAAACTAACCCCCTTTATATGCCCCTTGTATTTTTTCCAGTTTCACTTCATTGGTGAATTTCCAGAAACATTGCTGTGTTAACTTTCTGAACGATAACTGCAACAGCTGTGATTACGTTGAACGGGATACTAGCTACAAATGCCTAGGTGTTTACTTTTACTCATGTTTGTCGTGGAAAAATCATATTTCACTATTTAAAAAAATAGTAGATAAATATATGGATTCTTCTTGATAGTTGTGATAGATTTTGGACGAGAGAGAAGTTAACTAGCGTATTTTGCTTATGTACAATCTTTGCCTTCTTTTGGTAGTTTAAGTTGGGGAGTGTGCTATCCTTCAAATGTTGAGCCTCTTAATATAGTAGAGAAAACAACTTTGAAAACAGGTTTCCATAAACGCTGAAGGTACTCCACTGAAGCCCTTTATCGTGAGACTGCAATACTAACAGTAAAACATCTTTACCTACAATTTTGTTAATCCACTTGTTTAAATATTTCAATTAAATTTCTGTCTTCAACTTTTTCATTAACTCTTTCTGTGTATCACACTATCTTTTTATAAACTCTATATGATTCCCACTTTTTTAGATATTTATATACTCGTATATAGTAAAATTTATTTACCTTTAATTGCCTGTAGATCTAAAATGTACTTAATTTTCCCGATTTACATTTTGCTACTTAGTGTAGCATCATCACAGGGTTAAAATTCTAATGTTCAATATTTTTATGTATGTGGTGTAGTTTTATTTTTAATTTTGTTAATAAGTTTGAATAATATTGAATTTAAATCTTCTTTATTGTTTAATAAATTGATGGTACTAAAATTCTGGATGTGTTTGTATATTTCGTAGCTTTTTTTTTAATTTTTGTAATTGATTTAGAATTGGTATTGTGTAAGATTGTTAAGGATTCTGGAAATTTTATTTGGTGGGTATCATTGTCTTTGAGGTGTTTCGCTACCATTATAACACAACCAGCCACCACAAAAATCCTACCTCAATGTATATCGGTAAAATTGAGAACATTTTAGATCTACAGGCAATTAAAGGTAAATAAATTTTACTTTTTACGACTAAATTCAAGATTTCGGATTTAAAAACATTTATTTTTCAAGCTTGACCTCTTTATATACACCCTTTCGGGGGCAACAACTAATACAAACACATGATGTGAATTAAATGTGAGGGCGCGCGCGCATACGCACGCACACAAGCAAGAGGTTCCCAGAAAGGAGTGGAGCCTTTGGGATCAGAGGAACAGGAACGGATTCATCATCTACGTGAGTTTTGAAGCGCGAATTAGGCGTTCCGTACAGGACACGCGAGGCACTTCCTCGCCGTGGAGGTCTCGGGTCCTGGCACGAGGCTACTGGCCGGATGCGGAAGCTGCGGTTGACGCCGGATGTTTTATGGATCACCTATCATCCGTCGCTCATCCGGCCTTATTATATGACATTGGCGAGTTTCAATGTGTAGAGTTTGGAAGCAACGTGAAAATATCAATAATAATATTAGTCTGAATTGCTGTTAGACAAAATGAACATTTGCATAGCAAGCGTTAATAAACATTGGAAAAAACAATAACAACCAGGTAGTAAAATTAACGAAGACACAGTAAAAACAAGGAATCAGCCAGATCACAAAAAGCCAAAAGCACAACTACAGTCCTACGAGCTTGAACAGCTCTGATCTCAAACCGATGTAACCCTCCCCCCGTATTTGGTCCATGAACTCGTCCACCGAGTAGTTTGTTTCCGGTTCCGGTGGGACACGCCCACTCCTTTCAGTTGTCTTTGAGTCTCCGTGACGAGTGGACGTGTTTGGTTTCTTATGTGCGTAATGTTTAGTGAATGGTTTGTAAGTTTTTTTGACTGCTTTCAACTTGTATGTTTTCAGCTTTATACCGGTTTGGTCCGGATTAAATTTTAATTGTGCTATGTTTTAGATATTAGCTCACCTGATGACGGGATCAGATTCCAGATCCCGAAACGTCGTGAAACTTTGTTTTACATAAAATCGTGATGGAAAATGTCCGCAATAAAAATCGAAATAACGAGTAGAACACGTTAGACGTTAAAACGCATGTAAATCTAGTGGTCATGAATTTTCGTATCTGATGTTTTCGGGATTCAATTCAATATGGAAATAACAATGAGGGAAGACGTTCCATGGCCGCCAATCTTTGCTGTGACGTCCTGAATACATGTCTAAACCTTATGTTATAATCATGTATATCTCGTCCCTGATTGGTTTTGAATTTACAGAGACGAGCAAGCTCTAGCATGTACAACCCAGCCAGTGCTATCAGCCCAAAATCTCGGAAGTTATTTCGACACGACTCGAAATTCGAAGTTTCCTACTATTCTGATGGTTTTTTTCTGAAGAATGAACACACGGTTAAAATTTCTTTGTGAGCACCCACCCCACAGAGCAATACCATGAGAGAGATGAAATTGAATCAACCCGTGGTAAGCCGCTAGCAAAAACTCGGTGGGACAGTGTTGAGACAGCCTTCTAAGTAAATATATTTCAGAAGATAGTTTCTTGACTGGGACATGGTGACGTCCTGTAATCCACCTACTTGGAGGTCGTGAATTGTGGATAGTTGTAAGCGATGGTCAGTGGATGTAGTGTATCCTTGTGTGGATTAACGTCCGCACTATTGAATACTACGTTAATCTGCAAAGAACATCTTCATAACTAGACCAATTCATAATTTAGGGGCCGTGGTTCGGATTCCACGTTAAATTGTAGGTCCCTTAGTTGCCATTGGCTGTTGGGCTATCAATTAACAGTCCTGTCTAAGGAACATGTCAGACTTAGTCAGTAACAAGACTACAAGATCGCGCCACAATCATCCTACACTAATTTCTCATTCATACTTGGCTTAAAATACCTACATTGTAGTATGGTTGTCATTTCAATAATCTAATCTAATCAAATACATTGGGATTATTTAGTTTATAGTTTGAATTATTTAATTTCAAACAAAACGTTTTATTTTGTTTCATTAAAAAGGTGACATCATATGCGTGCGTCTCCTTACACTTCTTGAAAATTTTTAAGGGCAGTTAGTTTTCTATTAAACTTTTTGGGTGGATAGTTTGGTGGTTTACTAGTGCTCGCCTTCAAACTGAAGGTCGCCGGATCGAATCCCTCAAGGGTTTAATCAAGACCCACTTGCCATTTGTCATGAGCTATTATATACATGAGCTAATTAATATACTTCCGAGCAACAGATCGTTGAGAGTAACAAAACCAGGGTTTAGACCATTCCCCATTAAAAGGTTAACAGTGCGTTAGTTTCGCAGTAAAAGGGGTAGTGTCATACGATTGGGGACCTGAAAAGTTATAAAATATGAAATTTTAAATGAATCAATTAAGCGGATTTTGAGAAATTTGTATTTTTCATATTTTAAGGGATTTTAGGGGTAAACAACCCTTTCAAAAAATGTCATCTAAATCGGACGACCATAAAAACATTTTTTTTGGATTCAGGGAGCCTCAAAACGGATATCTCCACTCTCAACTCAAATTTGAAAATCAACAATACTTTCTGCATATACTATGTATAAGGGGAGTAGGTAAAAACAAATATTCAGCTTCATTTTGATTTTTGATACAAATTATGTCATCCCAAATCATCTACATTCCCAGTAGACCGAAGCGGGAAATCCCCCTCAAAGAATCCGTGATTAAAAATGTAAGTCACTCTTGAAATTTAACTTGAAATGTTTAATATGTTATTTACTGGTTCTGATTGTAAATTACCGCTTCTATTTTATTGTTACTGTACTTTACTCATTACAGACGTAATTGAAAGCACATTGTAGTCAATCCAATAATGATGTAATGTTTACATTGTGTTATTATTTGCCACCGGGAATACGAACGAATCAATAAATGAATCGAGGCGGTCACGGGTTCAGTGCAAAATAAACAATTGTTTCTAATTAACGTTTTGTTCGCCGTTGTTCGCGGTATTATCAACGTCGGACTACCACGAGTTTACTAATTGAAGAAATTAAATTATGTTTGTAGAAAATTACAGGGGTCTAGTATTACTACGAATATGTAGTTAGTTAAACTATACAGAACCCCTAAGAACCTCCCGTCTACTTGAACCTTTAAACGTTGGTCGGATTAGGACGACAGAGAACCCCAAACATTGGTCCAATTAGGACGGCACAGAACCCCTAAATGTCGGGCGGATAGGGACGACAGAAACCCCAAACATTGGTCCAATTAGGACGGCACAGAACCCCTAAATGTCAGGCGGATAGGGACGACAGAAAACCTCAAACATTGGTCCAATTAGGACGGCACGGAACCCCTAAGCGATAATTGGATTAGGACGGCACAGAACCCCTAAATGCTGGGTGGATTAAGTTGACTGAGAACCCTAAAGATGGTCGGATAAGGATGACAGAGAACCCAAAAATGTGGTAAAATTATGACGGCACAACACCCCTAAATTTTGGGCGGATTAGGGTGACAGAGAACCCAAGCGATGGTCGGAATAGGACGGTACGGAACCCCTAAATGTCGGGCGGATTCGGGCGACAGAAAACCCCTAAACGTCGGGCGGTGCAGTACTGTAGATAACCCCTAAACGTCGGGCGGATTAGGACGGCAGAGAACCCCTAAACTTCAGGATTAAGGCGGCAGGGAAGCCCTAAATGTCGGGCGGATTAGTATGGCAGAGAGCCCCTGAACTTCCAGATTAAGGTGGCAGGGAAGCCCTAAATGTCGGGCGGATTAGTATGGCAGAGAGCCCCTGAACTTCCAGATTAAGGTGGCAGGGAAGCCCTAAATGTCGGGCGGATTAGTATGGCAGAGAACCCCCTGAACTTCGGGCGGATTAGAACGGCAGAGAACCAATAAACCTCGGGCGGATTAAAGCGGCAGGGAAGCCCTAAATGTCGTGCGGATTAGTATGGCAGAGAACCCCTAAACTTCAGGATTACGGCGGCAGGAAAGCCCTAAATGTCGGGTGGATTAGTATGGCAGAGAACCCCCTGAACGTCGGGCGGATTAGGACGGTAGAGAGCCAATAAACCTCGGGCGGATTAAAGCGGCAGGGAAGCCCTAAATGTCGTGCGGATTAGTATGGCAGAGAACCCCTAAACTTCCAGATTAAGGTGGCAGGGAAACCCTAAATGTCGGGCGGATTAGTATGGCAGAGAGCCCCTGAACTTCCAGATTAAGGTGTCAGGGAAGCCCTAAATGTCGGGCGGATTAGTATGGCAGAGAACCCCCTGAACGTCGGGCGGATTAGGACGGTAGAGAGCCAATAAACCTCGGGCGGATTAAAGCGGCAGGGAAGCCCTAAACGTCGGGCGGATTAAGGCGGCTGGGAAGCCCTAAACGATGACCATCCTATCAAGGCAGATAACCCTGAAACGGTGGCCATCGAAGGAATTCAGAGAACCCCTATCCAATATAACGATCAGCTTAATTGAGAGAAGAAACCCTCTCAGTTCTGGTACCCTGGTATTGTCCGATTAGGAAAACTAATCTCACAGTGACGTTGATCACATAGAAATGTTTCCTAAGATGATGACTCATATATGGTCGATTCTAAAACAATCGACGATATGAATCTAACCTCATCTTCCTTAGAAATATATTTTTTAATAAATATTTAGTAAATTTATATAAAATTGCCGTTCATACATATAATCCGCAGAACGATGACGGCCAGCTGCGGAGAACCGACTTAGATAAGCTACTTAGAGAAAAGCGTTGTTCAGATTTCGACTCGGAGTACTGCTTTTTGTCAAGTAGAGCCTCATTGAGTTATTGAGTTTTTAGTTGGTTGTTATATAAAAATATATGTCGAAAGGTACATTGTTTAACGTGGTACGTAACTAATATTTACGTACCACGTAACTGTATAATGCTATAGTACAAAATAATATCAATTTAAATAGTTATGATAATCTTAATTAGTAAATATTTTATTATTAAATTTCGTAAATAAAAAATAATGTTTCCTTTGAGCATGGGCAGAAAAAATGTCTGGTTTATCTTTCTAGCGCTGATTTAATTAATTTTTACTTAAAATATTTTATACTTTTAAAATTTTTAAGTTTGATTCGAGTACATAATCATTTTAGGAGACTCATTGTGTAATATTTTAATTAGTTTACTTTGATTGGAAAAAAATAATTTTTACTCGCTCAACATCTCAATTTTTTTATTGCGCACATTTTCCATCACGATTTTATGTAAAACAAAGTTTCACGACGTTTCGGGATCTGGAATCTGATCCCGTCCTCAGGTGAACTAATATCTAAAACATAGCACAATTAACATATAATCTGAACCAAACCGGTATAAAGCTGAAGTCATAAAAGTTGAAAACAGTCAAAAAACTTACAAACCATTCACTAAACATGACACACTTAAGAAACCAAACACGTCCACTCGTCACGGAGACTCAAAGACAACTGAGTGAGTCAGTTGTCTCAACAATAAAAATCTAAATAACATAGATCCACCATCACCAATAATGAATTTCAATCAAAGAATCTCAAATCTATTTCAAAAATAGGTTTCTTGATAAATAGTAGCACATTTTAATTTTTTATTATTTTATATGAGTTTTTAAAATTATTTAGACCCTGATGATAGTCTCAAATCTACTAACGGAACATTGCGAACGGCTCATTGTCAAGGCTAGTGTGTGTAACTAGTGATGGTGTTTGACTTGCAAACGCCACAATAGTCCAAATCCCTCATAATCGACTGGCTATGTGGAGAATAACGTCCAAAGCCCACATCCGGACGGGAAATCACAGTTGTAAATACCCTTAATCTTCATTTCAGCTTCCCTAAATATCGTGAGAATTTCTCGGTGTACACGTTATGCATGTGCACTGTACTCTTGGAATTATTTTAAGTTTTACATACATCCAAAACATCTTATTTCTTGATAACAACATTTTCTGTTTGTTTTTTTAGAAATAAGACTGTAAAAAACAATTGGGTTTTTAATATTTGTAAAAACGTTAGGCTAGGTTATTTTTGTTATTCGTTTTCTCTTGATTTTTTTGTTACTTATTCTCTTGGATGTATGTTTTTATTTTTTACTCTTGGTTATGTTTTGAGATTTTGGTTATTTTTTAATCTTTATTATTTGTTGTTATTTATTCTCTTAGATATTTGTTGTTATTTTTAACTCTATGGTTATATTTTGAGATTTTGGTTATTTTTTGGGGTGGGTCAGGTTTTTAGTGATTTTAGTAAAATTCATAAAACGGTAATGTATTCATATACTTGTCTTAAAGTCTTCTGTATTAAATACCTGTGTTTTTATCCTTACTTATTGTAATGCTATTTAAAGTTAATAAATTATTACGGTAATCCTTTTTTTATTTAGTTTGTGTTACTTGTCAACCTGAACTGAGAAGGGAATTTTCCGCTCCAATCTATTCATTACGGGGTGTAGTTAGCGTCAAACTAGGCAGTTCCAACAATCAATGAATTAATTAAGCAGCTTTTGTGCCTGGTGAACCAACTTATCTTTCTCTTAATTTAGTTAACCTTTATATTCATTTTCATTTCAAGGGATATTTTTGCACACCCCATACACTATCCAACACTGTCTGCAGACAGTATAACTTCGCATGTGTAACTCACTGACTGACTGGTGATACAAATTCTAACCCACTTCTAGAATACTAGAGACTTGAAATTTAGCTCGGACTTTCCTTTTGGTTTACAACCGACATGAAAAATTGTCAAATTTGAATTTTTTAATTTTAACCATATTAAAAACAAATAAAATGTTACTTTAATGTTAAAAAATTACTATTTAAACCAGGGTTTTACAAAATCTTTCAAAAATCTGACTTCCTGTTGAGCTAGAAACTTGACATTTTTTATGAACGTTCCTAAGAGATAACTCTGAGGATTCATATATTCGGGTTTCGTAATTTTTCCATTTTTATTACATCAAAAATCTTAAAGTTCTTCAAAAATATGTTTGTTTTTGGATTTATCTTTTTTTTAGTAAAAGGTCCTACGAAAAACAAAGGGTGTCTGCTCGTCTGTGGCTTTCACAGACACAGTCTGCAGAATGCAGACCGCCAGTGTTAAGAGAAAGTTCACGAACAACGGCCCGAAGCAACCCGAATAAGCCCGAAGGTACACGACACTTGCTGTCTGTGGACTTGGTCTGGGCGTTGGTCTGATCTTACGCGGTGACTGGCAGACCGTGTTGGTTCGTGTCTGGGAAGCTTAAGAATCTGCATCAGTGGTAGCCATCTTGAATTTTAGTCCCGTAAGAGCAATTTGAAATTCTGGCGGAACATACCTTCACTTTGGCGTCTGTAGTGGCGTTAATTATCAAAGTATCAATGTAAAACTTTGGAAGTACATTGATGAGATGTGGCTCAAGGGCATGACCTTTTAATATGTTCGAAAATTTAACTTGATATAAAAACAAAAATCCAGGAATATTTTACAAAATAAATCATTATTAATTTTTTATTGAAAGCGAAAATAAGAAGTTATGTAAGGTGGTGCCCTGGAGAACTGTAATACCTTTAATTTGACACCTCTTCCGTTAATTTATGACAATAGGTCAAGGAGATATAACCGTTCCTAGTGGGGAACAATAAAATATGTTCACTTGGAGCACAGTTATATAACTGCCTTCGATTGTGGAACCATTCCTTAATTTACCCTCAGTATTGGTCTAAACTGACAATGTATACAGATAGTTCTTTGTTACTGAAATGGGAACCTACTCAGGTAGGTATTTTAAGTTAAGTGAGTTTAAGTTAATGAGTGTTAGATGATTGCGGCGCGAACTTGTAGTCTTGTTACTGACTAAAGTTAATTTTCTCCTTAGACAGGATTGCCAATTCATAGCACAACAGCCATGGCATCTAAATGACCTACGGTTTAACGTGGGGTCCGAACAAGAATTTTGCATTTGAACTACGAACTGGTGTAGTTATATGGATGTACTTTGTGGATATTTAGTAGTCGGTTAATCCACACCATGGAATATCACATCCACAGTCCATCTCTCATAACTGGGACGGTGGCGACGTCCTGTAATCCAGCTACTTGGAGGTCACGAATTGTGGATAGTTGTGAGCGATGGTCGGTGGGTGTAGTGTTCTTTTGTGTGGATTAACGTCCGCACTATTGAATACTACGTAAATCCGCAAAGACCATCCTCATAATTAGACCAATTCGTAATTCAGAGGCGTGGTTCGGATTTCACGTTAAACTGTAGGTCCATTACTTGCTGTTGGGCTATTAATTAACAGTCCTGTCTAAGGAACATGTCAGCCTTAGACAGTAACAAGACTACAAAATCGCGCCACAATCATCTTACACTCAATCCTTATACTTGGCTTAATATACCTACATTGTAGTATGGTTGCCATTTCAATGATCTAACCTAATCTAATCTAACACCACAATTATTTGTAACCTCCAAGTAGAACCGTTAGATTACTAATAGGGATTGTCATGTTACACAAGTAGTGAACTAATATAGGTTCGAAGTATTATGAACGATTGTGTTCTAAACTGTATCGTAAAGTATATCGAAGGGAAAATGAAAATATCCCGGAGAACCGATGTAAAAATTAACGTGAAACGTTGGAATTTAAATGGCGAAGGTAATCGAGTAATGCATGACGATGGAAATACATTTTCTCTGTTGTGATGAGTTTCAAAACGTGGATTAACTGAGCGTAATCCATGGAACGGGATCGTGTTTATTTTTGAGAGGGCTTATCTTCTGCCGCTTTGCTTCGCCGGTAATGATGGATTCAATACTATTCGTGATTATTATAAAAACGATATTCCAAATATCGAATTTATATTAGCGAATTTCCCATAGGGAAGAGGATATTATCGTAGGTCTCATGGCAAGACTTAAGCCCGGAACCATGTTATTTTTTCGTCTTAAGGTGCCCAGAGTCCAAAAACAATAGTCGTTAAAATTTTTATTTATATATATATATGTATATATATAATTATATATATATATATATATATGTATATATGTGTCTGTTAGCACGATAACTCTCGTAAAAATGGTCCGATCGAGACCAAATTTGGTAGAGACGTGTATTCCTACAAATGCTCGTACGAGTTCGTAAACCAGACATATCGGTCAATGGGAACGGGTAGTTTAGGGGGGTTTTGTACCCCAAAATGGGGTTTTTTGCGTTTTTCACGTGTAATTTTTAAATATTTCTAATTTTATATTTCACCATTGGAATCAGCTTAAAAAACTACACAATTAAGTTCCTTAAAGTTTTTTCTCTATCTCCAACGGTTACCGAGATATTAAAAAATCTAAACACAGTACGTTGTATTGTGGGGCTCCAATGTTAATCTTATGGAGGATAGGGAAAAATTAATATTTCCCATATTAATCAATATTTTTGGATAAAACTTGATATTTAGCTTCATGTGGTTGAGATCTATCCATTTATGCTTAAAAATCATAGTTTATGTGTTTATCATGGCAGAAAACCTGCATACTCTTTTCCCATATTAATCATATAAGGACTAGGTAAACGCCTTTATTTATGGACAGATGTTGATGAAAGTTGGTATAAATGTTAAAATAAAAATTATTCATGGTAGAAATGACTACTTTCAGTGTTCCTCACAGCAACTAACCTGCACACTCTTTCCCATGTTAATCTTATGGATAATAGGCAAATAATTCTCACGTTTATGGACAGATTTTTATAAAACTTGTCATATTTTACCATTATTATTATTTTATTGATTTGTAAATTCGCTGAGTACGCAGGTCTGCTGCGACGGGGGTATTTAGGTTCCCAGAGGCCAAAGAAATAGTCGTTAAAAGTTGTATATTTGTGTGTGTGTCTGTGAACACGATAACTCTTGTAAAAATGGTCCGATCAAGACCAAATTTGGTAGAGACGTGTATTCCTACATTTGCTCGGACGAGTTCGTAATACTGGTCATATTGGTCAATCGTTACTGGTAGGGAGTGTTAGAACTAAACATTTGGGTTATTTACGTTTTTTATATGTAATAATGGTTATTTTTCATCATTAGAATCAGCTTAATTAACTATACAATTTAGATCTCTTAAGTTTTGCTGTCTCTTGCTTGCTGATGTTAGTCTTATGGAGGATAATAAAAAATTAATATTTCACTTATCAATGTATATTTTTGGATGATAAACTTGATATTTAGCTTAATTTTGTTGAGCTCCATCCATTTATGCTTTGAAAATCATAGTTTATGTGTTCCTCACAGCAGCAAACCTGCATACTCCTTCCCATGTTAATCTTAAGGAGAAGAAGCAAATAGCTCTCGTATTTATCGACAGATAATGATAAAACGTGTCGTATATTATTATTATTATTATTATTGTTATGTTATTGGTTTGTAAATTCGCTGAGTGATTTAGGTTATACAAGGTACTATTTTCGGGTATTTAAATTTGGTGTGAATTATTTACTGACTAAGATAAATTTTCCTTATTGAAGTTTATTTTTTCAGGGTGGGATATTGTTTTTTATCAACGTAAGCTCTATGACACTTCACACCGGTCACACGATCGTCACTAAAACATTTCGTATATGTTTTTACTCAGTGAAGAACCTTAATACAAGCACATTATCGTGTAAAACAACCCTCATCGCAGCAATCCTGCATACTTAAAACTATTCGATTACTATGACGGGAATGATATAAATTCTATGAAATTCGCTCAACTCACACCAGCGTGCTGCGATCCAGCTGTTTGTGAACTCTCTCACGTAACACGTTACTCTGGTGCAGTTGTTCTTCTTCTTTCCACCTCTTGGAAGAAATATGCCTTATGAAGTTTATTGGTTGTGGTTCAACCTTTGTGAATAATGATATTTTCCGTTATACATGCACCACTTTTTAAATTGCTGTTTAATTGTTTTCTGGTGGTTACTTATTGAATACAAATGCTAGTAACGATATAAAAATATCGACCTAACTTAATTCCGCAGAGCGCTGTTCGTCGGTGACCAATTTACATTGCTTTTTTTCGGCAGGTGGTAACTCTTTATGAGTACCCCCACTCCTGCGAGGGTTATGTGGAGACTCCAACTTTAAGCGGTGTTTACCCAAACTAAACCCACTTTCCCCCATCCATCCAGACGTGTATGAGCAACTTACATACAGGCGAAAGGACTTCATTTGGGCGAATCAAAGCATTAACGTTTATACGTGTAGCTGCTGGATTACCTCTTGGAGTGGCTAAAACAATCAAATCAGAACAGGGCCGGAGCATGTGAAATATCATATTTGCGTACACACGATATTGCCGACCATACAAGCGCTATGCGGAGTTTAGTTTTGTGATTTTTATATTTTAAGGTTAATAATATACATTTCAATAACCTATACAAAACCACTGGTTTTCTGTTAAACCTATATTTTTGCTTAATTAAACATAACCAAATCTGTTTTTTCTAAAATTACTTCCACAATTAGTTTTGTTATTTTGGAAATGTATGTGTGAAATCGATTTAAAAATGAACTTAAATACACAACCCTCCCAATTATTATGTTTGTTAACACCAGAAAACCATTAAACAGTGGTATACGTATAACGGAAAATTTGCCTTTTCCAAAGCGTCTGTGTTTTTAGTAAAATACCCTGACTCGTTGGAAAAGTCCAATAAAAGATATTGAATAATTAATAACTAATGCCATTAAGAATTATAAAGATTCCTTTGTTTTTTTTACGTTATTATTGTGTATCTATCACACGTGGTTACTACTTTCTCCATATACTATGTATAGAGAGAGAGTATTGTTTTCGACAATCTAAAACAGTGGTTTTCGGACTGATGTCTGATAATTAACTTGTTAATTATCAGGTATACTTAAATACGTGTGACTTATCTTGTGCTGAAAAATAACAAAGTTTTTTCCTTTTCCTCTTTAGATAACTTTAATTTACTTTAACCCTAGAACTGGTTATGTCGTAATTCACAACGTATATACAAATTCAATAAGAAGTGGCAAGTGGAGGCATCTGTCGTCAATTTAGTGAACTTGTTAGAACCATCGCCTTTGTGCTTTCTGGGGGCAAGCAACTGAACCTTGCTTCAGTAGTTCACTAAACCGTCACTAGGGCACGTCACGAAGTAAGCGCTTTCTACGACTAGGCACGGTGGGAAAGTATTGTTTTAGACAATCCAAAACAGTGGTTTTGGGACTGATACAGACCCGAACCCACACTGATGGTACGGTTTTTATGAAATTAGGTACACGAGTGAAATTTGAAAAATAACAAATTTATAAAAAATACGCTCTAATGATTTTATGGTTTACATGTATTAAGGTCCCAAATAATCTGACACCGCTTGTAGAACTAATGGTTTGAACGCCATTACTATCACCATTAAAACCAGCTTAAAAACTAAACGAATTCGTATTTAGAACCATTAGTCCATGACTAACGGACTAAGTCCGTGGTGAACGCAGTACGTTGTTTGAGGGCACTCAATGTTGTTCTTACGGAGAATATTAAAAATCTTTTTCTTCCTTATTTCTGTACTGTTTTCTCTTGCTAGTTTAAGAAATTATATAATTGATAATAATGTTTGTAATAATTTGTTTAATGATATTTAAATTAAAGTCAGAGAACATGATAGATTTACTAAAGATTGTAGTCTTTTTAATTACTTTAGGAAGAAAGTATGAGTCAGTTCACCGATACCGTTTTTGTTTTTTATGGTAGTAATAGTTTGAATATTTTGTAAAATATGAATAGAATAAAATCCTCGAAACACTAAAATGTAACGCTATATTCCATAAGTAATAAAGTTTCAAAAGAAACAATTGTGCTTTTTGGACACATTCTTTATTTCAAATATGTATTTTTAAGCCCCCTTAGTGTATTAAGTCACTTAACACTTGGTTTAAGCCCCCTTAAATTATTTCCAACAGGAAAGTCGTTACTTCTTCCTTCAATGATTACTTTAATAAGCCATTTATTTAGGTTAAATTGACTTCTTTAAAAACGTCGTATTGTTAATTATCAAGTATAGTTAAATACTTCTGACATGTCTTGGGCTGAAAAATAACAAAGTTATCAAAGTTATTTTTTTAAATTTTCCCTTTAGATAACCTTAATTTACTTTAATTTAAAACCAGGTGTTTAAGTGTGCAGTAATGGAAGATGTTGTTTAACATTATTCGTATGTAACAAGGTTACACTAACAACCTGATTACATCCTAACACTGATTAAATCCAAAATGGCGGGACTGATGAATACTCTAAAGACGTCAACGTAATACAGTAGAACCTCGCTTATTCGAACCTTTAATTTAACCTTTAAAATTCGTATTTTAGATTAGATCGTTGAAATAGCAACCATACTACAATGTAGGTATTTTAAGCACAATATGAATGAGGATTGAGTGTAAGATGAATGTGGCGCGATCTTGTAGTCTTGTTACTGACTAAGACTGACATGTTCCTTAGACAGGACTGTTAATTAATAGCCCGATAATTAACAGCAAGTAATGGACCTACAGTTTAACGTGGAATCCGAACTACGGCCTCTAAATTACGAATTGGTCTAATTATGAGGATAGTCTTTGCAGATTAACGTAGTATTCAATAGTGCGGACGTTAATCTACACAAAAGAATACTACATCCACCAACTATCTCTTATAACTATCCACAATCCTTGACCTCCAAGTAGCTGGATTACAGGACGTCGCCACTGTCCCACCACCCAGTTATATCAGAGAGGAACGGCGTTCATCTATGATTATATGTTCAGAGGTATTTGGAGTACCTATAAGGTGTGACGTCAGTAGTCTTTTCTTAATTTACTTTTAACTGAAATGGTAAACTACCCTGGTAACAATTTTAAGCCTAGTATGATTGAGAAATGAGTGTTTGATAGTAAGGTACTTGAGCCTCTAGAGTTCGAATAATGTTCCTTAATTTAAACCGCTGCCTCAAAGATTCGAAATAAATCTTTACAATTAATTCTAAGTCGGCTCCGATATGAATCTGAATTTTGAAGTACTTTAGAAAAATAAGCCGGTCGAATCTAGTGTGTTTTCACTATTCCTTCAGATTGGAATTATCAGTTGCATTGTTTTCTTTGTTTCGTTACATCATTAATAGTATAATTATCAATGGCAACATTTATCGTGTGGTAAACAGTTCGATTTCTTTCGGTGATAGCATATTTATTTTGCTCAAGTGGAATTTCTTTATGAAAATGCGTTCAAAGAAGCAGAAGCTCAATTTTAATTCTACCTCTACACTTAATACCGCTAACCTCAATTATTTAAACTCCAGATAATTAAATTTAAACTTTACTTTACAGAGGATTTACACGCAATTATAATTAACAAGTAGTTTTTTTATGGAAAAATAAAATAATGTAAAATTAGTATTTTTGAGCGTAAGTGCGTGATGTTTTTTTCATAGAAAGAAGAATTAAAATCATTATCTGTATCAAAATTCTTCGTATTTCCATAGGGAAATGGTTTTATAACCTGTAATTGTTTTATTAATATTAATCGTTAAAAAATTCGTTTTCGAGTTGTCTACGAATTATTGATGAAGTGTTTGTAGATGCTGGGTAGTAAATTTCATCACTGAGGTGGAAAGAGGGTGTTTCCGCTCCTCGAGTTAACGCACGAGATTTAAAAAATACTTTCGGTCCAAGTTATGGGAAAATTTTTTAAATCACAAGTCATTTTGATAGGTAAAATAAAAATAACACTTATTCAGTAATCAGAAAATATATAAAACATGTAGCTAATTGTATAAATAAAGTTAGAGTATCGTCCGTTCGTTGGTTGCAATAATTATGATATTTTTTGCTATTTTTAGGTTTTATAACCCAGATAAGACGAAATGGGAAAAGCTGAAAATTGAGATAATTTTTGATGGGCTGTAGGACGAAAATTAGATTTTTTCCCTTTTTGAGATCTGCTCCAACCGATTATCGTGGTCAAATACTCCGAAATAAAAAAAATCAAATATCAGTTCTTGATTTTGAGTTAAAAGTTTGTGACTTAATATATTTATTACCTTAAGTCTGCCTTGTGATTTTCATTCAGTAGTTGCAGTAGTGCTTCGCGTTTCGACGAGTCATTTCACCATCTTCAGGCTACAAAAACTAATATTCACCAGTTATGGTCACATCAAGGGTGTAAACAGTTTAAAAACGCACAGAAAATTTAATACATACGAGAATGTCGTTTGCCGAACTGTTCGGTTATAATGAAGGCTTTCTTATTTTAAGTTATGTTTTATAAGTGTATGTATTAAATGTTCTCTGCGTTTTTAAACTAGACCACAATTAGACCCCTTGAGGTTCACCCTTTTGGCACTATTGTGGACTTTTATAAAAAAATTCACATATAAATACCATTAAATCACATTAAATTATCTGTAAGAAAATAATAATATGTTTTATCTTTATTTTGGTTTTGATGGATTTATCCACTTGATATTGATAAAAAAATGTTTCAAACAATTTCTCAAAGTTCGCTTCCTCACGAAGCACAGAAAATAAAAACCAGTCATGAATTGAATATAGCATAGGTTTTCAAAATTACATAAGGAAAATAAATAGTTATACACACTTAAGTCACTGCTATCCATTTTAAAATTGTGAAATTAACATCAGAACACCATACAAACGCGACGAGAACGTGTAACGCAACCATTGTAAAAGAAACGACATAACCGCGCAACAGAAGACAGATAATTTAACTCACACAAAACTCTGACGCATAGAGTAAGCCACAAAAGACAGACATCGGCGGAAAGCGTAAAGTCTGTAGAGTACAACCTTTCGACGGTTAAAAGTTACTCCATGTGATTCAGTAATACAACCATCCAAAATAAAATATTGTGTAGCACTATTTAAACTAAGCTACCATCTGTGAAAGTCAGCTATAAAATCAGTAATCGCTAAGCTACAGTAAGCAAAAAAACTAAAATCAAATTTAATCGGCTTAATAAGACTCGATTCACTCGCTCATTACCAAGTCTTTATGATAAATCACCGTCCCAACCCTATAAAAAATGAAAGGATCAAAAACATCTGGCGCTCCGGGGGCTTGTTTGATGACTGCTCCGCAAACAATGAAAAACTGTAACAATCGAATAACACCGGGACCGGTTGTAAGGGATGTTTTTTGTCCCGGTGAAGGGCGAAGGGTGGCGAACAGCCCTTGACACCTTGTTGCCTTGTTGTTCCGTTGTGAATTTGGGCTCATTGTTGTCGAATTACCCCAGTCACAGGGTCGCGTCGGTGAAATTGTACTTACGCGCCGGTGAAAGGGCTGGGACCTCTGCTCTTTGTCGCCGCTTATTGGCTTACCCTTCGATCGCCAATTATATTGTCGGTTTGTTGCATGTTGACGGATTAGAACAGTGAATCTCACCCTTTATAGGTACACTTACTTTTAACAGACACCAAAGCTATACTGGGGCATCTGGTACCCCCCAAAAACTACTAAATATTTTGGCAAAAAGAAAACTTTTACTAACCTAACTGAATTTAGTTTTACTCAATGCATTGTGAAAAACAAAAAACTTAAATTCAGTTCCGATTGTAACGTTCTGAAATTATTAAACATATGTTTTTAACAATGCTAAAAATTTCAGATAAAAAAAGCATTGAGTTACAAAAAAGTGTTTTTTGACAAAGTCGTAGAATTTATCTATCACAGTCATTGCACAGTGTCACAACATGAACCGTGCCGCATTTTACAGTTGTTTTGGTGTCCTTTGACCTTCGGCAAAGTGCGCATCTTTCTGAAGCACTAATGCCTGTGGGTGGGGCATTTCAACGCCCAGCAGTTCCGATATGGGAAGTATTGGCGCTTAAAGTCTTTCTATTACGTATGGTTTAAAGTTCTTCTCAGAGGTACAAGAGGAAATTTAATCTTGTTTGGATATTGGTTGATGACGATATATGTATCCTCATCACAATGTATGCATTCAAAATTCCGTAAACAGGGCTGTATATTATGCCGACATCTGATCTAAGAAATATACACCCCCTTTGGTACAAATGTAAAAATATATGATCTCTGACTTTTGCGTACCGTAAGTAACGGGAAAGGTACACTGGGGCATACAGTACACCAAAAACTAAATAAAACCCAGACGCAAAAGTCGCCGCGGCAAAACACTGGCATCAACTGGTAGAGCCCATAGAATAAGTAAAAGTCAATTATGGGTAGACTTGTAAGACTTCAAACATTAAGAGTCTGCATCAGTGGTAGCCATCTTGAATTTTAGTCCCGTAAGAGCAATGTTAAATTCTGGCGCCTATATCTCCTTGACCGATTGTCATAAATTAACGGAAGAGGTGTCAAATTAAAGGTATTACAGTCCTCCAGGGCACCAACTTACAGAACTTTTTATTTTCACTTTCAATAAAAAATAATAATGATTTATTTTGTAATAATGATTTGATTTATTTATTTATTAGCGGTCCGTGATCGCTTTTTGGGAAACACACTTATGGGTTTCTGGGGTGTAAGTAAAATGGGTTGCAGGGGTCCTTCTCGAAAAAAGTTTGAAAAAAACGAAAAACGTGTTTTTTAACCGCCTAAAGCACATTATTCTTTAATCGTGACAACGATCTAAGCCCTATGGAGTACAACATATGTTTATTACTGAATTAGGAAAGTATACCTTACGAACATGACCACTAAAACTCCAAAAGGTTTTTGGGATTGCCAACAGCCGCTAGCAATCCTTATCTGTCTTGTGATGTTGAGCCTCGGCATGTCCTTATTCACCTGATCTTTCTGTCTTAGTCTTGGGTGTTTCCCTTGTGGAAGATTTTCTGCTGCCATTTTTAGTGTGTTTAAGATGGCTGGTCTTCTACTCTTGATCAAAGCTATCATGTCAAGATCTTGAAACAGATTTCTGTGTTCTAGGTTGTTCCCTATCCTCCATAATCCTTGATCACAAAAGAAAGGATTTTTTAGCAGTTTCTGGAGAGCCCAGTAACATCTATTCCTTTGGAGGAGTGTGTCCGAGGGCCGCGTTGAGAGGATGCCTGGGGTTATAAGGATCTGGATAAACCAAGGAGTGCTTGAAAGGAGTTGTATAACCGGAAGGAATGCGATGCGATGTGATGTGCAGAGATCAAAATCAAATAGCATAACCTTTAAGTTCAGAGGGGAGGTCAATATACAGCTTTGGGTCTATAAAGGATTTTCCGTCTGCATCTCAAGTATCACCTTTGGGAAGTGAAGGAGCCTTCCATGGTGGGTACTACGCTCACAAAGGTACTGGGATTTTTGTTGAAGCAGAATCGTATGCACCATGCAGTACGTCATGACCCTACAAATGACACGCACTACCGACATCAACAGCTTAATCCATAAATAGAGAGACGTGATCAGGGAGCGTTTCGTGCAGAACAGAATAACAAAGGTTTTCAGTTTTTGAATTCTGCTCATGTCACATGTCCTCCGGAAATACTGTTTCCACAAGCTGGGATGGGAAAAAATAAGTGAACACCGAAAGGACTTAAAAGACAAGTCCGGTAAATGGATTTTGATATCTAACAATTTTTAAAATTTTGAATCCAACAAAGGATTGACGAAATTTATTTTTAACGTGTTTATTACAATACATGCGCCAATAATATGAATAAAATATTCTTAAATGTTTTGTCAGAAATTAATAAAAAATACACTCACACACTCGCACACTCAGTAATAGTGAAGATAATTTTTAATGTTTTTATTATTTATATGTTTAATACCTAAGTGTATGAGGCCATTTATTCACTTGAAGTAATATATTTAACAATGATGTTATACTATTATGCATTTATCTGTGGACACTACTCTTGCATATTTTCTATATTCTTGAATAAAGATTATTAAATATTGAATATTCAATTTGGTCATCCAGTCCTCGACTAAGGATTTTCCTCATAGGATTTTTTTCAAAAAAGAGCGGTTAATGTTGATTTATGCATTTTATTTTGTAACTATCAGTAAGCCCGTCCTTTGTACAGGTTGTAGGATTCAGTTTAAAGAAGAAAGATTATCATACCAAATTGTAAATCTGAAATCCTAACTAAATCAGTACAAAGAAAATAAATCAATACCCAGCTTTATTATTTAGCATTACTTTACAATTAAATAAATAGATTAATACATTATTATACCATTATTATAATTAGTTATACGGCAAAATAACTTTTTAATAGTATGATTTCGAAATGGGTTTAAAATCAATGACCAATATAAAACTAACTAATATTGATTTGACAGATGTTTCTTTTTATTTCTATTAAATCTTTAAACTACAAAGACAGCTGATTATTATCAGTAGATTATTCATTGAAAACAGAAACAAAATGCGACTAATATCGTAAAAAGTATTTTTTAAATGCTCGTTATTTACTTTTCAAAGGGCGGTGGACAATTTCAAGCATTTAAAATCCTTCTCTGGAATTTAGAGAATGCATGAAATAAGTTTCACTGTTATCAGTTCTCCCGTTTTTTCGGAGAAGACGGTGAAAATATCTCCTGGACAGACAAATTGAGATAAGATTGGTTTCGGATTCTCTAACGCACGAAACGTAAAAATAACTAAAAAATGAATAATTCTGAGCAATGTACAGAGAAAACTCTAATTTAATTTATATAGATATTTAATATGAAATTGTGTATGGTGAGATTTTTTGTGTTTTTGTTTTGTACTGTATTAATAATAATTCAGTGTACTGTACTATTTTTTGAAACAAAATATTTGAATAGTTACTGACGACGAAGATGTTTCCTATCTAATTTGCTTTTATTTCACCACATAACTTGAAGGAAAATTCAGTTGGAAAATGTACAAGACACAGAAACAACGAATTTCATACAAATTCAGCTACTTGAAATCGCGATAGCATTTAGAAATGTCAAATACACACGGGTTTGGTTGTTGAACCAAATATAACAGTTGTTAGCACGCAAAGGCGAATATTAACATCGTAGTTGTTTATAATGACTGCTACGGAGTCGTGCCTTAGATCTAAGCAGGTTAGGTGCAGCTCGCGTTTCTCAGGAGGAATTACTGGGAGAAATTTCAATTAGCTAAGATGCTTAAATGGTTAAGACGCGAAAGGAACATTTTCCCATAGAACCATACACTGGAGTGTGCAGTACTTACTTTTTACAGAGACGTTAATTTCCGAAAATCCTTTTGTGGATTTCCCGAATAAAAAAATACCCCCGTCGCAGCAGACCTGCGTACTCGGCGAATTTCCAAATCAATAATATAATAATGATAAAATATGACAAGTTTTATAAAAATCTGTCCATAAACATGAGAATTATTTGCCTTATTATCCATAAGATTAACATGGGAAAGAGTGTGCGGGTTAGCTGCTGTGAGGAACACTGAAAGTAGTCATTTCTACCATGAATAATTTTTATTTTAACATTAATACCAACTTTCATCAACATCTGTCCATAAATAAAGGAGTTTACCGATTCCCTATATGATTAATATGGGAAAAGAGTATGCAGGTTAGCTGCCATGATAAACTCATAAACTATGATTTTTAAGCATAAATTGATAGATTTCAACGACATGAAGGTAAATACCAAGTTTAATCAAAAAATGTTGATTAATAAGTGAATTATTAATTTTTCTTTATCCTCCATAACATTAACATTGAAGCCCCACAATACAACGTACTGTGTTTAGATTTTTTTATATCTCGGTAACCGTTGAAGATAGAGAAAAACTTTAAGGAAATTAATTGTGTAGTTTTTAATCTGATTCCAATGGTGAAATATAAAAGTAGAAATTTTTAAAAATAACATGTGAAAAACGCCAAAAACCCCATTTTGGGGTACAAAACCTCCCCAAACTACCCGTTCCTATTGACCGATATGTCTGGTTTACGAACCCGTCCGAGCATTTGTAGGAATACACGTCTCTACCAAATTTGGTCTCGATCGGACCATTTTACGAGAGTTATCGTGCTAACAGACACACACACACACACACACACACACACACACACACACACACACACATATATATATATATATATAAATTTTAACGACTATTGTTTTTGGACTCCGGGCACCTTAAGTCGAAAAAATAACATGGTCCCGGGCTTAAGTCTTACCATGAGACCTACGGTAAGCTTCTTCCCTACGGGAAATTCGCTAATAAAAAAGTTACAGGATATTGTTTTATGTTTGTTTATTTGTAGTTGACATGTACTAGTATTTTAATCTATTTCTTGTTGTTATTTATTTATCATGTCTGTATTTATGGATATTTATATAGTTGTTTTATTTATATAATCGCACTATTCGTGATATAACTAAATGTGCACACGCTCCTTAGAGCTCATTATAGTATTAAAATATTTGTAACGGAATCCCCAGTGTGTTTACTGTTGAGGTCAGTCTGGGCTTTAGTTATTTGTAGATTTTGTAAATCGATGTATTTCGAATCATGTATAGAAAATAAAGATTTATTTATTTATAGACGCGAAAGAACATTTTCCCATAGAACCATGCACTGGAGTGTGCAGATGTTAATTTCCGAAATTCCTTCTGTGTGGTAATAGTTACTATGACATTACTATATTCTCTTTTGAAATGACGACATATCCAGTATAGTATTTTAAGTCAATTATGAACGGGAAATGAGTGTAAGGTGATTGTGGTGCGATCTTGTAGTCTTGTTACTGACCAAGGCTGACTCGATTGTACGGGTATTTTTTCATCGACCTAAACATCTTATCAAAATCAACTATCAATTGTTCTTTGTAGCCACTATTATTGTTATTTAAACGAATTTCCCATAGGGAAGAAGCTATTACCGTAGATCTCATGGCAAGTCTTAAGCCCGGGAACCTGTTACTTTTCGTTTTAAGGTGCCAAGAGGCAAAAAAGTAGTCATTAAAAATTTTATATATAAATAATACATGTGTAAGTATATATGTATGTGTCCTTGACCACGATAACTGTAGTAAAAATGGTCCGATCGAGACCAAATTTTGTAGATACGTGTATTTCTACATTTACATTTACTAGGATTAGTTCGTAATCCAGACATATCGGTCAATCTGAATGAGTAGTTTAAGGGGGTTTGTACCCCAAAATTATTTTATTATTTTGTGTTTCTCATGTGTAATTTTTCTTTTCAATTTTACCTTTCACCATTAGAACCGGCTGAAAAAACTACACAAATAAGTTCCTTAAAGTTTTCCTTTATCTCTAACGGTTACCGAGATATTAAAAAAATCTAAATACAGTACATTGTATTTTAGAACTCCAATGTTAGTCTTATGGAGGATTAGGAAAAATTATTATTTCACTTATAAATCTATATTTTTGGATGAAACTTGGTATTTGGACCGGGGCGTAACCCCAGATATCATCATCATCATCATCCTTCCAATGTCGCCATTGAAAACCCTTCAATACTCAGTCAGGTAGTCATTCCACCGGTATCTTGAAGTAAAGGTAAACTCACCTTTTAATCAAATATAAAACGTTAATGTCGTTTATATTCAGGAAGTATTATAATGTTTAATAGGGCTGATCCACGAACCCAGGTGAGGGAAACGCTTCCAGCCCTCCAGATAATAATAATAATTTTTGGAAGAAAATCGAAATGGAGTTGCTTAGGAAATATTTTATATATTACCACATTATTATATTAAAAATATTTCCTAAGCAATTCCACTCAGATTTTCTTCGAATTGCTGTAGAAATCAACCTAAAGGTGGTTAATTAAGTACGCATTTGTGTCACCGAGAAACTAGTATAATAAAACTAACAGAAATGAGTTTTCACAAATTTTCATACAGGCATGTAGTTTCCATATCATTATAATCTAAGTTTAGAAACCCATAAAAGCATAAAAAATCTCAATAGTTATATTTAAATTATTTTAACACATCAGAAATGATGTAATAACTTTTTGCGGCAAGTATTTGTCAGTAGCTGCCATGGCTGAGGGCGACGCTGTGGTAGAGCGGACATCTAGCGGCGGTTGACTGAACTAAAAGTGATTAACCATCTCAATTGAATCTAATGTTTGGAGAAACATTTATGTATATGGTTTCAATTTCAATTCAAAGTTATTTATTTTATGCTTATTTAAACTTAACAAATACTTCAAAAGTCAGTTCAGAGGTTGTGGTCCTCTGTCAGTCTCAATCCTGCTGTCTGTGCAACAAATCCGGGAACAGTGATAGTCATTATAAAAGTGCATTTTATATACAGTAATCTCATGTTTTACAATGTAACTGTAAGTTATAAACATTATTAAGGGTCAGCAGTATACCTTCATACTACATTGATCTACATCATTCACATTTTACATATATTTCTATCTAAATTTCACAATGTCAACAGATTTGTCGCTCTGTTCACTATTCACGCGGAATAAGAATCACATGCGACGACTGACGTCACAAGCTCCGTTTGGTGTAGAGGCTACGACATGAGATCGGTAACCTGTAGGACCTGGGTTCGAAACCCGTCATTATTATTCTAATTATTTTTAACGAGCATTTTATTATATTATTAAAGTTTGTTAACTTTTATTTTAATTAAAGGCATTTAAATATTTTTCATAGTCTAAATAAATTAATTATTCTATTACTATTGCTTTTAATTAATATTCAATCAATCCATCTAATTCAAACCATAATCAGCAAATAAAGGTTTATCGAGGCTTAAAATTATGTTATTTTACATTTATTTAAATTCCCTTCCGCTACAATATTAAGTGTTAAAAAAGCTTTTTTTATTTTAATTAAATTATAATTCAATAAAATGGTTATTTTATGTATATATTTTAATCGCTTACTGTTAATAGGAATTCTCAATTTTAAAAGCGTAGGTCAGTGTTTTATACATATATTTTATTACTTGTAATATTCAATATTGCATTTTAATTTATTGTTTGTTGTACCAATTGTTATTTTTGTTACATACTATCCTTAATTAGAAAACAGTAAGGATATATATATTCAGTGATTTACACATTTTACTGACTTGGCATATGCATGTAAATTTATGTCTACACGTCCAATAAAAAACTTAAATTTGAACTTGAAATCGTTTGAACGTCCTTTTTATTAGTATAGTTATTTACAGAGCTGCCATTTTATATTTTTGTATTTTATTAACAAACTTATTAAAGTTTAATACACTTCCTCAATAAACAATACAATTACTTATTAGTGTATTTAAGAGTAATGTTTATTATAGTTATTAAAATGGTCCTTCTATCCACCTTTAAAAATACACAATTCAGTACTATAGTTTTCTCTATCTCCAACTGTTATCGAGATATTAAAAAAAACAAAGGGCTCTAACGTTAATCATATGGAGGCTAAGAAAAATTTATATTTTACTTATTAATCTACATTTTTGGGTGCAACTTGGTATTTAGCTTCATGTAGTTGAGATCCATCCATTTATTCTTAAAACTCATAGTTTTTGTATTTATTGTAGCAGCTAACCTGCATACTCTTTTCTCATGTTAATCATATAGAGAATAGGCAAACTCCTTTATTTTATAGACAGATGTTGATGAAACTTGGTATGGTATAAATGGCCAAAATAAAAATTGTTTATGATAGAAATGTCTTCTTTTAGTGTCCCTCACAGCAGCAAACCTGCATGCTCTTTCCCATGTTAATCTTACGGAGAATATGCATAATCCCTTATTTATTACTGATATTGATTAAACTTGTTATTCATTATTGTTGAACTGGAAATTCGCTGAGTACGCAGGCCTGCTGCGACGGGTGTATTTTCTTTCGTTGTCTTCTTAAATATGTTTAGAAAATAATTTTTTTGCCGTAGCCATTGTTTTTTTTAAAGAACTTTAAGTTTTGAATATCATGAATTGTTTATCATGAAGTACATTTTTTTTTAATTTAATATTTGTGCTTGTGCATACATGATCAATACGCCGGGTTTACTATTATTTATCATTTTAGTACAGTATTGATTTATTGGGAGTACTGTATTATTATTATTATTATTTATCCGTTAACATCAATAGGAGTACTATACTAGATAGCCGAATTCATTTATTTTTTCATATTCATTCATTAATTTTTTTAAAAATTTGATAGCTTTTTATTTTAAAACAAGATATTTATACGTAAGCAAAATTTAAAATAAAATATAATTACGTTTTATTTATAATTTTCTACGTATATTCAGCAATGCAGAACGTAGTTGAACATTATTCATATGGGAATACAATCTAATATAGCTGCACTGGCAACACCCCAGCTGCTATGGCGTAAACCAAGGTTTCTGACTAATCATGTTTTATAATGCAGGGCATATTAGCAATGCGCGGTCAACAGAGTACAATCTCGCACAGGTAGGGTAAGCTTTAATATTATAGACGATACATTATAACGACGAAAGAGTGGATATTTACTTTGAGTTGTAGGCCTAATCACATTTTCAGTGAAACGTGACATAACGACATGAGTGTATGTTTTGTAAGTAAATTAACTCTTTATAATCCAGTTTTTTTCCCGAAACATCTGTAACCCTTTACTCCTATTTCAGAAGTGTTTAAGTATTTTTCGAGATTTCTTTTACCCTTGTTTTTCCTTTCAAAAAGGTTTAAGCATTTGTCGAAACTTCTGTAACCATTGTATTTCATTTTTCAGAAAGGTTGAAGCATTACCTAAACCTCTGTAACCCTTGTTTTTCCTAGTTCGGAAAGGTTAAAGCATTACCTAAACCTCTGTAACCCTTGTTTTTCCTAGTTCGGAAAGGTTAAAGCATTATCTAAATCTCTTTAACCCTTGTTTTTCCTAGTTCGGAAAGGTTAAAGCATTACCTAAACCTCTGTAACCCTTGTTTTTCCTAGTTCGAAAAGGATAAAGCATTATCTAAACCTCTGTAACCCTTGTTTTTCCTAGTTCGGAAAGGTTAAAGCATTACCTAAACCTCTGTAACCCTTGTTTTTCCTAGTTCGGAAAGGTTCAAGCTTTATCTAAACCTCTGTAACCCTTGTTTTTCGTAGTTCGGAAAGGTTAAAGCATTATCTAAAACTCTGTAACCTTTGTTTTTCCTAGTTCGGAAAGGTTAAAGCATTATCTAAACCTCTTTAACCCTTGTTTTTCTAATGCGGAAAGGTTCAAGCATTATCTAAACCTCTGTAACCCTTGTTTTTCCTAGTTCGGAAAGGTTAAAGCATTATCCAAACCTCTGTAACCCTTGTTTTTCCATTTTCGGAAAGGTTAAAGCATTATCTAAATCTCTTTAACCCTTGTTTTTCCTAGTTCGGAAAGATTCAAGCATTATCTAAACCTCTGTAACCTTTTTTTTCTTTTTCAGAAAGGTTAAAGCATTATATGAACCTCTGTAACCATTAATTCCTATTTTAGTAATTTTAAGCATTTTAAACCTCTTTAACCCTAGTTTTTTTTCTATTTCAACAATTTACCGCTTCTTTTAAACCTCTCTACGACTAGTTTTCTTTCTATTTTAGCAATTTTAAACATTTTTTAAACCTGTCCCTAGTTTTTCTATTTCAGTGAAGTAATTTCGCAGCGCTGAGTTTGATGTTTTGTGAGATTCACCACCATGTTGTAGTAATATTTGGTTCCTATTATTTGCTGTCCAATTTCACATCGATGTTTTTCACTTCGATATATTTCGGTGAACGATCAGAATTGTACAACTTTGCACCTTGACCTAACGCAAACTTTATCCAAATCAATTACACCCGTTCATTAGGGTAGTAATTGACGTGTCCGGTCCAAGGGCAGGGCTGTTTAATAAGGTTTCGACAGCAATTGCTCACTAATGATTGAAACGGTCGAAGTAAACATGTGGGATTGACCGGCGCGGGAACTGGTCGTTCGCAGGAAGGGATAATTGATGCTAAACACTGCATAGGACAGACACCGCGTTACGCAAGGCTGGTTCGAGGAGGGTGCGTGTGTACGTGCGTGCGTGTGTGCGTGCGTGCGTGCGCTACGCACCTGGTCACCACGATAACCAGTTACAGTATTTTTCAACGCTTGTTATAATTTTCATTTAGAATGAACACCTTTAGAAAAACCACCCTCTGTATGCTAGTATGTCGATTCAGTTATGTTTTCTATATACACCAGACTCCCGGTAATCCGAACCCCGTTAACGTCCGGTTAATCCGAACTACCTGATGGGGAAAAGGGTACTGAGTTTAAATAAAATAATTATCATGATCATAATGATTGAATCATTCAGTACACGTACACAATGTTAATTGAACACAGTAACACATGTTCTGTTAATTATTTAACAATATCTGAGGCTATTGACATACAATACCTGGGACATGCCCCATCTGGGGCAGTGTTTAACCATGACCCTACCGTGGGTAGGCCCTACCTAAGGTAGACCATGTTCTAACCTAGGACAGGCTTTACATCAGGCAGACCCTACGATGGGCCTACTTGGCGCAAACCCCAATATGGCCTTGCCGGAGGTATACCCTACCATGGACAGACCTTTCCATGGTCCTGCCCAGGATAGGACCTTTCTGGACAGACCCTACAATGGTCCTACCTGGTGCAGACCCCACTATGGCCATTCCATAGGTATACCATACCATGGACAGACCTTTCTATGGTCCTACCGAGGGCAGGGTCTTCCCGGGGCAGACCCCACCATGGTCCTACCTGGCGCAGACCCCACTATGGCTCTGCCGTAGGCATATCCTACAATGAACGGACCTTTCCATGGTCCTTCCGAGGACGGGCCCTTCCTGGTGAAGACCGAACTATAACTCTACCTTGGGAAGACCCTACCATGGACATACCCTACCGTGGGCATACCTTACCATGGCCCTACCGTGGGTATATCCTACCATGGCCCTACCGTGGGTATATCCTACCATGGCCCTACCGTAGACCTTAACATCGCCCTACCGTGGGCAGGACCTTACCAGGAAGGTCACCCTAGCGTCGACTGGGGCAACTGATCAATAGTAAAGGTAGGCTTGGCTGGGTGCCAACTGCTCCTCATAAAATTTCCGTCCGACTCGTTTCATTTTTCCGAGGTTCTACATTTATATAGATCACTTACATGTCATATTACGACGAATTAACATTAACATCACGTTTTTGAACTTATTTCAACTTAAAATGTAGTCTGATTATTTACAGGGTGTTCAAGAACAAGAACTACAGTGGGCTCTTCTTACAGTGTATGACTGTTGGTTACATTGTCAACGAAATTGACAACTGTTATAGTATTACATTTTAAAATTATATGATATTCAGTAGGCATAAATATTGATCATCAATTTTATTACTCCGTCTGGTGTAAGATTCTTTGGAATTATATTCCTTTGTAATTAATATGACATAAATCATATAGTTAACACCTACATTTATCAATGTACTAATCTTTGCTTAAATGTTTGTTTCAGGTACTGATGCGGAGATTTGAATAATGTGTGAATCAGACGGAATGTTCATTGGCTCTAAGGAAATAGTCTATAATTCGATCCAACTGATGCAATTAGTAAGTAAAAACTATTCATTAAATTAGTAATGACCAATTTTGGTCTCGTCAAAGTTTAAAAAATGACACAAAATCGAAGATAAGGAAGTTCCACGTGATTTAGAAAAAAAAAACAAAGCGAAAAATTTGAAATACAGTAAGGACAAATTTTTATTCGTTTTGCAAATTATAAAGCACTGTTTTGTAACTCGTCATTCTTGCGAGTTAATAGGTCTATCAAGGCTGGGCTTGTAACAGGTAATTTTTTATTTAGTTGTAACTTTTTTGCTCTTGTTCTGTTATTTTATTATTTTGTTTTTTAGCGAATTTCCTATAGGGAAGAAGCTATTACCGTAGGTCTCATGGCAAGAGTTAAAGCCCGAGACCATGTTATTTTTTCTTCTTTAGGTGCCCAGAGACCAAAAACAATAGTCGTTAAAATTTATATATATATATATATATATATATATATGTATATATGTATATATATATATATATATGTGTCTGTGAACACGATAACTCTCGTAAAAATGGTCCGATCAAGACCAAATTTGGTAGAGACGTGTATTCCTACAAATGCTCGGACGAGTTCGTAAACCAGACACATCGGTCAATGGGAACGGGTAGTTTGGGGGGGTTTTGTACCCCAAAATGGGGGTTTTTGCGTTTTAAACATGTAATTTTTAAAAGTTACTAATTTTATATTTCACCATTAGAATCAGCTTAAAAAACTACACAATTAAGTTCCTTATAGTTTTTCTCTATCTCCAACGGTTACCGAGATATTAAAAAATCTAAACACAGTACGTTGTATTGTGGGGCTCCAATGTTAATCTTATGGAGGACAGGGAAAAATTAATGTTTCCCATATTAATCAATATTTTTGGATAAAACTTGATATTTAGCTTCATGTGGTTGAGGTCTATACATTTATGCTTAAAAATCATAGTTTATGTGTTTATCATGGCAGCAAACCTGCATACTCTTTTCCCATGTTAATCATATAGGGAAAAGGCAAACTCCTTCATTTATGGACAGATGTTGATGAAAGTTGGTATAGATGTTAAGATAAAAATTATTTATGGTAGAAATGCCTGATTTCAGTGTTCCTCACAGCAGCAAACCTGCACACTCTTTCCCATGTTAATCTTATGGAGAATATAGGCAAATAATTCTCATGTTTATGGACAGATTTTTATAAAACTTGTCATATATTATTATTATTTATAATTGGTTTGGAAATTCGCTGAGTACGCAGGTCTGCTGCGACGGGGGTATTTTATTCTTGCTACCAAAGGAATTAGGCTTTTACTTACCGATTTTGGTAATTCTCATAAAATGTTTACGAAATGTCACCAATAAAGAACGCTAGGATTAGTAATATAGACCCATTTTGGTATTGGATTCATATACTTGTGCTATATTTTATCTTCTGTTTTTGAACTTGAGACTATGCTGTTATTAGGGTTCTCAATCCCGGGATTGGAAAACATCATTATTTTACAATTTTTTCGTGATTTGAATGTTGAAACTACTGCAAAAGTCTATCGTAAATATTTTAAATGTCGTCATTAATGTTTGAAAATAATAATAGTATAAAAAATAGTTTTTATTTGTTTTATTATGTCCTTTTAAACTGATATTTACCAATTTACCTTTCTCTAAGTTCAATTTTTCCTTAAAACCGAAGCGCAATTCAACAATACCAACTTATTTTTGGATACTCATACAGCACTGAGTAGTTTTTCATCGCTCTGAACTTCCTTCCGGTTCAGATAATTCCCACGAACGAGGTATCCCACGTCCGCACAGGTGGCTTTATTTTGACATTTTTCGGGAGAGATTTTTGTAGTGTGAGTAAGTAGTATGTGCCATTATTTTTTTAAATTTTAATAATGACCTTTCCATCTGTTTGAAATTCCGTAATTCCCAGATTTTACGATTTTATTAGATAAAACTGTTGATAATTTACAGCTTTTATAAAAAATTCTTTTAAGGGTGTCTTCACCATACAAAACATCCTAGACTTATCAAAACGGTAATCCCGGGACTAATCCCAGGATCCCGGGATTGGTTTTACTCGATCCCGAAATCCCGAGATTTAAATTGTACTTGTACGCCTATACACGAGGACAATGGATAGTGGACGCCATTACTGGACCCACTATTGTACTCGTGTACAGCGGCCTTTAGTTAGCGTCAAAATAGCCAGTTTCAACAATTAATTAATTCATTAAGGTGGTGCGAGCGGCGTTAGGGACAACTGAAATCCGCTAGGTCGGCGCTAGTGTCGCTTATTCGTTACTCATATGTGCAAGCTCTCCCTAGTGACCTGTTTAAGATAACAATTCTGTTTTTTTGTATATTTTTAAACATTTTTAGACCTCCAAAACGGGAGGACTTCATGTACGCGATATAACAATCGTACGATGGCATTTTTCTCGTTATTCCTCCATGTTTTAGCCGTCAATAAAAATAATCATAAATATATTTTATCTATTTTCTCCACCTTCTTGATTTCTATAGGGTAGCAACAATGTATTTTCAGAGAGAAAACATGAAGGATCCCCATGATTGCATTTGCAGAAAAACATTTTCTGTATTACACGAAATTGTTTTTCTTATTTCAAAATTTCACATAGGTTACTTGGAAAAGATCTGTTATTCATCCACGTTCCCAAAATTTCAGCTCGAAAGCATAAGTAAGGTTTTCCCCATACACTTTGCATGAAAAACGCAAAATTTCCCTTAATCACACTGTAACTCGAAAGTGTTTCACTAAAAACTGCCAAAGCATATTTTTAAGATACAATCAACAAAAAACGTTAAAATTATGTTTTTTAAGATTGTCATTTTTTCGCTCGCACCGCCTTTAAGTAGCTTCTCTGGCCGGTTACTAACTTAAAAGTATTAAATCAATATTATAATCTTTTGTAAATCTCTCAATTTTTGTCTGAAGATGTACAAGGTAGAAATAATACGTTCAAATGTATGTAATGGTTTTCATCAATATTTAAAACAAACAGGAAAAACAGTATGGGAAGACTTTTTTTCGATTTAGATGAAATTTGGCATTCATGTATATATACACCGTATCTCCAGGAACTTTTTTTATATTTTTAATTTTTAAGGGTAGTTCACACCTAAAACCCCCAAAAACATGAAAAATACAAATTGTTCAAGAATAGCTCAAATTATTTTGATTAATTTGATAGTTTATGGTGCACAGAGTACTAAATAATTTGACACCACCCGCATGTCTGTGAAAAAAGGTTCAAAAGTAATGGGCTTTTAAATGTCGAAAAATCAATTTTTTAATTTTCAGCGTAAACAATTAATGAAGGTAAAGTATAATTTGACTATCACCATTGAAACTAGCTTAAAAAACTAAACAAATTGGTATTTTGTATTACTTGTCTTAAGACTAACGGTTCTAGAGAAAAGTTAATTTTACTGTACATGATAAACGCAGTACGTTGTCTGAGAGTGTCTATTCTTAAGGATAATATTAAAAAATCAATTTCTCCCTTATTTTCAAAAATCAACAAAACATACTCAAAATATTTTGGTATTACCGAGGGGGTGTTCCCCCCATAAAATCATAACAATTAATTTAACTTTGTTTTTATTGTTTTTATTTCCACAAGTTGGATGATTATTTTTGAAACAATAAATTGTTAAATGATAATTTTAAAGAATATGATTTTCGTTTTTAAATTTACTTAAGGGAGAAAGTATGTGTCAGTCCACTGATACCGTTTATTTTTTTATCAGTTTAGTTTTCTTTTACTCCAAGATCTGCTACAAGCACTGTAAAGGCAACATTTCCTCAGGCGTAGGTACTAAAGTACTGTGATGTGATATGAGGGAGGATGGGTGGAGATTAGAATAAAATCTTGAATCTAGGGCGTATGTATTGGTCTGCTTTGATAACGGATGAACATGTCAAAGCTGTAGCAGACCAATCAGAACATTGTATCTCATAGGCGGCCCGTCGCCCAGCATGCGGTGGAAGTTTATGTACTGCAGAATAACAATGTAGGTCCGTCGGCGGGGTTGTTTGCCCAGCGGGTTGCCCCAGTCGCCCTCTGTCCCCCCCCCAAGTCCCCCCCACGGTGGGACTATATGATTACGTATTCATTTTGGGTTTCGAGTGGGCCAGCTGTAATTACGTGGGACAACGATGATAAAACTTTTACTGAATATACATTTTCCTTGTGTTATGCCCCCCCATTTAACCCCTCCAAATCCAAAAATAGTAATTTAAATGCCATATCACGAAGAACTTTTTACATTATTTAGATTTTTATTGCGGAGTTTTTCCATCACGATTTTATGTAAAACAAAGTTTCACGAAGTTTCGGGATCTGGTATCAGATCCGTCAGGTGAACTAATATCTGAAACATTACACAATTAACACAAAATCCGGACTAAGCCAGTTTAAAGCTGAAAACATAAAAGTTTAAAGCAGTCAAAAAACGTTGTTTGTTTGGTTTTTTGTACTGCGTTAAACTTCTATGTTTTCAGTAATTGTGTTATGTTTTATGTTCACCTGAGGACGGGATCAGATTCCAGATCCCGAAACGTCGTGAAACTTTGTTTTACATGAAATCGTGATGGAAAATTTCCGCAATAAAAATCTTAATAACATAAAGTTCGCCATAACCAATAATGAATTTCAAACAAAGAACTTTTTACATTTTTTATACTTTATAAGTCTAAAAGTAAGTATTCATAAATGTATATTTATATGAATTGCGTTTTCATAAAATATAAATGCCGCCTTTTCTACCAGCTGCATACGTATATGATCTTCACCACGGAAGCTGCTACAGTAGAACTTCGGTAATTCGAACCTCTTAATTCGAAAACATCTGCAATAATAAGTAGATTTTGTCTGTTCCCCAGAGAAAACTTCTAATATTTGAAATAAATATATATGCCGATGGTTTTGAAGTATTTTTGAAACATAATTTAGCCTCCTAAATTCAAATTTGTTGTTAATTGATTTTTTTCTTAAATTTCAAATTGTTTGTACTCGAATCTCTAGAATTCAAATTCACAACCTGAATCCAAAACCTCTAAAAAATTCGAAGTAATTGAAAAAAGCAATCGAGTCAACATCATCCATTTAGTTCCCCCATTATCTCCAGGTATGTCAGTGGCATTGTTATCTTATAAGTAGCTGTATGGTGTGCCGCCATATTTATTTTACTCTGTCAGTTTTTTAAAAGGAGTTTTAAGAGGTACAAGTGTTTTAATTTACGCGAAAATATTGAAACAGTTGACGCAACTTATTCTTTCTGACCTCTACGTGTCGAATTCTGATAACTATAACCTTTATAATCAAAACTCTTGATGGTTCTAACTTTCTTTGATTCGAAGTAAATTGGCTTTCCCTGTATGTCGCTGTGTTGGTAGTCCTATGTATGGTGGCTATCATCAACGTATATGATTGCTCTAACACTCGACGCATTCAATTACTACCAGATGATCCAATCTACCCGGTTAATTGACTAGTCTTGTGTTGGGAACAATTACACCGATCATTAAATTGAAGACATCGTCACTAAGGAAAAACCTCCACTCCATCCTGCACATTCAGAAAATGGCAAAGTTGCCATAGGATTTTTAGTTGTGGTTTAACTACTTTTTTGATTGGTGCGGTCCAGGTACTTGGTGGTCACGAATTGTGGATAGATATGAGAGTAGGTCGATGGGTGTGATATATTAGGGTTTGGATTAACGTCCGCACTATTTCATGCTACATTCATCCGTAAAGACCATCCTCATAATTAGACCAGTTCTTAATTCAGAGGCAGTGGTTCGGACTCCACGTTAAACTGTAGGTCCTTTAGATGCCATGGTTATTGGGCTATTAATTAGCAGTCCTATCTACGGAACAAGTCAGTCTTAGTCAGTAACAAGGCTACAAGATCGCGTCACAGTCATTTTACACTCATACTTGACTCGGCTTAAAATACCACCTGGGTAGGTTGCCGTTTCAAAAGGTATAAAAAAATTCAAAATCGTTTATTAACCAAAAACATTCAAATATACAAAAACATGTACAAAAGTCTGCATAGGCATCGTCAATATAACATTTAGTTATAAATATATATTCTAGTTAAAACTAATAAAATGACAAACATACTAAATTATCTACAAAACCTACTATATACATTCTTTGTAATACCCAGAATCTATAGAAAGAGAGAGAGATACTAATCTTTTAGGAATATTCACATAAAATACTTTTTACAAGCAAGATATTCTTCAATAGAGTAAAAAGAATTTTGTGTCAGATAGAGCCTAACAACCTTTTTAAATTTGTTCAAACATAGACTTCTTACAGTAATTGGCAATTTATTGTACAGTTTTACAGATGTGGCTTTAAAGCTATTCATGGTTTTAGAGTAGGAATAATATTGTTTATTTACATATTTTGAGTGTCTGGTATAATACTTATGAATATCAGAATTTAAAGAAAATAAGAATAATCAAATAAGGTAATCTAATCTACCTGCTTTTACGGAATCTGTTGCTAAAAGTAACTAATTTCGGATTATAAAATAATAAACAAACTCTTTATCACGACGTTTGTTACCCTTACAGCCGAAATCCTGTAAAATGCGATTTTTTGTATTGTTGCAGTTTTTTTAATGACAACTACCATGAAAATAATAATATGTAGGACTTGTTAAAAGTATTAATACTACTTGAAACTAAAGTTCAAACAGTAATCCAATCGAGTTTCTATAAAGGGTAATAAAAGGTTTTTTTTGTTCAAGAATCACACTTTAGTTTTTTGAAACCTTATAGTTATTTTTTGAAATACAACATTAGGTTTTAGCTAAATTTAAAGTTACATCCAGTTAGAATAGAGTGTACATTTTCCGGGTTTGTGAACACTGTTGTGTTGATCATTACGATAATAGTCTACTTAAATAATAATGGATGTAACGTTGGAGGGAAAGACGAAAATTGGAGCCGCTTTCAGCGAACATACGGTATATAAGAACCCCGTCGATGATGGAGCTGATATATTACCTGGATGGAGTGATTCATTTTCCGTATCGAAGACTCCTTCCAACATGCTTTTGAAACTGGGAATTATATCTTCTGATCAGAATCAAATTCTTGAGTAATTATAGTTTGCCTAATTTATCTCCACTAGGTAAAGTATAACAAATAAACGGTATCAGTGCACTGACACAAATAAATTTAAAAATGACAGCCTTTAATATATCTATCATATTCTTTAAAGTTTATCTAAATATAGTTTAAAAATTTATTGTTTCAAAATTAATCATCTAATTTCTGAAACTAAGAAAAAGAGGAGACAAGTTAAATTTTTTTAGACTTTTTGGGCAGGCAAACCCCCCTCCCACTAACACCAAACGTTTTTGAGAGAATTGTGTTGGGTGATGTGAACTTACACTGCATACCAAGTTTCGTGGAAAATGGTTTGGAATTAAGGTATAAATTTATTTTAATATTTTCCATAAGAATTACATTGGGCGTTTTCAGATAACTATGTTTGTAGATTTTATCTTCGACTCCTATTTAATAAATCAAAATTATTTATCTTTTTGGTAGCCTAAGGCGTCAAACGTTGCTCATCTTCTGCGAGACGGAGGCTGTTGCATTGTTGTGGCAGACTTTCGTCGCATGCCTTGACATGCACTGCAACTAAGCTCTAGCGGTCTCCTATCACTAAAGCTGCCATATCTCAGTTAATATTTGTCTTATTTAAAACACTTTGGTGTCGATCGATTTGTAATTTCATTACCTAAAAAAAGTTATTCTTGTAAATTTTCTGTTAAATCAACGGTTCACGAGTTATTTGAAAAAAATAAAACTTTAAATGGCCGCCATTTTGTTTTATGAATTTGAGAAATTGTCATGATTTTTTTGTAGTTTTGTCTAGTTGTCATAAATGTTTGTGCAAAGTTTCAACTTCGTACGTTTAACCATTATTCAGAAAAAAAGATTATAAGTGAAAAAAACAAAATGGAGGCTGTAAGAGTAACTAAGGACTTCCGGACAATTTAAATATGATATTTAGATATGTTTCTTACCCAGGAACAATGCCCTAGAGTATTGGTAGGGAATTCTGAAACACCCTGTAGAATAATTTATGTGATTCATGCATTTTGTAGCCTACACAGTTACATAGAATTTAACCTATATTAATAGCTTCTTGCCTATGGGAAATTCGCCAAAAAAGAAGGCTCCATTCTCCTCATTTTGCCTTGTTCATTTCATTTCGTATTAGAGAAAAGCCAATAAGCAGAGTAGGGTTGAGTAATCGGTGACGAGGGGAAGTATTGAGGAGTGACGGCCCTAATGACAGCTCTCCCCAGCCCTTACTCATGTCGATAACTATCTTTAGGATATCTCCACATTACCCTGATGGCCGATCGTTCGGGAGATAAAGTTTTATACAATCATCGTTATCTTGGTACAACTTGATCAAATAGAAAGCCTTGGAGCACTCACTCCCCCAGAACCAGGAGAACTGATTGAGAATAAATTTAAAAATGCCTTTATTTACAGCGTTTTAATGATACATTACCAGGTTTACAGAACAACTACAATACTAAACAGGATCCCGGAGAGCATCAGAGTTGAAAATTCAGAACGTTTTTGAGAGAATTGTGTTGGGTGATGTGAACTTACACTGCATACCAAGTTTCGTGGAAAATGGTTTGGAATTAAGGTATAAATTTATTTTAATATTTTCCATAAGAATTACATTGGGCGTTTTCAGATAACTATGTTTGTAGATTTTATCTTCGACTCCTATTTAATAAATCAAAATTATTTATCTTTTTGGTAGCCTAAGGCGTCAAACGTTGCTCATCTTCTGCGAGACGGAGGCTGTTGCATTGTTGTGGCAGACTTTCGTCGCATGCCTTGACATGCACTGCAACTAAGCTCTAGCGGTCTCCTATCACTAAAGCTGCCATATCTCAGTTAATATTTGTCTTATTTTAAAACACTTTGGTGTCGATCGATTTGTAATTTCATTACCTAAAAAAAGTTATTCTTGTAAATTTTCTGTTAAATCAACGGTTCACGAGTTATTTGAAAAACAAGATTTTAAATGGCCGCCATTTTGTTTTATGAATTTGAGAAATTGTCATGATTATTTTGTAGTTTTGTCTAGTTGTCATAAATTGTTGTGCAAAGTTTCAACTTCCTACATTTAACCATTATTCAGAAATAAAATCATAAGTGAAAAAACAAAATGGAGGCTGTTTGAGTAACTAAGGACTTTCGGACAATTTAAATATGACATTTAGATATGTTTCTTACCCAGGAACAATTCCCTAGAGTATTGGTAGGGAATTCTAAAACACCCTGTATAATAATTTATGTGATTCATGCATTTTGTAGCCTACATAGTTACATAGAATTTAACCTATATTAATAGCTTCTTGCCTATGGAAATTCGCCAAAAAAGAAGGCTCCATTCTCCTCATTTTGCCTTGTTCATTTCTTTTCGTATTAGAGAAAAGCCAATAAGCAGAGTAGGGTTGAGTAATCGGTGACGAGGGGAAGTATTGAGGAGTGACGGCCCTAATGACAGCTCTCCCAGCCCTTACTCATGTCGATAACTATCTTTAGGATATCTCCACATTACCCTGATGGCCGATCGTTCGGGAGATAAAGTTTTATACAATCATCGTTATCTTTTACAACTTGATCAAATTGAAATGTTGGAGCACTCATATGAAAGCGGAAATGATTGAGTTTTAAAATGTTATTTACTTTGCAATGATATTATGTTATTATATTATAACTGTAGTCAACAACACAAACTCAAACCCAAATCTCTTTATTTAAGACAGTTACAAACTGCATAATAGCGTCATGATAGAAGTGTTCCTTACAGGAATAATTATTAAAATTAAAATTATAATACCATAACAAACTGTTCGACAGAGATAGTCGAAATTAAACTAAAAAGTCTTTAATGCTGTAGTAACAGCGTGACAAAAGAAGATTCATAACTAACCCCTTTGCCGAATTGTCCACGTCTGTTTCAACTTTCAAGGTGGCTGGCAGTGCATTGAACAGCTTTATGCCATTGTAAAAGAGGTGGTTTTCAAAAAAATAAGTTTTGTGCTTCGGTATATCTATATCAAGCCGGCTTCTCATACCGTAGCAGAGGGAGCGGGTTAAATTTTGAAAAAGGTCAAAATGTTCCTGACAAATACTACGCAGTTCAAGATATATAAAGATGGGAAGGTGAGATTTCTATTATTGACAAAAAGTGTTTTACAAGAAAATGTGCGGTGCTTCTTAAAAATTATTCGAATCGCTCTCTTTTGTAACTTAAAAACGCGTTTTGAATTTCCACATTAAAAACCCCAGATTGCAACAGCGTATGAAAGATAAGGGAAAAGCAATCCATAGAGAGCCACTAAAAGAACTTCTGAATCCAAAAAGGTGGCTAAATTTCGTAATTAAAAAATGCCAGAACTTAGCTTTTTGCAACATGAGAAGTGAATTTTAACTGGTTGTCAATCTGCACACCCAAAAACTTGGTTTTTAATCACGACGTTATGGTATTATTGTTTATGGAAATTGAAAGGGGTGGTGAGCATTCTTTATTTGTGACATGGAATTGGATCAGTTGAGTTTTTGTATTGTTGGCGAACAAGTTATTGGAGTGAAACCAATGTAGAATTGAACTGACTTCGTGAATTGCATCAGCCTCGAGAGCCCGCGTGTCAAAACACAATAAAAAAATAAAATAAAATAATTTATTTCAGAAACTTTAACAAGAATTTAAGAACAAACCAACAACACATATTTAAATTAACACTTATTATACTGAATAATACACCTCCTAATCATTTTTCTGTTATCGTGTTCACTGACATATATATAAATTTTAAAGACTATTGTTTTATTATTTCCTAAATATTATGGGATTTAAAATACAAAAAATAAAAGTATAAATGTCCTGGCTTAAGTCTTACACAAACTGAGATACGGTTAAAGCTGTTTTTGGGAAATTTGCTATTAAATAGCAACTTTTTCGTAAAATGAAACCGAGTATTTTAAAGGTTTCGTCGATGTATTCAACCGTACAATGACAGAACCCTACAATTTTCTATCCCGGATCAATAGCTGTTACAGTTATATCTGCAGTACCTCCTCGGCCATCTTGGATTTTAGTCCCATAAGAACAATGACTGGGATGGTGGCGTCATCCTGTAATCCAGCTACTTGGAGGTCACGAATTGTGGATAGTTATGAGCGATGGTCGTTGGGTGTAGTGTTCTCTTGTGTGGATTAACGTCCGCACTATTGAATACTTCATTAATCCACAAAGGCCATTTTATAATTAGACCAATTCGTAATTCAGAGGCCGTGGTTCGGATTCCACGTTAAACTGTAGGTCCCTTTAGTTGCCATCGGCTGTTGGGTTATTAATTAACAGTCCTGTCTAAGGAACATGTCAGCCTTAGTCAGTAACAAGACTGCAAGATCGCGCCACAATCATCCTACACTCATTTCTCATTCATACTTGGCTTAAAATACCTACCTGGGTAGGTTGCCATTTTAATAATCTAAATATAAATCTCATGTTAATTTTGTGATAGTACTATTGATCACTCGATTGTCGTAAAATATGATCAAGGCGTCAAAGTAAAAGTGAAGCGGTTACTTATGGAAGTATATAATTACATTTTAGCGAATTTCCCATAGGGAAGAAGCTATTACCGTAGGTCTCATGGCAAGAGTTAAGCCCGAGACCATGTTATTTTTTCTTCTTTAGGTGCCCAGAGACCAAAAACAATAGTCGTTAAAATTTATATAAAATATATATATGTGTGTGTCTGTGAACACGATAACTCTCGTAAAAATGGTCCGATCGAGACCAAATTTGGTAGGGACGTGTATTCCTACAAATGCTCGGACGAGTTCGTAAACCAGACATATCGGTCAATGGGAACGGGTAGTTTGGGGGGGTTTTGTACCCCAAAATGGGGTTTTTTGCGTTTTTCACATGTAATTTTTAAAAATTTCTAATTTTATATTTCACCATTGGAGACAGCTTAAAAAACTACACAATTAAGTTCCTTAAAGTTTTTCTCTCCAACGGTTACCGAGATTGAAAAAATCTAAACACAGTACGTTGTATTTTGAGGCTCCAATGTTAATCTTATGGAGGATTAGGAAAAATTAATTTTTCACTTATTATCTAATATTTTTGGATGAAACTTGATATTTAGCTTCATGTGGTTGAGATCCATACATTTGTGCTAAAAAATCATAGTTTATGTGTTTATCATGGCAGCAAACCTGCATACTCTTTTCCCATGTTAATCATATGGAGATTAGGCAAACTCCTTTATTTATGGACAGATGTTGATAAAAGTTGGTATAAATGTTAAAAATAAAATTTTTGATGGCAGTGTTCCTCACAGCAGCAAACCTACTCACTCTTTCCATTTTAATATTATGGATATAGGCAAATAATTCTCATGTTTATAAACAGATTTTGACCAAACTTGTCATATATAATTATTATATTATTGATTTGGAAATTCGCTGAGTACGCAGGTCTGCTGCGACGGGGGTATTTAATTTTCTATCATAAAAAGATAATTAATTGGTTAGTAACCGGATGTAGTTATTGCACGGTAGCAATATTTTCACGGAAAATGTGAGATTTTGTTCCTTATTTTTATCTTTGACACCATAACCATCTTTTTACGACTATCGTGTAACCAGAAATGGTTACACAAAATTAAATTGATTTTTTGGAGCTAAAACGAAATTTTTCGCTAGTAATACTATTTTTTAAACCCACATTATAAGTATTAAAAATATTTGTTTATAAAATGAAAGTCGTAAAATAGACATTTATTTAAAATTAAATCTTTTTAATCGTACATTATGCTTCTGTATTAGACAGAGTTTTGATATTGCCATGTTTCAATTTGCAGGAAGACCTAAATCCACACGATTCGAGTCAAAACCTATTTACATAGAAGCGAGTTGATGTTTCAGTTTGTTTTGCAAATTGGGCTCTTGAGCTTAAAGAGTCCGCATTCAGTTGCTTTGACCGGAAGGAACGTATTGTTATGAGCTTCCAGTTTAATATATCAAAGGAGTATAACGGTATTGAATATTTTTCTCAGGAATTCATTTCAATACTAAACAGTTTTCGATATTGAAGTAATATAACGAATAATATGAAATACGCGCCAATGGTAGTGCCTGCAAGGTAATAACGTAACAGGGCGTGTAGCATACAAAATTCTGCAAACACTAATTTGTCTCTAAAGACATGTTTTTTTAGCTTTTTAATCCATAAATATAATAATTTTGATAACATGAGTAGGATAGGATGTTATTTAGATTTTTATTGCGGACATTTTCCATCACGATTCTATGTAAAACAAAGTTTCACGACGTTTCGGGATCTGGAATCTGATCCCGTCCTCAGGCGAACCAATATCCAAAACATAATACAATTAACACATAATCCGGACTAAGCCGGACCATTCACCAACCATTACACACATAATAAACATAACACGTCCACTCGTCACGGAGACTCAAAGACAATTTATTTCGGATACTTCGTAGCAAAACTGTATGTAAAACCAAAGAATGTATACACTTTAGTAAAACGTTATTAAAAAGTTTGACTGCTTTAAACTTTTATGTTTTTAGCTTTATACCGGCTTAGTCCGGATTATATGTTAATTGTGTTATGTTTTAGATATTAGTTCACCTGAGGACGGGATCAGATTCCAGATCCCGAAACGTCGTAAAAATCTGTTTTACATAAAATCGTAATGGAAAATGTCCCCAATAAAAATATAAATAACATAAATCCACCATTACCAATAATGAATTTCAAACAAAGAATAGGATAGATTAGATTAGATTATTTGAAATGGCGACCATGCCACAAGGTAGGTATTTTAAGCCAAGTATGAATGAGGATTGAATGTAAGATGATTGTGGCGCGATATTGTAGTCTTGTTACTGACTAAGGCTGACATGTTCCTTAGACAGGACTGTTAATTAATAGCCCAACAGCCGATGGCAACTAAGGGACCTACAGTTTAACGTGGAATCCGAACCACGACCTCTGAATTACGAATCGGTCTAATTATGATGATGGTCTTTGCGGATTAACGTAGTATTCAATAGTGCGGACGTTAATCCACACAAGAGAACACCACACCCACCGGCCATGGCTCACAACTATCCACAATTCGTGACCTCCAAGTAGCTGGATTACAGGATGACGCCACCATCCCAGTCATTAATAGATAGGGTCATCTAACTCCCATAAAGGGGTTTAAAGAAGGGTTTAAACTTAGGTAAATAGTAATGAATATAGTTTAACTTACTTACGTCACTAAACATGTTGACGTGTTAAATTCGATGTTAGTCTCAGCCAACAAATTAAAGTGAAGAAGAAGTAGTGCAGACAAAGGGAAGAAGTAGTGCAGAAAAATATCCAAATAAAACTGATAATTTCAAGGATAAAAACATTAAATGGATGTAGTAAACTATGCATGCTATTTATTTTACAAAAGACTTTACTGTTACACAGAGAACAAGATTAATTAATATCAGAAATTAAATTACCACATCCTGGTATTTATTGAAACGGATGCTTTGCGTCTTCATTTCCGATTTGAGAGGGAAATCAGAAAGCGGATATTCTATTGGGTAAACCATATTTTCCACATTATGAAGTGTATTTATAATCTAAATATATAAAACAAAGTCGTGTTAGTTACACGCGTTATAACTCGAGAACGGCTGGACCGATTTTAATGATCTTTAATTTTTTGGATTCGTCTCTGCTCCGGTCATGCTTTAGGCATATTTAGTTTCCATAAATTCAATTGGTTTTCTATTTTATAGCGTTTTAAATTTCTAATTTTAACCTTTTGGGAAATAAGTTTGTTTGCAAATTATCTCCAATCAAAACATTTGATTTCTAAAGCTACAGCTGTTGTTTTACTTTCCATTAGCAATATGCTTTACTATCCAATGCCATCTGAATCATTCATTAATGTAAAACTATGAAGTAAATATGTGCTGTACAAAATGAACAGCATTATTCACCACGTTAATAGTTTACGGTTTTTGGGAATTATGTACTGTATTTATATTTTTTATTTATTTTCTGTATGATTAAAATTAACGTGTTTATATGTTTGCCAAATAAAATAATTACAATGTTTATTTTTTTTTTCGAGGGGAAATGCTCTTATGCACCATCAGGGAGGAGAACGGTGCACTCCCCGGTGTGTGGGACTTGCACCCAACTAAAACCCCCCGCCTCAGGCTGTTGACCACTTCGGAATAACCTATTAAGGCATGAACCTCAAAGTGGAGCCTCGTATTTAAAGCACAATGCACTTCAACTCCAATTTAGCCTTCTGAGGGAAGATCCAGGATGTTATGGATCTTCAAGTTTCTTTCTCTTGAGAACTTTCTCCACGAAGGACGTGATGAGAGTCCAGTTCTCAAGAGATGTCACCATTTTTTTTACTGCGGTTGCACCCAACTAAAATCCCTCGCCTCAGGCTGTTGACCACTTCGGAATAACCTATTAAGGCATGAACCTCAAAGTGGAGCCTCGTATTTAAAGCACAATGCACTATTACAATGTTTATACATATTAGGTTTATTATAATAATCAGCTGTTTCACAACGAAGCCGCAATGCTATTTGACTTCAGAAAATGGCCTTAAAGTCAACATGTATTTTCTGTTAGGCGTTACGAAGTTCGCCGGGTCAGCTAGTCAAAAATATAATAGATATTTCCTTTACAAATATAATTGTAAATTGCATTAGGACTAATCGTAAAATTACGTAGATCGAGAAGTTTATTTTAACTTTAAATTCGTTTAACCTAGTTAAGAGTGGGATAGTCTGTCGAATTATCAAAAGTGGTTTAAAAACCTGCTTTCGTGTAATCATATCAGTTTTTATATTTTTATTTATTTTCTGTATGATTAAAATTTAACGTGTTTATATGTTTGCCAAATAAAATAATTACAATGTTTATTTATTTATTTTTTTTTCGAGGGGAAATGCTCTTATGCACCATCAGGGAGGAGAACGGTGCACTCCCCGGTGTGTGGGACTTGCACCCAACTAAAACCCCCCGCCTCAGGCTGTTGACCACTTCGGAATAACCTATTAAGGCATGAACCTCAAAGTGGAGCCTCGTATTTAAAGCACAATGCACTTCAACTCCAATTTAGCCTTCTGAGGGAAGATCCAGGATGTTATGGATCTTCAAGTTTCTTTCTCTTGAGAACTTTCTCCACGAAGGACGTGATGAGAGTCCAGTTCTCAAGAGATGTCACCATTTTTTTTACTGCGGTTGCACCCAACTAAAACCCCCCGCCTCAGGCTGTTGACCACTTCGGAATAACCTATTAAGGCATGAACCTCAAAGTGGAGCCTCGTATTTAAAGCACAATGCACTATTACAATGTTTATACATATTAGGTTTATTATAATAATCAGCTGTTTCACAACGAAGCCGCAATGCTATTTGACTTCAGAAAATGGCCTTAAAGTTAACATGTATTTTCTGTTAGGCGTTACGAAGTTCGCCGGGTCAGCTAGTCAAAAATATAATAGATATTTCCTTTACAAATATAATTGTAAATTGCATTAGGACTAATCGTAAAATAACGTAGATCGAGAAGTTTATTTTAACTTTAAATTCGTTTAACCTAGTTAAGAGTGGGATAATTGGTCGAATTATTAAAAGTGGTTTAAAAACCTGCTTTCGTGTAATCATATCTGTTTCTAATTGCAACCAATTACGGTTTCTTACGGTTCTATCATCAGGCCTGCCAAGGATGCGGTTATCTTAATTGGAAGAACGTCATTGTTCAAACAAATTAATAACCTAACACACGACACATGAAGCTAAATGTCAAGTTTTATCCAAAAATATTGATTAATATGGGAAATATTAATTTTTCCCTATCCTCCATAAGATTAACATTGTAGCCCCACAATACAACGTACTGTGTTTAGACTTTTTTAATATCTCGGTAACCGTTGGAGATAGAGAAAAACTTTAAGGAACTTAACTGTGTAGTTGTTTTTAAGCTGATTCCAATGGTGAAATATAAAATTAGAAATGTTTAAAAATTACATGTGGAAAACGCAAAAAACCCCATTTTGGGGTACAAAACCCCCCTAAACTACCCGTTCCCATTGACTGATGTGTCTGGTTTACGAACTCGTCCGAGCGAATGTAGGAATACACGTCTCTACCAAATTTGGTCTTGATCGGACCATTTTTACGAGAGTTATCGTGTTCACAGACACACACGCACACACACACACACACACACACACACACACACACACTATATATGTATATATTTATAATATATGTATATATGTTTTAGTATATTTTTATATGTATATATCTATATATATATATAATTACGAACTATTGTTTTTGTTTTACATAAATTTTAACGACTATTGTTTTTGGACTCTGGGCACCTAAAGACGAAAAAATAATATGGTCCCGGGCTACGGTAATAGCTTCTTCCCTATGGGAAATTCGCTAAAATGTTTTTAAACAATGATGATTTTCAAATGAATGAACTCTACATCTTGACAGCCCTGATGATATGGTTCCATGTTGGAACCCAAACATTAGCAACGGTTTGGATTACATCAGGTGTTTCGACCTCGTTTCGTATTTTCCTGTAATCCGGAGGCTAAAACCACTAAAATCAGGTTGGAAAATTAATTGTGGACGAAAATAAAAAATGTAAACAAACAAAGTGACGTCATTGGTGTCACTTTCAACGTGATTTTAGCACTGCGCATGTCAATTACCGTACTATATTCCAGATACTTGATAGAATAAATCCAAAAGCTACATGATCTAAATAAACTTAAAACATTTCCCGTGGTAAATTAAATACTGCAGAAACCAATAACCTTCCCTCCTCTTCCCCCGCCCTGCCGCCTTTCTATTCTTTATCCCTGGCTTAATCACTTTCTTTTCCGATGATAGAAAATCCTTATATGTGAGATACGAGGGATTTCCTTCTTATATTGGACTAGTGTTTCGAATTGTCTTCGATGACACGAACAATATCATAGCTATCCTGAAGGCTATTATTATTATTTAAAATTAAGAATATGGTTTTACTGTATAGGATAGGATTTTCCAAGTTGCAAAAAGTGAAGTTAAGAGATGATGGAACTCATCAAAATAAACAAAAAATATCCTATAAAAATTTCGAAAAATCCTTCGTTTAACCGCTAGCAGCCATTTTGTATTTGTTACAAAAATTGTTATATCTCAAGAACCATTTAAGCTACAGAAACCAAACTTTGCACACATCTTTACTGGCTAATGCGCTTTTAATGTTAACTTACAGAGCAAATAGTTTTTATACTTTTGTGAAAATTTTTAAAGTTAATGGTTTTGTTGTTATTTAAATTAAAAGATTAATAACCGAAAACTGAGAATTATTTTATTTGACTGGTGGCTACACCATTTTATTGTAAGTATATTTTAGTACAGCTATTTATTTACGGTATACAGTACCACGCCCACTCCTATTCATTCTGTTGTCTTTGAGTCTCCGTGAGTGGACTTGTTATGTTTCTTATGTTTGTAAATGATTTGTTTGTAAGTCTTTTTGAATGCTTTAAACTTTTTTCTTTTCAGATTTATACCGGCTTAGTCCGTATTATGTATTAATTGTGTTAAATTTTAGATATTTGTTCGCCTGAGGACGGGATCAGATTCCAGATCCCGAAACGTCGTGAAAATTTGTTTTACTTAAAATCGTGATGGAAAATGTCGCAATGAAAATCTAAATAAGATAATTCACCATCACCAATGTTGAATTAAAACAAAGAATTGATCCTCATAAGTGCCGCTAAATTCGATTGTAATCACTTAAGAATTGTTTTTACTCCATTTTTCTAGATACAATTTATCAAAAGATGGTTAAGGTGTAAACAGTAGTTTTGTCTCTTCAGAGCCAGCCAGCAGAAATTTCTGCTGGCAAAAATAAAAACCCGAAATATCGTTTTGGTACCTCAGTATTTAACGATTAGTGAGTAATGCTGCCAACAAATTAAAACATTTCTTAAGTGTTTTCCTAAGTAACAAAACATTCTGATTAAATTTTATTATTTTGTGTCATTATAATTGGTCACACAATGGTCGTAAAACTTGGTTGAGGTGCAAAGTGGAAGGATCAAAGGTAATCTAGTGAATTACAAAATTATAATTGCAATTGTTTTAATCATTAAACAGATAATTACTTGTTCGTAATTGGGTGTAATTATGTGGGAATTATACTGTTGCGGAAAATAAATTGTTTATTTCCCTATATATCGATGTTATGCCGTTCATCATCTCAATAATCTCAACACCACCTTCCTATAATAATCCTATAGGCATTGACGGAAACTCTCGAAAAAGGGGCGGGGTCTTCGGTCACGTGACCAAAATGCTGCATTCTGATTGGCCAATCTAAGTTCTCATCAGGTCTACTGACATGTATTAATCAAATCAATCAATCAAATCTTTTTTATTGTCATGAACAAATTACAAGTATTGACAAAGTCAAAAATACAGAACAATGTTCATAGGTCAATTTCATTTTTGGACGGTCAGTTTTTTACATTAGATTACAGTTCCAGGTGTAGTACTCTTGAATATTTGGCACCACATAAATTATAACGACATAAATAAACTATATAATCATAAAAAACAGGATAAGGTCTTAATAAAAGAATAACTGCAATATATTGTTCTTCTGTTGATAAAAAACAGTTAAATGGCCAAAGAATAAATAAATAACAGATATAACATATTCAGATTCAAATTGCTTTATTTTGACAGTCGTTAACAAGAACTGCATAATAGTGTTAATAAATTACTTAGTAGTCATAATAAACTATGTATAATAATGAACTAAGAAAATAACTAGGATTCGTCTTTATAAACAATAAAGTCCTTAACATTATAAAACATTTTTCAATTAAAAATTTCTTGAGCATATTTTCAAAAATTTTGGGGCAGCTTGCCTTTGCCTTTATGGAGTTTGGAAGAGCATTAAAAAGTGAAACTCCATTGTAAGAAAAATGATTTTGAAAAAAAACTGGTTTTATGTTTAGGTACTCTTACATTAAAAGTTTTTCTTAAATTATAATTTGAAGCTAATTATAAAGAAAATTTGTAATGTTTGGTAAGAAAAAGGGTTATTGTATTTAATATATAAATTGAAGGAAAAGTTAAAATTTTATTGGTTTTGAAAAGTGACTTGCAAGAGTACCTGCGTGGTTTTCTGAAAATTACTCGGATGGCATCTTTGAGACTCATGCCCCCAAATAGCAACGGCATAGTTTAAGAAAGGATAAATAATGCCATAGTACGTCGTGAGCAACACATGTGTGTCTGAAAATTTAGAAAGTGTTTTTAAAACGAAAATTCCGGAAGAGAGCTTTTGACAGACAAAATCAATATGAGCATGAAATTTTAGACCACTGTCAATTTGGACGCCCAAGAACTTAACGACTGAAGTTGGCTCAATGTGTGTATAACAAATAAATGACCTAATTCCACGTCTCAAGGACTATTGAGTAGTTGATAATGTTGTGTTCAACAAACGTCGTTTATATGGGTCTAATATTTATTTATTGACGGAAAATCTATTTTCACAAAATACAATACAGTTTGAAATATACCAAAATAGATAATAGTTATCAAATATTCTAGCTAATAGCGAAAATATAGCTAATGCATAGTTGAAATGATTTTGAAAAAACCCTTTTTTATGTTTAGTTACTCTTGCATTGAAAGTTTTTCTTAAATTATACTTTGAAGCTGGTTGTGAAGAAAATTTGTAACGTTTGCTTAGAAAAAAGGTTATTGTATTTAAGATATAAATAAAGGAAAAGTTGAAATTTTATTGGTTTTGAAAAGCGACTTGCAGGAGTTCCTGCGTGGCTTTTTGAAAATTACTCGGATGGTTTTTTTTGTAATTTAAAGACAAATTTTGTTCTTTGAGACTCGTGCCCCCAAACAGCAACGGCATAGGTTAAGGAAGGATAAATAATGCCATAGTACGTTGTGAGCAACATATAAAACTGGATTACAAAACAAATAAACTAAAAGAAAAGACATCCTTAGCTTAATTATTTAGCGTTCATTTAAAATTAGAAAATTTGAGAATTTGTAACGATATTATATTTTTTACGTTAAAATAACATTTTAATGTTGTGTCATTTTGAAATAAGTCAATTTGACAGCTGTTGATCATTTATTTCTATTAATTCACTGTTACACACCACAGTTTTCTAAATTTTAGAAAAATAAGTCCAATTCTGTTCAAAACTGGCCACTAATTTTCGTAGCTCTTAAGTTAGTTTAAAGTAAACAAAACCCTTCTCAAAAGGTTTGGAAAAGGAAGTTAAGTTTCATAACAATGGGAACTGTCGTCAGGGAGAAGACGGACAAAAATGTCTTGTTTAGTGTAACAGACAGACAGAGCAATTGAGATGAGTGCAATTTTTTTTGGGGTTATAAAACGTAGAAATAACCAAAAATATCAAATTCCAAGAAATGCATAGAAAATCTCTAATTTTATTGATGTAGATAATATATTCTGTTTGTAACTTGGTTGCGAATTATGGAGTATGGAATGATTTTCGACATCACAGTGTTCGTGAATCATAAAACAGTAAAATGTAATTATTGAGCACGGCGGAGTCAGTGTCAACTGCCCCCCCCCTCCCCGCGGACTTGTATTATTGTTTTATGGGCTCTAGTTCGCCATTGGTCTCATTGGTGAATCCCAATTTCTCGCCTAACTTTATTCCCTTCGGAGGCATTCGTTACACTGTATTTAGTTTTTTTTTCAAATTTTGCGTCAATACTTCGAAAATTAAATTCAAGGGTGACCTTAATCTCAGAAAATTTTTTGCTTTTCTATTGATCGAAATTCTGTAGATTGGAAATCTGACTGAATACTGTTAATTCTAGCTATGAAGTTCTATAGGTATCCCTGTAAAAAAGTATGAAATCTATTGAATTCAATTAAGTAATACCCCCGTCGCAGCAGACCTGCGTACTCAGCGAATTTCTAAATCAATGATATAATAATATTAATAATTATACATGACAAGTTTTATCAATATCTGTCGATAAATATGAGAGTTATTTGTCTATTCTCCATAAGATTCACGTGGGAACGAGTATGCAGGTTTGCTGCTGTGAGGAACATTGGAAGTAGGCATTTCTAGCATAAACAATTTTTATATAAACATCTGTCCATAAATAATGGAGTTTGCCTATTCTCTATATGATTAACATGGGAAAAGAGTATACAGGTTAGCTGCCATGATAAACACATAAACTATGATTTTTAAGCATAAATGGATAGATCTCAACCAGGTGAAGGTAAATACCAAGTTTAATCCAAAAATGTTAATTGACAAGTGAAATATTAATTTTTCTTTATCCTCCATAAGATTAACATTGGAGTCCTAAAATACGATGTACTGTGTTTGGTTTTTTTAATATCTCGGTAACCGTTGGGGATAGAGAAAAACGTTAAGGAACTAAATTGTGTAGTTTTTTAAGCTGATTCTAATAGTGAAAGATAAAATTTAAATATTTTTAAATTAAATATGAAAAACGCAAAAAACCCAATTTTTGAGTACAAAACCCCCCCAAACTACCCGTTCCGATTGACCGATATGCCTGGTTTACAAACTCGTCTGAGCAAATGTAGGAATACACGTCGCTACCGTGTTTACAGACTAATATATAATATATATACATATATAGATTTTAACGACTATTGTTTTTGGCCTCTGGACATCTAAAGACGAAAAAATAACATGGTCCCGGGCTTAAGTCTTGCCATAAGACCTACGGTAATAGCTTCTTCCCTATGGGAAATTCGCTAAAATGCATGTCCAGCCGTTGAGCGTCTTACAAAGACATCTACGCCTGCCTGAAGGATCCGTTGGCGGCCGCTGCCATCAGAGGAGTTTAGGGCCCCTACGGTCCTGCCAAAGCCCTACAAGTATTACAGAGGTATGACCCAGCGCGGCAACGATACGAAATTGGTTACGACACAAGTTAAAATATTGAATAGTTATAACACCGTGAAATAAAATTTAAAATATGGAAAATTTAACGTTAAATAAATTTTTTGGTCTATAACACTCATACTTTGAGGTTGCAAATGCTATACACTAAACGTATAAAAAGAAAAAATGGAACAGTAAGTTCAAAATCGTTTTAAAATGTTTACCTAAAGTATTCTGAGAATCTCAGTAGGCGTTAATAATAGGCCTCAGTAGGTCTATTGTGTCGTGTTAGTGCTGCGCTCTGTGTGAATAATCTGGAACTAAATTATATAATTAGAATTTATAAAATAATTTGACTATCACTAATAGAATCAGCTAAATTATAAACAATGAAGTAATTTTAATCATAGCTCTATGTCAAACGGTTACTGAGACGTGTGGATATCCCTTCATAACTGTTTAGTGAGTCAAGTGAGGTTGACCAAGAATAGTAAAAACTAATTATGAAAACAGACTTTTGTGTGTGTAACACTGTTTCCCGCCAAAATGGAATATTTTGGGGCAACTCCAAACTTTTTAGTCTACGCCCCATAGAGCGTTACCTCGATTGAAAGAAATTTTTAAAAGAAAATATGGGAAAAATAAAAGTATGGAAACTATAGGCCTTTATCTCAACTCAGTACCAAGATGGGGTTTATTTGAACATTTATTCAAATACGTTTCAGTAGTATTATAATTAATTAATATAACCATATTCTGAAACCGAATGTCAAGCATTCAAAGGATAAATTACAATTACATAAAATAAAGCACAATTTTTACATATAAGATCTATTTTTGGATCACTTCCCCAGTGATAAATGGTAACCAAATTTTGAATGTTTCCCCATTAATCTCTTGTAAAAGTAAACAAAAATTAACAGCGAATTACGTTTAGTAGGCCTATATTAAATTATTTCCGTAGTCCCCATGAAAATTTATTTTAAAATATGAGTTTACTTAGCGTGGTTCAGCAATGGTCTTCGACATGGTTGAGCTATAAGGAGGATTGATTGAAGTTGATTACAACTTCATATATTGTTTGATTATGGAGCCGTTAAGCTCTCCAAATATTAGTTGCAACTGGAACTGCAATGGTATAACTTACTTACCTTTGCTATGATTAAGAGTAATTATTGCTGGTTGACCGAATGACTACGAACTTTTTCTTACCACCGCGAATCTCACCCTGTTTTTTGAATACAGAAAACAAGAAAGGATTTTCTTGAAACATGCATGGAAAGGCTTGCGTTCGTTATCATTAATGTAATTCGGTTTCATGACTAAAAAAGCATAAACACTTTTAAAACTTAATTAATTTTTAATATATTACTGTATTAAAAAATTCACAGTGGAAGAACTGCCAGCGAGTGTGGATCGATCTAGCGGCCGTTGATTAAACTACTTATCTGAGCAATATACTGTCCTTTAGTTGAGGTTCGGTATTAACCATTTTGAAGGCACTGATATTAATTTTTAATTTTTCTTACAATACTTGTTTTAACGGCTGTGTTTCCTAGAAACGAAAAACGTTTGTTTATCAGTTAATGTTTGTTTCAACGTCATCTATTACTTTTAATGCTGGAATTTGAATACTAACATTATGATATTCAAATATCCTAAATAACTGTATAATCAAATAAGCTATACTGTAAAATAAAATCGGCTGTTATACGGTGACATTAAACCGCCATTGGTGACCATTTTATTGTTTTGCAAAAGAAAATAATTAGGTTAATAACTAATTCACAAAAATTAAAACACTGTAGACCTCTGTTTATTAAAATGGGCTGCCTTACTGTAATTAATCTTTACATTTACACTGTTTTGCTTTATACAAAGAAAAATCTAAAATTTCATGACCTAAAAAAAGATGTACATTCTTATAATACAAGACAAGTTAAAAAAATTAATGTGACAATTCACCAATTATCCAAATCTAGAATATATATGATGTGTTAGGCTTAAAAATTTTTAATAAACTACCAAAAGAATTTAATGAGTTACAATTTAATGTTTTTGAATGAAAATTGTACAATTTTCTTGTCAATGATCCATTTTACTCTCTACCAGAGTTTTTTTACCACCTGTTGGTACAGTAATAATATTATATGGTTCAACAAATTTAAGAATATGATGAGATCCACATAAGTAGTGTTAAGTCTAGTTTGTAGTTTTGACTTTGTCAATTACTGTAATGGTTCAATGACAGTAAAATTATTGTTTAATTATTTATATATTCAAATCAGTGTCTCCGATGCAGCCCGCCCAACACGCATTAGCCACTCTCATAGGCCTACCCTTCTCTTAAATACTGTGACATTTTCCTCCTTAGTGTTAATTAAACTTCGGGGTTAACTTTTGAATAAGCGAGCTATAATTCTTTTTAATAAATCTTGTCTGTTCATGAGGTTCCTTTGTATGCCTGTTTCACGGCTGTTATTTCATTATTGTAGCGAATATTGGTTACATATATATAATTCTGAATCGTTAGGTTTGTATTGATATTGTCTAAATACGTTTTACTGTAAAATATATACCAAATAAAAGATGGTGTAATGGTTTTTGAAATGGACAATATATTTTTGAATAAAATACAAAATGGCGGTTCTGTAAAAATTCAAGTCAATGATTGGACATGTAGACATAAATTTATATGCACATGCGAAGTCAATAGTACAGTATGTAACAAAAATAACAACAATTGATACCAACAATCAATGAAATAAATTATGGTATTAAATATAACATGTAATATATAATATATATACAAAACACTGCCTTCAAAATTTGGTATTTCTACTAATAGTAAGCGAGGATTAAAATATATACATAAATTAACATCATTTTATTGAATTATAATTTAATTTAAATAAAAAATGCTTTATTTTAAGACTTAATGTTGTAGCCGAAGGGAATTTAAATATGTAGTTTAATAAAATAATATACATTTGAACTTAAAGCTTTAATAAACTAAAATATGAATTAAAAGCAATAGTAATAGAATAAAAAAATATTTTGACTATAGAACATTATTGGTATGCCTTTATTTAAAATAAAAGTTTATAAAATTAAATAATTTATTAAATTATTCGTTAAAAATGAAATGTCGTCAGGAAGATTCGAACTCGGGTCAGTCAGTGTACCGGTGCTTCGCCGTAACCACTACACCAGGTGAGGCCTGTGACGTCAGTCGCTGAATGGGATTGTTTATCCTCATAAATAGTCACTGAGTGACAAAATTGAATGACAAATGTGTTGCATGATGTGAATTAAATAAAAATGTATGTAAAATGTAAATGATGTACAACAATGTAGTATGAAGGGATACTGCTGACCCTTAATAATGTTTATAACCCACAGTTACATTGTATAACAGGACTTTTATAATCAATCACTGTTCCTGGATTTGTTGCACAGACAGCAGGATTCAGACTGACAGAGGACCACAACCTCTGAACTGACTGTTAAAGTATTTGTTAAGTTTAAATAAGCGTAAAATGAATAGCTTTGAATTAAAATATGTACATAAATCATTGTCCTAACATTACAGACTGTATCATTTTTATGCGCTCTGACGCTACTAGCCGATCTATTAAGGTTGGACTTGCTCTCTCCATCATGCTCGTTTACATTATTTTTAGATAAATTAAGTCACCTGATTAAAAAAATTAGTATTTATATCCCTTAATAGTTATAAAGTTAAAAGTTATAACAGCTACGAGCACAGACTAATGGCACCATCCGTAGATAAAATTGAGAGGCTTGATCACTTTTAGTTCAGTCAACCGCCGCTAGATGTCTGCTCTACCAAAGCGTCGCGCTTCAGCTATGCTGACAAATACTTGACGCAAAAAATAATTGTATCATTTCTTAAGTGTTAAAAAGTATAAATAAAACTATTGAGATTTTTTATGCTTTGATGGGTTTATAAAGTTAGATTATAATGATATGGATACTACATGTTTGTATGAACATTTGTGAAAACTCATTTCTGTTAGTTTTTAATAATCGTTTCTCGGTGCCACAAATGCGTACTTAGTTAACCACCTGATCACGTTGATTTCTACGGATTAGCAACTCCATTTGGTTTTGTTCCTGGAATTATTATTATTATTTGGAGGGCTGGAAGCGTTTCCCTCACCTGGGTTCGTGGATCAGCCCCATAAACATTATAACATTTCCTGCATATAAACGACATTAACGTTATATATTTGATACAAAGGTGAGTTTACCTTTACTTCAAGATACCGGTGGAATGACTACCTGACTGAGTATTGAAGGGTTTTTAAATGGCGACATTGGAAGGTTGATGATGATATGATGGGGTTACGCCCTGGTTCAAATACCAATTTTCATCCAAAAATATAGACTGATAAGTGAAATATTAATTTTACCTTATCCTCCATAAGATAAACAAAATATTAATAGCCCAAAAACACAACATACTGTGTTTAGATTCTTAAATATTTCGTTAACCTTTGTAGAGAGAGCAAACCTTTACAGAAATAAATTCTGTAGATTTTTCAACTGATTCTAATGGCAAAAGGTAAAATTTAAAACTTAAAAAATTACACATATAAACATTTTTGGGTTTTCAAACCCATGAGACATACGGTAATAGATTCTTCCCAATGGGAAATGCCCTAAAAAGTTTATTTAAGTTGGAAACAGATTACTATTGGCTTAAAACACTATTATTAATAAACTAGCAGTAACCCCGTCCTTTGTACGGATTCAGTTTCAATACAAAGAAAATAAATCGATACCCAGTTTTATTATTTAGCATTACTTTACAATTAAATAGATATTACATTTATACAATTATTATAATATGTTATACGTTAAAATAACTTTTTAATATAGTATGATTTCGAAATGGGTATAAAATCAATGACTAATATAAACTAACTAATATTTATTTGACAGCTGATTGTTTTTATTTCCATTAAATCTTTAAACTACAAAGACAGCTGATTATTATTAGTAGGTTATTCATTGAAAACTGAATCAAAATGCGAGTAATATCGCGTAAAAGTGGGTTTTTAAATGCTCGTTATTTACTTTTCAGGGGGCGGCGGGCGATTTCAAGCATTTATAAACCTTCTCTGGAATGTAGAGAATACATGAAATAAGTTTCATTGTAATCAGTTCTCCCGTTTTTTTCGGAGAAGACGGCGTAAAATGCCTCCTGGAGCGTCACAGACACACAGACAAAAATTGAGATAAGACCGTTTTCAGCTTCTCTAACGCACGAAAAGTAAAAATAACTAAAAATGAATAATTCTGAACAATGTACAGACAAAACTCTAATTTTATTTTTATAGATACCATCAATAATATATTGATAAGAATATGGAGGGTTTTGACTTCTCCAAGAACTAGATTTGTGTTTTACTCTAGCCATTCTTATGAATGATTATTTTTATGGGGCTACAGTATTCCACTCGGAAGACATACCCAGCTGGTTTTTCTGAGAAACCCTAATCCAAAAAATATAATACGATTGTGGAAAAATTTTTATAAATATTTTCCGTGATATACAATGAACGACAGACGAGCTCCGGGTGGTGGGGGTTATGGCGTCACATGCAATGACAGTGAAGAAGGGGATTCAAAATGTCACCAACAAACTTCATCTCAGTGGCCATCGCCACCGTAATGCCATTTCATCGTTTCCCCTGTGCTGTTAATTTTTTATATTTTTAACACCGTTGAATGTAAATTTTTGATAAATTTTTTTTAAATGTTTTCCTGGTAGTTGATTCGTGTTGTCGTAATTAGGGAATGAATATAAAATAGTCATATAGTTTTTAATGCACAAATCAAACTTATTAATGTACTATCAGTAAGCCCGCCCTTTGTATGGTTCGTAGGATTTAGTTGAAAGAAGAAAGATTATCATAAAATGTAAACCTGAAATCATAAACAAATCAGTACGATGAAAATAAATGAATGCCCGGCTATATTATTTAGCATTACTTTACAATCTAACAGATGTGAACATTTATACCATTATTGTAATTTGTTATACGTTAAAATAACTTGTTGATTTAGAACGATTTCGAAATGGGTTTAAAATCACTGGGTGATTAAATGGTTAAAATTGATGATTAATATAAAACTAACTAATATTGATTTGACAGATGTTTGTTTTTCTTTCTATTAAATCTGTAAACTACAAAGACAGCTGATTATTATCAGTAGGTGGTTTATTGATAATTGAAAGTAAAATGCGACTAATATCGTGTAAAAAGTGGTGTTATAAATGCTCGTGATTTACTTTTTAAGGGTCGGCGGACAATTTTAAGCATTAAAAAACCTTCTCAGGAATGTTGAGAAAAAGTTTCATTGTTATCAGTTCTCCCGTTTTTTCTGCGAAGACGGCGTAAAAAAACCTCCTGGAGCGTCACAGACAAACAGACACAAGTTGAGATAAGGCTTGTTTCGGCTTTCTAACGCACGGAACTTAAAAATAACAAAAAAATGAATAAATCTGAGCAATGTAGAGACAGAACTCTAATTTTATTTGTATAGATATGTAGCTCATTCCGTCAAGAATGATATTAAAAATGTTCTTTCTTGTGAAGCTCCAGTTTTACCCAGGAGTAATAGATTCCTCCTCCTCTATTATTAGTTTTGGCAAATGACACTCAACTACTTAGTACTCAAATTCACGTCTTACCTACCAATATACAGGGTATTTCAGAATTCCCTACCAATACTACCAATACTCTAGGGCATTGTTCATTGGTAAGAAACATATCTAAATATCACATTTAAATTTTCCGGAAGTCCTTAGTTACTCACACAGTCCCCATTTTGTTTTTTTCACTTATAATTTTTTCCTGAATATTGTTAAGCGTACGGAAATGAAACTTTGCACAAACATCTATGGCAAATAGACAAAGCTACAAAAAAACTTTGACAGCTTTCTCCTGCCTGCTTTGTATGTTATTTGTAGCTTATTTTAGATTACTTCAAACAATAATAAAACGTCACATAACCCTCTTGGTCTTGGTATAAGTTTAGAATAACTGTAGAGGAAATGACAACAATGAATAAAATATTAACATTTTCAGGCAAGAATAAAATCAGATGATTAGTTTGTTAAAAAGTATTTTTACTTTTACCACAGCTGATATAAAAAGTTTGGGAGTTTTGTGTGAATTTTAATGACAGTAAGCAGTCGAAGGCTGTTGCATTGTTGTGGCAGACTTAAATCGCATGCCTTGACATGCACTGCAACTAAGCTCTAGCGGTCACCTATCACTAAAGCTACCATATCTCAGTTAATATTTGTCTAATTTAAAACAATTTGGTGTCAATCGATGTGTAATTACATTACCTATAAAAAGTTATTCTTGTAAATTTTCTGTTAACTCAACGGTTCACGAGTTATTTGAGAAAAAAAATTTTAATGGCCGCCATTTTGTTTTTTGAATTTGAGAAACTGTCATGATTTTTTTGTAGTTTTGTCTAGTTGTCATAAATGTTTGTGTAAAGTTTAAATTCCGTACGTTTAACCACTATTCAGACAAAAAATTATAAGTGAAAAAACAAAATGAAGGCTCTGTGAGTAACTAAGGACTTTCGGACAATTTAAATATGATATTTAGATATGTTTCTTACCCAGGAACAATGCCCTAGAGTATTGGTAGGGAATTCTGAAACACCCTGTATACATACTCTTACTCCCCATGGCCATTAATAGCCAAGTAGGGACAACTGCTCGCCATCTCTACCTGTCCTGTGCCTCGTCCAATGCTGCTCACACTGTCCCACCATCTTCACTTGGGCCTACCAACCATTCGGCTGCCTTTCTCCAACTAAAATTAAAATTAAATTAAATTTCTAAAATTAAATTTTCCTCATTTTCAAACCACTATCACCCACCCTTATCCACTTCGTAACAATTCTTTACTTTACTTTTACTTTTAACTGAAATGGCGACCTACCTAGGTAGGTATTTTAAGCCAAGTATAAATGAGAATTGAATGTAGGATGATTGTGGCCCGATCTTGTAGTCTTGTTATTGACAAAGGCTGACATGTTCCTTAGACAGGACTGTTAATTAATAGCCCAACAGCCGATGGCAACTAATGGACGTACAGTTTAACGTGGAATCCGAACCACGGCCTCTGAATTACGAATTGGTCTAATTATAAGGATGGTCTTTGCGGATTAACGCAGTATTCAATAGTGCGGACGTTAATCCACACAAGAGAACACTACATCCACCGACCATCTCTCACAACTATCCACAATTCACATCTCAGAATACTTTCACATTGAACTACCTTCTTTCAAAAGCATTTGCCGTTTAATGTAATTATACTCTTCAATGCCCCCATCCATCTTAAGTCCATAACATACCCGGGAAGGTTTAAAAGGCGCTTAAAAACATTTTTAGCAAGTTAAGGCTAGCACAGTGTCCGGTTCTTCTTCGCTGACCGACAATCTTAAATAAATTAGTAAGTAGCCTTATGATTTCTTTTGTAATATTTTGTAAATTTTTGATAAACTTTGCATTTTGGAATTTTGTTTAGTTTAATGTTTGCTGTATTAGTATTTGACTTGGGTAATGCAATGTATATTGTCAATTTTACTAAATAAATGAGTTGTTAAGTTACTTCCTTAATAGTTATCCTCTATCTCTCCTCAAGACATGCCCCACCCTTCTCAAACGTCTAGTTCTAGCGTGGGCCGTGATATCATAATACCCCATTCTCCATTCCTCATTATCACATACTGCTCTAAAAACCTTTCTTAACATTTTATTTTCAAAAACTATGAGCCCCCTCAGTTCTTTTTTTATTTATTATCCATGTTTCTACTTCATATAACAAAAATTTCGGATAATTGTGTGGTAAACTTTAATTTTTGTTTCACGTGTTTTTGGAAGTTAGGATTTTGTTACATTCATACATTCTTTTATTGGCCTGGTTAATTCTATTGTTTATTTCTGGTTCTTCATTATTCCTGCTTGATATTAAGACTCCAAGGTATTTAAAAAGATCAACTTTTTAAAAAACGTGTCGTTAAATATTTATTGTATTTTATTGGTCTACTTGTTTTGAAAAAAATATATTTAGTTTTTTCTTTAGTTAATTTTAAAATCCATTTTATTGGATAAATATCTTAGTCAACTCTTTTCGGGTTTCTTTCTCCTCACATATACTTGTTACGTCATCTACCAATATATTGGATACAAAATCCAATTATCTTAGATATCATCTAACTTAAATAAATGATAATTGCACAGTGAGTGTAGATGATATCGAGCAGACTTAGTGCCGCGCGTTGCTTTTGATGCCCGAGGCAGCCAAGGGTTGGTCTGTGACGCGTATTTTGACTGGAAGATCAAAGGGGATTTCATAGACTTCCCCACTCCCTTTGATCGGGTTTATTTTGCGTTCTTAATTGTTTTGTAATGAACAAAGGTTTCATCCGTTTCAAATACATTGGCATACCCAGGATTTTTACTCTCTCCCCTTATTCTATTCGTATTATATGAAGCAAGTATTGTTTTCGTCAAAATTTTCGCTCCCTTAATACAAAAATATGGATGGAAAGTGGTTGTTTCTGGGCCACGATCGAGTTTACACATGAGACGTGTTTGGACGAGCGTGAAATCCGATCAAGGCATGGAATAACACTTTTAATCCAAGCTACGAACGATATTTTTCATTACACAGTAATCATATTAAGAGAACTAATTAAGTAATATAATTTTTCAAACTGACCTTTTTCAAGATGTTTATTTCCATAGTAAAAAAGTACAATTTTGTCGTAACAAACACATTATTATTACTGGAAAATCCTCACAAGACTATGCGTCTGAGTGTGAGGATGAGCCGAACAGTCTCTCAGTTCATGTTTAATGAAAAATAAACAACATACATTTAGAATATTTTAGCGTCTAGAGGGGAAAAACAAATATAATCCTATTGCTGCTGTTAATGTGAAGAGAACGAAAGGTAGCCAAATTGCAAAGGTGAAATATGAGAAGAAGAAATTGTTGAGTAGGACCTGACAAGATAAAGTTATGTAAGTTAACGAAATTTAGAAATAAAGAATGAAAATTATTGGAGTCACTAGATTCGAATATAGTCTACCACATTACACATAAGGAGAAACAATAAGTTGTTCTGCAGCCACGGAACCAATACGGAGCAGCCATTCCTCCACTTTTCGCTTAAAAATAGCGAGACTGTCTCCCTTTAGTTGTCCATAAGTAATATTGTTTTTACAGCTGATTTTTTAGAACTTTCACAGGCAGTATTGTTAAAGCTACTAGCGCTAAGAACTACTAGTGTCAGAAATCGTAACTAAATACTAATATGGGTAAATCTCCAGCTGATTCACCCAGCCAGGGCTAGGAAAACATTACTTTCTGTACTCGCAACTAGCGTTGAAAGCAGCTGGTTTCAGTACAGTGTAATGAAAAGTGTATTTTATTTATATAAAAAATAACATATAGATTGTTAGACAGTATTGATACCTCAATTAGCCCAACACCTGCTTATTATCAGCTGATTGTAAAACTACGTTTTGTAAATATTACGTGTTCGTGTGGAAATTTAAGTTTTGTTTGGATTGAAATTTAGTGGGTGGAGATTAGTTTAAAACATGTCCTGCAGGAAGAATCAATTGCCACTTTCAGGCTAAAATTGAGTACTCTATTAGATTCAACAAAATTGTTTTCGCCAGGTTTTTATGGAATTAGGTCAGGAGCCCTTTGGTTATGTCTAGACTTTTTTTTTAATTTTTGATTTTAGGGTAGTTTACACTAAAATCAAGTTCTGTATGCAGCACAGAAATACAAATACTTTTTTGTGACCCGTAAAACATGAAAAATACAATTTATTTTCAAAATTATCAAACAATTTTTTGTAATTTTCTTACAAAACAAATTGTAAAATAGTTTGACCATACATTCAAAATCAGCCCAAAAAATTAAATAATCTGTATTTTAAATCATTAGTCCACGACTAAAGGTTCTGGAGGAAAAAAATTAGTTAAAAATGTTTATTAACTATAAAATAATACTAAACTAAAAGGCCTTCAAAAACGTTTATTATAAATCTGCAAAATGTTCTATTCTAGAAGACGTTTTTATTTGAAGCCAGTGTGTTCAATTTTACAAAAGGTTGGGTTAAATTTGAACTGTTTTTCATATTAAAATGTATATGGTAATAAAACGTTTATTAAACAAAGTATTTATAAATACTTATGGTTATACTTGTATGGTTAATAAGTATAATTATGCTTATGGTATAAATATAGTAAAAAAATTGTTAGGTAGTTTAATTACGTATTGTATGAACAAATGTGTACTGCAAGTTTAATAAAAATAAAGCCAGCACTTAACGCAAACAAATATCCGAACGGAGAAATCTTTTGGCTTATAAATAAAGGAAGGTAATTTCATGAAACTCGGCATTTGATAATACTGTAACTGTAACATAAAGTTCTCAATATTATTACAGAATAGCAGGGTTTTAAAAGTTTTAATCCATTTTAAAGGTTATGATTTAAAGGAGAAGCCAAGGAAGTAAGGATATTTTAACCTTAAGATCAAAGAGAAACACCTCTTAATAGAGTCACCTTCCTTGTACCACTTTGCCCTTGGAAACAGACTTTCAGAGATTTTCTTGTGATGCGGTGTAAAGCGTATTTTTGTATCTTTAGTCCTTTGTGATGAAGTGGAATCTATGCGAAATAGTTTAATTAAAGCAAATGAGTGCAGTATTTATTGAGAAAGCGGATTTATTTTAACCCATTCGTTGCAAACTTTCGTCGTATAATTTTCTTGAGATAACACTGTAAGAAGTGATTATTTAAAAGTAAATATAAAGTGAAATAGCTTTAAATCTTTTACTATTACTATTACTTGCACGTATCTTGCCTATTTCTTTTACAATAGTGAACCATATTCCAACGGAGTTTAATATATGGGGGTTAGGTTGGTTGAAGTTATATTAGAAACAAATTCGATCCAAAAATAAAACATCTTCTAAGTTTACAAATTAACTTAACCTTTTACGATGATAAATGAATGAGTAAATGGTGTTTATTTTTATAGAAAAGCCGAGAGGCAAAATGTTTTATGTGACTTGTTCGAGTTTGTGTTTGAAATGTGTTCCAAGCCACAAGTTGGGATCTCCCGAAGTCAAAAGTTTGCGACAGATGTCACAGGGTGTGGTTTCGAATGTAATTTTTGATCTATACCGTTCGCACTTTTAACTACGTTCATTGGTTTAGTTAAATTGACATTAAATGTTCACTCTGCAATATATAACATATACAGGGTGTCCATGAAAAACGTTTCAGGACTTCTGTGAGTGATTAGGTACATTAAAAGAAGTAAATCTCGCCATTTTGTATTTTTCACAAAACATTTTTTATTCCAAACATTTTCTAACGGATTATTTTCAAATTTTGTATGTGTTTTACACTAGTAGACTACTATTACTAAAAAAATAACCAGCATGACCCAAGCCCAAAATTCAAAATGGCGGCCATTTAAAGTTCTAAAACTAATGTTATGTTTTTGTTGTGTGATACTTAGCATGAAAAAGTTCTTTTATCATTCTTGTTTCACTTATAATGTTTTAATATACGTTAATAATCAAGATCGATACTTTCGGAGACGATGCACTCCGGCCCGTCAGAATCGGAATATCGAAAACTTCGATAAATCGTTCGAAATGTTTTATCGTATAAAAGTCTGCATCGCCCGAGCATTATTTACTCATCTCCCACGCGAATCTCTGTGCCGTTGTTTCCATCGCACCTTAATTGGTTTCATTGGAAAGGCGATTATAATTTCTATAACAATCTTATCTGTTATTTCGATTTTTACTACAGACATTTTCCATCACGATTTTAAGTAAAACAAATTTTCACGACGTTTCGGGATCTGGAATCTGATCCCGTCCTCAGGAGATAGTACCTAAAACGTAGTAGCTAACACAATTACTACATAATCCGGACTGAGACTGTATAAATCTGATAGCAAAAAAGTTTAAAGCAGTAAAAAATGCCTACACCTATTCATTCAGTTGTCTTTGAGTCTCCGTGACGAGTGGACGTGTTATGTTTCTTATGTACGTAATAGTTATTTAAGGGGAGTTGAAGGGTCCACAGGGTCAAAATTTGACATTTTTGGTTTTTTGTTGAAATGTATTCTCTACACATTTCTGCACATTTTGATACCAAACATTGTCAATAAACTATTTTATAAGTATGTTTTATATTATTTAAAAAAATAGTCTACATGCCCTTTTTGTGGTCAGTTTCGTAGCAACGCCACTTGAGTTTGTAATTATTGACGTATTATAGCGAATTTGTTATAGTACATAATAAATATAAGGAGTTCAGTATAGTGAAAAATCAATGTTGGTCACACTGATTTTAATCTCACTGCTGTTTGCCTATGAGATAACCTAAATAGTAATAGTAAACCTAAAAAAATTCCCGAAATCAGTTGAAGTTTTCTTGTTTTCTGCCGTTACCGAAAACTTGCTTTTTTAACTTTAGGAACATATTTCTCAGGACCCAGTTGAGATACTGCAACCAAATTTGTACAGGATGTTCATATATGTGTAGTGAACAATATAGACTATTATTGTAAAAAAATCTTTACATGAAAAAATTATATAAAATAAAAACATAAAATAAACATGAAAAAATTTACTATTTTAAATAAAAATAGAAAAAAATGTTAAAATATTGTATATGGCCCCAATAATAGTCTGTTTTATTACCAACATACACTAAACAGGCACAAAAAATTTCAAAGTCATAGTTGCTATGGTTTCTGAGATATATGTTCCTAAAAATATCATTTTTAACATAGGCGAGATAGGACCCTTCAACTCCCCTTAATAGTTTGTTTGTAAGATTTTTTACTGCTTTAAACTTTTTGTTTTCAGATTTATACCGGCCTAGCCCGGATTATGTTTGAATTGTGTTATGTTTTAGATATTAGTTCGCCTGAGGATGGTATCAGATTCCAGATCCCGAAACGTAGTAAAACTTTGTATTACTTAAAATCGTGATGGAAAATTTCCGCAATAAAAATCTATATAAGGTAAAGATCTTGTTTCAATAGTCATTTCCGTTTTCTTGTAGACCATTTCATTTTGGTCTCTAGAACCCAAAAACCTACGGTTCGTGAACAATACTAGTCTTTCATGTACAATTATAAAGTAATATGATAGTAAAATGTGCAAAAAAGTGAATTAAAAAATGAAACGTTTCTGCCCTTCGTTTTTCGATTGGACTTTTCGTTAAAGAGATATAACCGAAAAACCAAGATCCACCACCCACTACTTACGAAAATTTTTTTAAAATCCCAATATTCAAAAATTAAATTTATTCATTCTACAGGGTGTTTCAGAATTCCCTACCAATACTTTAGGACATTGCTTCTGGGTAAGAAACATATCTAAATATCATATTTAAATTGTCCGGAAGTCCTTAGTAACTCACACAGCCTCCATTTTGTTTTTTTCACATATAATATTTTTTCTGAATAATGGTTAAACGTACAGAATTGAAACTTTGCACAAACATTTATGGCAAACAAACAAAGCTACAACAAAATTATGACAATTTTTCAAATTCAAAAAACAAAATGGCGGCTATTTAAAATTTTGTTTCTCAAATAACTCGTGAACCGTTGATTTAAAAGAAAATTTACAAGAATAACCTTTTTTAGGTAATGTAATTAGAAATCGATTGACACCAAATTGTTTCAAATTAGACAAATATTAACTGAGATATGGTAGCTTTAGTGATAGGTGACCGCTAGAGCTGAGTTGCAGTGCATGTAAAGGCATGCGACTTGAGTCTGCCACAACAATGCAACAGTCTCCGCCTGCTTACTGTCATTAAAATTCTAGCGGTCACCTATCACTAAAGCTACCATATCTCAGTTAATATTTGTCTAATTTGGTGTCAATCGATTTGTAATTACATTACCTAAAAAAAGTTATTCTTGTAAATTTTCTTTTAAATCAACGGTTCACGAGTTATTTGAGAAACAAAATTTTAAATGGCCGCCATTTTGTTTTATGAATTTGAAAAATTGTCATAATTTTTTTGTAGCTTTGTCTATTTGCCATAAATGTTTGTGCAAAGTTTCAATTCTGTACGTTTAACCATTATTCAGAAAAAAATATAAGTGAAAAAAACAAAATGGAGGCTGTGTGAGTAACTAAGGACTTCCGGACAATTTAAATATGATATTTAGATATGTTTCTTACCCAGTAACAATATCCTAGAGTATTGGTAGGGAATTCTGAAACACCCTGTATAATAATACGTTACTTGTAAATATGTTTTTTGGGAAATAATAGTTCATTTATTCATTTATTAATGTATAAAATACATTACTAACCATATTCAAAAATGAATCTATAAAGCCGTCTGAATTATGAAGAATAAATAAATACAAAACGAGATCTAAACTATATACTGTAATATATATTTATGGGAATATTATTATTATTGTCATCATAGGAATAGAATAGTACTGTTCATGCAGGTTTGCTGCAATAACTAACGTTTTATATGGCAATATGCTTATATTAAGGCTGTTCATTAAGTAAGCTTTTCTGCCTTAAGAACGTTGAATTTGGGGGTTTTATGGGTTTATTGATAAAATTTAACTATATGGCCTTGCATCCCAAATTTTGGAAGAATATTTAAGTAAATAAGTGACCTATTGATTTTCAGCTATTCTTCATAAGATTAACGTTGCAAAATGTACCATTTTTAATAGCTCAGTAACCAATTAACAGTGCGCCATAATTCAAAATACCAAATGGTGTGTTTTTTAGCTGAATCCTATAGGACCCCCCAAACTCTATCATGGTCCCGGGCTTAATTGTCACCATGCGGGTAATGAGAATAGTTCACTTTTCCATAGGAAATTCGCTAATACGGTAATAAAGTAACAAATATCACACGAAATCATGAAACATATAAAAATCTATTAATGTATCCCTAACAGGCACTATTAGGTAACCTTCAGTTTTATGAAAAATTAGACTAATGAGAGAGAGTAGAGGGAAATAATTTTATTCAGAAGGTTCATTATCATACAGTCTGAATCAAGATAGGAGTTCGGAAGTATAATGATATATTATGTTATGTAATAATATATTACAAATGCTTTCGTCTCTTCTCAGAACACATTGTTATTAAACATCCAATAATTTATATACCAGATATGCATCAAATGCGTACATTTTATTTCTAGGAATTGGCTTGCCTCAGGATATTTCAATATTGTGTATTGTAGTCATCCCGCGCGTGTGTTGGTTTTGACGTTTGCATGAATTTCACAACAATTAATTTTCCTGGATTTTGTAAGAGTAAAATTACAATAACTAGGTTGTTTCTGATATAACGGTTTTTCAGACTTGTTTGTATTTACGAAGCCAATATCTCTCTTAATAAATATTGAAATAAACACGTGTACTGAATACTTATTAAACGAGAATACAATTTAAGTTAAGTTTAAAGTCCTGTTGCATATAAAGGTGTATTTTCATACATGTAATATGGACAACTAATTCTAAACTAAGTTTACATAATAATTAATTTTTAATGAAGTACAGTAGGTAATAATACATTCCTTTACGAAATATACGAGAATGCATTGTACAGAAGCAAGGTGGAACCATAATGGCTTTGTAGTGTTCTAGAGGGAGCTCATATATCCGGTATTAGGCGCAGGTTTATACTACACACGAGGTGGAGAAGCATCCGGTGTCTACTAATGACCACGCTTGTCGTTCCTTGTATGTTTTATACTCGGTGCAGGTGTATACTACACACGAGGTGGAGAAGCATCCGGTGTCTACTAATGACCACGCTTGTCGTTCCTTGTATTCGGTGGAGGTGTATACTACACACGAGGTGGAGAAGCATCCAGTGTCTACTAATGACCACGCTTGTCGTTCCTTGTATGTTTTATACTCGGTGCAGGTGTATACTACACACGAGGTGGAGAAGCATCCGGTGTCTACTAATGACCACGCTTGTCGTTCCTTGTATGTTTTATACTCGGTGCAGGTGTATACTACACACGAGGTGGAGAAGCATCCGGTGTCTACTAATGACCACGCTTGTCGTTCCTTGTATGTTTTATACTCGGTGCAGGTGTATACTACACACGAGGTGGAGAAGCATCCGGTGTCTACTAATGACCACGCTTGTCGTTCCTTGTATGTTTTATACTCGGTGCAGGTGTATACTACACACGAGGTGGAGAAGCATCCGGTGTCTACTAATGACCACGCTTGTCGTTCCTTGTATGTTTTATACTCGGTGCAGGTGTATACTACACACGAGGTGGAGAGAAGCATCCGGTGTCTACTAATGACCACGCTTGTCGTTCCTTGTATGTTTTATACTCGGTGCAGGTGTATACTACACACGAGGTGGAGAAGCATCCGGTGTCTACTAATGACCACGCTTGTCGTTCCTTGTATGTTTTATACTCGGTGCAGGTGTATACTATACACGAGACGGAGAAGCATCCGGTGTCTACTAATGACCACGTTTGCCGTTTCTTGTATAATTTTGAAATAGGTTTGAAATCATTGATCAATGTAAACACACAAATATTAATTTTAATTTGACAGCTGTTCGATATTTCTTTCTATTATTTCACTCTCATTTATACATTTTTTTAGATCTGAGATAAGATAAGCCTATTTTTTAAAACTGGAATTTTGAGAGCTTATTATTTTATCTCCATATTGCTTGGGTTAGTAAGTAAACAAATACATTGTCCAAAATACACAGCATAAGTAAAATAAGTTTCATATTTATGGGTCCTGTCGTTTTCATGGAGCAGACGAACACATATGTCTTGTTTAGCGTTACTGACAGATATACAGCCATAAATTGAAATAAGACTTGTGAATAAGATTCACAAATTATACTGAATTTAATGTAAATATAATAATTATATTATATTGGGTATTGTTAATTATTAACAATAGTCTCTGTAATCAAATCCAATTACAGCATGATCATTTGTACGTACGCACGGACGTACAAATGAGACACGTACGTACGAGCGTGTGGTAGTGGCGGTGGTGATGGCTCTATTATGTCGGTGCGGAGCTGATGCCGCGAAAATGACCGGTTTTATGACTCTACATGAATGTGGATCACCCACAAAGGGTTATTATATTAGCATACTTTTGTAGAGGGGGAGATAAAATGTGAATATTGATGCGAATGGGGGTATAATTATTTTGTTGAGATTAGCTTTCATCGTCTACGGTCATACATGTAGAAGGTCATATTCATATATCATTTATGTTTATAATTTACACCCATTATACAGGTTGATTCATGAAGAAACAGAATTGAAGGACGTATTCTACTAATGAAGATGATGAAAAATGTTCATCTAAACGCGGGTTCGGAAATGCTCGTTGATAAGGACATCCTTATGAAAGTTTATTTTGGATGCTTCCATATTATCATCAAATAAGGAATTATCTTCTGGGGGAGCAGTCATCTGGCTCAACGGATCCTATTATTGCAGAAACGAATAGTTCGTACTATCTGTAAGGCATCTTATCTTGCCCACTGTAAACAGCTGTTCGTTGTGTCACAGATTCTAACCTTGCCATCACTTCTCATCCTTGAGGCGACAATGATGATGAAAACCAAGCCAGAAGTGTTTATTAGAAGTGAAAATGTACACAGCTACAATACCCGCCATAGGAAAAATGTGTATGTAAAGCAAGTTTCTTCTACCCTCTCAAAAAGTGGTCCAAGATTCTAATGCACCAAAATTTTCAATAAAATACCAAGTGAGATCAAGAACATAAAGTATGTAGATAGACTCAAGAAGGAACTGAAGGGCTATCTACTTAATAGGCCATACTACTCTTTGGAGGAGTTCTATAATGAATAGGCCAGCAAGAATATGACGACCATGGCACATCCGTGCTTCCAATGGGAGACTTACAAGTATCAAGTAAGTAAGTATCAAGCGAGTTACGGCTAGCGAAAGATAAGTTCGGATTTCAGTACCCCCGTTAAAATGAGCCCATTCTGAGGGTTTTTGTGCGTTAATCTAAGTGCCAAAAGTAGTGCATTTTATGTAAAAACTGAATAAAACTAGCTTCGTATTTATAAGTCGAGTTGTTTTTTAGAAAACTGACGTAAAACGCAAAAATCATAGTCAAAATAACACATTTTTTACAATTGATCTGCAATTCTGTTATCTTGGCAATAAATTTAAAAATGAAACCTGTTGATAATTAATTCTGAACAAACTGATGTAAAAAGTTACATTAAAAATGATTTGCAAAGTAAACCGGTTTTTATCGACGATATAATATTCTAAATAGGTCAAAAGCCTTAATTTTCAAATAGATTGAGTTATAATTCTTTCTTATATTACAGATATAATTAATATCTGTAACTTGAACATTCAACTATTAATGTAAATTATTAGGTAATCACTTGAAAACGGGAGGAGTTTCTCCACCTCCAGAAACGTTGTGTAGATTAAAACACAAGAGCGATAGGAAAAGTCTAATTAATTGTAAAACAAATAATTTGTATGTGGTTAATATCTTTTCTTTATTCGACGTAATTAAATCTCTGTATTTTCTAAAATTACTTTCACAATTAATTAGTTGTGGTATTTTGGAAGTTTATGTGTGAAATCGACTTAATAATGAACATAAATGAGCAAACTTTCCAATTATTATGTTTTAACACCATTAAACAGTGGTGTACGTATAACGGAAAAAGATCCAACATTAGGGTTCGTTTAAATAATTTTTGAGATTGCCGTTACTTCGTTTAAAGTTTTACATAAATCAAAAAACGATGCTAACATTAACATCATAAAATTCCCTTTTCTTCCAAGGGCAACAAAATTATCCCCAAAATATCGTGAAAACAATTTAACGGTGACTTATTATTTTTAATTTCTTTACGATACAGTATTCAGAGAGGTTCGATTTCTTAGAATTTGCGTTTTAATATTAGTATCCAATCTTCACCGATCTTGCTAAATACACTTTTGCATATAGATTGTTGATTATTTCAAAGACAAAGGGTGTGTTCTCGGGTCGCATGCATTGTATATGAGTATCTCGTGCAGTGCATCATTCCCAAGTCCCAGGTGCTGTATGGTGTCTGATAATGGCTATATCGATTTTCTATCCACCCTTTCCCACAACTAGTCTCTGGTAAACATTTAAGGGCACTACTATAGAATCTCCGACATCCTATAGATTTCCACCACTTAAGAGTCTGCATCAGTGGTAGCCATCTTGGATTTTAGTCCCGTAAGAGCAATGTTAAATTCTGGCGCCTATATCTCCTTGACCTATTGTCATAAATTAACGGAAGAGGTGTCAAATTAAAGGTATTACAGTCCTCCAGGGCACCACCTTACAGAACTTCTTATTTTCGCTCTCAATAAAAAAATGGTAATGATTAATTTTGTAAAATATTCCTGGATTTTTGTTTTTATATCAAGTTAAATTTTTGAACATATTGAAAAGGCCATGCCCTTGAGCCACATCTCATCAATGTACTTCCAAAGTTTTACATTGATACTTTGATAATTAACGCCACTACACACGCCAAAGTGAAGGTATGTTCCGCCAGAATTTAACATTGCCCTTACGGGACTAAAATCCAAGATGGCTACCACTGATGCAGACTCTTAAGAGTCTGTCTTACTTGAGAAATGTTGCGTTTTAGCCTCTAATTTGACCATTGTAGCCTCCAGATCACTGATTTTACTAAAATTAAAGGTTAAAATACCTGTAGTACTGTCTTCAAAACACTTACACACACAAAATAGCGCCGGCTTCGCCACGCTCTCGCCCTAAATTCATAATTCGGCCAAATTTAATGTTTTTTGTGTCTCGATGTTTCCGTGTGTGTAAGTGTTTTGAAGACGACTCATCACTACGTCAGTGTTGAGGATAAATTTTAAATTTTATTACTTAATATTGGTATTCTGACTTGATAATGAACTTTTAAGTCCGAAACCATTGGTCGTCAGCACCATAACAATTGAGGATCACCGACAGTACTACAGGTATTTTAACCTTTAATTTTAGTTTTATCTCATCAGAACAATGCTAATTTTGAGACAACACCACTGACCACTCGAATAGTCGTGAGAAAATGGCCGAGGCGAAAAATTAAAGGTAAAATTATTATCAAGAGAATTATGTTTTCCATTCATTTAAATTGATTAAATGTAACCTTTGGCTTATTTGGGCTGAGCGTGGTCCAAGGTTCTTTTCATTTCAATTTGAAAGAATTTGTTTGAGTTTGAGGAAATTTAGTTAGGTTGGTTTATGATATTTGTATATGTTCGTTTGAAATTCATAATAGCGAGGTATATTTAATTATTTATTTTACAATTAATTGGACTTTTCCTATTACTCTTGTGTTTTAAACCACAGAAGGTTTCTGGAGGTGGAAAAACTCCTCCCGCTTTCAAGTGATTACCTAATAATTTACATTAAAAATTGAATGTTCAAGATACAGAATTATATCTTACTAATTTGTAACTTGGACATTCAATTTTTAATGTAAATTATTAGGTAATCACTTGAAAACGGGAGTCTAAGAGTTCAACAAGGTTCTTTTAATTTCAATTTGAAAGAATATATTTGAATTTTGAGGAAATTTTAACTACAAGGAGTGCTATAAGTCTTCAGATAGATAATATCAACAATGTTCAATGTTTCTATTGCATAAACGGATTTGTATGTCTTCTGACATACAAATCTCACCTCGATTTGATCACCCAGTATGTAAAGCTAAATATATAAACTTATTTGAATTTTTGAACGAACCAAGAGTTTGATTTTCCTCTTCTGATGAAACCAAACTGAACAAACTTCGGTTGGATGCCAGCGAAACAAGACACGGAGACAATGGACAGGATACAGCTGAACGGACATTGCTTTATGGCTGTCTGATATGGGAAAACGGCGTCACAAACAAACTTCTGTTGGAACATAGAGACAGCTAACAATGGATCACAGATGTTTGGGTAAATCTTTCATTACTCTCTCTTACACTTTTGTGTCGTTTTAGCGAATTTCCCATAGGGAAGAAGCTATTACCGTAGGTCTCATGGCGAGACTTAAGCCCGGGACCATGTTATTTTTTCTTCTTTAGGTGCCCAGAGTCCAAAAACAATAGTCGTTAAAATTTATATGTATATATGTATATATATATACTTATATTTCACCATTGGAATCAGCTTAAAAAACTACACAATTAAGTTCCTTAAAGTTTTTCTCTATCTCCAACGGTTACCGAGATATTAAAAAATCTAAACACAGTATGTTGTATTGAGGGGCTCCAATGTTAATCTTATGGAGGATAGGGAAAAATTAATATTTCCTATATCAATCAATATTTTTGGATAAAACTTGATATTTAGCTTCATGTGGTTGAGGTCTATCCATTTATGCTTAAAAATCATAGTTTATCTGTTTATCATGGCAGCAAACCTGCATACTCTTTTCCCATGTTATTCATATAGGGAATGTTCATGAAGGTTGGTATAAATGTTAAAAATAAAAATCATTTATGGTAGAAACACCTACTTTCAGTATTCCTCACAGCAGCAAACCTGCACACTCTTTCCCATGTCAATGTTATGGAGAATAGGCAAATAATTCTCATGTTTATGGACAGATTTTTATAAAACTTGTTATATAATATTATTATTATTATGTTATTGATTTGGAAATTCGCTGAGTACGCAGGTCTGCTGCGACGGGGGTATTAATTTTTTCTCCACGCTTAGTTCATTCTATTCTTAAATTATTGATAAAACCTGAATAACTTCTTGATTAGCATTACTATAGGAGGATAAGAGTAAAAACTCACGTCTTCCAACACTACTTAATATATTTACACTTATATTGTAATTATTTACAACTTTAAATATATGCAAAAGTTGTTAAATTGATCGATTTCGTCCTGTTACACCGAACATCATCAGGCCCAAATGGAGACATTTCCACATGGAGACAATGGAGTCTCCATGTGGGGACTATTCTCATTCTATTCTTTGCCTATTCTCCTTCATATGGAGAATAGATAAACTCCTTTATTATATCGACAGATGTTTATGAAACTTGGTATAAATGGTCAAAATGAAAATTGTTTATGCTAGGAATGCCTACTTCAAATGTTCCTCACAGCAGCAAACCTGCATACTCTTTCTTATGTGAATCTTATGGAGATCAGACAAGTAACACTCACATTTTTCGACAGATAGTGATAATACTTGTGATATGTATTATTATTATTATTATATTTATGATTTGGGAATTCGTCGAGTACGCAGGTCTGCTGCGACGGGGGTATTTAGAAGTACGATGATAAACGGAGATTTTAATTTGCGGAGTCCTATCTCAAGTGTTGGGGGAACCACGTTCCTAAGGGACTTCATAACTCTTAGTGCGTTAAATGGTGAAAATAAAAATTGTTTATGCTAGAAATGCCTACTACCGATTTTCCTCACAGCAGTAAACCTGCATACTCTTTCCTATGTTAATCTTACGGAGAAAAGGCAAATAACTCTCACATTTATCGACAGATAGTGATAATACTTGTGATATGTATTATTATTATTATTATATTATTGATTTGGGAATTCGTCGAGTACGCAGGTCTGCTGCGACGGGGGTATTTAGAAGTACGATGATAAACGGAGATTTTAATTTGCGGAGTCCTATCTCAAGTGTTCCACATTCCTAAGGGATTTTATAACTCTTAGTGCGTTAAGTGGTGAAAAATAAAAATTGTTTATGCTAGAAATGCTTAGTTCCGATATTCCTCACAGCAGTAAACCTGCATACTCTTTCCTATGTTAATCTTACGGAGAAAAGGCAAATTACTCTCACATTTATCGACAGATAGTGATAATATCTGTGATATATATTATTACTATTATTATATTATTGATTTGGAAATTCGCCGAGTACGCAGGTCTGCTGCGACGGGGGTATTTAGAAGTACGACGATAAAAGGAGATTTTAATAAGCTGACTCCTATTACAAGTGTTGGGGGAACCACATTCCTATAGGATTTCATAACCTTTAGTGCGTCAAGTGGTGAAAATAAAAATTGTTTATTCTAGAAATGCCTACTTTTAATGTTCCTCACAGCAGCAAACCTGGATACTCTTTCCTATGTTAATTTTACGGAGAATGGGCAAATAACTCTCACATTTATCGACAGATATTAATAAAACTTGCCATACATTATTATTATATTTATGATTTGGAAGCTTTCAGGATAGCCTTCACTCGATATTTTTCGTGTTATCGAAGACAATTCGAAATATTAGTCCAATATAAGAAGGAAATCCCTCGTATCTCACATATAAGGATTTTCTATCATCGGAAAAGAAAGTGATTAAGCCAGGGATAAAGAATAGAAAGGCAACAGGGCGGGGGAAGAGGAGGGAAGGTTATTGGTTTCTGCAGTATTTAATTTACCACGGGAATGTTTTTGAATTTATTTAGATCATGTAGCTTTTGGATTTATTCTATCAAGTATCTGGAATATAGTACGGTAATTGACATGCGCAGTGCTAAAGTCTCGTTGACAGTGACGTCACTTTGTTTACATTTTTGTTTCGTCCATAACCAATTATTGACAGATACTGATAATACTTATGATATGTATTATTATTATATTATTGATTTTGGAAAATAGGTTGGTGGCGAAGAGGAGCGGGGGGTGACTGGGGCGCGGCGCGGCGCGGCGTTGCCGGATACGACAATTGGTCTAGTTAGAGCCGACAGTGATATAGCTCTCGACAACTGCGGGCTCGCGTCCAGTGATTGTTATGGACTTGTCAATACACCCACGCGATTCGTACTCTCTCTCTATCTCTCTCTTCCCGTGCATATTCCTTCACTCTTGGACAAGGCTATCACAAATGACGTTCTCTGGTTCAAATCTACATAAACCTTTTCTTATTTACTATACAAAAATAAATACCCCCGTCGCAGCAGACCTGCGTACTCAGCGGACTTCCAAATCAATAATATGACAATCATAGTACAAGTATGTGACAAGATTAATCAATACCTGTTAATAAATTAGAGTATTTTCCCTACTCTCCATAACATTAACATGGGAAAGAGTACACAGGTTTGCTGCTGTGAGGAACACTGAAAGTAGGCATTTTTACCATAAACTATTCATTATCTGGACATAAATAAAGGAGTTTGCCTATTCTCCATAAGATTAACATGGGAAAGAGTATGCAGGTTTGCTGCTGTGAGAAACACATGAACTATGATTTTTTGGCATAAACGTATGGATCCCAACCACATGAAGCTCAATACAAAGTTTCATCCAAAATTGTTGATTAGTAAGGGAAATATTAAATTTTCCTTGTCCTCCATAAGATTAACATTGGAGCCTCAAAATACAACGTACTGTGTATAGATTTTTTAATATCTCGGTAACTGTTTGCGATAGAGAAAAACGTTAAGGGACTAAATTGTGTAGTTTTTTAAGCTTATTCTAATGGTAAAATATACAATTTGAAAATTTTAATAATTACATGGAAAAAACGCAAAATCCCCATTTTTGGGGTACAACCCCCCCCAAACTACTCGTTCCAATTGACCGATATGTCTGGATTACGAACTCGTCCGAGGAAATGTAGGAATACACGTTTCTACCAAATTTGGTCTCGATCGGACCATTTTTACGTGAGTTAAAGTGTTCACAGACACACACATTCGCAGATACTCAGAATTACGAAATATTAAAATACCCCCGTCGCAGCAGACCTGCGTACTCAGCGAATTTCCAAATCAACAATATAATAATAATAATATTTGACAAGTTTTATAAAAATCTGTCCATAAACATGAGAATTATTAGCCTATTCTCCATAAGATTAACATGGGAAAGAGTGTGCAGGTTTGCTGCTGTGAGGAACACTGAGAGTAGGCATTTATACCATCAAAAATTTTTATTTTTAACATATATACAAACTTTCATCAACATCTGTTCATAAATAAAGGGGTTTGCCTATTCTCCATATGATTAACATGGGAAAAGAGTATGCAGGTTTGCTGCCATGATAAACACATAAACTATGATTTTTAAGCATAAATGGATGAACCTCAACCACATGAAGCTAAATATAAAGTTTTATCCAAAAGTATTGGTTAATAAGTGAAATATTAATTTTTCCTTATCCTCCATAAGATTAACATTGGAGCCCCAAAATACAACGTACTGTGTTTAGATTTTTTATATCTCGGTAACCGTTGGAGATAGAGAAAAACTTTAAGGAACTTAATTGTGCAGTTTTTTAAGCTGATTCCAATGGTGAAATATAAAATTAGAAATTTTAAAAAATTACATGTGAAAAACGCAAAAAACCCCATTTTGGGGTACAAAACCCCCCCAAACAACCCGTTCCCATTGACCGATATGTCTGGTTTACGAACTCGTCCGAGCATTTGTAGGAATACACGTCTCTACCAAATTTGGTCTCGATCGGACCATTTTTACGAGAGTTATCGTGTTCACAGACACACACACACACATATATATATATATAATAATTATGCATAACTTAGCACCCTTTTTTTTGTTTGAGAAATTATTTTATTTAAAAATTCACAACATGTTTCAGACTTAAGTCCATTATCAAGTGGTGTATTAATAAAAACATAACCTTGATGTAAATAAAATTTATAAATGTCATATGGTTAATTTTGAAAAGTAAAGAAGAGAGGAGATGGATGTTGTATGTATATGTGTTTATGTTTTTTTGTTTCTTATTTTTTCTATTTGATCGTAGATTGGGTGAATATGTGGTGGTAACATTGAATTTAAAATATTTGTTGGATCTTTTTTCCGATGAATGTAGATGTTTAATTCTTCTTTAACATTTAATTTGTCACGTTGTTTTTCGAACTCCAGTACTGATAAATTTTCTGTCATGTTTTTGTAATTGTGTCCTGATGTTATTAAATGTTCTGCAAAGTTTGATTTACATGTAGTTTTGTTGTTGGATTTAAGTGCTTGAATGTGTTCTTTAAATCTTGTTTTAAATGTTCGATGAGTTTGTCCAATGTAATATCTGTCACAATCACTGCATTTGATTTTGTAAATTCCAGGTTTGTTAAAATTATCATTGTCTATTTTTTCAGGGTTCGTTTTTTTGTTTATCAAATGAAAAATATTATTTTTTGTTTTGTAGCTTAGTTTAAGATTTGTATTTTTGAGTGTTCTTCTTATGGCTTTGTCCATGTAATTATTGTATGGTACACACATATAATAGTAGCCCTCATTTACCAACTCACATATATATATATATACATATATACATATATATATACATATAAATTTTAACGACTAATATTTTTGGTCTCTGGGCACCTAAAGAAGAAAAAATAACATGGTCCCGGGCTTAAGTCTCGCCATGAGACCTACGGTAATAGCTTCTTCCCTATGGGAAATTCGCTAAAAGAGGACCCCTGGTGCACTCACATGGAAATCAAATCAGAGATGGAAAATTTATTTTTAATGTAGATTAACAAATACAAGTTTTCTTTTTCCGTCCTCAAGGCTCTCAGAAACGTAGTATAATAGTTTTTGTATCCAGAAGACCAGAACAGTTGCGAACAGCTCCAAGTCAATGCGGTCCGAAACTTTGACTTCAGTACTTGTAAACTCGTCGTTTTCTATCATCGTGTCTCTACTGCCTCGGGAAAGCTAATGTTTGACATCTAGTTCAATAACTATCCTCGGTTAAGAATTCTCAACAAAATTTAATGGTGTTGTAAAAAGGATTTAAAATGTTTAATTTATCTATTTGGAAATTTTTAGTGGATACATTTTAAACTTACCTACCTATGTGGCCAATCAAACTTTAATAGGTTTTTGGCCTCGCCAACAAGTCTCCACCTTTCTCTGTATTCCATTCAATCCGTCTCTGCTCACAGCTTTTAGCGAATTTCCCATAGGGAAGAAGCTATTACCGTAGGTCTCATGGTAAGACTTAAGCCCGGGACCATGTTATTTTTTCGTCTTTAGGTGCCCAGAGTCCAAAAACAATAGTCGTTAAAATTTGTATATACAGTATATGTGTCTGTGAACACGATAACTCTCGTAAAAATGGTCCGATCGAGACCAAATTTGGTAGAGACAAATTCCTACAAATTCTCGGACGAGTTCGTAAACCAGACATATCGGTCAATGGGAACGGGTAGTTTGGGGGGTTTTGTACCCCAAAATGGGGTTTTTTGCGTTTTTCACATGTAGTTTTTACATATTTCTAATTCTATATTTCAGCATTGGAATCAGCTTAAAAAACTACACAATTAAGTTTCTTAAAGTTTTTCTCTATCTCCAACGTTTACCGAGATATTAAAAAATCTAAACACAGTACGTTGTATTGTGGGGCTCCAATGTTAATCTTATGGAGGATAGAGAAAAATTAATATTTGCAATATTAATCAATATTTTTGGATAAAACTTGATATTTAGCTTCATGTGGTTGAGATCTATCCATTTATATTTAAAAATCATAGTTTATGTGTTTATCATGGAAGCAAACCTACATACTCTTTTCCCATGTTAATCATAAAGGGAATAGGCAAACTCCTTTATTTACGGATAGATGTTGATAAAAGTTGGTATAAATGTTAAGATAAAAATTATTCATGGTAGAAATGACTTCTTTCAGTGTTCCTCACAGCAGCTTACCTGCACACTCTTTCCCATGTTAATCTTATGGGGAACAGGCAAGTAATTCTCATGTTTATGGACATATTTTATAAAACTCGTCATATATTATATTATTGATTTGGAAATTCGCTGAGTACGCAGGTGTGCTGCGACGGTGGTATTTACATCTCCTCGCACCTGGTCCTGCCATCTTAGCCTGGGTCTTCCTAACGGCCGCTTTCCTCGAGGTAGATTCTCTGATACCATTCTCAGCATTGTGTCTTCTTCTCTTCTCTTTACATGGCCAGCCCATCTCAGCCTTCTACTCTTTATTTGGAATATTATGTTGGGATCCGTGTACACTTCCCTCAATTCTTTATTTGTTTTAATTCTCCACACAACATTTCAATTGATGGGACCATAGATAGAATTCTGGGAATTTTATTTTCAAAAACTATAATTTTCTTTTCTTGGTTCTTTGCCAATGTCCAGGTCTCTGATCCGTAGAGTACTATCGGTTGTATTTTTTGACTGAAGCCTACTGTTTTAAAAGCCCAATAACAAATGTTTCCAAGTAATAGTCTGGCATTTATCTCTATTTCTTCTCTATTCTTGTGGTCTATTGTAACTCCTAAGTATTTAAACTCTTTAGTCCGTTCAAAACTATAATCTCTAACGTGAAGAGTGTTATAAAAATTAAATTTTCTAAGTTTCGTCCTAATATTCGGTTTTCTGGTTTTTCTTCGCTAACTTATTTTTAACACCACGATAAAGATGCATGTGATTTAGGAGTTGGTGTACTTGTTGTTATGATAAAAACAAAACTAGCTGGTGTTTGTGACAATTTAAAATATGGATTTTACAATTGTTGGACTGGCTAAAAAGACAGCACATGAAACACCTATCCCAAAGAACATTAAAAAGTATTTTTTATATTGTTGTTCTGTTGTTTTTATCGATATTATAATCCTGACGAATCACTAATGAAAGTTATGTATTTTTTGAAGTGTCCGCCTATAATTAGCTGCAGATCTTTTTCCTGATGATTGGAATTAATTTTCTGCTAATTAACGTTCAGATTTTGAACCTATGTGGAAAAGCTAGCACCTTTCATAATACTAGTTTGTTCATTTTAATTTAATTATTGTGTATAGTGGAATATTTTTTAGGTTAGTTATTTTGTTGTAGTTAATTTCCTACATTTTTTTATAATGTAGCGAAAATAGATTTATACGGTTTTATGACGTTTATATTTATTTTATAAGTGTATGGAACTGGATTTCCTTATTTTTTAGTCCCAGGACAAATAAAATTATTGCTACATTTATTAGTTCTGAAAATTACAATTCATTTTAAAAGAAATGAATCTTCAAACGAACACTCACGATGGAACCATAACTTTTTCTTATTTAAATTTTATTTCAAACTTTGATATTTTTCTCAGAATCCATCTACTCTGAAATATTACTATTCCAATTAATCACAAAGTTTTTATCACTCGATAATTTATTTGTAAAATAGCGTTCAAACTTTTTCCAAGCGTAGATATACCTCTGATAAATTTATAAAATAATTAAAAGAATTTCTTGTAACAAAAGAATTTTTTATCGTGCAAAATGGTTTCAACCATAACAATTTAACTGATCTATTCTAACGTGAAAGTTTGGTATTCAATGGATCATTGACGATGTACACAAATAATATCTATCTAGAATCATTAGAAGGGTTTCCATTAAAAATAGAATCAGGAATCAATCGTTTATTACTCATTGATATACATTTTACATTGAGTACGGTCAAAGAATGGCATGTTGAAGTCAAACAGTTGTCAGTTAATCAAAAGATAAATAAATAGATAAAGTACATATATAGATAAAGAAAAATAAATACCTAAATACTTAACCAATAATCAACAAGAGAGACGGCAGGAACAATAACTAATAAATAAAAACAGGAGTAGGGAGACTTAAAAACTCGTCAATACTATAAAAAGGGTGGAGAACCAGCCAGTGATATATTTGAATTTTTAAGGCTTTGAAATGTAGCTGGAGGATCTTCTTAGGCAATTGGTTTAAACATTTTATAATTGTTTTTGGTTTTACTCAGCCTAACAAAAGGTACATAAATTCTATCTCTATTTCTTTTGTTAAAATTGTGATAATTAGCTCTAGTGGTTTGGGCTTCAAGATTTAAAAAAATAAATAACAATACATTAAATATTTATAAATTAAGTCTGACAGTAGGCAGAGAAGAGGAAAAAATGAATGATGAATTAGCAGGATTAAATTTTAAAAACTGTAAGAACATTAATTTTTATAAAAATGGGACTGCAGTGATTTAAAGGTTTAGCTTTTACCGTGAGTCGTAGAATACTTTTTTGGATTACAAGGACATCACAAATAGTGCAAAATTATGGAACGGTCAGCGGCGTAGATCATGTTTTACAACCATAATATCTGACAAATAATATCACCGTACTATTGGCCATAACACCTTTTAATGGAATTGCTAGCGATACTAACCTGTACATAAAACACAAATGAACTAAAACCTTTCATATTCGTCAACTGACGATAAAGTACGGTGTAAATTTATTAATATCCTCACTGCCAAACGTAAACAGAGACATTCGATTGATCGTTGTATAAAATAGTGTGGCCTACACTCCACTCATTAAGCCTCATAAATACCTTTCATTTCAATTATCTCATTTTCCAAATATTCACAAGTTTTGTACACAGACTGCAACTTAGTTTCATTTCCAAATTTTTAAATATTGTTTTATAAAATGAAGAGCAAAGGTTATCTATTTGAATTGAAAAAATATATTAAATTGATGTTATTCAAAATATGTATTCTAAGTTGATACTTCGTAACTGGCCTACTCAAATATAAATTTACACAAGTACAGACAGCAAGGCCTTGACTGTCAACACGCTCGGGGATAGCGTGATGTTGGATTATCAAATATTCCAGATTATCAAGGCCTAACTGTAAACATAGAATAAAATAAATGGCCGACTATACACGTACTCCCGCGGAATACTGTACAACAACCGGGAAGATGGATTAATAAGGATGTGTAAGTTAGGACAAAATCAGTCTACCTAATGATCAGATAAGTGAAAAGAAACTCTAAACTAATCCAGATCTGGGCTCAGATCATGCAATACCCGAAGAGAATTCATACAAACTCAGCAACCTGCTAGTCCTCCAGACGAGGAAATGATCTACCCCAGTGAGAACCGTTAACTTGTCTTTTGACCTTACATGCCTAGGACAGTACATCCCCCGGAAAACGCTGAGAGAATGAGAAGTAAGCACTCTTCCTCCTGGGTACCCCTCTCAGATTGACCGCAAGAAGGTACACTTCTCTCCTTGATTTTTCCTGATGACTCGGTGTTCAGGCTCAGCCCCTGGTAGCCAGGAGAGCAAGCTGATAGATTATCCTGACACAATTGGACAGCTTCTTTATGTATCCAATGTCTGTTCAAGAGAACCCTAGTAAAAGAACCAACCAAATTTTAGTGTTCACAGCTGTTGACATTAAAGTAATTTTGTGTTTTCGTTCTTTGAAAATGTAAACATTGAAACTTAGGACGTTCATGGGGCGTAGCCCGAGGGGATTTTAAGGGAACTAATATGCCTATGTGTTGCATGAGTTTAAGATCTACCTTTCTGTAAAATTTCAAACCGGTCGGTTCAGTATTTTTCGCGTTTACTTTCCACAACAAACCCACAAACAGACAGAAACCACCTATTCTTTATATATTATAATATAATATTATAGACTAATTAAAAGCATATTTTTCGTCATAAGGCTACAATCGTACATTAAAAGAAAACAGAAAAGCGTCAACAAAAAAATCTAATAAAACTCTTTAACAGGTTTTCTAAAATTTATCTATTGTTCAAAGGATAAAGTAAAAACTCACGTCTTAAGACACTATTTAATATATTTACACTTATATTGTATATATATACAACGGTAAATATATACAAAAGTTGTTAAATTGGCGATCGATTTCGTCCAGTTACACCGAACATCATCAGACCCAAATGGAGACTGAAAGAAACAAGATGGCGTCCCTGCTTAAATACTACTGGCTACCGGAAGTTCCTGTCATGGCGTCATAGGTAGCATTTATTGGCTGGCTGAGTGGTGGCTGAGATCTTGGAAAAATATTTTATACATTCTTGCAGAATCAAAATGTATTTGTTCATTTATTAATATTGTTTTATCTTTACATTTTTCTTTATAAATAAATAACTCTTCCCATGCATTCATTCCATTTCCAAGGGACGCCATCTTGTTTCTTTCAGTCTCCATTTGGGCCTGATGATGTTCGGTGTAACTGGATGAAATCGATCGCCAATTTAACAACTTTTGTATATATTTACCGTTGTATATAATTACAATGCAAGTGTAAATATGTTAAGTAGTGTTGGAAGACGTGAGTTTTTACTTTTTACTTTATCCTATAGTAAAATCAACACGTATAATGCTAACCAAGAAGTTATTCAGATAGCAGTTGTCGATGGCGATTTACTTTCATAGTCCTATTCTTCTCTGTAAGCCCTACACAATCAAAGAACAGGTGGTCAGAAGTTTTCTTCTACCGATTTCTCCTGATCCTCCTCAAAGACGGCGTTGTTTTGTAACAGAAAACCTTTTACTTTGTATCATTTGAAAGAACATTATGATCTCTGGTGATATTACTGGCATGATAGCTCTGGCCCAGTAAGTCAAAGGCTGCTTGGTCGAAACCAGTGCCCGGTTACTCTTGTGAGATCATGAGCTTGCCATTTGCCAAGTCGACTAATACCTCTACGATGTCTTGCTGTCTTTTAATTCACCGCACAGGCGTTTTCACGAGGCCAGTAGCCGAGCAGGTAACCTGAGGCAAGTTACTGTACCGGGGACTTGCCGATGATCCTGTCCACACGACTTGGGCTGTGAGCCAGTGTTTGATGTGGAACATGACAGAAAGAGCATTTTCTGCGTTATCTTATGATGACGTGCAGGAAATTACACCTGATTTTTCACTTTTCACTGTTTTGGCCATTTCACCTGTGTAAGTGGCTCGTATTGCTTTTATTTTAGATTTAGCTTTAGTCTTTCCAAGCCCTTGAATTTTCATAGCGGACACTATTTCACTGATGGCTGAAAACTGGTCCCATAAGCAAGGCCGGTCCTTATTAGAGTTCGAAAAACTTAATTCTCATCTTTTCGGACCAACGTGGAGCCATTTAATTAGTACAGTATTACACAATATAAAATGTAAAAAATTGTAAAAAATGAACAAACATCCTACAGCTCTGTTACTGTTTTTCACAATATTCGCTCACCTATGCTCGACTGAGTTGTTCATGGTCAGTTGAGGTTTCATAAAAAAGTGATGTGTAGTAATTTTTCTCAATGGAATAAAAATATCTTATCCCACAATCCACACTTTTCCAATTCTTCCATATTCCAAAAAGGTATATATCTCTTTCAAAACTTGTTTATTTTGGCTTGATTGAAAGTCTGATTAGGTACTCCATTATCCTCTGGGGATCATCTAGCAAATGTAACTTAAATAGAATTTTTTTACTCCAAAAAAGAGCTATAAGATGTATTTCAAAACTCAAGCCCACAGATTCATGTTTTAATTATTTTAAAGAATTGCAAATTTTAACAGTTCCTAGCATTTATATGTTAGAGGTATTACTCACGTTAAAGAACATAATCTTGTTAGAGCTCATCAGCATTCTTATAATACTAGAAATAGATACTTTAACCCAACCGTTTCCCACAATCTTAAATTATTTGAAAATAAGCCTGAATACATTGGACTCAAGCTACTTAATCAAATTCCACCTCACATAGCTTAGATAAATAATTTAAAAAAAATTCAGACACGAGCTCAAAAAATTTTTAATCGAACAGTGCTATTATGAACTCCCTTTTTATCTTACTTAAACTTATTCTCAACCATACCATAAACAATCCATAGCCCGGCCAAATTAAATCCTGCTAATTCATCATCCATTCTTTTCCCTCTTCTCTGCCTACTGTCTTGAGAAACATGACAGCATCGACAAGATGTGCCCATAAAGGAAAAGGAAATTTTGACTGGTCCCATCCCTGGCAAGGTCAACCGGGACGACGCGGGATATGTATGTATGTAGGTTTGTTAATTTTTTAATCACGTAGATTGGTGACAGTCAAACTAATCTGATGCGACTTAATCTGAAAACTCGTGTTTGAGAGACGCATGGTGTCAGAGTTTTTTTACATTGCTCTTACGGGAGCTTCACCGGTACCCTCGGAAATATAACACCTAAAATATTTTTAGTACATTAAAGTCTTAAAGGGTAACGAAATAATATTATAAAAGTAGTCGACTTTGTAAAAAAAATTCACCCAAAAGTAGGATTACGTTTTGGGCTAATCTCCAATTAAGATAATTAGAAGGTTGGGTCCAGGTGGTGTGTAGTGACCATTTGTCGCGGCGAATTTATTTATGAATTCGCTTTTGTTGCGCGAATAAAAAAATACAAGCTTGTAAATTGTCGAATTCTATTGTTATAATTGAACAGCCCCAAGACGGATTAGTAATTAAATATTGGTTGCTATTGTAAGCGGCACTTCAATAGATTAAAGCACAGTTAAGAGTTTACCGTTCAGATCGATATTGTAATCAGTTTAAAAGGATAATTCCAGATTATTAAGTGGCTCCATTTAGAGGATTTAGATTATTTTTTATCTTCTTTTGAGCACTTTTTCATTGTCCATGTTTTTTACTTTCTCCCTTTATACATAGTATATGAATTTGAGTTGAGAGTGTATATATCCGTTTTGGGGTCCCCTGAATCCAAAAAAGTGGGTTTCGACGTGATGTCTGTATGTCCGTGTGTCTATCTGTCAGTGTGTGTTTCTGGATGTGTATAGAGCCACAGCCTACCCCGTTGGTCCGATTTAGATGAAATTTGGCATGCATGTTTATACTCACCGTATCTCCAGGTTTTTTTCTTTTTTTAATTTTTGATTTTTAAGGGTAGCTCACCCTTAAAACCCTTAAAACGTGAAAAATCTAAATTTCTCAAAAAATGCTCTAATGATTTTGATTAAAATTGGATAGTTTATAGTGCAAAGAGTACTACATAATATGACACCACCCGCATGCCACTTAACATGACGGTTCAAGAGTTATGGGGTTTTAAATGTAAAAAATAAAATTTTTAAATTTTCTGCGAAAACAATAAAAGTGAGGATAACTTGATTAACATCATTGAAACCAGCTTAAAAAACTAAACAAATTAGTATTTTGAAATATTAGTCGGTTCCAGAGAGTAAGTCTGAAAGCGCCCGATGTTATTCTTATTGAGAATATTAAACAAATCAATTTCTCCCTTATTTTCCAACCGTTTTCCATGAAACTTGGTATGAAGCGTGAGGTCATATCACCCAACAGAACCAACTCAAAAAGCTTAGTATTACCGGGGGGGCTCGCCCTTATAATTCGAACAATTAATTTAACGTTGTCTCTCTTGTTTTTATTTTCAGGAGCGGGATGATTATTTTTGAAACAATACATCATTAAATGATAATTAGATAAACTTTGAAAAACATGGTAGTTTTATTAGAGATTGTATTTTTTAAATTTACTTAAGGGAGAAAGTATGTGTCAGTTCACTGATACCATTTATTTATATTAACCTCTGTTAAATTTGTTCTCCATCAAGTATAAGCATTCTTGATATTAGGACTTATTTGAATTTATACGATACTCGTATTTCATTTATTAAACAGGAGGAATTACCGATCTTATATATATAATTTTACTCTCTGTGGAACAATCAAAGTAAAAAATCAGATAAATTTGAGGTTCAATCATTTGCAGAATTGCGGCCCTGCATGCAAATTTTTTTAATTAAACCCAGTTTTGTTTTGTAAAAATTGCATGATTATACTGGATGCAAATTTATTAAAAAATTATTTTCCGTGGTTTTCGAAAAAAATACTAATATTTCATTCTTTCCAACTCACATATCGCATTTTTGTGCGCGGGTTTCTGCGGTTCTCAAAACATTTTCCAATAAAGAGTTTTCAAGCTACTGCCCTATTAACTGAAAACATTCAAGGATTTAAAACTTATTTTTTATTCACTATAAAGTGATTTTTTATAATTTCTATGTAATGTAAATTAACCTTATACGAGCAATTTGTATTATATATTATATTTTATATATATAAATATTACACGGATCTAAAACGGCATTTCTTTAAATTTTGAAATATAATAGTAAAAATAAGTCTAGATTTAATGTGGAAAATTCGTTTTCTGTTATTGTAAAATCTAAAAATTTAACATTACGCTTATGGAGAAAAAAATGTAAAAATACAAACCAAACATTTTATATTTATTCTTGATGAAAGACTAACAATATAGAGGTTTGCGAATATTTATTTTATGAATTAAATAAATGCAACAATATCAGTTACTACAATTTGTTAGGAACATCTGTCTAAAAGGTATTTCCAAAATGTTTTTGCTTCGTTTATTGTGAAGATAACAAACCATTTGATGATTAAATTTCTCTGTTCAATCATTGTTTATAACAAACTCATGATCACACAATAATACGGGATGGTAATTCAGTAAATGATCGGCTTTCTAAAAGACATTAAACGGCATCGCTCAATTGACTAACGTCGTAGCCGAGTTGTAGCGTATCGGCCTCAAGAACTATAGGCCGCGAGTTCCATCCACATAAATGTTTTCATTGAGTAATAAATGTGTTTTAATTTTTTATTAATTCTATAATAAATATTTTTATAATTTCTATGTAATGTAAATTAACCTTATACGAAACCTGATATAGGCTATGTATTCAAGCAAATGTTGAACACGTTATATTTTTATCTCCTACTCATAATGCTACTTCTGCTTTAATATGAAATGTTTCTTTTTCAGGTGAGATTGGGAATTAAACACTGCATGAACACAGACGAAGGTAAAATCACAGATGAATTTATAATTATAACAATACTAATTAACATAGTTGTTTCGAAAGAGCATAATTCAGAAACATTTTGTTTCTGTTCTAGGGTAATCTAGACCCTATTAAAACTGACTTTAAGTTGTTGTTTTAAGGATACACCTTTGATTAAAAATGAGGTTTATTTGTTTGTTTATACCTCAAGTTATCATTCCTTCCTTTCCATTTTAGGGAAGGGGTTGAAATTCAAATGGGTATCCTGGTAAGCGTTGATTGAGTGAAGAGGCTTGAGCCTAAATCCCGGTCGTCCAGTCAACGAGACACGTAACAATATACGTCCCGTGCTTGTGGTAATTAGTACTACGCATCACAAAGGCTGGTTCGTACTTAACACAATTAGTGAGATACGACTCAATGGTTGGTTCGTACGTGTGGCAATATCGGAGACAACTCATTGGTCGGTTCGTACTTGTGACAATATGTAAGACACGACTCATTGGTTGGTTCGTACTTGTGATAATATGTGAGACACGACTCAATGGATGGTTCGTACTTGTGACAATATGTGAGACACGACTCAATGGTTGGTTCGTACTTGTGACAATATGTGAGACACGACTCAATGGTTGGTTCGTACTTGTGACAATTGTTATGACACGTCTCAATGGACGGTTCGTACTTGTGACAATTGTTATGACACGTCACAATGGACGGTTCGTACTTGTGACAATTGTTATGACACGACTCAATGGACGGTTCGTACTTGTGACTATTGTTATGACACGTCACAATGGACGGTTCGTACTTGTAACTATTGTTATGACACGTCACAATGGACGGTTCGTACTTTGACAATTGTTATGACACGTCACAATGGACGGTTCGTACTTGTGACAATTGTTATGACACGTCACAATGGACGGTTCGTACTTGTGACAATTGTTGTGACACGTCACAATGGACGGTTCGTACTTATGCCTATTGTTATGACACGTCACAATGAACGGTTCATACTTGTGACTATTGTTATGACACGTCACAATGGACGGTTCGTACTTGTGACTATTGTTATGACACGTCACAATGGACGGTTCGTACTTGTGACTATTGTTATGACACGTCACAATGGACGGTTCGTACTTGTGACTATTGTTATGACACGTCACAATGGACGGTTCGTACTTGTGACAATTGTTATGACACGTCACAATGGACGGTTCGTACTTGTGACTATTGTTATGACACGTCACAATGGACGGTTCGTACTTGTGACTGCTGATATGTCACGTTAAAATGGACGCTTTGAAATTATGACAATTCAGTCATGTCACTTTGGTCCGTTCGTACTGTTGCCAAATACTACTACAAGTCACAATGAGTCGGTTCGTACTTTTTCAATTGGCGCGACACGTCACAACGGTCTGTTCGTACTTGTGACAATTGTTTAACCTTGTTCTCCCCCGTAGCTGACTCACCGGTACCAGACACGGAATGGCTCTGAGCACGCAAGTCTGAACTGCCGCTCGTCACGCGACGTGAATCATAAGGTTTATTGTCGCATCCCCCTCTTAGGTGCACTTATTATTAAATTTACAACGTTCCAGCTTCCATGGGTTGTGTGTTAAACATATGTTTCAGTTGTGTGAATAAGTTTCTGTGTATCATTACCAGTTGTAGCCGTTGGTACCAGAGATTTTGACTGGGAGGCGATAGTCTCCAACCAAAAAACCACTTATATTCCTGAGGCTTTCAACGTAAATATTTTTTTCGTAGAAATTAGGTTTTATCGTTATTTAAAACTCCTATTGACAACAAACTTAAAACACAAGGGGTTCGATTTAAATTCAAGGATTATATCTTATTCAAATTAGGGTTACAAAACGGTATTTTTCGTTCTGTGCGGTGCATTGAATAAGAACAGCTCAGTTGTCACGTCACTCCCACCAAAAAATGGAAACCGCTTAAAATCACCAAAACGATTTTAGAGAATTTAAGTTCATACTAGCAATAATTTCGTTCGTTTAACAGGTTGAAGGGTTCATTATAAAGAAGAAAGATAATCATGACAAAATACAGGGTGTTTCAGAATTCCCTACCAATACTCTAGGGCATTGTTCCTGGGTAAGAAACATATCTAAATATAATATTTAAATTGTCCGGAAGTCCTTAGTTACTCACACAGCCTCCATTTTGTTTTTTCAATTATAATTTTTTTTATGAATAATGGTTATACGTACGGAAATGAAACTTTGCACAAACATTTATGGCAAATAGAAAAAGCTACAAAAAATTATGACAATTTCTAAAATTCTTAAAACAAAATGCGGCCATTTAAAATTTTGTTTCCCAAATAACTCGTGAACCGTTGATTTAAAAGAAAATTTACAAGAATAACTTTTTTTAGGTAATACAATTATAAATCGATTGACACCAAATTGTTTTAAATTAGACAAATATTAACTGAGATATGGTAGCTTTAGTGATAGGTGACCGCTAGACCTTAGTTGCAGTGCATGTCAAGGAATGTGACTAAAGTAAATTTTAATGGCAGTAAGCTGGCGGAGACTGTTGCATTGTTGTGGCAGACTTAAGTTGCATGCCTTTACACGCATTGCAACTAAGCTCTAGCGGTAACCTATCACTAAAGCTACCATATCTCAGTTAATATTTGTCTAATTTAAAACAATTTGGTGTCAATCGATTTGTAATTACATTACCTAAAAAAAGTTATTCTTGTACATGATTGAATTTAGATGAAAAGCAAAATGAATGGGAACAATATAAAAAACACTTACTGGGATATCATGTCAATACTGTATCGAGTATCCGATAATGTACACACAGTCTCAGAATCAATAAACAAATATTTTCTGGGGAAACACGAATTCGTGTTTTTATATTGTATACTCTGTTGAGTTGAAATTTTCAGATTGGAGGTAGGATTGCTTGTAATTAATGTGATTAAAAATTACAGAAAAAAACTTTCTGTGAAATTATTTGTTTTTGGCTTGTATTTCGGTTAGGTTTAACCCATAGATGGTTGAGAAAGACAATTAAGTTAACGTTTGTAATTAAGTATAAAATGTTTGTGGAGTGACTTGCGTAGTGTCAAAGGAAGCCATTTTATTACAAATTGTTGACCTCATTTGTCCTCATGTTACAAATATTGAGTTAACTAGTTTAATCATTTCAGACAATTTTTATCTCCTATTTCCGGTAACCTTGTTGAACAAATTGATAAGTACCTGTTATCGAAGAAGCTGGTCGACGAAAGAACAATTGAATCTTTAAGACGTTTCTTTTGTAACAGTTCTACCTTCCGAGCATTGTCTAAAACTCGTTATTTAACTTTTCGTTGATTTCCGTAAGTAGAATAATCAATCAACTGTTTTCAGACTTTAGAGGAAATATTAAAAAGAATCTTTCAAAGGACATTGATAACAGAGGGCGGCGTAATCCTGAAATAAAAGCTCGAAAAGTTTGAAAGTTAAGTCGAACGGACTTTTCGCTTCACTTTCATTTTGACGCTGTAGAAATAGAAGCTTATAACTAACATAAGAAGTGTGGTGTAGTGTCATTATCCCTATACAGGGTGTTCATTAAAGTCGGGGACAAACTTCGAGGGGTGATAGTACTCATCAAAATAAACAAAAAATTTCTAATAAACATATGTCGAAAAATCCTTCGTTTAGCCGCTAGCCGCCATTTTGTATTTTATACAAAAAACGTTATATATAAATAATTATTTAAGATACAGAAACCAAACTTCGCACACATATTTAATGGCTAAAGAAAAAAATATTCTCAAATTATCATTAAGTTTGCTTTTATATTTTCAAAATGACGGCGGTTAAAAATAATTCAATTTAAATAACAAAAAAAACCATTAACTTTAAGAACCGCCGCCATTTTGAAAATATAAAAACAAACTTAATGATACTTTGAGAATATTTTTCTCTTTGGCCAATAAATATATGTGCAAAGTTTGGTTTCTGTATCTTAAATAGCTCTCTATATATAAAGTTTTTGTATAAAATACAAAATGGCGGCTAGCGGCTAAACGAAGGATTTTTCGACATATGTTTATAGAGAATTTTTTGTTTATTTTGATGAGTACTATCACCCCTCGAAGTTTGTCCCCAACTTTAATGAACACCATTTTATATTTATCCAAAATACGTAAACATAGCCCAACATAATTTCATAAAGAAATATAAGGTTATAAAATGTGGACAAGAAGGTGATGCATAGACAGGACACATTGGTGGTTATTATATGGTATTAGCGAATTTCCCATAGGGAAGAAGCTATTACCGTAGGTCTCATGGCAAGACTTAAGCCCGGGACCATGTTATTTTTACGTCTTTAGGTGCCCAGAGAACAAAAACAATAGTTATTAAAATTTGTATGTGCCGTTTTAATAATGACCATTCATGATCTGTTTAAAATTCCGAAAGCTACCAGATTTTACAAATTTATAAGATGAAAATGTTGATAGTTAACAACTTTAATAATACATTCTTTTAGGGGTGTCTTCACCAAACAAAACATTCTAGATTTAAAAACGGTAATCCCGGGACTAATCCCGGGATCCCGGGATCGGCCTTATTCGATCCCGAAATCCCGGGATTGAAATTCAAGTCCGGGATTGAGATCCCTACTTGTGACTCTCGCTGTGTTTAATTCATCATACCCTGATTGGCAGTTGGAGTTAAAAAAATTATAGGAAATAGTTTAACGGTTACTTTATAGCACTGTTCAAAGAAAAGGATATTTTTATATATCAATTCTCTAAGCTAATAAATGTCCAAAATGAGTTAATAGAATAGTAGTTTCAAACGAAGTTACTATGCAACATTAATACTTAGTTAGTTAGTTATTGAAATGGCAATCTACCAGGGTAGGTATTTAAAGCCGTATGAATGAGAAATGAGAGTTCAATGAGTATTGCACAATGAGTATAGTCATGTTGCTGACTAAAGCTGACATGTTCCTTAGACAGAACTGTTAATTAATAGCCCAACAGTCAATGGCATATCTATAAGTTAAACATGGAGTCAGAACCACTGCCTCTGAATTACGAACTGGTCTAATTATGATGATGATCTTTGTGGATTAACGTAGTATTCAATAGTGCGGACGTTAATCCACACTACACCCACCGCTCACAACTATCCAAAAATTCGTGACCTCCAAATAGCTGGATTATAGGACTGGATTACTATGGCCGTTTTTAATTTTCAACTGCCCCTCGCCATGGTTTCATAAAGCCTGTCACCTCTCATCTACCGACTAACTAAATGTCTGCAGTACCTCCAAAAAACCACACTCGATAAAGTTTGGCACTGGGGAGGGGGGGGTTATGTTTCCAAAAATGTCTAACAAATACTTAAATAGAGAACAAATAGTTCTCGTATTTTTAATTTACTTAAGAGAGAAAGTATGTCTCAGTCCACTGAACGTTTATGTACTGTTTATAACTTTAGTACTAGTATAAGGAAGGACATAATAGGCCTACATCTTCAGAGCAATATGAGAATGTTCATCTTGCAGAACATCATTCTCCTCTATCCCTCTAGAGCACATTTATTGTTTCTTTATTCAACTCTCGCTATTCTACTTGACATCACGTTACTGAATGAATGTCGAGTTGGAAGAAGGTGCATTCTCGAGGACTGTATTGCGAAATACCAGCTACCCCTCTCGTCGCTCCAACTGATCTTGTTGTTTTTTTAGTTCCTTTGTCACCTCAGAGATTCAGTCTTACTGTTGAACTAAAAACAAAACGGATAATTCTAATGATTTAGAATATGGTGCTACCGAAGAAATGTGTTTTACGTAATCTTTAATTAAAATAAAATATCCTTGATAGTTACCTAAGTATCATTAAATAATTTATTGCTTCAAAAATAATAATCCAATTTTTTAGAACAACAAGAGAAAAAAATAAAACTGATTGTTAGAATAGTATGGGGGAACAACCCCCCCTCCCCTAGCTACCTTTTTATAATAGCTATAATAGCTACCTTTTTTATTGGGGTTTGTTGGGTGATGTGACCTTATCAAGTTCCACAAAAAAACATTTGGGAAATAAGGAATAAATAGATTTTTTTAATATTCTCCATAAGATTAACGTTGGGTACTCCCAGACAACGAACAGCGTTGACAGTAAATTTAACTTTTCTATGGATTTTTATGCGTTGACAAATAATTAAAAGAATAATTTGTTTAGTTTTTAAGTTTAATTTAATTGTGGTTTTAAATTTTACTTTACCATAATTGTTTTTGAGGAAAACCTAAAAAAGATGGTTTTGACATTTCAAAGCCCATAAATTTTGAACCGTCATTTTTACAGACATGCGAGTTGCCATATTATTTAGTAATCTATCCACTATAAAATACTAAATTTTAATCAAAATCGTTAGTCATTTTTGTGAAATTTGGAGTTTTATAAGGGGTTTCAAAAGTTCAACAAAATTATAAAAAAACGCCTGGAGATACGGTGAATATTAACAAAATATTATCTAAATCAAACCAACGGAGTGTGCTGTGGTTCTGTACACATCCAGACACACACACGGACAGACATAAATCACTTCGAAATCCACTTTTTTGGATTCAGGGGACCCCAAACGGATATACCCACTCTCAACTCAAATGAGAAAATTTTGACGAAAACAATACTTTCTCCATATACTATCGGGGATAAGTGGGAGAGAGTAAAAAGCTTGTGTAACATATATTTTAAGTCTTGTCCATAATAAGTTGCAAGTCCTGTTCAGTTTAACATTTAAGATTGTAGCTTTTCTTATAAGGATTGATGTTGATGTAAAGCCCTAAAGCTTTGGATTGGAGTGTTTTGTTTAAATTACCATAAGTGATGAATCTGTTTTTCATGGTTAAATAAATCATTTATTATTTAACATCCATCATTAATACTTATCTCAGAATAGTATAAGTTTTCTATTTCGTATTGTAATATATCAACTTGTTCACAACTGTGGTTGAAAACTACAAGAATTACTTGAGAGTACAGGTAAAAATGGTAGAGCTTGAATATTATGAATTTTGAGTTAACTTAAGCGTTACAATGGATTTAGGTTTAGATTACCAAACCTTATGTAAATTTAAAGATTTGTAAAATTTTAATTGAGTCAAACCTGTTCCTAGAAACAGATCTAAACTAAATAAACCTTGACGTGTTAGAGAACAGTTTAGGCTGCGAGACCCCGTCTGGATCGATCCCTGCCTCAACCTCCGTAATTATATACATTGCGGTGAGCCGCCCCACCACAGAGTCCACTGCTGGTGTAATCCCTCTCTGCTATAACCGTCTACCAGATACCACCGACTGTGACGTCATTGTTGGCAGCAAAAAATGAGGGGTTCCATAAGTGTATATACAATGTGCTTATGTTACGGCAATATTTTACGGCAAGTAACAGTGTGTAATGGTCGCATTTTTCCCCAAAACACCATACATTACTATTGAATACCTTTTGAAACTGTTATAATATACTTGAAGTTAAGTATTTTTACACTGACGTATTTCCACGAAGAAAATATTTAAAAGTAGTTACGCTGTCGTAAAATGTGCTCCCGGGACTTTGTTGTGGTTTGGCCTCCCGTGTCTTGTCTCGAACGAACTTCTTCCATCAGCATGCTTACTTGCCGCTTTAATGCCTAATGACTTGTGCACTCGTAATTTTCCGTACACCTTTTTCCATAAATTGAATTAGATAAGCCCATTAAACTGCAATTATGAAACACGAGTTTTTTCTCCGATGATATTCTAGTTTTCGGTTTTAAAACTATTATTATTTGATCTAAATATATTTTCCTAGTTTAAGATTAATAATTTAATCTTTAATCTGTTAAACAGCAAAGTATTTTGAACGACAAAATAACTGTGTATTTAAATTAAAGATTCAAAGATACACGAATTTGATAAATTTCGAAGTACAATAATATGCCGAATATCATTCTGCTACAATTGTTGTGGTAGAGGAACTAAAGAAACAAGGAGATATTGAATTTAAAAGAAAGTAGTTTGGTGTATTCCTAATGTTTTATTTATTATTTCAGTATTATAATTCTTTGATCATAAGTGTAAATCTATATATAGAATAGAAACAGAAGGAAAGAAAACAAAAGTAAAACAAAGTCGCACAACATTCCGTAAGAAAAGTCTAAATAAAATAAACAAACCATTATCAACTTGCGTGTATTTTCTGTTTATTTTGTTAAATATTTCTCTGCAACGTTACCTAATGATCCCAGTGACAGATTCCAGAAAATGTAGTTGAAGCCAATTTAGTCGTTTCTTGGAAAATATCGGTCAAACTCAAAACCAGCGATACCACAGTATTGAGTTCGGTGTACCGCAGTGGAGCAATCTGAGCCCATTACTATTCTTCGTAAGACTGAACTTAATACTCTGTTTTGATCCTGGATTGGACGAATAAGATTTGAGTTACTTTGAATGATTTAAATCATGAGTAGTAATATTGAAGTTCTTGATTAGCTGAAAAAAGTGAGTTGTTACAAAAAAGCTGTTACCTTCAAAATATCTGTTTTAAGTGAATCGTACTGAATTTAAAACCACAATCTATGGACAATCCAGTAAGTGATAAGCAATCCATATAAATTTTATCGATCGATTATTGTTTAAACTATTCTCAAATAGTAGCAAAAATTTTATTTGAATTAAATCTAGGTCAATTGAACACACAGTATATTGTGCAATGTTAATCTTAATGAGAATAGATAATAATCAATATCTCACCTGTTTAATTAAATATTCTTCCAAATTTGGTATTCAAGTCCATCTAGTACAGTTTTATCAATACATTCATAAAAATCCCAAATTTAATGTTTCCTATGGTAGCAAACCTACGTATTCATCGCAATTCTTACGGTAAATAGATAAATTTGTTTTAACTCGCTTAGTTATTGACATAATTTGATAACATGTTGCATGTGTTTTTTACTTAATTGGCAGCCTTAATGTAAGCCCATTTTCATGCTAAACAACCCTTATTATGATGGGAATAATAGTGTGAAATTCGCTCTACTCACGACAGCGTGCTGCGTGCGATCTCGTCTTATGAATTGAAAAAAAAACATTTTGTGAAACAATAATCACTTGTATACTATCGGGTAATTTTTCTTGGTAGGTAAATTTTTTTAAATATAATTTTTAGTCACTAGATTAACATTTCACTTTTAATTTTACACCTCAACCATCTTTTTACGACTATGGGGTGGCCAGTAATCATGACACAAAATTAACACTATTCTAATGGGACTAAAATTTAATATGGTGACACTGATTTAAACTCTTAACCCTGGTGAAGAGCAAGTCTTTTCCTCTTTAACTGTAACAATAATTAAATTAAGTATGGTCGGGATTCGAACCCTAGCACTTGCTACCCTGGCTAGAACGTTACACTCATCAGTCCATATCGTAGCGTAGCGCTTTAACCAATATAACCACCGTGCTTAGGAGTAGAAAGCGCTTACTTGGTTATAAGACATACCCTAGTGGCAGTTTAGTGAACTGCGTGAGCCGGTTCATACATCAGCTCCCTGAAGGCAACATGGTCACGAAGGCGCTGGCGGTTTTACTATGTAAAAAAGTAGATACAAGGCTATGTTGAAACCTTTTAATGTACAATACTGTATTTAGAAGCTGATTAGGGTGAGATCGGGAATGTTTCAAAGTTGGTATCGCTGCCCCTTCCTCTCCTTGAGTTTCAACTTCTTCGGCGCCATAGAGCCGTTCATAATCGATTCTTTAACTCTGATCTCATTCCCGCCGTAAACCACCAGCTGGAAAATAATGACTGAAAAAATGTGTTATTATGGTATGCAAAAGTGGTACTCTTTGGCGGTCTACCCCACGTATTTACATTACATAATATTATATGTTTCATTTTTTTAAATCTACAAAAACACACTTCAGAACAATGATTTCTGTATCCAGAGGTTAAATCCCCAGTATGAGATGATTGCCACTAACTTACATGACATGTTAGCTCAAGATATAAGAACTGTGACCGACAAACTGATACGAAATATTGCTGTGTACAATGATTGTACAGATACAGCATATGGCTTCTTAAAAATAATTAATGCAGGGGAAAAATATATATACATGGTGTCCATGAAAATCGTTTCGGGACTTTGGTGAGTGATTAGCTACATAAAAAGGAAGAAAAAAGTTCCAATGGAGGTATGACCTAAAACGCTTATTTTCTCAGATATCCGCCATTTTGTATTTTTCACAAAATATTTTTTATTTCAAACATTTTTGAACTGATTATTTTCATGTGGTATGTGTTTTATACTAGTAGACTACTATTACTAAGAAAATAACTAGCATGATCCAAGCTCAAAATTGGAAATGGCGGCCATTTAAAATTTTAAAACTAAAATACTTTCAAGACGGTAAAAAATACAATAGCCGCCGTTTTGGATTTTGAGCTTGGATAATGCTAGTTATTTTATTAATAATAGTAGTCTACTAGTGTGTAACACATACCAAATTTGAAAATAATTAGTTCAAAAATGTTTGAAATAAAAAATATTTTGTGTTAAGTACAAAATGGCGGATACCTGAGAAAATAAGCGTTTTAGGCCATACCTCCATTGGAACTCTTCTCTTCCTTTTAATGTACCTAATCACTCACCGAAGTCCTGAAACTTTTTTCATGGACACCCTGTATATACAGGGTGAATCACGTAAGGTGTCTAATATTTATTACAGACAAACCGTTGGTCGTACAATTATGAAATACTGTTATATCCCACTAAACCAACCCCAAGGAATAACGTAAAAATATTTTAATGTTTTTTTATACAGGGTGTTTCATAAAATGAGGGTTACTAATTCGATCCTCGGGAATATCAAATACAAACATATGTCATGTTATGCATCATATTAAAGCTCTCGGTTATAGATTTATCTTTCCCTGTTGATTTAATTTTATTTAATGTTAAACAATTAAAATAAACGGCTTATTTACATTGTTTAAATTATTGAAATCATCCCATCTAGTACTGCGAACAACATACTCTTCATATGATATAAAAATTAAACTATAATATAAAAATAATGTAAAATTGTGATACTGTATGTGTACTGTTTTAAAATAATACACAATTTAAAATACTAAAAATACAAATTAATAATTTGTTCAAACGTACGGTAGATGACTTATGACTCAACCAGAAAAAACGCTCTAAAATATTGTTATGATTATTATTTAACTGATACCTTCTTTTTCATCTAAAAATCTGATACAACCTGCTCAAGGCCGGATTTCACCAAAATTACGCTAATCTAAGATTTTTATTAATCTTAGATTAGAACTGACAGACGATTTAAATCCGTTAAGGAAATCCGATTTCACCATCGAAAACTAACGCTAGATTCGTAAACGAGAGATTATAGTCAATCGAGGAACTTAGATGAACCGTTTAATCTAAGATTTAAGGTTATAACTGGTAACATTTGGGCAGTTAGTATCTAACAGCAGATTCCGCTCTAACGACATGTGGTGGATTCCTATTTAGACAGTTACGAGGCCAACTACAGTTAAAGATGCGTTAACGGCGGATTTAGTTTTTGGTGAAATCGGGCCTTAGTTGTCTGAATGAGATTGAAAGTGGTCCATCAGAGGCACCAGCGGCACGTGGGTTCGATCCCTCCCCAGAGTGGGGCCGGGGACCGGGGGCCAGGACGTCTCGGCGCCAGACAGAACCAACTCCAGTCAATACCGTCGCCCCTCTCGTACAGGAACATGAGTACTTCTAAATCCTTAAATTGTCCTCAAACTGTGCTATGTGCTTCAATGTTAGATCAATGCCGTCCTCTTTTCTATAAACTGGAATATAAGCTATTGCAAACTTGTACATTTTTTTAAGTTACAAAGAACATAAAAAATATATTTTATGGGGTTTATACAGGGTGTCCATGAAAAATGTTTCAGGACTTCGGTGAGTGATTTGGTACATTAAAAGGAAGATAGAAGTTCCAATAGAGGTATGGCCTAAAACGCTTATTTTTTCGGATATCCGCCATTTTGTATTTTCCACAAAATATTTTTTAACGGATTATTTTCAAATTTGGTACGTAATTTAAACTAGTAGACTACTATTAGTAAAAAAATAACTAGCAAGATCCAAGCTCAAACTCCAAAATGGCGGCCATTTAAAATTTTAAAACTTAAATACTTTGTTAACATTGTTAACCATTTTGGATTTTGAGCTTGGATCATGCTAGTTATTTTTCAATAATACTAATCTACTAGTGTAAAACACATACCAAATTTCAAAACACTCCGTAAAAAAATTATTGAACTAAACAATATTTTGTGAAAAATACAAAATGGCGGATATCTGAGAAAATAAACATTTTAGGCCATACCTAATAAATAAATCTACCTAAATAAAAATACCTCTATTGGAACTTTTTTGCTTCTTTTTAATGTACCCAATCACTCACCGAAGTCCTGAAACGTTTTTCATGGACACCCTGTATAAGTTTAGGGTAGATGTGCATAATTATAATTCTATTCTTAGGGATAAATTGATATAACTAAATATAGGTAAGTTAAGACACAGAAGTATCATAATTTTCTGGCTGTGAAAATGCACAGCAAATTACCAAAATCCCTGGTCAGTATTGTGGCTGACATGATGTTTTTTGCCAAACTTTATAGCCGGCACCAGAAAAATGCAATGTATTACTTAATTTAATTTTTTATTCCAACGCTAAATAATGTTACTGATTTGGTTGCCTAATTATGCTCAATAAAACGTAAAGTTGTTATCTAGGGAAGCACATTTTACATTTTTTCAATAGAAGTATTTGCTATACCCGTGTACATTGTATTTTTCGGAAAAAGGGAAATAAAGTTATAATTATGTGATTATCTAAATAACCACTGGACCTTAAATTTGACGCCTCGATCATATTTTATGTATTTCGTGTAAAAAGTAATATATCACAAAATTAACATTGTCCTTTTGGCTGAAAGGAAATATTTCTTCAGCTAGGCATACTCTTGGTGAAAAAAACAGTTTCAACGGTACAAGATAAAAAAACTGGTGATTCTGTTTTATCATGATTTATTTTATGTTATAGGAGACATTGTCTCATTGAAAAACAAATAATAAATTAGTATATAACTAAAGATTTGAGTAATACGTACAGTTAAAAATTTATTTAAATTCAATGTGTAAACAAATGAATTTTAATTAAATTTTTCAATTGAAAAAAATTAAATGAAAAAAAATATTTTTAAGCATCTAAATCTAATCCGAAAAGAACAAATAATAGGGCTTAAGCTTCGTCTTTAGCTTTTTAAGCTATTTAAATTACTATTATACTTTTGCAATTCACTGCTTCGTAGGTCAAGGATACAATTCTATATATAAAACATAATAAATTTTATGCAGTTTGTTAAGTATGTCTTGTATTTTATTTAAATATTAAAAAAAGTAAAAAACAAATATTTAAATTTTTTCAAAGCGGATGGCAGCCTCTTTTACTATATGTTTGATTATGTTATTTAAAAGTCGGTCTGAAGGTATTTAGTACTTTTAAAGCTGAAGACTAAGGGGTGTTATAAACTTATTTTTCACTTTGAAATATGTCGGCTTAGATTCTTGAATCTTCCTAAGCGGATTTTAAACCTCAGGTAAAATCCTACTAAAAGCCATTGGCGAACTTATGCAGACGTTATTTTCAACATATTTTGTATTGTGATTAAAAAAATGCTACGTGGACAGAGTTAAGTATTGTAATTGAAACAGGGAATCAGTTAAAAAGTTAAAAAGTATTGTAGTTCGTTGTGATTTTGTGTGAAAAATAAAAAATACATTTTCCTTACCATTAAAAAAATCATTAATGGTTTCTAAAATAATTTCGAGTATTATTTATTTTCCAGCATGTCCACTTATATTTAATTTAAATGTTTTGTTGTTTTTTGATTTAAATCTATTTGTTTGGTTAAAAAACAAGCGCTTGAAAGTTTATTTAAATAGAGTTTGGTCCGTAAAAGTATAGCGAAATTTTCTTCATTTGTTGGCAAAGGCGTCAAACTACAGTGTGTTGGGTATACTGCAAAAACATTTGACAAAAACGTCGGCTCTCATTTTTAAGCCTAATTAAAATTACCTCGAGACAAATCCTATCACAACAACTATAAACAACTGTCGCAGTTAAAAACGCTACTTATACCGGGAATTTAGCTCGTTAGTTCATTTCCTGTATCCGACTTTAGCACAGGTTTTAAATACGTTGGAATAAAACTTGTCGCTGGAACTAAACCTCATTTTTAACTTATTCGTTTAAATGAGCCTAAGGTGGGTTAGCCAGTGCAACGGAAGATTAATACCCCCGTCGCAGCAGACCTGCGTACTCAGCGAATTTCAAAATCAGTAATATAATAATAATAATATGTGACAAGTTTTATAAAAATCTGTCCATAAACATGAGAGTTATTTGCCTATTCAACATAATATTAACATGGGAAAGAGTGTGCAGGTTAGCTGCTGTGAGGAACACTGAAAGTAGTCATTTCTACCATAAATCTTTTTTATCTTAACATTTATTTATACCAACTTTCATCAATATCTGTCCATAAATAAAGGAGTTTGCCTATTCCCTATATGATTAATATGGGAAAAGAGTATGCAGGTTTGCTGCCATGATAAACACATAAACTATGATTTTTAAACATAAATAGATAGATCTCAACCACATGAAGCTAAATATCAAGTTTTATCCAAAAATATTAATAAATATAGGAAATATTAATTTTTTCCTATCCTCCATAAGATTAACATTGGAGCCCCACAATACAACATACTGTGTTTAGATTTTTTAATAACTTGGTAACCGTTGGTGATAGAGAAAAACTTTAAGGAACTTAATTATGTAGGTTTTTAAGCTGATTCCAATGGTGAAGTATAAAATTAGAAGTTTTTTAAAAATTACATGTGATAAACGCAAAAAATCTGATTTTGGGGTACAAACCCCCCCCCCAAACTACCCGTTCCCATTGACCAATATGTCTGGTTTACGAACTCGTCCGAGCATTTGTGGGAATACAAGTTTCTACCAAATTTGGTCTCGATCGGTCCATTTTTACTTTAGTTATCGTGTTCACAGACACACATATATATATTTATATATAAATTTTAACGACTATTGTTTTGGACTCTGGGCACCTAAAACAGAAAAAATAACATGGTCCTGGGCTTAAGTCTTATCTTCGTTAAAAATAAAGAAAATGAAAATAAATATATCGATTTATCTTACCATCGTGTAATTGTTTCTCTCATTGAAAAAATAAGACGTTGTAATCAAAATTACCTGAAATTTCGGAATTTTAAAATTCCTTTATGATGAATGGTTATACAATGGCTATACATTTATTTCTGAACGTACTGGAATCAATTAAATGAGCATGAGTGTTATGAAAGAAGAAAGGTTAAATCCACCCGTATTTAATACTGCGGGTAGCCTTTGTTATATTTCGACAAGTGGTGGTAGGTAAATCATACCCAGAATATCTCCTTCACAATCAAGCATGATTAAACGGAACTTTGTGCTAAAAATATCTTTTTACGTATTTGTATATTTTTACGTTATCGGAAAGTCTGTTTATTCCTGAAAGAAAACAAAATGATTTAGTTTTTATACATATAACTATTTTTAATATTACATTTTTATATGTATGGTATGTATGGTCTACTAGAAAGAGCAGTGAGTGCCCTGGTCTCAGTTGCAAACATGGGCTTCCTGAAAACTTAACTTTTTTCGTTTTGTACCTTTATCTCATAAATGATTTTACCTAAAAACTAGGTAAAAATTATGTGTTTCACTGTTATAACAAATTATAAAAATTGATCGTTTAAGTGGGATTTTCTTAAGAAAAGGACCTTTTAGAACCATAAAAATGCTTTAGAAGATTTTAAAGTGATGTCTATTTATATAAGTTTCTGAGAAAAAGGTAGAAGCCAGACGTATTTAACATAGCCAAAATGGGGAGTACAATGTTCCCTTAGTTTATTAAAATTACTTTTCCTCATGAATCTTAATATTTACCTTGCAAGGTGGAGAACAATACGGGCAACAAATTTGAAACTGATTTAAGTATGATGCGAACTATAATTTTTTAATGTGTGGTTTTTTTGACCGGCTGTAATTTTTTTCAACGTATAGTTTGAAATTAAATTTACGAATTTTACTGTATACATTTTTAACAGCGTTTAAAATAACTAAGAAGTACTTTTCCAGGATATTTCAAACCTTATTTTGTAACCAAGATGGAGGATTTTTGTAAATACATAGTTTATAGAAAAAAATTATATTCAGGAAACATTAAATAACAGTTAACCTGTAAGGTATACGTCAGTGAGGACGGAGATCACGAAAGGCTATTGCGGTGGTGTGGAGGGAATCAATAAGGGCCGAGACTGCCGCCTTGTGGTACCCCGGCACGGCCTCAACTCTTTAACTGCTATCGTCAGGTCAAATTTGACCTGACGGGTTTTTTTGTTGTAGTGGTAGTACTGCTGGATCATTGGTAACAGGTAACAGCTGACAATTCAATATAGTACGAATGAAAGAATACAATCAGGAATTAGGGCATATTTTGTTAACTCAAAGATTTTAAAAAGTCAGCTTCATAAAAAGAAAACCAAAATTATAATTTTATAAAACTTTGATCTGACCAGATGTAATTTATGGCTCCGAGTGTTGGACGCAGTTAACATAAGATACAGAGATTCTGAGACGTTTTGAAAGAATAATATTTGGGCCTGTGAAAGAAGAAGACGGCCATTTTTAGAATTAGAGAAATTATGTAATAGAAAACATAATTATTATGATCAGAATGGCTGAACAGCGGATTGCAAAGAAAATAATGGATGACAAGATGAACGGCCACGGATGAGATAGAAAAATGGAGTAGAGGAAGATCTAAAAAAGATGAAAATTCGCAATTGGAAGATCAGGGCAGCAATGAATAGGATACACAGCAATGGTGGCATATTGTGACGGAGGCTAAAGTCAACAAATGGCTGTAGCGCCAGGTGGCAGGCAGGTAATACTGTTGCTCGCAGAAAACCGTGTTACCGTATAATCCTGAAGATTTGGATTGCAAGTCAGTTGACCTTTCAAGTTGGTTTTCTTCAAGTGTTATATGTATTTTGAAAGCTATGAACAGCCTGGGTTTTTTTACGATATTGTTAGTGTCACCTTTTTTTGTTGTTGGAAATATCGCTATCGTGATTTGTTTTGCCACTTTTCGCATTGGACCATGAAATAGAATTAAACAAAGACATCAACACGATGTATGTGACGAAGAAGCTATCGATACTGGGCATGAATGTGAAAGTGTAATGACTTGTGACGGCGAAGCACCTACGGAAGATCAGGATTATTTACAGAGTGATAATTACAAATTTTCATACAATGACAATTTCTATTGTGATGAATACATTTATGAAAATAATTGAAAATTCCTATATTTCAGAGCTACTGTACGAGTTCATCAAATACTTTTTAAAATTTAAGAAGTGTTTTTCCTTTTTTATAGACCAAGAACTTTGGTGTTTGTACTGTTGTTTATAAAATTGATTTAGTTAACTATTTATTCTAGTAATACAGTACCCTTTTTAGACACCCTTTATAAATAAAATACAATTTTTTATCAATTTTTGTAAAATGAATGCTATAAAAAAACTTCATTTTCCTTGCAGTTTCATATTTCCAACTGATTTAAATATATCAAAACTACGATTATTTTTTAATACAAATTTATTTTTATAGAGAAACATGCAAAACCCGTTAAGTTCATTTACAGATATAAAAATAACAAAACTAAATAATATAATGGTAAAAAATAATCCGACAATAGTGTAAACAGCCAAAATTCAGGATAGTTGTTAGGTTAACAGATTGTCACCATCGGTAGTAATTTGATTTTGAAAAAAAACATGAGGAATATATATAAGTCATCGACGCTTAGTCACTGAATTTTAATGATTTATTAAAATGCTTGAGGTTTGAAACCTTCTTGGACAATCTATTTAGGCTTTTTAAATCATCTAATTGAGTTTACATAAACATAATAGTTCAAGTGAGTTCTGTGTAGAATCAGGAGTCCCCCAAGGTTCCAAGTTGGGACCACTTTTTTACAACATTGGCATAGATATAATAATTTATTCAAACGCTTTTGATTAAATAAAATATTTACTAAATAACAACAACCACGCACTCTAGGAAAATGTATTTAGGCCGTTAAATCATACAATTTTGATCGTAGAATTGTGTTTACAGTGGATTTATAACTTTCCATCTCACAAATGGGTGTACATCGTAATCATAGCTTTTAGATCACACAATTATTGGGTTTAGATAATCATAATAACATTTAGATCACACAATTGAGTATAAATCACCCCCTCAGAGAATGGGAGAAATCATTGCACCATAAAGTTGAACGTAGGAAGTGTCAAATAAAATATTTATCTGTCACGTATTAAACAATCTCACACTTTCCCTGCTTTTTGCCTTCATCCGGTTTATCCTCTTCCATTTCATGTTTATTTTATAGTGATGGATACTAAATATTCTAGTTTACATTTAATAATTGAGAACCTAAAAAGCTTACGTTGGATTATTTGTGTACATTTCCTCGTTATATTCGGCGGGTTTGTACTACAAAATTATGTTTTATGGATTATTATACAAGAGTTTCTTAGTATAGTGAATCTTTATTCTATGTGAAGCAGTTACTCAGACATACAGAGCTAGTCAAAAGTGTTCCTTTTGTCAACCTCCATACCTATTGATTGGGTAAAGTAATGTTAGCCAAACGTGTAGTACACTTGCAAAATAATGAAAAAATACATTTTTGCGTTTATCAAAGTTTTGCACCTTTCCTCAAGATGGGTATTTTAAGGCAACTAAAAAAATTCAAAGCTCTATGGAGTGATGCCTCAGTTAAAGACGTTTTTAAAATGAAATAAAGTATGTAATCTATATTTATTTATCTCAATCCAATACCTAAATGTGGAATTTTCACACTTGAGTGATTTTTTTTATAAATTAGCCTGAGTGATATAGATAAAAAGTTTAAGTCTGTACGATTTCGATGAGGATACAGGTTTGCTGTGATGGGGGTGTTTGAGTTATTTTTCCCCTGGAGATTGGTGTCACGAAGAGCCGATCCGACGTGGAGGTATTAGGAATGCAGAGACTGGTCTCATCCGGTGGGCAGCTCGGCAGCTCCAGGCTTGCATTATGTATCAGACACATCTAATCGATACATGGTGTTTAATTTATATTCATCCACGCAAAAGTACTGGATAAGCAGTATTCCAGGGTTTTATTTTATGTCTAGAATACATACCGTATTTTCCCGGTAACCGCTTACATTTTCCATACGGCTTTACACATTTTAGAATATTAGTAACAGTTCTTATCTTCTTGCAATTCTAAAGGTTTTCATCTCAATTACTCGCCAATTAGTAAAAACAAACAGTCAAGGTCAGTTAGATCTTTATTGCGGACATTTTCCATCACGATTTTACGTAAAACAAAGTTTCACGACGTTTCGGGATCTGGAATCTGATCCCGTCCTCAGGTGAACTAATATCTAAAACAGCACAATTAACATATAATCCGGACCAAACCGATATAAAGCTGAAAACATAAAAGTTTAAAGCAGTAAAAAAACTTACAAACAAACCATAAACTAAACATAACACACAAAAGAAACCAAACACGAGCACTCGTCACGGAGACTCAAAGACAACTCCTCGGTTGTAATAATATTCTGAAATAAATATAGTCGTATGAAAAAGAAGAGAGTAAAACTTTTGACGGAAAATAAGTTACGTAATCTAGATGTATTAATGAAACAGTCTAGGAAGCGAGATAGAAATGAAATGTTTTTGTTATAAAACGTTTACAGCTTACACAACCTTGTTTATTCACCAAGTTTTGGGATGTGGAGGAATTGCTGTATTGGTGAATTGCAACATAGATGATAGACAGCGATATTCAGGCAATGTTAGGACCTAGGGATAAGTCCTAAAATCTATCCTTAAAATTTTAATTTAAACCAAATAAAGGAAAAATGTGGTTATGACTATTGCGTTGTCACAAAAGAATCTGGACTTTTTGAATTTGAAGGAATGAAAAAAACATAGTAGGTTGTCCTAACATGGTCAATGGCCATTGCAGTGACGATCATTTATAAAAATATTAAATAATATTACAAAATTCGTTTATCTGTATTGATTATCATCTTTATTTTCTACATAAGTTGAAGCATCAGAGTATGGAATTGTTCCATAGTGGCAGAGGCTATTCACACGTCGACGTGCGCCGTTACCACACACGTCCGTTCCAATTGACGTCAATATTTCTCAGACAAAACGTGTTTTTCTTAGAAAAACTGTACCCAGAAACAGTAGAGGTTTATCGTTTGTCAAAATGGATGATTGTACCTTTTATAATCTTATAAAGAACCTATCCTAACCGGAGTAACAGTATGTAAATTTGGACGTGCGAATAGACACTTCGTTCTATAGTTATAGTTTTTATAATTCTATCTCTGTAAAATGCACGTTCTAAATTATTTACTCTACCACGGTAAGTGCTTCTAATGGGTATCTTCTTTTGGACCTACGAGCTAAATACAAATAATGCTGTTTGTTAAGAATTTTAGTTTTACGAGATTTATACGCATAGAAAAAGTGCACTTTAAAATTTAAGAACACTTTCCAATTTTGTAATCTTAATAAAAATTGGTTTACATAAGATTTATCATTTCTTTTCACTGTATATTGTTTATCAGGATTAAACTTTTACGTTTTACGCAGAACGTGTATCGTCTTTGGACGATTAAAAGTTTGTTTGCAGCCTCAATTAATATTTTTCATTTTTATCGTAGTAATGAAAGTGATTTTAAACTTGCCATGTTACCAATACTGTTTCCCCTAACAAAATTTATTAGGAATAAATCGTAGGAGATTAACCCTATAAAATAAGGTCAGTGGTAGAGCGTTCGATATAGGGGATGCCGGGGGGTTGCATGTTTGGGGGGGGGGTGGCTATATTTGCATAACCTCCCTGCGATTCGTTTCAAGCATCTGACGTTGACAATAAGTCAAACAGCGGAAAAGTGGGCCCATAAAATGTAAATAGGGCCAAGGACATGTTACCTTTTGTGTTCTGTTGAAGATACTAAAGCAAAATGCATAATGCTGTGGTTTTACTAACTTGTACAAAAATGTCAACCCGAATTTTAATAAGTGTTAAACTTTTTGGTGTCCGGAACATTGTCCGATGGAACTGGTTGCAACATTAACATTTCATAGAATCGTTACTGACCTTTTATAACCCCCAAATGTTCTTCAAATGATAATTAACAGCAAAAATGGACTTTCTTAGGAATCCTACAATGATGCAATAAACATCACATAGACACAATACAAAAATTAGGCCCACGTTATTTTACAGTTGTATTTTATCTAATATCTACACTATTTATGTTAACTACTACTTTTTCGAAAAATGTTATGGTTATAAAATTAATAAAGCTTGTAATTTTCAAATATAACTACTTATTCCCATTCTTTTCTACATTTTTAATTTATTTTATAATGATTTGACATTAAATTTATTCACAAAATTGCACTAGATTTTTCTATATAATTAGGTACCAATAATTTTCAAATTATTCTAACTTTTTCTATTTTACATTTGCTGTATTTTCATAACCGGAGGTAACTTTCGTAAACGTTCATTTATGATTTTATAATAAACGTGCCCGATTTAGGACCAAAATAGGCCTACACTTGTCTACGTATGTTGCTTAAAGTTTACTAGGGTTTAAAATTGTTTATTTGTTGTAAATAAAAGCGGTTTGCTGTTAAGATAAAAATACAGATTAGCGATACATTTTGTAATTAGAACTAGCCAAAGTACCCGTTCTTCGCACGGGCTAAAAAGGCTGAAAGGTGTAGGCTCTACTGACACATTTAAGTTATTGTTAATTAATTCTTCATTGTTTACAAAACGACAAAACACGAGTGTCTACAAAATTTCATAGTAACATCTGTCAAATATTGGGAAAGGATAAGGATTAATGTAATAGAGACAGTCGTCGGAAAAAAAACTTAAAATCTACCATTCCGCTATTTCAAATAATTCACTAATTTCGATCCAGCAGTTTATCTGAAAAATCAACTTTATTTCTTCTTCTTCCCTAACTGTCAAAATATAGTGCAAACGGATGTTGTCATTAGAAAATGTGAACATTGAAACATAGGACGGTCACGGCAACTCTTTCTTCTTCTTCTCCTTCTTCTCGAACTGTCAAATGTTAGTATTCACAGCTGTTGACATTCAAGTAATTTTATGTTTTCATTCTCTAAAAATGTAAACATTGAAACTTAGGACGTTCACAGGGCGTAGCCCGAGAGGATTTTAAGGAAATGAGTATGCCTATGTGTTGCATGAGTTTAAGATCTACCTTTGAGTAAAATTTCAAACCGGTCGGTTCAGTATTTTTCGCATTTACTTGCCACGACAAATCCACAAACAAACCCACAAACCTACAAACAAACATACAGAAACCACCTCTTCTTTATAATATTATAGATAAGCTCGTTGTTGCGTTTGGAGGTCTGTCAGGTTAGCATTAGTATTGTGAACTGAACGGTTGATAAGTCGAACACAGTTCACTATCGGTTGGTGCAACAATGAATGTCAATCGATAATAACCATTTACCACTATCGATAACAATACAGTCGATAAAATACGTCGTACCACAACTTTTGTCATTCGACTGCATTGACAAATTCTTTTCTTTTCTAACCCGACAATAAAACAGCTGTTTTTCCAGCAGTTAGACGAAACCCCGTTTTATTTGTTGGTGTGTTTTTGCGTTGTCTGTTTTCGATGTAAGATTAGTAAAGAGAAGGAATGGTTTTTGTATATCGAGTCATATTATTCTGTACAATAGCTGTAAAAAGAATTTTAAATTATCACTCTGGTTTTTATCCACGTTCAAAATCAGTTTCATTGATCAAATCAAAATCGTTAATTTCTAGAGAAACATTACCGGTACATTTTTGTACATGTACAAATATATCCATAGATGTATTAATCCGGTAGATCCATAGATTTGTTTATTTACAATCTACAACAATAATTACAATTATAACAAAAGTGCTTCTTACAGATGTTGAACAGTTCAAATATTAAAATCAAATATACAAATGAAATTATAGCGCTCTAGGTGACGGTGCATGTAACTATTTACATTTAAATTACCAAAATGTAATTTTCACAATAAAATACATAAGCAGGTTATGTATGTACAATGAAAAACAGTAAAGAAATTCATCAAAACAAATAAGAGAAAAAATGAATTCACACTACTAAAAATTCGACACTATGCAAACTTAATAAACGTACCCTGTCATCTATAGAAACCTATCAGAACCTTATGTGTGAATATTTGTTGTTTATCTTAACTGTTGTCCAATTAATTTGAGTCCTTCCTCGAAAAAAGACAGTGTACGAAAAGAAATAAAAATATAAGCAAACTGATTATTATTATTATTTTTTTTCAATAATTTACATAAAGTAAATGTATAATGATACTTGATACTGATGGATTTTACGTAGCTATGGTACGGTTAATTTTTTTATTTTTGGTGTAATGCAGAGTAAATTATTATCCTTTGTTATTTATTTTATTACCATTTCATTTTTTTATCATTTTAATTAATTTTAAATCAACAATTGTACTATTTTATCATATTTTTCAAAATTAAGTTAGTTTTGTACTTTTTATTCCAGGAAGTGTTTATTTTTTTGTTTACATGATATTATGTATAGACTGACTTATTCTCAACCACGTACGTATAGTTTTTGGGATTATTTTCCTGATTGTAAACTCATACAATAACATTATAATTTTTATGAATTCAAAGTATTTGATTGATTTCAGTGTCATTATAATTCTAAATTCAACGAAGTATTTTTGTTGTTTCTGTCTTATTCGACTGGGACGTCGTCCTGTAATCCAGCAGCTACTTAGTCACGAATTGTGGATAGTTGTGAGCGATGGTCGGTGGGTGTAGTGTTCTCTTGTGTGGATTGACGTCCGCACTATTGGATACTACGTTAATCCACAAATACCTTCCCTATAGTTACACCAATTCGTAAAATTCAGATGCCGTGGTTTTGATTCCACGTTAAACTGTAGGTCCATTAGTTGCCATCGGCTGTTGGGCTATTAATTAACAGTCCTGTCTAAGGAACATGTCAGCCTTAGTCAGTAACAAGACTACAAGATCGCGCCACAATCATCTTACACTTCCTCATTCATACTTGGTTTAAAATACATATCTTATGGTATGGTCGCCATTTCAATAATCTATTCTAGTCATTAAACTGTTTAGTTTTTCTTCGTGACAATGCAATCATTGACTTCAGTTTACAGATATTGTAGTTTATAAACGGATTAAAACTACTAGTGTACGCTTACAAGCGACCAATAAAATAAAGTTGTAAATCGAAGTAGACAAACAGACTGTGATATCAGCCAAGGCGCCTCACAGTCGCCCTAGATCCTCGCGGAAAGGGCAATCCCCTTGCCCCAACACCCCCCCCTAAAACCGCATTTTCTTACCTCAGTGCCAACAACTTTTTACCCTTCCGCTCGGTTCATTACTGAAAACGTACACTGAGTATTTTACGAAAGTTCCCTTCTATTTTACCTTGTTGTATAGGAGAGTGGATCAAGAGTACGAGCTTCAGATTTAAATACTACAGTAATAATTTAAAAAAAATACCCCCGTAGCAGCAGGCCTGCGTACTCAGTGGATTTTCAAATCAATAATAATATATATCAGTTCTATCAATATCCGTAAAAAAATAAGTTCGCCTATTCTCCATAAGATTAACATGGGAATGAGTATGTAGGGTTGCTGCTGTGAGGAACAATAAAATAAACATTTCCAGCGTATTTTGGCCTTTTATACCAAGTTTCATCAACATCTGTCTATAAATAAAGAAGTCTACCTATTCTCTGTATGATTAACATGGGGAAAAAGTATGCATGTTAGCTGCCATGATAAACACATAAACTATGATTTTTAATATATGGATCCCAACCACGTGAAGCTCAATACCAAGTTTCGTTCAAAAATATCGATTGATAAGTTAAATATTAATTTTTCCTTACCCTTCCTAAGATTAACATCGAGGCTCCAAAATACAACGCACTGTGTTTAGATTTTTTAATATCTCGGCAACTTTAAGAAATTAAATTGTGTAGTTTTTTCAGCTGGTGCTAATGGTAAAAAATAAAATTTGTTAGAAATTACATATGAAAAACGAAAACCAAAACTTTTGAGGCACAAAACCCCCCTACCCGTTTCGATGGGTCAATATGTCTGGATTACGAAAAATAACATGGTCCCGGGCTTAAGTCTTGCCATGAGACTTACGGTAATAGCTTCTTCCCTATGGGAAATTCGCTAAAAGTTCCGAGGAAATGTGTTTAAATTAGGAAACACTGGAGTCTTTGGAGTAGTAACAAAATAAACACATGGTTAAAAATCCCAGGTTCATAGTCATTAAGCCCTATAGAACTTCCCTCCCTTATTTTTGCAATTCCCAGGAATTTTCTTTTTTTAACTTATTTTTTTACAGTTGATTTTCGTATTTAGAGTTTCTTTCACAACTCAATTTCATTGTTAGGTATTTTTAGATGTATAAATAATGTTTTATTCGGAAAATCATAGACTGTGATGTTCTTATGTTTAAAAAATGTTTAATTGTTTTTAGCGAATTTCCCATAGGGAAGAAGCTGTTACCGTAGGTCTCATGGCAAGACTTAAGCCCGAGACCATGTTATTTTTTCGTCTTTAGGTGCCCAGAGACCAAAAACAATAGTGGTTAAAAGTTTGTACAGTATATATATGTGTCTGTGAATACGATAACTCTCGTAAAAATGGTCCGATCAAGACCAAATTTGGTAGAGACGTGTATTCCTGCATTTGCTCGGACGAGTTCATAAACCAGAAATCGGGCAATCGGAACCGGTAGTTTGGGGGGGTTTTGTACCCCAAAAATGGGTTTTTTTGCGTTTTTCCCATGTAATTTTTAAAAATTTCAAATTTTATCTTTCATAACTAGAATTGCCTTAAAAACTACGCAATTTAGTTCCTTTCTCTATCTCCAACGGTTACCGGTTAGATATTAACAAATCTAAACACAGTACGTTGTATTTTGGGGCTCCAATGTTAATCTTATGGAGGATAAGGAAAAATTAATGTTTCACTTATTACCTAATCTTTTTGAATGAAACTTGATCTTTAGCTTCATGTGGTTTAGATCAATACAGTTCTGTGTTAGTTTAAAACATCGGTCTTCAGTTACGCGGTTATGTCGCTTTGTTTACAATGGTTGCGTTACACGTTCTCGTCGCGTTTGTATGGTGTTCTGATGTTAATTTCACCATTTTAAAATGGTACCAGTGACTTAAGTTTGTAAAACTATATATTTTTATTTTACTTATGAAATTTAAAAAAAATTTGGCTATCTTCAATTTTTGACTGGTCTTTATTTGCTGTGTTTTGTGGGGGAGCAAACTTTGAGAAATCTTTTGAAAAATTTTTTATCAATTTCAATTGGATACAACTATCAAAACATGTACATTATTTATGAATACTTTGACGCTTATAATCCTACAAATTGTTGTAATTTCAAATACATTCACAATTTTGGGGAATTTCCCATAAGGAAGAAGCTATTAACGTAGGGCTCATGGTAAGACTTAAGCCCGGGACCATGTTATTTATTTGTCTATAGGTGCCAAGAGACCTAAAACAATAGTCGTTAAAATTTTTATATATAAAAATATAAACACAGTACGTTGTATTTTAGGGATCCAATGTTAATCTTATGACTTAAACTTGATATTTAGCTTCATGTGGTTGAGATCCATCCATTTATGCTTAAAAATCATGGTTTATGTGTTTATCATGGCAACTAACCCGCATACTCTTTTCCCGTGTTAATCATATAGAGTTTAGGTAAACTCCATTATTTGTGGACAGATGTTGATAAAACTTGATATAAATGGTCAAAATATAAATTTTTTACGCTAGAAACACCTACTTTCAGCATTCCTCACAGCAGCAAACCTGCATACTCTTACCCATGTTAATCTTATGGAGAGTAGGCAAATAATACTCATATTTATTGACAGATAATGATAAAACTTGTCATATGTTATTATTATTATGTCAGTGATTTGGAAATTCACTGAGTACGCAGGTCTGCTGCGACGGGGGTATTTGCGTTTTCATTGGCAATTTGTTTCATGTTCAAAAATGCGCTAGTGACCTTGTGAAGAAGGGCTTTGCCCCCACCCCACCTCACCTTCCCCCTTATGTATTGAACGCCCTGTACACGCCCCCTTTCTCATTACAAGTTACGGTCTGGTTTAAGTTATCTACTTCCATCGATCTATTCATAGGATATCTCAATTTTCTTTGTGTCTGGTCTGAAGTTGATAGAGCAAACGTATTACTATTACATATTCGCATTGGTAATTTTAAAAGTGAAATAATATGATTTAGTAATATTCTCTGGTTTTGATCAATGTCCACATTATTAAGTATGTTCATCCGCAAAGACCATGCTCCTAATTAGACCAGTTTTCAATCCAGAGACAAAATTAATTATGGTCCAGATCCCACGTTAAACTGTAGGTCCCTTAGATTTGCTGTTGGGCTATTAATTAACAGACCTGTGTAAAGGATTGACCACATCGAACTGATGTCTTTTAAAGAATTAAACTTTTGTATTCAATATTTTGAGTCTTAAGATTCTGCATCAGTGGTAGCCATCTTGAAATTTAGTCCTGTAAGATCAATGTTAAATTCTGGCGGAACATACCTTCACTTTGGCGTCTTTAGTAGCGTTAATTATCAAAGTATCAATGTAAAACTTTGGAAGTACATTGATGAGATGTGGCTCAAGGGCATGACCTTTTCAATATGTTCAAAAATTTAACTTGATATGAAAACAAAAATCCAGGAATATTTTACAAAATAAATCATTATTATATTTTATTGAGAGCGAAAATAAGAAGTTCTGTAAGGTGGTGCCCTGGAGGACGGTAATACCTTTAATTTGACACCTCTTCCGTTAATTTATGACAATAGGTCAAGGAGATATAGGCGCCAGAATTTAACATTGCTCTTACGGGACTAAAATCCAAGACAAGTCCTCTTAAGGTAAATCCCTCAAAATCCAATTGTATGCTATTTGGAGGCAGCACCTCTGAAAACACCGGCCAACTGCTATGACAGATGACACTTTCATCGAAAAAGTTGACGTCATTAAATTCCACAGAATTAGGTACCCTAAAGTTTTTTCATGGGTTTTACCTAAAATCTTACGAATATTAAACCTTTAGGGTCATTAGAATCGCCTAAAAATATCAAATTAGTATTTTTAATCTTTACTCTATGTTGCTGAGATATAGCTATTGATAAACATAGTACTCTGTGTTTTGGAACCCCAAAGTTAATCTTTTAAAATATACTCGCTTATTATATGACCTCTTGTAATAAAACTTTACATACAGCTTCATATAGGTCAGTTTTTTTTATGTATGTTGAATTATCTAAAGCTGCTCTAGCAAAAATTATCTAAAGCTTTACTCGTAGCAGCAAATCTACTTACTCATAGCACAACACACAGTTTTAAGTCGAATTAATCCTCAAAGTGAACAACTGTAGCAATCCGATTGGCTATCGAGCGTTGTGGATGTTGTTGCGGATGCGGATGCAGATAGGCCGCCTCCACACTAGCAAGTTGCATCAGCTAGTTGCAACAAAATCTCTGCCAACCAGAGAAAGAGTTGTTTTAATAATATCTGCTTGAAAAAGTCTATAGTATATTTGTGTAGCAATTAAGTGTAAAGATAAATATTTAGGTATTTATTTAACTTAGAAATACTCCGAGAGAAGTGTGACTTTTCGTCATTATATCCGCTTTTAAAAACTTTGTCAGTGAACTTAAGCGTTCTTCCTCTGAACGTTAACTAAAAAAATACATTTATTTAATAAAATAACGTATACTCATAAATTGGTCAAGTAAAAAAGTAATTGCATCGAAATTACTCATAACATTTTCTACACGCCCTTGTAAAAGGGGCTCAAAGATTTTGACAGATTACCCTAATATCCCCCACGTGGTAATAACAAAAGTTTTTGGTAGTCAGACTATGAGCTACATACACAAGAAATAATGTTTAATATGAAAAATATAAAAAATAAATAAAAATAAACGATTTACAAAAGGATAATAGTTCAATCACAGCTCGTTCCACTTAATAAGCCCTAAAAGCTATGAGCATTACAAGCATTACAAGCATTACAAGGATTACGGCTCATATAGTGCTGTCTCATGGCCGCCCCCATCCATCACGAGCTTCTCGGTAAGCTGCAACAATAGAATGTCGATGTCATCGTCATGATGAAGCTTTACAGCTCATGAGTCGTAAAGCTTCATAAACTGCACTATATGTAGGGTAAGCTGCAACAATAGAATGTCGACGTCATCGGCATGATGAAGCTTTACGGCTCATGAGCCGCAAAGCTTCATAAACTGCACTATATGTAGGGTCTAGTGCAGTCTCTTGGCCGCCCCCATCCATCATGAGCTACGCGGTAAGCTGCAACAATGGAATGTCGACATCATCATCATGAAGCATTACGGCTCATATAATAAGCATTTAGGAACACTTACAGTTATTTTTTTTCCGCGGCCATTTTGTATCCGGTTCCGGGGGCCCACTCCTATTCAGTTGTCTTTGTGGCTTTCTGACGAGTGGACGGGTTTTATTTTCTGTGTGCGTAATTGTTAGTGAATGGTATTGTTCGAAAGTTTTCGACTGCTTAAAACTTTTTTGTTTTCAGCTTTATACCGGCTTAGTCCGGACTGTATACTAATCGTGTTATGTTTTAGGTACTAGCTCGCCTGATCGGGATCAGATACCGAAACGACGTGAACATTTGTTTGATTAAAAACGTGATGGAAAATATCTGTGAAAAATGTTAATATAATATTTCATGTTTTATATTTTAACGACAGTAAAGATTTTTTATATTAAGGAAATATTAAAAAATAACCGATGCTGTAACTCAGACATTGCACTCTGGACCTGGTCAAACTTGCCGGGTTCGAGACCAGTGACGGGTGACTTCTGTTACCTCTGGATAATCTAAGGAATGTCACTCTTTTTAATCCTTACCACTGGCCTATCAAGCCAACAGCACATGGTGAAGTTCTGTTGGTGTTAAGAACTTTTTATTTCTAAACTGGTCATTTCTATTCAATTCGAGACAATTCCTATGGATCTAAAGGGTAAGTTGGTATGAGCTACCAGTGGAACCTCTTTACTAAGAACCTCTATAAGACGAAACCTTCTATAAGATCGTTTTCAAAATCCCCTTGGAAACTTTATTACGTTCAATGCTAAAAAAACCTCTATATGAGGTATTCGGGAAAACCCCTCGATAGCAAAAGTATTTTAGTAGTCTGTTACTACGCTTATTAAGCCTCTATACAACGAATAATCCCTTACCAAACCTCTAAAAGACATATTAACCTCTACAAGACGTATTTAACCTCTACAAGACGTATTTGACCTCTACAAGACGTATTTAACCTCTACAAAATGTATTTAACCTCTACAAAACGTATTTAACCTCTACAAGACGTATTTAACCTCTACAAGACGTATTTAACCTCTTTAAGACGTATTTAACCTCTTTAAGACGTATTTAACCACTTTAAGACATATTTAACCTCTAAAAGACGTATTTAACCTCTACAATATGTATTTGACCTCTAAAAGACGTATTTAACTTCTACAAGACGTATTTGACCTCTAAAAGACGTATTTAACCTCTTTAATATGTATTTAACCTCTTTAAGACGTATTTAACCTCTACAAGATGTATTTGACCTCTACAAGACGTATTTAACTTCTACAAGACGTATTTGACCTCTAAAAGACGTATTTAACCTCTTTAATATGTATTTAACCTCTTTAAGACGTATTTAACCACTTTAAGACGTATTTAACCTCTACAAGACGTATTTAACCTCTACAAGACGTATTTAACCTCTTTAAGACGTATTTGACCTCTACAAGACGTATTTAACCTCTACAAGACGTATTTAACCTCTAAAAGACGTATTTAACCTCTACAAGATGTATTTGACCTCTAAAAGACGTATTTAACTTCTACAAGACGTATTTGACCTCTACAAGACGCATTTGACCTCTACAAGACGCATTTGACCTCTACAAGACGTATTTAACCTTAATAAGACGGTGTTCCCTTACGATTGACCTCCATAGCAAGTAGTTTTCAAACAAACAGTCACTCAGATGCGTGTTCAGACATGAGAAACATCTATAAGTAGTGGTCAAAACCCTCGATAAAAAGAACCCCCTTACTACAACTACCTCCCCGATCCTATGAGCGGTTTACCATAACCATAGTTTAATGCTAACCTTGTAATTGTTGTTACAGTTTTACGCTCTCCTGGAAAACAACCACATAGCGAATACGACCCTGATGTACCGGAGCGTGACTGTATTCGCACCAGCCAACGTAGCTTTCCAGAAGTTCCAGGGCAAAGTGGACGACTCCTTAGTCCTTTACCATATGAGTAAGTATTTAACCTGAAAATTTCATTTGTGCTGTGAGATTAGGTGCATGTATAAGGTTTGGGAAAACTTAAATTGCACCACTAAAAATTAAGTATTACATTTGAAGTGTACATTCTCTCATTTAGAATTAAATAAAGTATAATATATATCCATTAAGGAGTAGGAAATTATCTTAAGAGGATTCACGCTCCAACTCAACAACTCCAAAGTCTCCCAGACAAAGAAAGGGTGTTCCCCAAAGAGACCTTTACTTTTAAGTTTAGGGTACACGCCCTTGGGCAGTACATCTTCCCGCACGGTAAACCCCAAGGACACGCCAAGTAACATCCATTTGCATAGGAATGAAGCAATTGTATGGATAAAGGATTATAGATTATGAAGTCAACAAAAGCTATGAGGTCACGTTTTAAAGCAGCAAGTCCTGTCAGTTATGTCCATAACTGGAAAATTTCCTGGATGTCAAAAGCAATGAGGTCACGTTTTAAAGCAGCAAGTCCTGTCAGTTATGTCCATAACTGGAAAATTTCCTGGATGTCAAAAGCAATGAGGTCACGTTTTAAAGCAGCAAGTCCTGGCAGTCATGTCCATAACTGGAAATTTCCTGGATGTCAAAAGCAATGAGGTCACGTTTTAAAGCAGCAAGTCCTGGCAGTCATGTCCATAACTGGAAATTTTCCTAGAAAAATCTGTATTTACTAGTCACCTGTTTCTGCGGAATATTGTGGAGCCACAGGAAAGAAGGCGTTCTTAACGATGTGAATGGTAGAAGATGGACAGTCTACCTAATTTATTTTAGAATCAAACAAATTGAGAATTCCTTCTCCAAGTCAACAACTCCCAAGACTCCAAAGACTAGGAAAGGAACAATATAACCTTTACAAGACACGATATTACATTTTGGCACCAATTTTATTCTTTTATGAAGTGCTTTAAAACGATGTATCCAACGAATACATAATAGGGTAATTATTTAAAAATTTCTACTTATCATCTCAAAGGGTGACACCACTGAGACACGGAACACCTATATTTGTACTATTTACTTGAAATTTCAAGACAATCGCATTAGAAGGAGGTATTTTTGGGGTTTTAACATCACAACAATGTACTGTTGTGAATGTTGTGGAGGCACAATGCGGAGGTAAACTGGTAACGCTCCCGGGCCCCTTGTTTCATTTCACGGTTTGGGACCAGTCAATTTAGAGGATACCCTGTTGCTCCTAATTGCTTTAAATTTCAGTTTGCAATCCAATAGAAACTGTACAACTTAGTTTTGAATAACTGATTGATTAGCATTATACGTGTTGGTTTTACTATAGGATGAAGTAAAAACTCACGTCTTCCAACACTACTTATATATACACTATATTGAAATATTATACAGGGTTTCCATGAAAAACGTTTCAGGACTTCTGTGAGTCCTAATGTTTATGATTGGGTACATTAAAAGGAAGAAAAAAGTTCCAATAGATGTATGGCCTAAAACGCATACTTTCTCAGATATCCGCCATTTTGTATTTTTCACAAAATATTTTTTAATTCAAACATTTTTAACGGATATTTTTTAAATTTTGGTATGTGTTTTACACTAGTAGATTAGTAGTATTTAAAAAGTAATTAGCATGATCCAAGCTCAAAATCCAAATTTGCGGCCATTTTAATTTTTACTGTTAACAAAGTATTTAAGTTTTGAATTTTTAAATGGCCGCAATTTTGGATTTCGAGCTTGGATCACGCTAGTTATTTTTTTACTAGTAGTAGTCTACCAGTTTACATCATGTATCAAATTTGAAAATAATCCGTTAAAAAAACGTTTGAAATAAAAAATATTTCGTGGAAAATACAGATTTCTGAGGAAATAAGCGTTTTAGGCCATACCTCTATTCGAATTTTTTTCTTTCTTTTAATGTACTTAATCACTCACCGAAGTCCTGAAACGTTTTTCATGGACACCCTGTATACAAACGGTAAATATATACAAAAATTGTTAAATTGGCGATCAATTTCGTCCAGTCACACCGGACATCATCAGGCCCAAATGGAGACTGAAAACTGAAAGAAACAAGATGGCGTCACTGCTTAAATACTTAGCTACCGGAAGTTCCTGTCATGGTGTCGGAGGTAGAATTATTTTTAATGCATGGGAAGAGTTATTTATCTATAAAGAAAAGTGTAAAGGCAAAGCAAATTAATTAATGAACAAATACATTTTGATTCTGCAAGAACGTATAAAAATCTGTTTCCGGAACTCAGCCAGCCAAGAAATTCTACCTCCGACGCTATGACAGGAACTTCCGGTATCCAATAGTATTTAAGCAGGGACGCCATCTTGTTTCTTTCAGTCTTCAGTCTCCATTTGGGCCTGATGATGTCTGGTGTGACAGGACGAAATTGATCGCCAATTTAACAAATTTTGTATGTATTAACCGTTTGTATATAATTACAATATAAGTGTAAATATATTAAGTAGTGTTGGAAGACGTGAGTTTTACTTCATTCTATAACTTAATTTTAGCAAGTTACTGAATGAAAAGAAGCTAAATGTTTGGTTGTTTGGTAACTGTGATGGAAACTATGAATATTTCATCTATAGTTAACAGTTTTTTTTAAATCTCCTTTGTTCGTTATTTACAAAATTTATGACTTAACAATATTTTTTAATGTTTCAAACTTTGAACTGCTATAACCTTTGATAGGATTTACGAGTAGACCTCCAATTTGCGTCAAAATTTATAACAAGAAATAAAAAAAATTGTAATTTAGATTTAAAATCTAACAATACTTAATAACAATACTACTCGCTTATCCGTGGACGGATTTCATTCAACAAAGTATCGTTAAGTTTGGAATTGGATTTACAATATTTTAATATCCTGTAAAACTTTTATTAAGTTAATGGTTTTGTTGTAATTAAAATTAAACAATGTTTAACTGCTGCTGTTAAACAAAAATAAAATCAAACTAAATGATACTTTAAGAATATTTTCCTCTTTAGCCAATATTTTAATATTTAAATATTTGTGCAAAGTTTAAATAGTTCTTGAGATATAATGTTTTTTGTAAAAAATTCAAAATGGCGGCTGCTTTTCTAAACGAAAGATTTTTTTAACACATGTTTGCAGAACGTATTATTTTTATTTTGATGAGTACTATCAACCCTCGAAGTTTGTCCCCGACTTTAATGAACACCCTGTATATCACCTTGGAATCATGTGTTTTATCAAATTAAATTCACTTCAATTAATTATTAAGAGACAAGTAGATCAAGTAGAGCGAAATCTTAGCCGACATCTCCTCGAACCTCAATGTGACATAATCCTTGACATATTTTTTATTCAGTCCCTTCAGATTCATTATATCAAGGTTTTACTGAAGTTGATTGTTTGAAACTACTGTATTGTCTATTTAGAAGCTCGTATTGCAAAATACTAGGTATTCAGTCAAAAGGTTTTTGAAGAAAAGCTTCCACTAAGGTGTCATGTTATCATGTTTTGGTATCTTGTTTGTTCTTGAGATGGGACTCATCTTGACTCTTGGCTTACGCTTCATTCTCGGGTCTTTGTTACAATGTTTGTAAAATAGAAATCACAAGTAGACTAGTCTGGCTTGTGCAAACAATTTTGTCTTTCCATCTCAGTTTAAATTTTAACTAGAAAAAACAGGATTTCCTATTTATGAAGTTTCACTTCGCCGTATAATTTTCAATAAAATTCATTCATTTATAATAATAGAAATAAATTTACAGGTATGTTTGCTTACTCTATATCTGGCAGGAGTCTGGCTTATATAGTGGCAGAAAATAACCAATTTATTTGAGAAATATACTTATACAGGTACAAAATTTTCTGTTTTAGGAAAATATGTGGAATATTATGACTGAATATTATGTTTGTATGCAGTGCATGTACAAAAAGTTTGGCACAAAAATATATATTTTTTTGTCAAAATAAAAAAAATGTTAAAAATAACTTTTTATAATAATTTTTTATGAAGTGTGCAAAGTAGTTTTGCTCATGAAACGATAAGATTTTTGAAATGCCAACAAAATAAAAATAATAAAAAAGTGTACTTTTTAAAATTATGTTTTATATGTAAAATATTTTTTATAACCATAAGAGAACACTTTTAGTTGTATATTCATAAAATTAATTTCATATGATTTTGTAGTAGAATGTACTAACAGAAAATTTATAAACTTTGTATAACTTATTTTAAACAAATTTCCTTCCCTAAGTTGTTGCTTTGCAACAAAAAAAGGTTTTACTAAATAAATTATACATAATAACAAAATTATCAAAAGTCTAAATGTTACTCATATGTTGGACTATGATATAGTGCCAGACATATTTTTTCACACAGTAAATTTTCCTCTACAGATCATTTTGAAAACAGAATTTTTTGTCTACCAGCCTCTGAGATGGCTTCACACAGCATTACAAATATCGATAGTTAGTAAGAGTTTTACTATAGAAATAGTGGGTTATAAAAATGTGTTTCGTATGAAAACTAAATTTCAGAGTCTATTCTAATTTTATTTTATTTATTTCCCTTGGTTATACCAATTTTACAAAATGGAATTGCATACATGATGGTAGCCTAAGATATTATAAATTAATTCTTAGACTAACAACAATTTAATAAATAACACATATAATGTTGTATATGGATCAAAAAGGCTATTGTAAAAAAATAATAAAGAGAACATTAAATATTACAATACCCCCGTCACAGCAGACCTGCGTACTCAGCGAATTTCCAAATCAATAATATAATAATAATAATATATGACAAGTTTTATAAAAATCTATTCATAAACATGAGAATTATTAGTCTATTCTCCATAAGATTGACATGGGAAAGAGTGTGCAGGTTTTCTGCTGTGAGTAACACACAAACTATGATTTTTAAGCATAAACGGGTGGATCTCAACCACATGAAGCTAAATATCAAGTTTCATTCAAAAATATTGGTTAATAAGTGAATCATTAATTTTTCCTTTTCCTCCATAAGATTAAAAGTGGAGCCCCTAAATACAACATACTTTGTTTAGATTTGTGTTTTTGTGTTTAGAATATCTCAGTAACCGTTGGAGATAGAGAAAAATTTTAAGAAACTTAATTTTGCAGTTTTTAAGCTGATTCTAATGGTGAAAGATAAAATTTACATGGAAAAACGCAAAAAACCCCTTTTGGGGTACAAAAACCCCCCAAACTACCCCTTCCGATTGACCGATATGTCTGGTTTACGAACTCGTCCGAGCTATTGCAGGAATACACGTTTTTACCAAATTTGGTCTCGATTGGACCACTTTTACTTTAGTTATCGTGTTCACAGACACGATAACTAACTTTATATATATTTATATATAAATTTTAACGACTATTGTTTTTGGTCTCTGGGCACCTAAAGAAGAAAAAATAACATAGTCCCGGGCTTAAGTCTCGCCATGAGACCTACGGTAATAGCTTCTTCTCTATGGGAAATTCGCTAAAACTTAAGAACAAACAAGTAAAATATGTAAATAATAACAAATTCAAATACCCCCGTCGCAGCAGACCTGCGTACTCAGCGAATTTCCAAATCAATAATATATGACAAGTTTAAAAAAAAACTGTCCGTAAACATGAGAATTATTTGCCTATTCTCCATAAGATTAACATGGAAAAGAGTGTGCAGGTTTGCTGCTGTGAGGAACACTGAAATTAGGCATTTGTACCATAAATAATTTTTTTCTTAACATTTATACCAACTTTCATCAACATCTGTCCATAAATAAAGGAGTTTGCCTATTCCCTATATGATTATTATGGGAAAAGAGTATGCAGGTTTGCTGCCATGATAAACACATAAACTATGATTTTTAAGCATAAATGGATAGATCTCAACCACATGAAGCTAAATATCAAGTTTTATCCAAAAATATTTATTAATATGGGAAATATTAATTTTTCCCTATCCTCCATAAGATTAACATTGGAGCCCCACAATACAATGTACTGTGTTTAGATTTTTTAATATCTCGGTAACCGTTGGAGATAGAGAAAAACTTTAAAGAACTTAATTGTGTAGTTTTTTAAGCTAATTCTAATGGTGAAATATAAAATTAGAAATTTAAAAAAATTACATGTGAAAAACGCAAAAACCCCCATTTTGGGGTACAAAACCCCCCCAAACTACCCGTTCCCATTGACCGATATGTCTGGTTTACGAACTCGTCCGAGCACTTGTAGGAATACACGTCTCTACCAAATTTGGTCTTGATTGGACCATTTTTACGAGAGTTATCGTGTTCACAGACACATATATATACATATATATATATATATATATAAAAATTTTAACGACTATTGTTTTTGGACTCTGGGCACCTAAAGAAGAAAAAATAACATGGTCCCGGGCTTAAGTCTCACCATGAGACCTACGGTAATAGCTTATTCCCTATGGGAAATTCGCTAAAACAGCATAAGGCGATAACATGAATAAATATATAAACATAAGTTAACAACAATAATAGATCCGTAAATATGCGTACTTGGTATTAGTAAGTGTGTGTAGAGGGTAGGTGAGGAGGCCATGCCTTCACAGACACTGGTGTAGGCCAGTCTAATCTTTTGAATCGTTTTGTAACGATTATCGCTCGGTTTTACACTTTTTCATAATTTGAGAGATCAAATTCACCTCTTGTCAGATATAGGGATAAAAATTAGTAGATAAAAAATATTTTTGATAAAAGCGTTTTTATTTAGAATCTTTTACGAAATAACTGTAATGAGTAACATATTTTTAATGTTGAGTTTAGGTTAAGAGGTGGGTTTATGTTTCGAGTACGTATTATACCAGTGAAATACTTCTCTGGGGTGCTTGAGTACGTACGTGGGAGTGTTACTAAAACCCTCTGAATAAACAAATATGTGGAATTATTCCTCGGGTCGAGAGGAAAAAGTTTACAAAATGATCACACGTTCCCATAAACTACAAATGTTGTTTCTTTTTAAATTAATTCTTATGTTTTTTATCTCGTATTTAATTGGAAATCGTAAAAATTCACCACACATTGCAGATATCAATCAATCAAAATATCTTTATAGAAATTTGCACAAATTTACAATAAATAGCGTTAACTCTTTATACAAGAAAAAAAGCATATCTTAAGATCTACAAAATACAATTAATTTATTTCAGGACTATTTTAATTTAGCTACAATTCGTCAACAGAATAACACACTTTCCCTACCAGATATTTTTTCAATAATGTTTTGAACTTTGATATATTTCCTACATTTTTTATATCTTTTGGAATCATCCTTAAAAATTTCATGCCAGCATAACTAGTTCTCTTGGAGTATAATTCTAGATTATGTTTGGGAACAGTAAATTCTTTTTTATTTCTTGTGTATAGGGGTGCTCTCTCTCTCTCTTTCTTTATACAATTTTCCAAAATCCAAATATCCAATATCCAAAATGCATTGCATTTCTGCATGGTGCAAAATTAAAGAAGAATGCCTCGAACAGGGCTCCAATAAAATGTTTACATGATTTTTCATACTAGTTCATTTTAGTTAATAATAAAAATAACATATTTTTAGTATTGAATTAAAAATAAATATTTTAAGTTTTTTGATGAGTTGGCGGCTATGATGTAAAAAAATTTGAAATCAATGATACAAACACTGTTTTGGTTCAGTGAAAAGTATTACTTCTCATAAGTCCATACTAAAGGTTTTAATAATAGACTTAAAAACACAAAAAAGATTTTAAGTTTAAGGTACTCTTAAGAGACTCTTAACACAAATCAAACTAGGGAATATTACGTTTTTACTTTGTAGCATTTAAAAATTGGGGCGTTTTTAATAAAAGGAAAGCTTATTAATCAGAAATAGTATATTTTTGAAAAAAGGCTATAAATTTTGTCAAACATTGTATATGAAAATCTTAAAAACCATTTGACAAATGCAATTTCATTTCAGTAATGAAAAAATAATTTGTGATATTTAGCAGAAATTAGGTTGTTTTAATAAGGTTAAACCTAAATTCTAAGTATTTTTCAAGCAGTTTAAATATATTCATAATATATTTTCCCTAACATATGCTTTTGAGTTGCAAAAAACTCGATTTTCCTTAATTTTAAAACTATAACTATGGAACATTCTATTAAAATTTTTAGTTTGAAGTATTTACACTTATTTTATATTTTGTATTGGTAGTGCCCATTATTAGTTTTTTAATTTGATTGCTAAATTTTTTAATGTCAAACGATCAATTAAAATTTTTTTTGTAGTTGTGTGTGAGTATCAGCTTCAAAAATAGTGGGCCTTCGGCCGTCCCAACTAAGTATTGGCGCTTTGCCGCTAGCAAATATAGTCATCGTACACACCTAATACTGGTAAAAGTACTGAATCTACGTTTTATTGTCTGATTCAAATAATTTTTGTGTCCCTAGATAGGTAATTAAGTTTGACACAACTTTGTATATATAATAACTTTTAAAGTAATCAACCTTTTTAAAGTTATTTTAATCTAAAAAGTTTAGATGAACGCCATTTTGAAATTAAAAATTGAATCGCGAAATTTGTTTGCGTTGAATTTTCACTATTTAAAGATACATACAACGTTTTAAAACGATCCATTGAAAAGTTACTGAGTTATAAAATATTTTTTAGACAATACAAAAGTTGTGGATATCCGGGTAAATATATTTCAGGACATACCTTCGCAGAAGCTTTCTTATTTTGAGCCAATAATCCATATTGTGAAGTTGGATGACTTAACAGACACCATATATTTCAGTATAATTTATAGACTTGGACGGTGGCGTGTCCTCAGCTACTTGGAGGTCACGAATTGTAGATAGTTATGAGAGTGATGGTTGGTGGGTGTAATATTCTCTTGTGTGGATTATTGAGTATATCCATCCGCAAAAACTTTTCTCATAATTACACCAGTTCGTTATTCAATGAAAGTGATTCGGATTCCATGTTAAACTCTATGTCTCTTAAATATACTATTGACTATTGTTGGGCTATAAATTAACAGTTCTGTCTAAGGAAAAATAACCTTAGTGAGTAACAAGACTACAACGCCACAATTATCTTACACTCATTTATCGTTTCTTAAAATTCCTGGACAGGTTGCCATTTCAGTAACTAACTAACTATATATATTTATGCGCCCATATGGTTTTGGGATTACATGTAGAAAGGAACAGTGTCAAAATTGATTCGTATAAATGCCAACAATTTCATAGGTATTGTAGAAGTACAGCAGTCTGGTGATGAGATGGGTTACTGACGCTCTCCCCCCAGCCCCCATTTGCCCTGGAGCGATCTATCCCATTCATGACAACTTGTATGAAGCCCTCTCTCTGCCAAGTGGCCCTGGAATGTAGTTGTTTGTTTTGTCGCGGACTCTTCTCTCCTCCACCCTCACAATCTATAACTTGAGATTTATATTCCTGTTTTCCCGGAAAAAGGCTTTAGTGGTTCGCAGTGCAATTTGGAGGGGTCCTCAAGAATGTACCCCTGGATAATGGTTATGTTTGTGAAGTTTCCTTTTCTTACTTCACATAGATAAAGGGCGTTTTAGGTTCATGATGCAGACTTTGGGGTATTGACCCTTGGGTTAAAAGAAATCTAAAACAATATGTGCGTTAATCATTTTACTTCAAATTTCTGAACTGTAGTTCATTAGTTAAACATAAATAAAGCCATTGTCTGTTCCAGTCTGAAAACATTTATCGTATAAACGTGACTATGATTGAGGTGGATTCTGCAGTGTGATAAAAACATATGGCATTCCACCTGAGACATTTATATTGCTCTAAGTTGAATTAAATATGTGTCAGAAAAGCATAGTGGTCTACCTGAGGTTTTCTACTGACCTTGGTTTCACAAATATTTAGGCTTAGGATATTCTGGCATATTTCTCAACCTGAGGGATTTTTATTGCTCTCAATAGGGGTATTTTTGTCAGGGAGGGGGCGGGTTCAGTTGCCCTCTGCTGAGTAAAATCTGTGTGACAATCTGGCACTGTATTCTACCAGAGCAAATATATGTGACAATGAGGCACAGTACTCTACCTGACGGTTTTCTGTTGCCCTCAGTTGAGTTAAATATACTTGACAATGAGGCACAGTACTCTACCTGACGGTTTTCTGTTGCCCTTAGTTGAGTTAAATATACTTGACAATGAGGCACAGTACTCTACCTGACGGTTTTCTGTTGCCCTCAGTTGAGTTAAATATACTTGACAATAAGGCACATTACTCTACCTGACGGTTTTTCCGTTGCCCTCAGTTGATTTAAATATACTTGACATGAGGTACAGTATACCTAACTAGACATTTGTCTGTTACAGCCAATTCTGCCCAAATGCTTCCTCAGCTGGGCTACTCAGTGTCTTCAGAGTTGGAAGGCAACCCTCCGCTTTGGATCACACGACAGCGCGATGGCAACAAGGAGGAGATCTATGTCAACAACGCCAAGGTGCTGGCATCTCGATCCAACCAGGTCCACAATAACCTGCAAGGTCGAAAACAGGTGAGAACTTTATACAATTCTTCTCACAGTCACAATTTGGACAAACAAGAAGTAAACACGGCTTACAGTTTCAAACATACTAATTATTATAAAGAACATAATAAATAATAACCATCCAAAATTTGTTTAACAAAAAATAGTTAAAAATCAAAGAATTTTATTAATACGAAAAATCCCAGTATTATCTGATTTCATAAAAAAGTAGTACTAAAATTATCAGATTTTTTAATCAATTTTACAATGTTATTTGCAATTCTGTGTAAAGTGTAACTTAAAATATACAAATGTTAAAGATTGTAATTTGAAAGAAATTTTTTTAAAAAATTGTAATAATATAATAATATAATAATAATATAATAATTATATTATATAATAATATAATATAATAATAATAATATAATAAGTATAATAAAAAATTGTCAGTTCCTCTTGAAACTCAAAAAGTCACTAGTGCCAGGTTGCAATGTGATGAATATGGCACACTCTTCTTGGTGACTAAAAGCCCTTAAAAATATCTCACTGTGTTGTTAGCTTGTAACAGGTTTTTTTATTTTATTTATTGCTCTTGGTTATATTTTGGAATTTGGCTTTATATTACATTTCTTGGTATTTTTTAAATTTTTCGGTGGGATTAGGTTTTTATTGGCCAATTGTGGTTAAACTCATTAAACTTGTATAACTTTTATACATATTGTTATGCTATTTAACGTTAGTAAATTGTTTAAATTATTAGGTAATGCTTTATTTCTATGAGTTATGTTACTTGTTAACCTGAACTAAGTGTGAAAAATTCTGCTCCAACCTTTTTTTGTAGAGTTTAGTTTGCGTCATACTAAGCAGTTTCAACAATTAATGAATTAATTAAGTAGCTTTTCTGTCCGGTTAACCAACTTAAAAGTATTCAATCATTATTATAACATTTTGCATTTCTCTCATCTGTGTTAATGTTTCAATAAAACGCTGATACTTTTTTGTGAATTTTGGTTTATTCAAGGTTATTTTTTGAAAGGGTTTTTTAGCGAGTTTTGGTACACACATACTGTTTTTCTCGTATTTAATTCATTCACAAAAAATCAGTGATCTTCATATTTGACATGTTTACGTAAAAATAATGTCCTTGACTAAAACTCGACTTGATGCTTGACAGGTTTTCTGAGAAGGTATTTCAAGCAAAAGTTTGTATTGTTCTGAAGCAATAAAAGGTCTAAGAGGTCACACTGAGCAAGTCTTGTGTGGAATTTTCGAGAATCCAATTAATCTGTAGAAACATAATATCCTATAGCCATGTCAACAGCTTCTTTTGTTAAAAGAGTTTCCTTTAAGTGAACCTTGAGTTTATAAAGGCACAAACTGAAAAGCAAAACTGAATATCGAATAAAATATTTTTGTATTACTGTTAATGCAAAATTGTCAAAGATCATTAATTATGAAGTTTTGTTAACAATTCGATTTACGAAACATCAAACATGACAAAGTTAGTTAAATATCAAAGATTAATCTCATAGTTACAACAATTCTGTTCAGTTTTATCGAGGTAAAATCACTGAATTTAAATTACTCAAAACACAAAAGAGGACCTTCTTAAGGAAAGAGTGAAAGGGGTTTGTATTTAATGAAACTTTTTAGATGTTAAAACTTTTTTGATTCAATAAATTAACTATCAATTTGTGCTAATCAATATTTGTCATGCTTTAATTTTTGTTTATAAGCATGCTAATGAATTAAGTTCAGATGAAAATTTCTTAAATTTTACTAAGATAATTTGATTCTTATTGGGTTTTGAGAATTGAGTTTTGACTCCTCTTTTAGCAGTGTATGGAATATTTAATTAACATGGCTATACAACTTTTATATTATATGATTGTTTCATCTTTCATTACAGTGAGATTGTAGATTATTAATATGTATAACCAAACTGGTTATTGATGAATTAATTTTACTTACATTAGATATCGTAATTTATTCATAGGTAATTCGGTATCAGTACAGTTTAATTGTTTTGTTTCTAACAAAGTTTGTGTTCGCTAATTTGTCGTTTTTTACTTTTTTAGTTACAATATATGTATATGCTAGGAATAAAGATTTGATACAATTTTTTCTTATTTAAAACTTAATATTAAATCTAACTTAACGTAATATGTTCATAGTTATACAAGGTTGATGAAAAATACTGGAAGGGCTTAATATTTTTATAATCAATTATCCTACAAGAGCACAACTTTGGGACCTAAAATATTAGTTTTTAGCTTATTACCAAATACCATATGGTCAACAGCCACAAGGAGTCTTTACGAAATCTTAAATAGAAGCAAAGGTTGATATGTACACAAATTGAAGGTATTTTTTTACCAAACTACAATGCCGCAAGCCTCACTTGAAAAGGACGACCGATTCGGAAGTGGCAGCTATTTAAAAATGGGTTGTATTTTAATTTTTGAAGTGCTGATATATATTTATTAGGTTAAATAATTTATTAGCTAAAAATAGAAATCTTTGAAAATTTAATTGGGTTCAACAAACTATTTTTTAACGTTATAACCAACTCTGTATTTCCTATTGCGAACATATAAGCCAAGCAATTGATACGCCTTTGAAACAATGATCAGTCGATCATATTAAATGTACTGTATTCAAGTTTAAAAAATATACTTATCATAATATTAATTATGATTTTCCAGATGACTAAACTCGTTTGACGGACAAATTTACCTTCACAAAACAAAGTTTACGGTGAGAGATTAACATTTAAATAACACCGAACTTTTGTGGAACTTTGACAAACCGACAAAAGGAGAAACCCCATTTACCAGCACGATGTCAAGTTTTAATCTAAACGTTTCCTGAAACAAGCTAAAGTTAAATACTCTGTCATTATGAATACTATCTTTCAATGAGATATTTAATCTTTGGTTTCAGTATCCTTCATTTCTTGGTTACATTTAATTCTTTGTTTGAAATTCATTATTTGTGATGATGGATTTATGTTATGTAGATTTTTACTGCCGATATTTTCCATCACGATTTTATTTAAAATAAAGTTTCACAATGTTTTAAAGTTTAATGGTTGTTGTCTTTGAATCTCCGTGACGAGTGGACGTGTTTGGTTTCTTATGTGTGTAATGTTTAGTGAATGGTTTGTTTGTAAGTTTTTTGACTGCTTTAAACTTTAATGTTTTCAGCTTTATACCGGTTTGGTCTGGATTATATGTTAATTGTGCTATGTTTTAGATATTAGTTCACTTTGAGGGCGGGATCAGATTCCAGATCCCGAAACAACTTGAAACTTTTTTTACATAAAAACGTGATGGAAAGTGTCCGCAGTAAAAATCTAAATTACATGTAGTTATTTTGCTCCTAAACTATATTGATGATCTCAAAACTCTTTTATTTCAACAACAATCTTTTATTTTTCAGGTCCTCCACATCATCGATGATGTGTTAGAACCAGTGAGGTCAACAAACCCTGACCCTCCTGTCTACAACCCGGACGCATGGGCTTTCCTCAACCAGTCAGAAAACCTCGATCTTGGGTCTCACAGAGTCAGGTGCGTCAATGATAATGATAAATATCTTCATGGAGAACATCATATGGCGTTGGAAAAATAAGGGGTTTTTTAACTAAGAGGGACAAAGTAATAGAATACAACTATCAACGGGTAGTGCACTCTTGATTGCATATACAGGCTGTCTCACCTAAAGTGAACCAATAGCTAACTTTTATACTATGCATATGACAGCAAACTTCTTAGGGAGGACTCCCCTTAAATTTCTTTAGACGATTTTAAAATTAATTTCTAATCCAAAAAATATGTCTACCATTTTCCAATATGGCCAACAACTTAATAATTTTTTACATAACTCCCTATATTTTATGGTGTTTTGGATAGAACAGATAATTTAAAGACGTTTTTACTCTTGATAATTTTGGGCGTAAATGTAACCGTTTGTGAGCTACTGTTAATAAACTTCATGATAACTGATTATCCGATAGACTGAGGTAAATACTGAGAGTGCATACATGTACAAATTGCTTTACGGTTTGGTCAGGTCAAGAGCGTTCTTCGATGCCGCCATATTGGATTTTAGACCTATCTGAACAATATTAATCTTGTGACAGCATTAATGACCATAGGATAGACATAAAAATTGAATCAAATCAAAGTAATACTGTTGACTCCCTCTAGTTCGGACGCCGGATGGCCAGAACTACTTCTTGGAAATGGGTCATCAGCGTGCGGTCTCGTTTCTCGTGGCAGGAATCAACAGGATTGAACATGTTTTATTTATTTCCGACCAAACTATAAATAAATAACATCACAACCATCAGTTCAGTTTACAATTTCGTTCGATACGGATCTTCAGTGAAGCGGGAAATGGTAATGTTTGGAAAAATACGCTATCAAATCATCTTGAAATGTCATTTATAGATACTGAATGCTATTACAGGTTGTAATTTATAAATATATAACTGCCGAATGCTCCTGAATTTTTATAATCCGGATAGTGGTCCGATCCTGAGGTGTCTGGATTAGAGGGAGTCAACTGGTGGTCATCGAGATAGGCAACTAAATAGTTAAAATTTTAATTTAATTTCCAAAAATATAGTTACCACACCTGATAATTATGTTGCTTTATTATTAAAAATCAGTAATTAAAAATTTGTTAACTATATTACACCTCAACCATGAGAAAGTAACACTTCCACAAATTTAACATTGTTCTCATGGGGCTAAAATGAAATACTCCGCAATGATGAAGTCTCTTTTATTTTAAAGGCTGCAAACGGCCGCAACTCCATTGTTTGAAGTTTGTTTCTGCCCGTCAGGTCTGAACCTCTTCTGCCTACCCCTCCCATCCTTACCCCTTCTCTCTACCAACCCCAGAAGGGATGTGTAACTGTATTCCTCTGCGTTAGTATTTGGGAGGTTTCCTTTGATTCCTGATAGACGGAATAGTTGGTTAATTTAGGCAGAAGTGCATTATGGGATAACACTATAGCTTTTTAATCCCAAACAGAAAAAATTTATTAAGTGTAAATTTACATTCACCTCAAAAGTCTTGTGGTTTTAAAACAAAAACTCAGACCCTATGTTTTTTCATAAAAAAACCCATAAGAACCAACTTTCTGTTACATTGTATATTTCTTATAAGAAGACTTTCTGGAAAATTTTATCTATTAGACAGCAATCAACTAAAGCCATTATACAATATGAAAAAATAGATAACACATTATATAGATTTAAGAACCTAGAAATAATATCTTAGGCGCACTAGAAGGAATGGATTTAGGAAAACATTGAAATAATTTTTACAGATTGGTTATACAGTATGATGAAACCATTTTTATTCCGAAAATAATCTAAATACAAAACTTACATCGAAATTACAAAATATATGTTAATTTTTATACTTGTAGAAAAATATTCACCTTGTTCTATGAAGTTGACAATTTTCATTGATTCATATAACACATATAATTCAATTTTTTTGTTGAAAATCATTTATGTTTTGAGGTATACTGTTATAAAGGTACTTTTATTTACAAAACTAATAGTGATGAAGTACTGAAATTTTTCTATATGTGGAGTTCATGTTCAAAAATGTATACTCTTAAATATAAATCAAAGTTTATGGTTGTAACTTTTATAGTTTCTGAAATAAATGTCGTACCTTAAATGTAACATGGGCGGAATAGGATCGTCCCACTCTTTTTAAAGCTGTGAGAAGCGAGGAGTATCGCAAATTGACAAATTGAAGTAAGTATGTGACAAATTGAACGTTACATCAAAGAAAGGTCAGGTAATGGCTTGGACTGACATTACAAAGAAACTAATTAAACATCTAAATTGGACTGTTTATGGCTTATCCGCTTTATTCGACTTGCTATACGTGTAGTTTTGTTTTAGTAATATAGTATTCTAAAATTAGGTGCAGTTTCCATTAATTTTCAAGCGATGTCTAAGATTCAAAGGTTGTTATTGAAGGTTAACTGAGGTTAAACTGTATTGTTGAAATTATGTTTATTTTGCTAGATTACCTTGTTTGAAATACCTAAATAAAATAATTTTGCACTTTAGCAATCAGAGTTATATAAATTGTAGCTTTTGTTTTGATAGTCTTTTGTTTAGCATCTTGGACTTGGGTACAAGAGGTTGCAGGTTCTAATCCTTTTTAGGTTTGGGTAGCTTTCACAATAATTACAAATAATTTTATATTAATTAAAATACAGACACTACCTCAGAGGTAACACGCTGGCCCAGTAATATAAAGTAAATACCCCCGTCGCAGCAGACCTGCGTACTCAGCGAATTTCCAAACCGATAATATAATAATAATAATAATATATGACAAGTTTTCATATATTAATAAACATGAGAATTATTAGTCTATTCCCCATAAGATTGACATGGGAAAGAGTGTGCAGGTTTGCTGCTGTGAGGAACACTGAAAGTAGGTGTTTCTACCATAAATAATTTTTATTTTTAACATTTATACCAACTTTTATCAACATCTGTCCATAAATAAAGGAGTTTGTCTTTTCCCTGTATGATTAACACGGGAAAAGAGTATGCAGGTTTGCTGCCATGATAAACACATAAACTATGATTTTTAAACATAAACCGGAGGGTATCAACAACATGAAGGTAAATACCAATTTTAATCTAAAAATATTGATTGATATGGGAAATATTAATTTTTTCTTATCCTCCATAAGATTAACATTGGAACCCCAAAATACAACGTACTGTGTTTAGATTTTTAATATCTCGGTAACCGTTGGAGATAGAGAAAAACTTTAAGGAACTTAATTGTGTAGTTTTTTAAGCTGATTCTAATGGTAAAAGATAAAATTTGAAATTTTTTAAAATTACATGGGAAAAATGCAAAAAACCCATTTTTGGGGTACAAAACCCCCCCAAACTACCCCTTCCGATCGACCAATATGTCTGGATTACGAACTCGTCCGAGCTATTGCAGCAATACACGTTTCTACCAAATTTGGTTTTGATCGGACCACTTTTACGAGAGTTATCGTGTTCACAGACACACATATATATATTTATATATAAATTTTAACGACTATTGTTTTTGGTCTCTGGGCACCTAAAGAAGAAAAAATAACATGGTCCCGGGCTTAAGTCTCGCTATGAGACCTACGGTAATAGCTTCTTCCCTATGGGAAATTCGCTAAAACAAGAAAGGAAAAAAATTAAAAAGTCTAATGTTGTTGGATCGAAACAACGATTTAAGTTCACCACGTGGTGACAGTCAAACAAAGCTTAATGCGATCAAATGTATCGATAAAGGTGAATTTGTGGCAAAAACATGTAATAAACTAAATGGGGGTAAAGCTTGGTTAATGAGAATAAATACTTGATACGTAGAGACATAGAGAGTGAAAGGTTTTATCTGAGCAGGGATACATGAGAAAACCTTTTCTATGAGATGGTTAAAGACGGTTTATATCTATGTATAATGTCTGTATTTTTTGTCAATAGCAAACCCAGAATAGTCTTAAACCCTCATTATGACTACTTATAAACTGTATTTTAATATTAGGTATGTATTATCGTTTTAACCCCTTCAGTGCCAGGTGTTATTACTATAACGTGTACAAGAAATGCCAGGTTAAAATTATAAATTTTTAGCTGTTTGAGAGAAACTTTCATTGTTTTCTTATTTACTGATGCAAATGGATACTTTTGGTTTTGTTTTGTTCATAAATAAGTTGGATGTATAAAACAGATAAAATAAATTTACTTAATATTTTTATTCACAAAATAAGTTATGAAAAAAGATTACGTAGTTATTTTTTTGAACTATACTTAGTTTTGTACATATATGCAACAGGTTTATATATTTATCTTCAAACATAAAGTATTTTTGTGATTAATTTAGAAAATATTGTTAGTTTGGGTTTTTGCATAAGTTATTGAAAAGATTAATCACACTCCAAAATATGTAAACATTAGACATGGAATTTGAATTGTTTCTATAGCTGTGTAAATGAATAAATTGATCCCAACTATTCTGATTATTATTTTTTAAATATTCTGATTATCAGGATCAAAATCTGGATTACTATCGGTGTTGTGAAAGCCTAAACTTGATTACTCATCACTCCAACTCAAATCACTCATTGAAAAATTACTGTCACCTTTTAGCACTCTAAGAATTGTTTTATCATGGCTCAATCTTGTAGTCTTGTTACTGACTAAGGCTGACATGTTCCTTAGACAGGACTGTTAATTAATAGCCTAACAGCCGATGGCAACTAAGGGACCTACAGTTTAAGGTGGAATCCGAACCACGGCCTCTGAATTACGAACTGGTCTAATTATGAGGATGGCCTTTGCGGATTAACGTAGTATTCAATAGTGCGGACGTTGATCCACACAAGAGAACACTACACCCACCGACCATCACTCACAACTATCCACAATTCGTGACCTCCAAGTAGCTGGATTACAGGAAGACGCCACTGTCCCAGTCTATTGGCTAAGTAAACAAACAACAAACGTTGAATTGGACTGTAGCCAAAAATACTTAGAATAACATTTTAATTTAAATAATTATATTAATGTGTTGTTTATATCCTATACACAAATAAAAAAATTAGTTGTTTTAGGACGTTTGTATAGTCGGACACTGGCTCTTCTTGCATGTTTTACTGACGTCCACACTGAAACATTGGCATTGAAAGGGATAAAATAGGTTGTTTAATCCGGCCAAAGGCTCAGTCCCGAGGTGGACGGTTATGAAGGGTCCTACTGTAGTTACACTTTATTTATCTCTTATTTACTGAATTTTTATAGCTTTTCTGAATGCAAAATACCTGTTAACATTATTTATACTTTTTTATCAACCACATTTATTTTCTCTCTGCTACAGATCCTTCAGGCAAAGGGTTCAGCTGATGAAGAAAGCGGATATTTTCAGAACTGAGGGAAGGTTTACATTTTTCATCCCAGTTGATGAAGGATTCCAAGTAAGTTTCATTTTCAAATATCTTATTTTTTTAATATTCATTTTATAATGTTTGAAAGGTTTTTAAACATAGCTTTATTCATGAACAACTTCTTTTAAATACGCTTTAGCCAGCTGTTTTATTTTTGGTTACAGAGAATTTAAATTAATTATTGTTGATTATGTAATTGTTACCGATAAATGCCCTTGAAGGAGGATTTTAAGGGAAAAATTATTAAACCTAATTTTTATATATGGATTAATTTTCTATAGTAACTAGAATCCTATACTATCTCCTCGTTGTGTGGGCAGTAAATGATAAGTTTTATAAAAAATTAATGCTTAAATAATACTAATTTGCTCTACTGCACATATTATACTTCATCTGGCTAAGGGTGGTAATTTACCAAAACCTGGAAAATATTTACAGATTTTAATTAATAAATTTAATTATAGGGGATGTTTCAGAATAGTTATACTATTATACTTATCTATTGAGCCCTAAATATACATTATATATACAATAGTAAAATCAAAATATAAATAATACAGTAGTAATTATAAAGTAGGCATTAGGTTCCAACAATACATTTTAAATCATCAGTTATCGGCAGATTTTGACATACTCCTTTTTCCCCTGAACTCTTCAATTTTTGTTTATTTTTTTAGGTTTTCCTTAAGGTGCCTTAATCCAGGGCGATCTAAATGTGATATTTAGATTTCATACTGTACCAGGAACAAGACCTCATGTGGTTGGCAGAGAGTTCTGGAACACCCTGTGTATGTGCAAAGGACTCGTAAAAATGCAATATCATGTTCACAGCCACCACCCCGACCTGAGAAGATAGACGAGAAAGTGATCGATGGCCATGTTATCCCGAAGGAGGTTTTGTTCACGAGTGCCGCACGGGAGGACGTGGAGCATGAAACGTTAGCCTTCACCGATATGCTCAAAGTGACCATCTCTTTCAAGACCGAGACCAGCCTCAAGGGGAGCAAGAGTAAGGGTTATTACAAGTATTTTTGTTTACCCGCGGATGGTCGAGGTTGATCACTTTTCATTTTAAGTTTCCACAAAACATGGAGTTTGTAATATATCGGCTTGAAGCTCAAAGTACCTGTTGTTTAGGGTGTCAGTAGTGGGGGGGTACGCTGGGGGAAGTTAAGTGACCTTCAGTGTGTTTTAGCACCTTTGTTTTGTGACGAGTTACAGTGCAGTAAGTAGAACCAAAAAGGCCTTTGAGGCCTCATAATTTAGTAATAAATTATTTGTTTTGTATATATTTATTTTTTAGCGAATTTCCCATAAGGAAGAAGCTATTACCCTAGGTCTCATGGCAAGACTTAAGCCCGGGACCATATTATTTTTTCGTCTTTAGGTGCCTAGAGGCCAAATATATATATATAAATTTTGTGTGTCTGTGAATACGATAACTCTTGTAAAAATGGTCCAATCGAGACCAAATATGGTAGAGACGTGTACTTCTACGTTTGCTTGGACAAGTTCATAATCCAGACATATCGGTCAATGAGAATGTGTAGTTTGGAAGGATTTTGTACTGAAAAATTGGATTTTTTGCAATTTTGTAATTGTAACTAAAACATGTAATTAAAACATTTTTTTAATATTATCTTTGACCATTAGAATCAGCTGAAAAACCCACACAAATAAGTTCCTTAAAGTTTTGCTCTATTAATTATTTAGTTGGTTTAAAGGTTTCTTTAGCACATCAGTAGAAAAGTGTACGGTAAAGTTACAAATGGTAAAGTTACAAATTTACTACCACCATATTACCAGTATTACAACTACTTTTATCTTTGTAAAACAAGCTAAGATGATCTGGAAGGAAATTTGTCAACTCTGTCAATAGGAAGATTAATGTTCTACACGTAACAAATGGTCAACTTTACGCAGAAGTGAATTATGGATTGGTTTGGGAGTTTGTATTTTTCCGCATAAAAAGTATTAAATATCTCCTGACATAAAATACAGTCACTAACGGGAATTGGACCTTTCAAAATTATTATTTTGTCTAATAGAATAATGGTGTTCCTTGGCGGCATCTTTTGAATTTAAACTATCCTATACATAATACAATATATTATGTTGTTCATGACACTTATATTTTTAACAATAAAGATGATCGTTAATCATTAACCCTCTCCAATGGTTCACTATATTACTATTGATGGTTCAGGCTGTTTCCCGGTATATACAAGCTAATTTTAAAATATCTATAACTAATTTATTTTTTAACAAAGTATTTACTAATACATATCATTTTATTAAAAAAAATAATGTACTATCTCATAATGTAATAACAATTATTTATCAAGTACTTCCGAAGAACCCTGGTTAATAATTAAAAAAATACAAATTTTTGTTGTTATTTTTACTCATATAGGCCTAAAAAAACTAAATGTGACTAAATAAAATTTTTGAAATATACATTTTGTCCATTTTTTATAATGAAAAAGAAAATACTACATGTTATAAACTTATCTTGAAAAACAGAAAATATATTTACAAAAATGTACTTATACATATACATGTTAGGATGAATACCTCAATCCGAATCACTTTTACTGCTTGGTGATTTGAGTTTTCTACCACCCTTCTTGGGCCTCCAGAAAAGTGTAGTAATCGAGAATAATAATGTAATACACTAATATGTATAGTACAAGTAATAATATACTGTTTACTGTACTGTTTGATTATCAAAAATAACCTGGAACACAACAATTGGATGGGAACGTAAACAAACAAGCCCCGCGATCAGCTGTTCGCTCTTTATGAATTAATATTTTCATGCAGTCACAATCCAGCTGTATAGTATGTTCACTAAAAGAAAGAGTGAAATCTGCTTTTTCTAACAATACCAAATATACTATGTTCGGCAATAGATTTTAGCGCAAAAAAAATCAATAAAAGCAATTGACGACGCAAACAAGTCTTGCGATCAGCTGTTCGTTCTTGATGAGTAATATTTCTGTCCAGTAAAAGTCTAGCTGTATAGTAGGTTCACAAAAGGAAAAAGTGAAATCTGTTGTTTTTAGTGATACCAAGTATACTATGTTTAGCGAAAGATTTTAGCCCAAAAAAATCAACGAAAGCAATTGAAAAACACATCGGCAATGAACCATCGCAAATGCGCTAATGCTGCCAACACATCGTCAATAAACATCGGAGAGTTAAAGGTTATTAGGAGTAAAAGGCTACTTTTTAAGAATGATTTGAGATCTGAGGTACTATTTACAGTCACTCCTAAATATATGAAACTGTCTGTACAATTTAGTTATGTTACTTGTCTTTGATTTGGTTCCTATTGTACATAGCTATGTCGCCTCTATAACATTGTAATAAACTTATCTATTCATTCATAAACAGTTATTTTAAGGAAATTTTTACTAATGTACAACTCTGTTTCAGCCTATGTAAAGAGTCACACTATCGTTGGAGACAGTAATCATGCCGAGGGAGTTGTTATGGCGGAAATTGTCAAAGCCAACATCCCAGTGAAGAATGGAGTGGTCCACCTGATTCACAGACCTCTAATGGTTGTGGACACCACAGTAACACAGTTTCTCGAGGTACATCCTTTTCTGTGCTATGAATACACTTAAATATTCTTGTGGGGGTAGTAAAAAATTGAAATGAAACACATTCTTATAGTCCATTACTCCTAATTGATTTTATGGTCGGTGAGAAAAAATAATTATTAACAATTAACAGCTCTATTGAAAAAAAAATTAATAAATCATCGCTTTTAATTGAAAAATAATATTTATTTTTATAAAATTGTTAAATTACCCTTTAACCGCAACGTAAGTTGGCACGTCGCAGTTCAGTTGCGCAGGGTGTTGTTACACTTGTAAATGGCCCACATCGGGGTTTTCTGCAACCTTGTGAGGTTTTTTACCATTCGGATAAAACCTAGTTTAAAACGAATTTTTAAGCAAATGACCGTAATGAATGTGATTTTTAACCGACTAATAGTATTAATCTAAACGTAAATGATCGTTCTATAAATAAATAATTAAAATGAAGTAACAAATAAATAATACAATTTTGTATTGATTACTTACAGGTTTTTATCTTGTAAAATCTTTTTATAATGTTTTAAAGGAGTTAATATTGAAATAACTGTTCAAACAACTCTTTTATTTTCTCAATACCAACACAAACCATCATCACAACATGACGAAACAAACTAAGCAAGGGGACATTTGATTCTGCAAGTGGTGTGGACGCAGTTTCATAAAAATTCACTAGAATGCAGCACCAAATGGTCTATTAAAAACTTTGGCTAAATTCTTTTTTAAGGTTTGTTCACGTTTTTAAAATTTAAATTTTTTTATGGAAATAGTGTTTTTAGAATTAGGCTTTATATTCTGTACATGTTTGACCTGAAATACTTAAACTAGATGCCTTACTGAAAAGATTAAGGAAACCGATTTAAATTTTACTTAATAAACCTCCGATTTACTTCCCAAGTTATTACAGATCTGTACCAACTTGGAGTGGCTTGATTTATGCTAAATAATAAATTGTATTTTTCTTAAAATGAAGTACCTAGTAGTCCTAGTACACTTTATTACTTATTACATTTTGTTTCATTTTTTCTTACCACAAATATTATTAATTTTTTTCTGTTTCATTGCCTTCTCCATCGTTGTGGTGCAGTCATTCAAGGTGAGTTTATTTGAGTATTTCTGATGTTAGATTATTTGATATTAGATTAGAGTTTCAGCCATTTAATATTTTTGTTTTAACATATTACTGATTTTCACTACTGATAAGTAAAAAAAAGCAACGGTGACAAGTTTTTATGAAGAAACGATATTTTGTGGTGTTATATTGATAAATGTTACTTGTATTTTGTTTGATTTTTGTTGTAGATATAGTAAACTTTTTGTTAATTATTTTAGTGATTTTGAAATCACTCCTGGTATACGTTTTATTTTGACCATAGAGCATGGGCATGTGTTGTCGACATTCTCCATCTTTTTTTAATGTAGAGAGTTCGCCACCACTTTGACTTTTTTTGTGCTACTGCTTGAAACGTAGTCAAATATAGAAATTTCATAAACATTTATGACAAGTGTAAGAGTAATTAGACAAATAACAGTGTTTTTTCTCGATTTCTTAAAATCTTGCTTGATGTATTACTAAGATATTTAAATGATACTAGAGCACTGGTAGTTAAAAACCTATTGTTACACTGTGTGTGTGTGTAACATTCTGTATCGAATACATTTTGGTGAATTATATGTTAAGATTTCTATACAAAGCTATTCGGTCGAACGTTTTGGTGTTTTAATAGTTAAACTAGACCTAGTTTGAGTTATTTTGAAATATCAGGGCTCTATTTTATATCATTGGATGTAATATTCACGTTTTACAAAACCAAGAGCATATCCCGTCATACGATGGCTATTTTCAAAATAAAAACCTTTTTGTTACGGAGTTGAATGACCTTTATATCTTGACCATAATAACATAAAAATATCAGTATATGCTTATTTTCCCCTTTTTCTGCAAATTAATGTACACGTATATTGAAGGTATTTCTGTTGAATATTAACGTTGAACAATCTTACTGTAAATTGTAAGATCAATAAAGCAAGTGTAGTTTTGAGCATGGCACCTTGTTTTTAAACTTATTAATAATTTTACGCATTACTAAAATTTCTTTAAAGATAATAATAAAATAGTGTGCAGTCAGTGTGGTAATGTCCATTAATGGCTATTAATGGAAGCTAATATTAAATTGGTGTTTGTCAACACAATTTGAGGAAGAGAAATGTTGCCAAGAACAAAGTACAATGTTAGAATGTAAATTGTTTTGTTGGAATCACTTGACAAATTTGCTTACAGAAAAATCTGACTACCACCATAATTTCATATTTCATATAAATTGTAGAATGTTTTAGCTTGTTTTAAATAGACAAATCTTAATAAAAGTTGAGTTCAAAAACATGATACACTGGAATTCAACAAGTTGATCATTTTACAGAGACTGCTCTGATGAAAGGGTTCAAAAATAGGCGTCGTGACTTAAAAATGATTTGTTATTTAATGATAACCTGAAATTTAGGTTCTAGGCCATGATAATTCTTGAATATGTAGCTCATACGACTTTGAGATATATCTATAGTGTCATGAATACCATCAGAATCAACAGAATTTCACCAGCACGGACATAAACAAAATTACTGCCTAGTTTGTCTGGATAGAAAGGTATATTGATAGACACAAATGATTTGACAATATGTGGGTTGCTTTTGGGAAGCATAAAAATGTCAAAAGTGTAAAGCTAAAATTGAGGAAATAATATTGGGAATGTAAAATATGGGTTTTAAGATGACAGATAAACTCATAGAAAAACCACATGGGACTAAGAAATAAAACCTATTACACTAGCTAACTCTTTTTTTGTAAGAGATAGAGAACAAAAGTTGCAGAATATTTCTTTTTTATACGAGGACCGTTCGAAAATCAACCTGCGTTGTCCCAGTATGCTTTCGCTACCATTTTTGCGCTGAACTGTAAGTGAGAACATTTGGCTTCCAGCAGAGAGTAGAGTAGCAGAGAGTAAAATTTGTCTGTGGATTAGTTTTTTTTCTATCGCTTGCCAAAATGTGTGCTGCGATTAAAAATCCTGCAAAGTGAGGTTTTTCTACCCTGTTAGATTTTTTAAAACTAAACAATATTCAGCATCAGCTAATCATAGAGAACTTTGTGTGGTATATAGACCAAAAATAATAATGAATAAAGTTGTTGGGAATGGATTCATTCAATTAAAAATGCTTTGATTGTTTATTTCGAAGTTTTGTGTGGATTTTTTTAAAGAAAGTCATCAATGACCATAGACAGCCTATCACTTATGGACAGTTGTTCAGCCATTTTTTAACAAATGGAACCATTTCGGAAAAACTCCTTCATTCATTATTTTTGTCCATACCGAAAAGAAGTAACACACATAAAACTTTTAGTCTAACACTGCTGGAAGTTGACTGTACATCTGACATACAATTTGGCGCAAAAATGGCGGCGCTACCCCCTCCCCTTCTTGTGTAGTGGTTATTTTTAGACTTCATTTTTTTCAAAAACACAGGTATTCTTTTATAACTCCTACTAACTATTTTCTATATTTAATCAACTCTTCCAACAAAATTTTCTCATTGAAAATATTTGCCTCTCAGTAGTTTAACTATATTAAAACTTTTCACAAATTCAAAGTTATACGAGAACTAAAATCCTTTGTTGTCAAAATCGTTACATAAGTTTTACAAATTCATTCCATTAACAATAAATACAGTAAAGTCCGGTTTCTCGAAATATGTCAATATTTTGATGATAGTGGCTTCAGTAATTTTCCCCATAATACGGAGACTGAAAGTGAACGTGACAGTGAAATAGATAGAGAAAGTGATTTGGGCAAAATAAATTCACAAATTTAGATGTTTTGGTGTGTCCCAAGCCGGGGGAAAATACTCTCGGTGTATCGATTAGTAAAAATATAAACATTTATGACAATCCTGTCCCAGGCACTAGATTTGTTGGGATTAAGTTCCTATGAAAACTAGTGATGGTGAAAATTCGCTAGAATTGGTTGAAATTAGGCCTGCACTATAGCAGGATGTTAATACATTTTTTTAAATACCCAGACTAGGGTACAGTGGTCCCAAAATTTTTGGACTTTAAGAAGTTAATGACATTTCATCTAGATGATATTAGTTGCAGCACTCTCGCCAGTAGCCCTCCGCTTGGCAAAAAACCCAACATACAGGGTGTGCCTTCATACGTTACGCAATCATTGTTATTGATACTTGCCATGTATAGCACGGACTGTGGTTGCATCTGAAATTTTGATTATACACAAGATTGCATTTCAACTGTTATTAAATTTTTTGAAACCTGATCCGGATGATTCGGATCTGGATAAATCGGACTTTGCTGTATGTTTTGTTTAGGATAGAAATCGAGATATTAGCACTTGATTGTTGTTGAAGCACACATTCAACATCACGGCAGAGTTATAGCGTTAGTTTATTTTTTTGTAACACTGTTGTGACCATTCTGCCCTTATTTTCACAGTAGGTGTTTGACGAAACGTTCACACGTTCATTATTAAGCCAAGTGATAAAACGTCTGTTTCTTGAGAAGATTCTCTTTTATTAAAACCCTACCATCTGAGCGCTACGGTTCACATTCTGCTAGTAGACTTTGTATTTTCATCTATCAATGTATGGGATGCCAATTCTCAAAATTAATAGTTTAAAAATTTTCTTAAGTGTTAATTGCAGTTTAAATTTTCTATTATTTGCCAAGGAAGTACTTTAATTTTGTGTGATACGGATAGACAAAAGAAGTATTGTTTAGAAAATCCTAAAAGTTATCAGAATAAATCGTGTAAAAAGGACATTTCACATAGAAATATGATACATAAGGTCTAATAAGCATTTTAGCCGAAACAGCCCACAGTTAACAAGATGAACAGTACACTGTATACTAGCAGAATGCCAACTGCAGTGCTACGTGATGCTTTAATGTCATATTTGAAAGTTGTACAGTGGACGCCCGATTATCCGAGTCTGGTTAACCGAGCCTCCGGGTTAACCGAGCTAATCCTCGAAAAATAAAACTCAAATTTACGAAAATTAAAGCAAGTGAATTTTATTTGTAGCACATGCAATATTTTTAATTAATAGTGATTGACAGGTCTATTAATGTGCCTGTACTGGTCATTCTATTGACTAGTTCATTTCTGGTAATATTATTTCGGCCTTTTCTAAGAGTTGTTTGACCGCATGTCACATTTTGCGTTAATCAAAACTGTTTTTTTTTTGTTTGGCGTGATTGCTATATGTTGTAACAATCGCAATGTTCCTTATAGAGAATTTTCGCTTAAAGATTTTTCGGTCGTGAAAGGTCGTTACAATCGTTCTCGATTGTTGCATTCGTTAAGTGAAATCATCATCACTGCAAATGCTCAACTTTGATCCTCGTACTATGTTGTCATGAGCTCACAGAAATTTATTTCAGTATTGCCACTGCCATATTTACTAAAATTGTAGGAATGTGACCAGTAGTCGCAAACATCAAACTACTCAATCCGTGGTTAAGGAAGCTTTTATTAAATGACGGGATGAATAACGAAATGAAAAGTGGGCATATTCAAACTAAATCATTTGAAAGATCACCGTATTATTAACGATGATCCATCTGCAACAAACCCTGAAGTTGATTCTGCGATTTCTGCTGGGAGCTTAACCTTAACTCGTACTACTTATGCTGTAGAGCCCACAGCTGCCAATTAAGGTCAAGTTTGGCCTTAACCCATTGAGTGCCGAGCGTCTCAGTCGAAGATGCGCTAAAATTGCCAGCCCTAGGTACGGTGGATCTGCTAAAATTCCGGCCCTTTTTCCCGAAAAACGCAAGCGTTTGGTAAAAAATTATACAAATTTAATTTATTAATATTTCTTTGTTCTGATTTTTTTACTTAGTATTAAATTGTGCATCAAACAACGTATATAAGTAATAAATTTGAAGTAAAAAAAAAGAAATAGAGATAACTTTTTTGTAATAAACATAAAAAAAAATGTTTTAATTAATAAAACATTTTTTTAACTAACATTTGCTTCTTAGCTGCATTATAATCATACAGAGCAATAAAAATTTAGTAGAAATCATGTATAAAACATATTATTATTCCTTTTTTAACGTAGAAAAAATTTCAATTAAGCAAACGTGACAAATATTGCGTTTTGGAAGTTTTTAGCGTTACATAGCAACCAAGATTATAATTAGTCTTTACAATAGGCACTATTTTATAAGGTGTTAGAAATGACAATAAATGTATTTACCGCAATGGAGTAAGATGCATAAAAATAAAGCCCATTTCTTTCTGAAGCTTTTGGTGTAATTTAAGCCAGTTACAATCAATGCCACATACTATAAACAGCGATTTTCTGAGAGTCTCAGAGCGAGACGCTGTTATGTTTTTTCGCACGGTCATGACCGTCTTGATTCGAGACACTCGGCACTCAAGGGACAACATGTTTTTTTTACATTTGTCTGCAGGCATTTAAAATTGATGATTTAAAGTAATTTTTTTAATAAATAATTACATCACATAAAATGCATATTCCCCCATTTTTTACTCTATAGGACCTCCATATTATCCGTACCTACCTCCGTCTGAACCAAGGTGACCTCGGTCCTGATAACCTCGGATAATCGAGCGTCTACTGTATTTTGTTTCATTGTTGTAGCCACTATCACTACATTTTTCTATTGTTCACTGGTGTATTTACTGTTCATCAGAGGTATTGGTCTGCTTGCGACGTATTTCTTAACAATATCATTAATTATTTCAAACGATAAATTTCCTCGGTTAAAGTAAACAGTCAACAGAGTTCAGTTATGTATTGGTGTTTTGTGTACAAAAATCTAAACCACAATTATATACAATATCAAACCAGTACTGTGATACTGAAATTATAGCTCTGCATTCATTAAATATTATGTATAATATTATAATTGAACTAATGACTATTATATATTAAATTTACTTTTTTCTCCGATTTTAGTAAGATATGTAAAACAAATTACTGACCAATATCTCAGAATGACATCTGCCCTCACATGTTTCTCATGGTTCTTTCTCTATGTTTTCTATGTGCTTTGCGCATGTCGCATGGGGGTCTTCAGGGATTTGTAAGTACCTACACTTTTCACTCGCTTTTATTTTTTCACACTATTTTGGTTTATTAGGAATTTTCTCCTCTATTCTTCTTTACTTGTTTGTTTTTCAAGTCCTGGACTTTATATTTTAGTATTTATTATAAATTACTTTGTAAAACGGTAATGATTAGTAATCTGGTAGAGTAGTTTTGTGTCACTGTAACTTAAACGTCTATTGCATTGTTAACACTCATCTCTGCGGCATTAATTTGAACTGTAACAAACAAATACAGTTCTGGTAATTGATACAAGCCAGGACAGTCGATCTTTTGCGCGCCTTTAGACTTTGTTGGGATTGGGGTTGCTCGGTATTGTTTACTTATTCGTGTAAGAACGTTGAATTATTGAAAGAAAAACAATTATCAATTAAGCATTTTCAGAACATTTATTTTTAATTAATTAATTTTTCACATTTATCCAAAGGCTGTATTCTCAGTAGGCTATGTACCGATAAAAATACTCATGGACTGTAATACATTTATATGTGAAACTCGAGTCTTTTAAAAACCTATCGAAAATTGCAATGTTCTAGATAACTTGACACCGTAACTCGACAGCCTCTGGGTCCATAACGTGTCGAGTTAGTGAAGTTTTACTGTATATTAGTTTGCGTGGTTGGCAGTAGCGTAATTTGTAGGACGACTGGCTAAACCACAATGCCGCATGGAGTGCAACGGTCATTCCTAACCCAAAATTGGCAAAACTCTGCACAGTCCTTGCCCCTGGCACGATAGGGTCACAGCACGTCAATTCAACTGACTAACTGGAACAGCGTGGCAGTTAAGGCTCTGTTACAATCAATTTTATGTGCTTAACTAATTGGTTACTTAATGAAATTAAATTTTTGTGAACTATTTCCTATTTTTTTTAATGTACGGTTTCATAACTAATAACTTAATAACTTTGATGAAAATCTAAATTATTAAAGTAATCAACACGCCAATTGGGTTTAATTTATTAACCAATTAATTAAAATAATTTGGTATTTTTTTAATATTTTTCCACAACAGACTTAATCACGAAATGTAAAAAAAGTCAGTATTTTCAATAATGTGACATTTGCACCCTGGGTAGTTCACAATTCACTTAAACCATTTTTAGCATCATAAATTAAATTTTAACGTGCCACAAAAAAATTACATCCCATGTACGTTTTTAGTGTACAATTGCCGAGTTTGGATTATTATTATTTTAAGATGCATTTTGTTGAGTCTGTGGCTTAATTATTAGCGTAAAATACTTTCAACTGGACAGAAGGATCAGTTTTTGTCATTAAAATCCATCTAGTAACGTGTTAACTCACTCGTATCATGCACAGATCTAAATATAGACGGGTAAAGTGTACAAGTTAAAGAGTCAGCTACACTACAAACTCATTTAAGGTGAACAAATTTTAAATAAATGTAAATAATTTTAATTGGCATAAGAAGTATCCTTACGAGTAGCTCAGGGTACGGATCCAGGTTCAAATCCAGGTGTATGACTCCTGTCAGATATGAGTGGTCACAGGTAGCTGGCTTCCCATTTGTGTAGTTTTACCATACAAAAGCCCATGGCAGGTACAAATGATTATGGTTTTAAAGATTTAAGTTTTGCTATAAGTCAACCATCATATCTCAGGGTACCATTAGGTACTATCTATCTATGCTATGTTAGGTCAAGTTTTTCTGGGAAAAATATGTACACCAGAGTCCCAGAATATGGATAACCCTGTCTGAATTACTAAAGTTATTCGGATCATCCAAAATGCAGTGTAAAGTTGCATTAAAAAAGTACTAATAAAATACACTTTTTATATATTAACTACTACTATTAACAACTATATATTTAAACCAATTAACTTACGTCTCATCACAGTTCAGATATAGGTTTGTCCACTACATGTTTTACCTGAACAGCATCAGGTGTTCCATCCATTATGAACTCGTCATTAGAAATATAAAACACGACACACACACTGATATATAAAAGCGAAAAATGATAAAACAGTGCCGTCTGTAGGCCTACTTTTTACATGATCGTGGTCAATGCTGGAGATGATCTCAAATGTTCGAAAAGTAGTTCGATGTTAAAGAGTCGGATCAGATCGGAGTCGGCAAACAGGATTTCTTTTTAAGTCTTGAGACGATAACTGAATCCTTATGTTCCAAGAAGTAAGTTATTGTATTTAATTAACATTGTGTACATAGCAATGTGTAATTAACGATACCTTGGTGAAGATTAAAGTCTTATAATTGAGATTAAATTGCTTTGTTTTTAATTTAAACTCAGTAATCATTTCCTTGGTTGATAGTTCAGATTGGCCGGGCGTTCAGATTACAGGGGCTCGAATTACCGGGACTCTGGTGTATTTCTTTTGAAAGTTAAATATTATGTCACCAATTCAATCTATCTGTTAGTTTCTGTCATTACACTATGAAATTTGTAGAAGGGACTGTGAAATATGTTGCCGAATGCAGTTCTCAAGTATAACCCCAGTCCCCAACACTCTAAGTATGAGAAAACCTTGTGCCGAGAATGGGTTACAGCTACTTCTATATTCCTCATTCCAAAATTAAAAGTCGTCTTACAGTATCGTATGAGTATGAAATTACGTTCTCTTTTTACATTCAAATTTAAAACTCCAAACAGATCATACGGTTTTATGTTCTTTCAAATGTATCAGACTTTTGTTCAACCCATCTAAAACTATGTTTTATTGTAAAAATATTTAAAATGAATTAGATTATTTAACTAAAATTGAGAATTTTATCTCCTTCCAACCCATCATATCATATCAAAGTCCTACCATATCTTTGCATGATTACTGAGTTATTTTAGTTATTTGTTCAAGTCCAAAAATCTACTTATATCGCAAACAGTTGACGTAAAATTTTCATGGTATACGTAGAATTTAATTTTCATATTGAATATTTTAATCTTTAAACCAGAAAATATTTTTCATTTTAGTGCTACTATTTTATACTTCATTGTGTATTCAAAAGATGAATTTGAAAACTTTATTTTTTATTACATTTAATTTGGGAAGTGAATGCTTACTGTAGATAATGAGTTGTGTAGTTTAGTGATATGTTAATGTAAGTTTATTAGATGTTCCAAAAACTCCAGGTTCTAAATTATAAATTTTTCTTGTCTAATTTAAAATAGAACCTTACATGTTTAGTGACTTAGGGATTATCAATGTGGTAGTTTGCATGCTGAGTTGATGGACAAGAAGTGTTCAGGCATGTTGTGTAGTATAAGTATATAATTATGTGAAAGGGTTAAAAAATATTACTAAAATGTATTAAATCTACAAATCTATCTTCATGGCAGCGATGTTTTAGATTACAATATCATTTCTGACCAGTGTGTTTTGAGTCCCAAAGAATACATGAAATAAAGTGCAATGATGTTTTGAGAATCAAAGAAAACATTTTTAAATAGGATAGTAAATATGTGTAAATTTTTTTGCGAAAGTTTAAAATGGTTTGGTTACTTTTGTAGACTTCGAAATTACTTTTTCACAAGAAACAATTATTAATTTTTAAATATCTTGATTTTAAATGGGCATTAGAGAATTTATTTTGTTTTACATAATTAAGTATCTAATTTTATCCATTCAACCACGGAATTTTAAGAGCTCTTCCAACACCCCGGATGGCATTATTTTTGGATTTGGTCCACCTACTATCAGCAAACCTGAGCTGTAACTGATAAATTAATATTGATGAAAATACTAAACGTTTAACGTGTAGTGCACGGTAGTACGCACAGTACGTCAACTGGCGTTAAAGGGTTAAATTTCACAAAAATATTTAGTGTTGTATCCAATCAATGAGTATAAAAATAATGATGGACGAATCAAAGTACAATTAAATGGCCCAATAGGAACTCAGGAAGGGTTATTGTACCTAGTCTCAGTGGGTGAGAAAGAGATAAAATAAACCATAATTGATCATTGGTGAAATGTACCACCAAATTTTCTTAATTTAAATTAGAGTTACATTCAGAGGCTATTTGAATTGATGCAGTACTATAATATGATGTACAGTCCGAGGTAACCAAAGAACAGGATCGATGTTATATGAAAAAAGTTTCACTTAACCCTTTAAGGAGTAACGTCGTTTTAAAATGTCATTACAGTATTTGAAAACTGTTAAGGAGTAAGGGTAAAAACTCAAAACACACCTCAAAGTAGTAAACATTTTTTTAATTTTCATTAAATTACATTGCCAAATGGAGTAAATATAGTTAGGAAATAGGGGTTCAACATGCCCTAAAATAAACATTTTATAACTTTTTTCAATCAATTTTTCAATCTTCAAACATAGTAACGAAAGAAAGCACTGAGTGACGTTTAGCAAACGAATAACTCTCAGCTACTGAGATACAGGCGTCAATAATAGGGGAGTGTAGAACGCTGATAAACCCTCCGCAGATTACCCACAAACCTACCGAATACACCAATAAATATGTTCCGCGTGTCTACGTGTCTTTAATTATCGATTTATAGCTTAAGATCAATCTCTGTCAAGTATATCAATCTCTAAGCGTATATGTATCTGAACAAATTTTGTGAAATGACATTTTAAAACGTTGCTACTCCTTTCTGCGGAACCATTAAAAACACATTTTAAAACGTCAATGCTATTTTTAAGCAAAATACGGTATTCTCTAAAGATCTTTTTATACCAGCCGAGCGGAGGTTCAAAAAACAGTTTTCATTTCCTACAATATCATTGACCGTTAATGTCTCCTATAGTTGGTCTTTGATACAACTCTTATCTCTGTGAATAATTTATAGGACCGTGAGGATGGACCGCTGTACAAGTTCTACGAAGTTATCCGAGACACAGAGGGAGACTTCATGGACCGGATCACGAGGATGCGTGAGTTGACGTTGTTCGCGCCTTCCAACACCGCTTGGCTCGACTCCAACCTGAACAACCTGGTGCGAGACCGAGCGAAGATCAAGGAGATTCTCAACATGCATTTGATCGAGAAACGTCTCACCATGGATCAAATCATAGCTAACAACGTCCAGTCGGTAAATACCAACAAATGGATTCTGTCTTTGCTTTCATAGAGGGTATTTACATACATACATATCCTCTCCTATTCCGGTTATATCCGGGTCTGGGTGCTCACTGGGTCTCTCCACAAGTTCCTCTCCCTCCACATACTGCCATTGCTCTCCCCTTGCTTCTACATCTCGTCTAACCTTGTCAATCCACCTTCTGTGTCTTCCTCCTTCGTCTTCTTCGTCCATTTAACCCTTTAAGCGCTACTGAAAATCACGGTCCCCACTCATTTAGTTAAAAAATCAAAATATCATTTTCCCAATGTTCTTTTTGGATTTAGGCAGCTTGAATAAGGTACAAATCAGAAATTGCTTTAATTTTTATTTATTGAAGATTTTAAAACTATTTTTAGGTATCAAAAGAAGTATTTTTTTTCGTCTGAATGAGCCATTTCAATTAATAATAGTTAGTAAATAAATCCTATACATTAAAAACATTCACACAATATACACTATTTACTGCTAAAACACAATGAAAATAAACGCACGTCGCCAAAAATGTCAACAAACAAGGTTAGCGAAAATGAAAACAGCTGGTCGTAATGACTCACGTATATTAGCGTAAGCAGCAGTACGGGCTGCTGTACAATACTGAACAAAGTTGGCTAGCAACGGATTTCAGGCACTAAATACTCCAAGAATGGTTCCATATTGGTTTTGTGAGTGTATAGAGTAAAAAGGAACGTCACCATGCACTCTATCGGTTGTTCTGCGAACTGCAGCGCAGTAAATGTGGCGAAATGGTTGATTTTGTCTAAAGGCCTTAGCCGCGATGTGTGACCCTACTGTTCTGCATTTAAAGGCGCTATCCGTCTGGTAAGGGTTAAAGATCAGTTTTTTGGAGATTTTATTATTTTCCATTCTTTTTAAGTGACTGAACCATCTTAATCTAGGTTTAATCATTCTCTGAAACTTTCTTCAACTATTCCTTTCTCAACTCTTCATTCCTAATTCTATCCAATCTCATTTTACCTTTAATACGTCTTATAAACCTCATTTCCCCTGACTGTGTTTCTATTCATTAAATAATTAACGATAAGTTAAAATATCAGCACGGTAGCTCAGGGGTAACACTCTAGCCAAAGTCAAAGGTTGCTGGATTGAAAATAGCGGCCGGCGACTTCTGTCAGATCATGAGCAAACCTCTGGCAAACCTATGTGACTATACCGCAAAGGTACCTTGCTGTGTTTAGTCCACCGCACGGGCCTTAGGCCCATGATGATGGGTAGTTGAGGTTAAAAAAAAGGAAAACACTGGAATGTGAGGTTAGCTATGGAATACAAATATTGGTTTCGAAAACAATGAAAACGAGAAGAAAAACAAATATATCAACCAGCTGATTTTTAGGTGTTTAGTTAAGTTTTATTGGATCATTTTTATACTTTAAGAGCTAATAAATAGAATTACATGCAGTTATAAATTTAATAAAACAACACATTTATACTGTTTATAAAATTCTAAAACAGTATATTTGTATTCCTTAAACTTCAGAATCACTTACTATTTACTTAATGTGTCTTTTATTTAAGTAGTATATAATGACCTCTACATAAATTAATATTGAATTTTTAGGTATATTTAAACATGTAATATTGTGCTGCTTAATTTTTGTATTCTGTACTAATTTTGCGAAGCATATGAAATTAATTCTAAATGGTAAACATATTCACAAACACTACGTTGAACAAAAATAGTTTTAACTGACTGTCTTGTACCTTTAAATGATCTTCCCCAAACATTAAACAGGTAAATTGTGTAGGTACAGTATAAAATTTGATAGTATATGTTTTCTTCTAAAAATTAATCTGTTTCATTCTAAATATAGGCCTTCTATTTATAAGCACTCTATACTTAACTGTAACAAAATTTTACTCTAATAGTAATAATTACATTAGTATTTTTTACAAATTCAAAACACACTTTCTATTGAGTTCTGTGGTTAGTATTTATGTTTCACTTAAATTGCAATTACTTTAAGCACAATTGCTTCAGGTTTTTATATGGCGTAGTCGTATAAAATAAATCGTGCTTTGTAACATTTTTTATGATCACAAACACTGTTGGAGGTGTAGTAAATGCTTGTGTATATATTTAGGGACTTATAAAATGCACGCTTGATGTTTAGAAATGTGTTGACGGTTTTTCCTTGTGAGGTTCTGTTATGAAGTTCATTAGACTTTTAGAGAACAGCTGATACCATCTCCTTCACTGCATGCTCTCCTATTAAATTGAGTTTGAACACCGCAAGAGTCAATAAAGTTAATTTATCTTTCATTTTAGTTTCCAAATTTTTAAAAATCAATAATAAATGCAAAGAATAGAAATATAGGTTAAAATCACTCATTTACATATAAATTTATGAAAAACTATACATGCATATATATATTTTTTTACTAATATAGTTTACAGTTTGACGAATCGCCCTAGTGGTATTATGGTTCTATTAATATAAAGATAATTCACTTTTCATACTAATACTATATGGTTTAATTTACTCCATGAACTACTTCTAGTATTTATAATTTTTCCAAAATTTCCACTTTACAACCTGGTTCATAATTTAATAACGATTAACTTCTTTTTTACGATTTAAAGATGTAAAATTATAATTATTGTAAGAGCAATTGTTGTATTAGTTTAATTCAATTGTTTATCGATGTTAAAAAATAATTCAGATGAGATTACTAATTCAGTTTTCCCCCTCCCCTTTCCCAATTTCATCCCCGATTTTATTTTTACCCTACTTTTTGTTGGCTTGCGTTGTTTTCTTTTCGTTTTCCCTTGTTTCCTCGCTTTGTGTTTTTTGCTTTTCCTTGTTTCCTCGTCAAAGCACATTTTGTTCAAGGTTCCCACCCTGGCCCCTCGCAAGAGCCTATATTTCAATGTAGTTACCCACGGTCACAACAAGACGTTGACTGTGGAAGGAGGCGGAGTCAACGCCACAGTGATTCAACCCGACATCGCAGCCACCAATGGCATCGTACACATCATTGACAGGGTTCTTGGAGTTCCTTTCACTACTGTTGGCAGGAAACTTGCTACGGACCCAATGCTCAAGTGAGTCTTATTATTGATATAACTTTAGCTTTTTACTTTGAGATTATACTAACAGCAAACTTAAATTTCACTTGTGAGAAGTGAGTGAAAAGCTAATGTTGTGTATTGCCACATTAACCGTTGATGTCCTGGGTGAAATTTTTCTTACACTCAGTCCTGTGTACTGTCTTTCAGACTGTCTTTTTGAAAAAAAATATTTAAAATTATTTTACACATCCACCAATCATCGCTTATAAATCCACTATCCACAATTCGTGACCTCCAATTTGCTGGATTTCAGAATACTTCACCATCCCAGTTTAACAACATATTTTCTCAATGTTTGATCCTTGGATTATTTTAGAATAAAATTTTGTGGCTTTTGGTTGGAATAAATCCAGTAACACCGTAAAACTTGCATACGCACAGTAGGAACGCAGGGTATCATAGCAACTATGGCAATGTCCGCCCAAGATGGACGTCGGTTATAAGAGGGTTAAATCTAATTGCAACATAGTTATTTCCTTTCATAAAAATGAAACATTTTTTCTAATTATCCATCAATCATATTTCCTACGATTTTCACAAGACTTATTGCTCTGTTATCTGAAAATTAGGTGAAACTCGTTTACAAGCCAGGATAAAAGCAACCTAGTCCAGGACTAAATTATTCTCAGATAATTAACCAAGTTTCATTAGCGAATGTCCACTAAATTAATCGCTATTCAGGACAGGAAGGTAAACAATCTGATTAAACAAAGCCATGAGGATAGACGGGTGCAAGATTATATTAAACGTTTTGTGCTAAAGAGAAAAACCTTCTTCTCCACAGGCTGATTGCGAATTTGTTTGAGAAGATTGGAATTCACTTGAAACTTTATCTTGTGTTTCGTTGTATTTACTAAATCAAAAAATTATATTATTCTTTTGCAGGTTATTTCAGTTTTATAATGTAAATATAGAGTTTTTTACGCTTCCAACTAAAGTAGATATTACTTATGTAGAGTATAGAAATAATGAAGAAGTAGAAGTAGAATGTTGTTCAAACTTAGGCTTTTGAGGCCGGTGTCAACAATGTCATGTTGATATTTCGGTGTCAACCGCGTCGTCATGGAGTTTGTGTTGCCAAACTTTTCGCCCTTGCTGTGAAGTGGCTAGGCTGAAACTGAAGGGTTGTTTGTTCGAGTCAGGTAGGTGGAAGGCTCAACTGACCTTGGGGTTGTGAGGGTGACCGCGTGGACCTGCCAACTAGCAATTCTTTGTTAATTTGTTATTGTGCCAGTTTTTGCAAAACAGGTTGCCATGGTTGGGGTAAACAAAAGCTGTCTTCTTTGTTAAAATTATTTGTTATTTTCTTATTTCAATTGCTTCTCTTATTTTCTTGGGGTAGAAGAGCGGGATGCAAGCAATTACTTGGGTTTTATAAAATTCAATAGCACATTTTGTGGTGGAACTGTGTTCTGCTAAGGCGGATTTACTTTTTTAGTATCAAAAATTTGTTCTTTGAGTCTAGTGAAAATCATTCTTGTAGTTTCTCCTTTGTATACGGAACCACAAGTATGTGTATGGATTTTGTACACTGCAGACAAACTTATTGGAATTTTGTCTCTGCCTTTGGGTAGATAATTATTCATGTTCCTCGGTGGCTTGTACGCGGCTATCATATTGTGTTTCTTCATAATTCTGCCAATCTTCTCGGATGTCTCTCTGATGCTAGTAAAAATTAACGGAGTTTTCAAACCTTGTCTATTGGATCAGATTTTTGGCTACTGAGGACTGGGGCTATTGCTTCCTTTGAACAAAAAGACATACTACAGTATTGTAAGACACAAGTTCTTCAGACAAAGGTCTGAAGTAGCAGCTAATCTTTTTATGGAGAATTTTGAAAGTACCACATTGGAATCAGCAAATTTGAAACCAAAGATTTGGCTTTGTTACATATATAACGTTTGGGCTGTGTGGCCACATGGGAAAGAAACGCTCAAGGAATTTTTTTACCATCTTTACAGTGTAAATTCCAACATAAGGTTCACCAAGGAAGAAGAAAAGGATCAACAACTCCCATTTCTGGGTTATTATTTTTCTGCTTTTGATCCATTTTTTTTAATCTTTTGAGGTACCGTAGTACATATAGCTTATCCATCCACTTTCGGTGAGTATTTGCTGCTTCATTTTTTATTTTATTTATTTACTTTTTTGGACAGGGAATGATAATGTTTCCCACTGGCTTGATTGTTGTTTTTCTCTGAGTCATAACCATAACCATGATTTATCACCACATGATGAAGGTGATTCATGCATGACCTTTGAAAGAAAATTTTGATCAGTTTTAAGCTGTTTGTTCAGTTTATGACATATTATGACTCTACGTGCTTTTTGATTGCCAGTCTAGATTCCACGTGCGTTTCAACCATACAGGCTCTTCTGATAATCCTCACGACTGATGGATACCGCGAGCGTTTCAAACACACAGGTTCTTCTAAAGCCTAAGGAAAAAATTTGACTGCAATTCATCATTCCTAAATCTTGAGTTAAAAATTCGCTGAACAAGCTTCAGGATACTCCCCTGATTTCTGACATTTGATCAATTTTCTGTTAATGGTATGTGAGCACAAGCTCTCAAATTCTTTCAACGCTTTTATCGATTCAGGTAGTTGATGTATGTTCAGAATAAGGTATGTCATCAATCGAGATGTCGCCATTTTTAAAACAAGAAAACCACACATACTCTTGAATTTTCTCTATAGCATCATCTTTGGTGGCAGTTTTTACCATGAAAACAGTTTCAGTCGTGTTTTTACCGAGTAGAAAACAAAACTTCATTGAGACACGTTGTTCACATAAACGTTCCGTCATAAAAAATTAAGCTGCACCAAAATAGCACTGGCAAAAACAGTCAGCACAGATGAATAGAAAGTACCTGGTCAACCTGGTACTGAACTGGCAGAGTTCAGCTGGAGTTGCACTAGACAGATGCTAGTGACAGTAATCTGGACTACAAAAGCTCCGCCCTCAGCAGTGCTATTCCGTTTAGTTTTGGATAACCCCTCATATGTGTGAAAAAACTACTATCCCATTAAAAAGACATTCAAAATAAACAAGTGTAAATTATGCAAGGACCCTCACCCCCAGTCCTTTAACGTTGGCTGGAATACAATTTTCTTTCTGCCGCAGAGAGTCCTTCTCATCCACACACGGTTAACATATTCACAACGTTGCTGCAAACACCCTCTTTACTATATGACGTATGTATATCGGTCATACTTAAAAAAAACGTGAAGCTTTTTTTAGTAAAATCACTTCAATATACCATGTAGCCATGTAGACGATGTGCACAAAAAATCACAATCTCCCAGAGAAACGTTAGTTTCAGAGAGCCCTAACAAAATGCATAGCAATGTGTACCTCATCGGGTACAAGACACACATTAGTGTACCCCATCGGGTACACGTCGTTGTGAACATGTTAAAGGTGAAAAAGGTGGATTCAACAATTCAGAGAATTTTCTAACAAATAACAAATTGTTCCAGTAAAACATACCAGCTGGGCAAGACCAACAACTTCAATGTTCAGCTGGACGATACCAGCAAGAAGTTCACCTACTTCGTGCCCCGAGATTATGCCTGGTCACGAATGGAGCTTCGATACCCTTCAGCACACAAGAAGATGTTCATGAAGGACTTTGGTTACCATGTGAGTGTTGATAAAGTATAGTTTTAAAGTTTCTTGATTCCTTTTTGGCTTTCTTTTGCGGGCACGTGTCACCGCAGAAGATGGGCGGAGCTTCCCCTCCTGAGAGTAAGTAAACTGTCTCTCAGTTCTCCCTCCTCGAGGATCGCAGAGGACCTTCTACGGTTAGGTAGGTCCGAACTTAGACTCATTGTAGGTCTCATCACCGGTCATGGACGTATGAGGAAACATCTTGCTTGCATGGGATCCTTTCTGAAGACCCAATCTGCAGGAAGTGTGGGCTGTCTGAGGAGATTGCCGATCATCTGCTGTATGACTGCACTGGGCTTGCCGAAGTGAGAGCTGCCACTCTCGGCGTTATGGAGAGGGGTTGTCACCTTCCCCGGGAGGAGCTGGTCAGGAGACTACGGCAGTTCATCAGGCTTTTGAACCTGGAAGGTCCATGAGAAATTCTATAACAGGGGTGTGCAAAAAGCCACGTGGTTGACGTGCTATAGGAAGACTGTTCCGCCCCTTTGTGTAATTCAGTAATTCCTTTTTGGCAACACTTCCAAAGGAATACTTTCCTTCCCTTTTACCTTTTTGGGTTCTTTTTTGAGGCACCTTGCCTAAAATCCTAATGGTTAGCATCTTGGAATTCGGTGCAAGAGGTCACGGGTTCAAACCCCAGGGTGTCCACAGAGTATGATGGGTATGGACTACTTTCCCTTAAAAATGTTTGTATATTCTGTAAAAATGCTGCTGGCGTAGGAAAAAAATGAAAAAACTCAGCCTCGGTCTTAATGTCAACAAGGATATAACATCATTCATGTCTAAGTCTGGCCAAAGCTAAAGAGAAAGCTTTGATAATACCTTGGCTTTATCCTCAATAAATTTAGAATCCTGGTATATAACATCAAGAAATCTGGCCACAAGCAATGATGAAAGTCCATATAAATGGGTGTCAAATATGATATAGGACAGCACAGGAATATTCGTTAGCAATGCATAAATCTATTACAGCCTTTCTGCATTGCCATTGTTTTGTTTCCATTTTGCAAATTTGCACGTGAACAGATAATGAATGATGTGAATGAAGTACCGTCGTTAGTGTTGTCTCGATTCACTGCAAAACTTAACACTTCCTGAACATATGTATTAAAAATTACCATAATGTATTGTGCTTTTATTTAAACGTTTCACTGTATTCATGTTGTAAAGAAACTTGATTGTAGTAATATTTTACGTAAATTTAAAAAAAAGGAGTGTTGCTAGTAAATTAGCTTATATTTCAACTAATAATAACATTAACATACGGAAATCAAAACTTGTTATTATTTATGTGTTATCTTTAATTAGATTAAAAGGATAAAAAAAAGGAAGAGAAATGTGGAGCCTCCGTAATGATTGCAGTCATTGCACGTTGTAAAAATATTCCTGTAGCTGCTGGAAAACTCAAGGTATGAACTGGCCCATCTACTGTACTTGTAAGGGTGGTGAAAACCTACATGGTCATCTTGGGGAAAATCCAAAAGGATATATCCGGATCACTGTACTGCAAGAGTTTTCTGTAGCACCAATCCCCATGGTTGGGGAAAGAATCTAATGTTAGGCATGCCTTTACCGCACCTTTAGAAATGGCGGTCAGCAAAGTTGGTGACTATTCTCATTTCCCTGAAAAACTGACTTTGGAAGGGGGGGGTGGTTTGACTGACAAGGACCTCATTTTTTTGCCAGGACATCCAAAGTCACTGAAACTCTAATAAGCTTGTTTGTGGCCACATTGCAGTAAATAAGGTCTCAGTTGGACAGCCACATAAGTAGCAGCTGATGATGCTTTCCCAGGATCAGACCACTGAGCTTGCAGAGTGTTTGAGGACCACAATCATTAGATGCTACAGGTTTTTCAGCCTATGAGCACGCCTAATCACCCTCAGCTACAAATGTGGAGTGTTAGACTACAAGTTAAGGGCTGTAGTAGATCAACTCACTGCTTTGTACTGAGAGTATGATGATCACAACACTGGGGTGGGATTTTAAAGTTTGCTCTTTTAGAAGAAAAAAAGGCGGTGTAGTAGCCTTCAAAGAAAGGACATGAAGAAAGAGGAAGTGAAAGGTCTTCCATGAACAACAGTAAATCAAACGTGAGTCTTTCAAAAAATGGTTCCATTTGATGTAATGAAATAAATGGTCCCAAGGGAAATCCATCTCAATAAAGCTTTGATTAATGATTTTTTATTTAGAATTTTTTGAGGGGAAATGCCCCAGGGTGTGAGACTTTCACCCTCTAACCCCCCCCCATATCAGGCTGATGCCCACCTTGGAAGTACTTTAAAGGTATTACATCATGGTGGAGACTCTTATGTAAAGCCAAAAAGACTAAAGCTTCTTATTTGCTTTCTCCTGAAGGAGGATCATAGATAGTCCATGATGATTTTCTGCAAAATTTTGTGAACATTCTCTGCAAAAGCAAAGATAAGCAACTAAGTTTTGATGAGATGTGTTTTCATGAGAGTGATAAGGTTATCATGTGAAATGAGCCTACGATATACGAATACCTACAACTCCAAATCTCTTCTCTGGGCTGCTCGCCGTTCGCTCACAAAAAACCTGCGGTGAGCACCGCCAAGGGAAGAATCCCTGTATTGGCAGGCAGCATTGTCGACATTATCCATCTTATGGAGGTAAGCAAGAATAACCCATGCCCAGTGAGAAGCTAGGTGCTTAGGAAGTTGACTTCAGTGAACTTGCATTTGATCCACCTGGAAAGATCCGGAATAATTCAATACGTCCAGGCGCCAGTCCTCTTCAGTGTTATCATTAAACTCCCCAAATTTTACCTGATATTTTGCAAGGAAGTAAAATGATCAATAATTAAGTAATAGAGTCAATTAACTTTGTATTTATTTCTTTCAGGTAAAGCAGATTTTAGAGCGACATTTGGTAGTTGACGATAAACCTCTTACAATGCAGATGCTCAAGAAGTATTCCAATGAATCGTTGACTCTTCCAACAATTAGGGATGTCCTCAAACTTCGTGTTAAGGAGTCGGACAGCAGTGAGTATTAATGATGGCTTGATTTTATTGGGGTTAAAACCAATTAAGTACAAAAGTTATGCAAGTAAAATTATTACTGTACGGGTGGAAAAATTGTGTAAGTATAGAGTTGTTTGAAAAATCATTTGAGATTAAAGCCCTTTGAGTGTGCATCAAGATTGCAATGTTTTTTCTTAAAAACATCGCTAAAAATTTCACACGGTTTAACCCTCCAACTGGTGAAAGATGCTGCAGCGTCTATTTTTTCCGGCTTGTATAGTGGCAAAGACACTGTAGTGTCTATTTATGCAAGCCATGATTTATTTGATGATTTTTTTCTATTTTATTACTTTTCTCAAATTTATAGTATCTGATATCAACAGAAAGGGTGATTGCAAGTTTCAATTTCATATAGTATAAATATATACTGGCTTTCAGTTTGACAATAACCAATCGGTTTACTTCCTTACAACCTGACGCTAGACGCCAGGTGTCAAAATGGCGCAAGCATGTGTCTGGATGTTTGTTTATGTTGTTTATTTTCTTGATAGTGTTGTTTTGTTTTTATTGCTATTTTATTTTTTTTAATTAAAGTTAGAACAAAATGGCTATAAACTTTTTTTAAGCTGTGTGTGCATATGCAATAAAATCTTTCACCAAGTCAAAAAAACCTTTTTTGATGGTAATTTTTTTATTCACCTCATCATAGTTTTATGATTTTTTTTAGATAAGTGTTTTCAAGGTGTTTTTATAATCTACATGTTATAAGGTTTAATTTTATTTATAATATGTAACAGTTTAATGTATATTTTTTTCAATTTTTCAAATCTTTTGCTTTCTCAATTGGGAAACAATTGCTGCCACTTCAGGATAAAAAATTTGCCACTCAGAGAATAAAGTCACAAAAGGAATCAATATTAGTTTATTTTTCTAATACATAATACGTTTGTGAAATAGGTATGTATAAGACTTTCTGGAGATTTAAAAAAGTATATTTATGTCAACTATACCAAGGTATAGTTTATAGTTTAAATTTGTATTTTATATCGTATAACAAGTTTAAACAAATTGCATTAATTCTTCTTTTTCTATGTCTATTTCATTTTATATATTAATAATATTTACCATCCATCGGTACAGTAAAGCCTCTCTAACTCTACACCCGATAACTGGAAATTCCTTGTAACTCTACAGTCAACATATCTTACATTACTAGTGCGTTTGGCTTTTCAAGGTCATGGAACGACTAAAAAGAGCAGAGATGGGCAGTCGATCTATTGTGCGCCTTTAGATTGTTTCAAGGACAAAGACCCGTGCATAGTTGGGGGTGGAGTAACTTGCTATTCAATGCCATCACTTTAGCATTTTTCAGAACATATAATTTTAATTGTTGAATATTTGACATTTTCCAAAGGCTGTTTTCTCATTAAGTAACAATACTCAAATAAATACTATACTGTAATAAATATATATATGAAACTAAGTGTATTATGTATAGTTAATTAACCCTTCATCAGGCGCACAAAGCGGGTCAAACCGGACATTTCTCGGTTCCTGGAAAGAAGTGTGTGAAGTACGGTCAACCTCCGACTTCAAAACAATCGTTTTCTACATTTTTAAGCAAAATATTGCAGATGCAGAGGTAACTTGTACTATGCGCTTGATGGAGGGTTAAAACCCATGAAAAATGGCAATGTTCAGGATAATTCAACAACCCTGTAAATCAACAACCTCCGGGTCCACAAAGTGGCGAGTTAGTGAGGTTCTACTGTATCATTATTGTAAAGTGATTTTTAAAATGATTTCTAACATATTGAAAACCATATGTTACTTTGATATTTAATTTAATAACTTTTACTTGATTGAACCCTGGTATAATCGTTGATTATTTTAACTTTGAGTGGTGTGAATAAAAACGAGTAGGACAAGTAAATACTTAAACAAATTAAAATGTCAAGTAAACGCAAAAATTGAAGTGAATAAAACAAGTATTTTCTTTTACTCGCGAGTAAATACTTAAGAGGCTAGTAAAACCCCGAAAATGCCAATTTTGGTGTGAATAAACGCAAGTAAATACTCGTCCATTCGCAAGTCAACCCGACCCTAGACTTGCAGTCGTACTTGTACACGAAAGATGCCTGCTTTATGAACCTGTGTGGTGTGAAACATAAAAGAGACCGGTGTGATATAAGTCCAGATCTATCTAAGGGACTATTACGGTTTGAGAGCGAAAACGTTGATTTTCTCACGTCGCACTTTCCTGATGAAAACACTGATGCAAGGGGTGGAGGATTAACTGTACGGAAAAATATGGAAATTTTTCTGGGATACATTAGTGATCCAGGATTTCAAAGTGGTGTTGACAATTACAAGGGGGTTGAAAGAAGTACTGTCAGCAGGACACTTTTTAAGTGTATTGGATAAAATAGTGTCGAAGTCTGAACAAATTATGCGTATTTACTTGCCTTTCTTGTGAATTCAGCTGTCTCGCGAGTAAATACTTGCTAGTACACCCTCGGGTTGGCGAGTACACGGTCACAAGTAAACTCGACGCTTTATTCACATCAATTTACTTGGAGTTTAAATACTCGTTACACTTTACTTGTAAGTAAATACTCGTCGTACTCCTTTTTATTCACACTGCTTATCTTGGAGTTACTACATATAGATTATCAAGTAGTCAAACATACAAATCCAACATAATATCAAAATCGTTTCTGCACACAATATTATTAGGAATGTTCTCCAAATACAGTGATTTTATACATCTACGTTTAATTTAAAATCAGTTGTTTTAGCCTCACAATGCAAAGTTTGGTTTAACAGTGTTCATCTATGACATTTACATATTAGGTATCTCATTCAAGATGATTTTTTTCCATTTACTCTGCACTAACCAGTCATATTCATATCATAAAGGTTCCTACATCCATTTAATAAATATCCATTAAATATAGAAACATGACCATGCCTATCATTCCATCACAAGTTACTGTTTATTAAATTTCAGTAAAAAAGTTCTACAAACGGAAGTATGTAAACTATATCCAGAAATCTCTCAGAAAAATTATTGGTGCTAATTATTGTAATAGTTTTAATCCTGATAAGTGACCTAAGTAAAAAAAAGGTTTTACTATTGAAGGCCTGGACACACCGGTGCAGAAAAAGTGTTAGTGAAATCATATGACTATAGGAACAGCTGTTTACAGGAACTGAACACATTCTTTTTAGATGTATCCATGATCTAACCTATTTCCCACAGGGAAGTAAATACAATAATTTTTGAATCGTCAACAGAACTTGGGCTTCTGGGGCAGAATTTTTCATTTCTGAAGATTAAAGATGTCATGATACTCCTTTTGTTTTTCAACTTTTAAGGCTCACAGTTATTTTTTATATTTAATTTATTTCATCTCATTTGTATCACATAACAAAATAGCTGTATTGGAGTCTCTCTCTGGTTGTTGTACCAGGGTCCCTAATTTAACTAGTTATTCTACGTCAAACGAATATCAAAGGACACAGTTTTTAAAGAATTTGGGGATTATGGCACAGAAGGCGAATAATTTGTTGAAATCAGCTGATTAAAAAACTTTCATAAATTCTACATTTTAACCCGTTGACGCAGTATGACACTGAAGTCGTGAAGGCTGTATTGGGCCCAAAAGCCCCATAATGGTGACATAACTTTTTTAATTTACTTTATTAGGCATTTAAAATTATTTTAGCAGGACTATAAGTTATTTTAGCGCTAGATGGAGCAGTCAATTAATAAATCTATTATGTAATATGTTATTAAAATAGCCATTGCAAACGGGAATTACTTTGTCGAGTGCTGTATTTATCACTATGTCGCCGATAACCTAGCTTTCAGCTTGTCAGCTCTCTGCTGTCAAAACGAAATAGATGTCTTGGGTTTGTTTTTACTTTAAATTGTTTATTTAACTGAGTTTCTATAGTGATAGAACAGCAAAGTGTTTTTATAATATTTATTCAGCCGTCTAATGTATAGGAAAAAATGTAAATATTCACTTTTTGTATCAACAAAATTTTATCTATAAAAAAACTTAAAATGGTTTTTTAATTAAAATGTTCTATGTAGCGAATTAATATTAAATATTTTTCCTTTAACTGGTTTTATTAACAAAAAAATTAAATACAATCTATTGTATATATAAATACACATAGATATATGGACATACGTCATATAATACATATGTAGAGATAAAAACCCCTTAAAAGTTTTGTAAACTATAGAATTTAATGCTATTTAAAAAATATATATGACATTAATTAGTTTTATTAAAAGAAAATACTGTATAGGTGTGTAAATAAAAACCTTGCACTTATGTGCGATATTGGATCTGTACAGGGCTGCTGGCAAAATAAAACTAGGTTGCCAATGGGTTAAAGCTACATAACTAGTAAATTATTAAAGTCGTTAATGAATTTCCGACATAAAATTAAAACCATTTTTCCTTAGCGCCAGATCATGAAAATGATACAGTTTTGGACAATGGTAAGTGATTTTGGATTTTGTTAACAAGAGGAGATATTTGAGCTTGCATGCTCTAGAGGGAAGACATAAGAGAAACCACTATATTTGCCTTTTCACACACTATTATTTTATTAATCATTTGCAAGTTGCTGGAACTATATTAATCTCACTATAATTAAGTTAATAATAACTATAATTAAGTCAATTGTCTGGATTCCTACATGATTTTGATGGCCAGCATTTTTAAATTGAGACCCTTGATGTTTTTCGTCGGTCCCTTTCAAAGTAAAAGATAAGTCATGTCTCTAAGGAGCTTTACATTTACATATAAAGTCCTCCATCTACAGTAGACTACCGATTATCCGCGGTAATGGGTGGCTGAGCGATCGTGTATAATCAAAATCGCGGAGAAAGCAAACTTGACCTGAAATAGACGGGAAATAGTTAAAAACAATCGTGAAAGCAAAATATATCCGTAATAACCATTACTGAATATTTTTGTTATTGTGAAAGTCTCAAATACAAGATTACTTTTTAATAAAAAAACAGTTTCTTAACATTATTTTAAAATTTGTCAAAAATACTCCAATACCTGAGATGAGTGCACTGTATTACTGGCACACTGTTCCCGTTTTTATTGGCTTTGAGGAAAAATTCCATTTTTGATTTTTGTTTTTGCTTCCTTTTTAACAATGGTTGACCAAATATTTCTATTAACATGAGATCACACAGCGGAATGTCATGATCCCCTTCCAAGAAGACCAATAATCCCTTTGCATAGGGGCGGGCAGTTGCGTACGATCGCTATCCCAAGGCTAAATGTATCGTGGGTGTCAGCAATATAATTTAAGAGGATTGACGTTTATGTGCTAAATTTCACTTGCCGGAGTTGCTATTTTTTTGCCGATCATGGATAAACCGCAACGTGGTTAATCTACTCGTGGATACTCGGGGAGTCTGCTGTACTCTACTTTTGGGACGAAGAAAATTTTTTTTCCCAAATTTTCAGCAAAAATCTTTACATTTAATTATTATGTAAGTTTACTGTATTTTCATAAGGAATACATTTTATTTATAGGCCTATTGGAGCAGCCATACTTGTGTAATTTGATTGTCGCAGTAACCACTTATAATTGAATTAAAGTAAAACTAAAAGAGAATAGTTATCAATTTATATAAATGGTTTCAAAATGCCTAACACTTGGGAGTTATTTAGTTTACTTATGGTTAAATTGTGTTTACACACGTATAATCTTAATTTTTAAATTAAAAAGAAATTCAGTGTGTCCATCTACTACGGATCCTGAGAAAACCAAGAATTACACAGAAAATTTGGAAATGCATAGAATAATTATTTGTAATGGTTATCTCAGCTGTATGTAAAAGTTGTACACATAGACATGATTTGATTAATGCTAATGCACTGCGTAATGTTTAATGCCAGTTTGTAATAACAAGCTCACCACGTAATCAAGGCAGTGAATAATTTGACTTTCCTACAAATCCTGATAAACGATCACCTTATCTAACCCAATAACATTGACACACACCCCTCCCTTGTAGAAATACCAGCTAGATTTTAGATATATTTATAATATCTATAATACTCCACACCGTAAGTTTAGTGTGCTGTGAAATCAGCACAGTCATATCATACTTACAATGTTTTCATTCAGCCAGACTCACTGTAAATAAAGGTGGCTGAATCCCACTTAATAATGTCATCATTGTGATAACTAACTTGGTAAAAACGCTGGTAAAAAACCGGTTTAGTTCCGGAATTGTGAGAATTGTTAAATGAATTATTCTATGATATCAATTTACAACAAAGATGAAAACCTTAAACAATCAAACAAAGAGTAATACCCAAGACAGGAATTTTTAAAAAGTTTTTAAATATTCAAATATTATTGAGTAAACTATAGGTTGTTAATTTTTTTAAATTAACAAAGAGTTGTGGGATACTGAATAGTATTATACTCAGTATTACTAAAACCTTCAGTACTATCGGTGAGTCTTCAGTTAAAGTGAATCCATTTATGTAATGTTACCAACCAGTGAGTGAGGCTGAATTATAATTCAATGTCCCAGTTTGTCTTAAATTCACACGTCAGGCTTAAAACCAGATGAGTGTCGTGTCGAGTGATGTGTGTGTGTTGTCGAGTAGAGTGAATCTACTTAATCTCAACCAAGATTGACAGTTTCAGCCCACTATCCGTGCTCCAAATGATAATTTCAGTAGTCTCCAGATATAACTATGTACAAGAACTAAGTAATTTGACAAAACATTAAAGTTGAGAACATAGTCTTGATCACGTATAAGCTACACATGCGAAGTCCTTATTTTTTTGGCTGTTTTTTTAACAGGAAAAGTATCATTTACTGGTACAGTAAAGTCTGGTTTATCCAGATCCGAATCATCCGGAATCAAGATTATCCAGTTCGGATTTTGAAAAAAATGTATAAATAACAGTTGAAATTTGAATTTTATCTCAAGCTTCTTCAAAATTTCAGACAGAACCTTAGTACCTTGCTGGACGTGGCAAGTGTTACGAACGATTTATGCATAACATGATGAACGCACACTCTGTATTTTGCGGGGTGTTTCCAAGTAGAGCGCTTCAATTACTTAGCGCATGCGGGAGCGATCTCCGTTTGACATTTCAATTCTGAACTGTCAAAGCTTAGCTGTTTGATTTTGAGGTTAGACGTTAAACAATTAGCGCAAGCGGCCATTATCTGACATTTCAGTTCTTAACCATCAAAGTGTAGTTGTTTGAGGTTAGATGTACGAGGGGGTACCCAAAAGTAAACGGAATTTGTCTGCCGAGGGCGGAGCTTTGGTAGTACGGATGGACACCACTAGGGCATGTATAGCGCAACACTTTGCCAGTTCAGAACCGCGCGGGTCAATGAGCTAGCACATTATGTTCATCTGTAGCGTCATTTTTTGCTGTAGCTGTTTCACTCTTGCTTTGTTTTTGATGATGGCAAGTTTAAGTGAACAACGCGCCGCTGTGAAATATTGATTTTCCATGATTCATCACCAGTACCTTTGAATTACCTTTCAAAAGAAAATCTGGATCGATTCTCAGCTGTTCTTTCAGTTCATGACATGTTTCGACTCGACGTGATTTTTGATTATTAGTCAGAGCCCGAGGAACAAATTTGGCAGCAATGCGTCTCATTCCTAAATCTTCAGTTAAAGTTCGTAGAACCGAGCTCCAAGTTATTGCACTAATTTCTGACAGTTGATCAATTGTCTGTCGGCGGTCTGTGAGCACAAGCTCTCACATTTTTTCGATATTTTCATCAATTCGGCCAGTTGTTGGACGTCCGGAACGAAGGTTTGTCATCAATCGAAAGGTCGCCATTTTTAAATCGAGAAAACCAGTCATACACTTGAGTTATTCCCAAAGCATCATCTTTGTAAGCAGTTTTCAACATTAAAGCAGTTTCAGCAGCGGTTTTACCGGGTAAAAATAAAAATTTCACAGCGGCGCGTTGTTCTTGCGATCATAAAAAACGAAGCAAGAGTAAAACAGCCACAGTAAAAAATGACGCTACAGACGAACAGAATGTGCTAGCTCAACGACCCGCGCGGTTCTGAACTGGCAAAGAGTTGTGCTAGACACGCCCTAGTGGTGCTCATCCGTACTACCAAAGCTCCGACCTCGGCAGACAAATTCCGGTTACTTTTGGGTACCCCGTTCGAATGAATGAATGAATGAAATGGGTACCCCCTCGTATAGTGGTTGTTTGTTTCATATTTATTTTTACCGTCAAAGTTCATTCTGAAACTGTAACTATGAGTGGTCATAATAGAAAGAAGGTTGTTTTTTAAGGTCAGAAGAGTGTTTTACTCCCTTCTTTAAAAAATAATAATAACTTCACTTTTAATAAAATTAAAAACTAATTTTTAAAAGTTAAACACTTGCTAAATTTCGCAGCTAGGTTGTTTTACAGAGGTTATATTCTGTCTGCAGCACTAATATTGCAGGCAATATTCACGATCGTTGTCTATGCGACGTGGAAGTCTATAATGGTATATTTTCAGTATGGTTTCAGATCATCCAAATTTTCTGAATCGGGATAATCTGGACTTTACTGTTCAGTATTAAGAATTTACAGGAAGATTATTGGAATTTTAATAGTAATTATTCTCAGCTTTAATTTAACTGGTACTTAAATTGAATTTTAGGAAACCTAACAAGTGGAGAATTATTTTAAAACATTTTCGTTTGAGTGAAAAAATGAATTATTAGTAATTAATTCATCTTAGAATTAAAAGTTTTCAGTTGACATTTTCACCATTTTAGAAAGCAGCAATAGAAAGCACTTATAGCAATCATTCGCACATGCTGAATCAACAATACTTCACAATGTTAGATCACTTAAATTAGATCACAACAAAATGTGTTTTCTGCAGTGCAATCAACATAGTAACACAAAATAGCCTTATAACACATTAAACTAAACTTTGCATTGATTAGACTTGATTTTGCTACATCAGTGAATAATATTTCTTAGTTTTATATTTTTTACCATAAGTACAATGTTTTATTTATCTCATGGCAAGTTTAAGCCCGAGACCATGTTTATTTTTTCTTCTTTAGGTGCCCAGAGACCAAAAACAATAGTCGTTAAAATTTTTATATAATATATATATATAAATGTATATAAAATATATATATATAATAATGTCTGTGAACACGATAACTCTCGTAAAAATGGTCCGATCGAGACCAAATTTGGTAAAGACGTGTATTCCTACAAATGCTCGGACGAGTTCGTAAACCAGACATATCGGTCAATGGGAACGGGTAGTTTGGGGGGGTTTTGTACCCCAAAATGGGGTTTTTTGCGTTTTTCACATGTAATTTATAAAAATTTCTAATTTTATATTTCACCATTGGAATCAGCTTAAAAAACTACACAATTAAGTTCCTTAAAGTTTTTCTCTATCTTTAACGGTTACCGAGATATAAAAAAATCTAAACACAGTACGTTGTATTTTGAGGCTCCAATGTTAATCTTATGGAGGATTAGGAAAAATTAATTTTTCACTTATTATCTAATATTTTTTGATGAAACTTGATATTTAGCTTCATGTGGTTGAGATCCATACATTTGTGCTAAAAAATCATAGTTTATGTGTTTATCATGGCAGCAAACCTGCATACTCTTTTCCCATGTTAATCATATGGAGATTAGGCAAACTCCTTTATTTATGGACAGATGTTGATAAATGTTAAAAATAAAATTTTTGATGGTATACTTTCAGTGTTCCTCACAGCAGCAAACCTACTCACTCTTTCCCATGTTAATGTTATGGAGAATAGGCAAGTAACTCTCATATTTTTCGACAAATATTGAACAAACTTGTCATATATTATAATTATTATATTAATGATTTGGAAATTCGCTATAACGCAGGTCTGCTGCGACGAATATTTTTTACCATAAGTACAATGTTTTATTTATTTTATATCGAAGTTTATATACTTTTGTCAAGTGTAGTAACTTTCTACTTTATTCTGTAGAGAATTTCAGTCTATGTTTTGATATTTTTTAGATCATTCACTTTCATAAATATCTCTTAATTATATCAAGGATATAAAGTTTTTATAATTTAATATGTTAAATTATGAGTTTTTTCACCCAATGCCACTCAACTCTAAAAAGACGTTCTGTTTTACCGATAAAAGTCCTAACCCAATACCTAAACAGCAGTGATTGGTGCCTGTATGGTAACGTTACTGGATAAAGTCCTAGAACCTAAATAAAATTATTCTGTAAAGATTTAGGCTTAGGGGCCTATATTTAAAGAGGCTTAGGGGGCTATGGGGGTGTATTTAAAAGCCACAATATCCTTAGAGAAATACTGTGGCTTTTAAATACACCATTTAATCTGACTTCTTTACTTTTATAAAATAAAACAAAGTTAAGTTCTGATGCGAAAATAATATTCCTCTAATAACGTTCTGCTTTAAAAAACAGAGTTTTAATTTCAAAGTAAATTACACCTTTACTTTGATTGAATATTGAATATATTTTTGTATAGTCTGTATCCTGAAGTCAATAAAACGATCATATATGATTTCCTTTCATCAAAATTTTATGAGTAAGTATTTGCCATATAAGTTGTTCTCAGCAATGATAAGCTAAAAACATTAAATGTGCTTTTTACTTCCGCCTCTTATACAAGGAGAAAGTATTGTTTTCTCAGAACTTTTGAATTTGAGTTTTTGGTGGATATATGTATTTTAGTGCCTCATGAATAAAAAAGTGGTTTTTAGAGGGATATCTGTCGGTGTGTATGACGATGTGCAGAAGCCTAGAGACAAGGCTATTGGTCAGATTTTCTTGAAATTCGGTATGTTGGTAACAATCCAAGGTATCTTGCACCTTTTATAATTTTAATTTTCAAGGAATTTTTTTAACACTATAAACCCCAAAAAAAACACGTAAAATGAAAATTTCTCAAAAACGGCTGCAACAATTTTGATGAAAATTGTAGTCCTTTATTGGCTTTTAAATATCAAAAAAATAGTTCTAGCAAATGTTTCACATGGTGAAACTATTTCCGTATGTCTCATGGCAAGACTTAAGCCCAGGACCATGCTACTATTTTGTATTGAAGTGCCTAGAGGCCAAAAACAGGTCTTTAAAAATGTTGTATAATAATTTATATATCTGTCCATATACACGATAACTCTCGTAAAAATGGTCAGATCGAGACCAAATTCGTGTATTCCTAATTTATTTGGACGAGTTCGTAATTCAGATAAATCGGTCAATCAGAATGGGTAGTTTGGGAGGTTTGTAACCCAAAATTAGGGTCTTTTGAGTTTGTTATGTTTAGTTTTTATATATTTTTTCTTTTACCATTAGAATCGACTCAAAAAACTACAAAATTTAGTACCTGCAACAGGGGTATTTTTAAGTTCTATAAAGAATATAAAATCAATTGTAAGTGCATGTAATTTTTGCAGGCTACTACATAGAATGGAACAACGAGTGGATCCATGTGTTCCGACCCGACGTGGAGTGCACGAATGGAGTGATTCATGTCATCGACTCCGTGCTGCTCCAGGAGAGCGACATCGTCGTTTCGAGCGCTCCGTCAGTGGCGCTCAGTCTCTGTACTGTGCTTGTACTCTTCCTCAGTCTCTACACTGCTCATTCCCTCTAAGTTCCCCTCTGAACATTCCGTGTCAGGAGTGGGTCCATAGCCGTTAACTGACAGATCGTTTTTCCTTGATGTTAATATGGAATTTCTGTTTATAAATTATATCTGTGCTTTTCAGTGTCTGAAATTAACGACTACTGAAAAATTAAGTGGATCAATTTTCTTTGTCCGTCTAAAAATTATTCTGTGAATTCTAGTTTGAAAAGTTTTTACAGCTCAACCCATTGTTGTGTCTCTCGATGGCGTATTTTTAAACTAAGTTCACTGCCTGAATCTCGTATGTGATCTGACTACCAATTTGTGTTTCTGATTAGAAGAGTTTGACGAGGTTATTCACTTGAAAATATCGAGTCGTAGTTTGAATGAGTTGCCATTAATTTAAATATTTTAAGATAAAAATTTATTTTCTTACTATGTAATAGTTGATTTAAGAGTTGATATCAGTGTTGAAAATTTAACAATGGTTCTCAGAAATAAAACAGTAATACTATACATTTCAATGTATATTTAACCATATCCATTCTACTCAAACCCTAGTCAGAGATGTTTAACAAAACTGAACAATTGTTTTTCGATAAAACGTTGTTAGAAAATTTTATAACTCATGTACTCGTGTCCACTAAAGAACTCAGTTAAATTTATTCGTAAAATAATCTAGAGAGAAATTCACAGAAAAACAACATGTGACAATGTTTACCAATGTTAAACACAAAGTAAAACCGAGCTGTTTATGTGTGATTAATTAAGTTAAATTAGTGTCAAAGAAAGCAGTGCTTTGGAGTTTCATCCTACTAGTTGGACTTGATATCACATCACTAGACACTACCACAAGTCACTTATGAAGTAGAGAATCTTAACTATTTAGTCACTCTGCGTCTGTTGAAAATTACATGTTCAACGAGAGAATTAAACATAGTCTTTGCATTTAATTTATACAAGAAAACAACTGTAGCTATAAGAAAGCTTTAAACTAGAAAATTCAGGAGCTTAGAAGACATGTACATAGCCTTTGGCACTAGCTAAGATTGTTAAATTATACAGCAATGTATATTTTTAATCATGTCATAAAAACTGTCAATAAGTAGTGCAATAGTTGGTATTCGTGAGTTATTTCTATGTCAATTATTTTTTTAGGTGCATAATTTTGTGTGGCAATTTATGAAGAATAAAATAGGAATCGAATATATTAAATTTTCCGATCGAAGAATTTACCATGTAAATTGTTTTCTACTGAAACGATCTGCTTTTACATATTGTTTATTTGAAAACGAAAACTAACTTTTACATTCATTAAGTAATTCACCATGTAATAGCTAATGACTAAGAATATATTATTTTGTTTTTATCGATCATTTTTATATGTACAGTAATGATAGTAGAATCTTTTTTATACCAAAGATTAATGCAATCGAAACTTCACAGAGTATATATAAATAATATCTCTTTTGAAAACAAAGTGGGTTATTTTAATCCATCATGTTGTGAGCTTCCTGCAAGTAAAGACTCTGATTAAATTATATAAAGTTATGAATAACATTTTACAAACACTGACTTAAAGTTTTATGAAGATTAAACTTAAATGAACGAAGAACTGTAATAGGTACCTATTTTATTAATGAAAATATTTGCTTATTTTTTGTGAAAATTGGTTTTAAAGTGCTTTCTAACATATTTATTGTTCCTCACTTAATTCTTTTAATTGTTCTTGTTAGAATTTTGAAAGTCTTTCTATTCTCAGTAACAAAAGACACTAGATGTATTGCATAAAGACTGTAAATAAATCCTGGAATATCATTGTGTATGTATTATATGTACATTTATTTTACCCTCTATGTGCATTAAAATTGTTAATTTTAGTATTTATTAAAAGCTCCACTTTGGAATCTACCTCCGAGAAAGAGATCACAAGTCGGTTCTACTGTTTTCGGAGATTTTTTCCAAACGTTCTGAAGCTGTAAAGATATTCTTGTTACTCCATAGCTTAGCTGTGGAGGTTCTAAAAACTTAAAGAGAGTTCCATTCAAAGTAATTTTAATTTTAATTGTAATATAAAAATATATACCGGCGTTGTAAATGCTCGGAAAGTATTTTGCTTAATAATGTTACTATCGATAAGTCTAATATAAGTTAATGTATGTGTGTTTGTGAACTCAGCCTGTTCCACCACTAGATGTCTCTAGTACAGCTTTGTGTTGCGTGTCTCACATCTAAACATTCAAACAACCGCATTGTAATGATTAGTTGTAGGCTTTGTAATAAAAATACATTGCATTTTGATTTTTACTGTCTATACATGTGTGTTTAATTCCCTACCTGATTGGATTATTTTTTAACCCGCAGATGATCGAGGGGTGAGAGTAACGCTCACTTTTCATTTTAAGTGCCTAAAAAATGGAGTTTGTAATATCAGCCTGAAACTTGGAATAACTGTTGTTTAAGGTGTAAGTAGTGGATGGGGATACGGTGGTGGAGGTTAAGTGACCTTCAGTCTGTCTCGCACCTTTGTTTCGTGACGACTGGGTTGACTGGGATGGTGGCGACATCCTGTAATCCAGCTACTTGGAGGTCACGAATTGTGGATAGTTGTGAGTGATGGTCGGTGGGTGTAGTGTTCTCTTGTGTGGATTAACGTCTGCACTATTGAATACTGCGTTAATCCGCAAAGACCATCCTCATAATTAGACCAATTCGTAATTCAGAGGCCGTGGTTCGGATTCCACGTTAAACTGTAGGTCCCTTAGTTGCCATCGGCTGTTGGGCTATTAATTATCAGTCCTGTCTAAGGAACATGTCAGCCTTAGTCAGTAACAAGACTACAAGATTGTGCCACAATCATCTTACATTCTCATTCATACTTGGCTTAAAATACCTACCTTGTAGTTTGGTCGCCATTTCAATAATTTAATCTAATCGAGTGACAGTGCAGTAAGCACAACTTACACAACTAAAAAGGCCTTTTATTTTGTAATAAATTATGTTTTTTGTATATTTATTATTTTTTTGTTATAATACACTGAGTATTAGCAAAAAAGTCTTTTAAATAGCGTTCTGTGCTTTAAATAATTAATTGGAAAAAGGTAAATTAATTTAAAAAAAAAATTGTTTTTTACTTTCTAAAAAGGTCATATATTTGTGAGAAGAAAGTTTTAAATTTTTTTTACTGTGGAATTAGTTATTTTCAGTTTTGTATATAATTAAAGGTTAGAAAAATAGGTAAACAAAAGTGGTGTGATATAATTCGTTCGAAATTCGTGAAATATAAATCGTTAACAAGGCGTTTAAAAAGGTGAGTGTGAAGCTCACCCCTTGACCATCCGCGTAACACATGTGACCTCAACCAACGGCGGATTAAGAATCGTAGGGAGTTATCTGAAATCCCAACTTCCCAGCGGTAGCTCAGGGTTAGGTGTTAGAAACTGGAAACCGTAGGAAAGACGGCTAAGCATGTTTTCATGGAGAGTATTGTACTGCCACCAGACAATAGACAATATCTTTATTCATTTAGAAGTACAGAGAGCAAAATTTGAACAGCACATTAATTTATTGTTGAAATAATAATAAAGTAGTTAAAACGAGTGTACTATTGAACTATTTTCTATTTTAATTTAATCTGGAATAAAATTTATAAATTTTTCCCTTACGTATGAAGGCTTCTTTTCATAGAATTTTACATGTTAGCGGTTATTATGTAATAAATCTCTATTCCTTGTATTATTGGCATGGCTGGATTGTACATGATGGCCACTTTCTATTAAATTTTTATTTATTTTTAACTAAAATAGCATCAAATATGTACTGGCCATACACTGAGAGAATTTTTAACTGTTTGAAGTATTCTATGGCTGATTTATCATGTTTTAGCTGTAGCATTATTGTTCCAGCTTTTTTTGTTGTTTCAATTTGCAAACCAGATTATTTGTTATTGTTGCACTATATAGGATAATACCAAAAGAAATATGAGAATGAATATACAGAAAATATTTTTTTTAATGTTGCCAAATCACAATCAAAGGATATTTTTATAGGTATATATTCCCTAGTGAATTTTTACCAATATTCTGCTCACATGATAATTCCAGCTTAAATGCTGATCAATTATTAGTTCCAGGAAGAGGAGATTCATAAAGATGGGAAAGGAAGGATGTAGGAGGTAGGTCATCAATACCTAATTCTTAGAGAATTAATAAGAATCCTTCAACGCGGTTTCACGTACACTGTAACACTGTAACGCAAGCCAAATGCCGTCTGCAGTGGGGTTTGACCCATCATGTGCTGCTATCCCTCGGCCGTTTATCAAACTATTTCGCCTCTTTGACATTTTAAGGATATTGCAGACAGTACAATGAGTAATTTCAGCTGTTTTCACGTATTTACCAACACGAGAGAGACAGAGATAGTTTAGAGTGAGGTATCAAATCAGCTGTTGTTTGTCAAAATACAAATACTGTCGTCAGCTCTTGATGTGTTATTGTTAATATATTTCTCAGTTATTTTAGTCGTAAATACGATGTAATAATGAGAATAAATAGTGAATACATTTAGTTTGACTGTTTTATTGTATTTTTGGTTACATACTTTTCATGGTTTACTGCAAGAATCATAAATAGGATGTCTCATAGTGATGAAAAATATTTTGCGCCAAATAAGTAAATGTCTTGCGTTGAAGGGCTAAACCAATCTAGGTGCATTAGGCCATTTAACACTATGAAAGGATTTACTCCTTCCCAATGAGCTGATAACTTGGAAAGGAATAACATATAATTACTGAATGCTTAATGAATCCTAGAAGAAAAAAACACGTCATAAGTAAGTTTGAACATATATCACCAAGAAGTAAGAAAAAATGTCAATAAAAAATTCCAGCAGCTGCAGAAGTGCAGTATTTCTATTTCCAAAACTAAATTAGAGGTCTAAGCAACCCTTCAACATTGTCTAAATTAATAATCCAACTTTTAAGGTTACTCAAATAATTGCGAGTGCTGTTCTGTGTGATTAATTGAAATGTTAACCGATACAAACCTCGGTGCACTGAAAGTGTAAAAATGTTGAAAAATGGTTCAGTTAGCTTTCGGAATTTCAAAACTGTAGGCTGAACGGAAATTATAAGGTTGTGGAACATTTATATAATTTGAAATACTTCTCGTGAAAAATAAACGTAGCACTTTTGTAAACAAACAAATTTCTTAATGGAAGCAATCCTAATTGTTTAAAAAAGGTAGTGCATGTTCTAGTCTAGGCTTTTTCATGATTATTCTTACTAGGTATACACTTTTGTACGGTAATTAAAGGCTTTAGCGTAGTTAAGTATGTAACCCCCAACAAGAAAGTGCGTACCCTAACCTGGATCCTACCAATGCGTGATATAGATTAATCAGAATTTTCCTAGGACAGAGGTCTCTCAAAAAATAAAATTTTCTGATGATATTATACATTTCCCCTTTTAGCTTTTTATCATGGTTTTTCCAGGAAAGGTTAGAATCAGTTATAAGACCTAACACCTTAAAGTCCTTAAATTATTTCCGTTTATTCCTGAATCACCCTGTATATTACTTAATTTTACTAAAGTGTAAAGCTGTATGTTTTTAGACAGCGAATATTTTGGTGTTGTTGTAATAAAAGATTTGTTATTTAAGGTCCGTTGTCACTGGTGCGGCTAACGATGGTCGTTAACGATTTTCGTGGACGATCATCGCGGCGATGATCGTTGCAGTGGTCATTGTCACTGATGCGATTATAAAATAATGCGATAGTAAATAAAAATTAGCGTTGTGGTTTGACTGTTGCTAGTGAAGTACTAGAAAAGGTTCAGTAGAGCTTTTTAAGAATGTATAAGGTTATATGTTTCAATTAGGTTTAAATACATCTTTGCATAAAACCCAGCTGCATCATGTTGGATTTTTCAATTGCAATGATTACTAATACACCTGTTCAAGAATATTTCATAATGTATGGACCAGAAAAAAAGGTTGAACAAGGGAAAGTAATTCATTAACTGAGATTGCTATTTTGAAAATAACACAATTTTTTTAACAAGAATAACAAGCAGACGCATAAGTTCTGTTCTGGTGTTCAAAATGATAAGTAAAAGTAATTAGAAGAAAAATAATCCTGATGTTATTATATAAACTCCAATAAAATTTATCAAATACACTTAGTCTCTTTGAATCAAAATAAGTCTCAAAAACTAACTCATGAAGTTTTGAACATTGGAGATTTATGGGCATATTTAACATTTTGTTACATAATTTTTTTAGATGATATAATCCATTTAATTGTATGTGTTTAGAAATCGCCTCCACTAGTTTCTGTCTTTTTAGGTTTTTAAATTTTAATGTTGGAGCTGTTTATGACATTGCACAAACGCACTATTAATCAAACTCGCATGTATCGAAAATCGGCCAACGACCTTATGATTCCAGGAAAATACTGATAGCGACTTAAGAATGACACTGAAGAAATGACAGCATTTAATTATGAAGAGTAGTTCAACGATTTGTTGCTAAATTATGAAATGATTTGTTAGCTTTAAGGCGACTCAATCTGGTTTCGTCGATTCCATATCGTTCCTCCATATTGATAATCTGTATCCGGTAATATCCCTGGATCGATATACCTGTTTCGATATCCAATATCGGAAGATGTTCGATACAACAACCTTAACTACAACTAGAGTAACACAGGCGTAACAGATACTTGACTCGTCGTTGGCAAAGCCAGGATGTTAGAGTAATTCAATTTAGTACTCGAAGCTTTTATTGTTTCTTCCTTTTGACATTGTTTATTGTGAATATATACGAATATTCTTAGCAACTCGGGTATCATGTTATCTTCGTACGAATAAAATTTATAAATGCATCGTTTATGTTACACTACTTTTGAGTAAAATATACCAGGTATTAGGGACTTTTGCCCTTTCCATCATTACTCTATTATTTTTGTTTTCGTTTTGGCTCTGAAAAAATAACATTGCTTTAGTTTCCTATTTTTATTGTAGGTTTTTGCGCGGGTTTCTACTCACAAAATTGGTAATTTATCGTAGTTTACCAACAGTAAACAATTTACACAATTAGAACTGTAAAAGGAAATATATTTACTAAAACTTTATTTATTAAATAAACAGTATAAAGTTAGGTACTCGCTAATATTTTACCAATTGAATGATAAAAGTTACACATATATAAAATAAATTTATGATATTCCATTTCTAACATGATCCAATTAAAAAGGTTTTCAAAAACAATACAATCCGTTAAAATAGCTCAATTATATAACAATTACTTTATAGCAATAATTATAACATATATTTTACTCTCTCCCACTTAAACGAGAGTGCAAAAAGTATTGTTTTGATCTTTGTTTCGAATTTGTAAATTTGAGCGGAAATATCCGTTTTGGAAGTGGTGTATGTCTGTGTGTGCACGTATGGATGTGTTGAGCCACAGCCTACACCATGGATATGGTATGGATCCACATCCACCATGGTATGGATGTATTATGTATCATCGGTATTTCCAGGTGTTTTAATTTTGTAAGCTCTTAAAATACGTAAAACATAAAAATGTTTCAAAAATTACTCTCAGAAATGAAAAGATTTTTATTAAAATTTCATAATTTATAGTGATTAATTGGGCGCCAAATAATATGAAAACACCACATGCTTTTAAAATGACGGTTCAAGATTTATGGGCTTTAAAATATAAAAAAATCAGTTTTTTTTCTGAAAAGACTATAAATTTATAATATAGCTGGCCCACAACCCTTCTGTGGCATCTCCAGGGCGCATGTGGATCGAGAGATCAACACGTGGGCACGTGAGTGTCACCGCAGATGGGCGGACCTTCCCTCCTGAGAGTAAGTAAACTGTCTCTCAGTTCTCCCTCTTCGAGGATCGCAGAGGATCTTCTACAGTTAGGTAGGTCCGAACTCAGACTCATTGTAGGTCTCATCACGGGACACGGACATATGAGGAAACATCTTGCTCGAATGGGACTCTTCCCCGGAGACCCAATCTGCAGGAAGTGTGGGCAGTCCGAGGAGACTGCTGATCATCTGCTGTATGACTGCACCGAGCTTGCCGGGGTGAGAGCTGCCACTCTCGGCGTCATGGAGAGGGGTTGTCACCTTCCCCGGGAGGAGCTGGTGGGGAGACTACGGCAGTTTGTCAGGTTTTTAAACTTGGAAGGTCCGTGAGACATTCAATCTACAGGGGTGCGCAAAAAGCCACTTGGCTGACGTGCTACAGGAACTCTGTTCCGCCCCATTGTGTAATGTAATGTAATATAGCTAGACTAAAAAAGCCTAACATTAAATCTTTAAAAAAAGCTTAAACATTAAACATTAAGCTATTAAAAAGTTAAACAAATGAGTACTTTAAAACATTAGTCTACGACTAACGGGTTCAGAAAAAAGTAAAATTAACTGTCCTTTTTAAGTACGGTACGTTTTTTGAAAATTCAATTTCTTCATTATTTCTCAACCATTATCAATGAACCTTGGTATGCAGTGTAGAGTCACATCCCCCCAACAAAACCTTCTCAAAAAGTTTTGTATAACCTCATGGGTAGATATATCCCCGAAAAGTTTAGGGCGAGTTTAAGAAACTTGATGATTAATTTTGAAACAATAAATTCAAATGATATTTAATATTACATATGATAGTTTAAAGAAATGTTTATAATTATTTAAGTTTACAATGTTATTACATCTTTATTTAAGGGTTTTAATCATTGTGATAGTGAGATTAATTTACAATATTTGTACAGTGCGTATTCTAATCTCAATTTAAAAAATAATTGTTGTAATGAAATACACCTTTGGTGTTTTAGTGCCTAATTTTATACTTTTCAAATACAAAATACTACTTCAAATAATCCTTTAATAAATTAAAAATTAAAATCCGAAATAAGTTCCTTGTAAAACTTTTGATCACCGTGAATTACGCCCAATCTCAGCTAAAATGTCAAAGTCAGGTGAATTTGTTGTAAAAGTGAGGTTAAACCCTTTGTACTCATGTTTGCCAACTGTCACAACCAGTCATAAGTTCTCAGGTTGGTAGTACTGTGGCTTTGTTGAATTGTAATTGGGTTATTACAAAACAAGCAATCAATAGACTATGTTTGGTTGAAAAATGCGTAATTTTATGATAATAATAACAATATTTAGATAGTAGTGTTATTTTTAATACCCTAACTCAAATTTGGGTGGTTATAAATATTAATTAATAATTTAGAGGGATATTCTGATTTTGGACATATCAATATTACTTTCTCCCACTTATACTACAGTATATGAAGAAAGTATTGTTTTCGACAAAATGTTTGAATTTGATTGAGAGATAACGGGTTGATATATCCGTTTTGGGGTCATCTAAATCTGAAAAAGTGGCTTTCGACGTGATGTCTGTCTGTCCATGTGTGTGTCTGAATGTGTACAGAGCCAGTCTACCCTGTTGTTCCGATTTATATGAAATTTGGTATGTATGTATATATTCACCGTATCTTCAAACTTTTATTTCATTTTTTAATTTGTTGTTTTTAATGTATTTCACCCATAAAACCCTTAAAAACGTAAAATATCCAAATTTCTCAATAATGGCTCTAACGATTTTGATTAAAATTTCGTAGTTTATAGTGCATAGAGTACAAAATAATATGACACCACCCGCATGTCTGTGAAAATGACGGTTCAAAAGACATGGACTTTTGAATGTAAAAAAATCAATTTTTAAGTGTTCCGTGAAGTTAATAAATGTAAAGTATAATTTTGCTACTACCATTAAAATCATCTTAAAAAACCAAACAAATAAGTATATTGAGTTATTTGTATACGACTAACGGTTCCAGGAAAAGTTAAATTTACTGTCCATAGTAAACATAATACATTGACTGAGAGCGCCCAATGTTTTTCTTACGGATAATGTTAAAAACATTTTTCTTTCTCCCTCCTCCTTTAATTTCCCAACCGTTTCCTCGAACTTAGTATGCAGTGTAATGTCACACCACCCAACAAAATTCACTCAAAATCATCTTGTATTTCGGGAGTGATTTTGGGGTGCATAACCCCCCAAAATGCCCAACAATTTATTTAACTTGTTTTCTCTAGTTTTAAGTTTCAGAAATAAATGATGATTTTTTTGAAACCATAAATTTTTATATGTTTTTTTAGATAAACCACTTTAATTGAAGGTTGTCTTTTTCAAATTTATTTTAGGAATAATGTATGTCGGTCCACTGATAACGTTTATTTTATATTTCTATATCGAAGGAATTGATAGACATACAATTCTGTAGAGGGCCGGATTTGCCCTCCCCAATTATCGGTTCACATTGCTTACATTCCGGTGATTCTGATGTGACCAGTCCCGTAGGTTGGTAGACCTGTCTGAATTGCGTGCAAACCTGTGAGGAGATATTGGCAAACCTGTAAATTCAATGGTTTCTTTGTTGCATTTAGTATGCAGCATATTTCATATTTGTAACATTGCATACTTACAATATTGCATATTTGCAGTATTAAATATTTGAAATATACCTCTACCGTGTATTCGACAACATTTCTTAAATATTATTTATTAAATTATTATGGTGAGGCCTTAATCAAAACGCAATATACGAGTAAACTTGAATCACCCTCGTCAACTTTATTTCATTTTTATTTTTCATTATTTTTAGTACACATTCTTTATTGTATTTAGTTTTTATGTTTAACTCTGCATTTTTGATTCCTTTTCTTTGCTGATTTTAATTTCTTTTAACTATTACTATATTTAACTTTTAGCATTTTGCGTAGTTTTTAGTATGTATTTTTCCCCTTTTTATTGCAGGCCTACTTTATTTAGGTTATGAAGTGTTTTTTTCCACGAGTGATTTACAGAAATTCTCCCCACACGCAGATGTGTGGTCTTTGTGTGGATAGTTCCTGAATTTTTTCTAAGTGCTTACTTTATTATGATATGTTATGTAATTGTGATGGAAAACAATAAATAAAATTCATAATTTAATTTTTGAGTAGTAAAATTTATTTATTCCATTAAATAATTACATAAAATCGAGGTAAATGTTCAATAGCGTAAAAAAGGTTTTTGTAGATATATTTTTTCGTAAAAATATTTAAACATAGTCATATATTTTTTACGAGGGTAAATGCTGATGCACCATCAGGGAGGAAATATCGGTACACTCCCCGGTGTGTGGGACTCTCACCCACTAAAACCCCCTCGCCTCAGGCTGAAATCCGCCTATAATGCTTTACCAATGAAAATTAAGTCTTAACCAATTCCATTATTTAAAAAAAACTTGTTATAAAAGGGTACCTGTATTGTGTTCAACTTTTTAATGGTATGAAATAATTATAAACTTAATTAATTGTAAGAGGATAAAGAAGTGGTTAAAAATAACTTACAACGGAAATAGTTTATTAAAGATAAATTAAAATTATGCTTTACATTGTTTTCATGGTTTATGTTACAAGTTGAATGTTACTTAATTAAAGACCTTCTTATCTATAAACAATATAAATTAAACTATACATTTAATATACAAAATAGTTCAAGTAACTCTGGAGTTATACAGCCAGGAGGAATACTAAGGCAGGGAGGGTGAGGATGAGGGAGGAGATGGTGACGTAGGCAGAGGCAGCGCCGCTGGTGGTGGCGGAGGCCGGGGCTTGGGCCTGGAGGGCGGCCGCCAGCGTGTAGTTGTTGGTGGACAACCAGGTGACCCTGTAGCCGATGGCGGTCTTGGTGTCCTGCGCAACTCGGCTCACCTCGGGGTCAATGTTCGCGTTGTTGATCAGCTCGTCCAGCTGGAAACCCAATAGTTTTAGAGGATTTAGATGTTAGATGCTAGATGTTTTAGATGTTAGAGGTTGTTAGATGCTAGATGTTTTAGATGTTAGATGTTTTTAGAGGTTAGATGTTGTAAGATGTTAGTTGTTAGAGGTTAGATGTTGTTAGATGGTAGATGTTGTTAGATGGTAGATGCTGTTAGAGGTTAGATGTTGTTAGATGCTAGATGTTTTAGATGTTCTTAAAGGTTAGATATTGTTAGAGGTTAGATGTTGTTAGATGGTAGATGTTGTTAGATGGTAGATGTTGTTAGAGGTTAGATGTTGTTAGATGCTAGATGCTGTTAGAGGTTAGATGTTGTTAGATGCTAGATGTTTTAGATGTTAGATGTTGTTAGAGGTTAGACGTTGTTAGAGGTTAGATGTTGTTAGATGCTAGATGCTGTTAGAGGTTGGATGTTGTTAGATGCTAGATGTTTTAGATGTTAGATGTTGTTAGAGGTTAGACGTTGTTAGAGGTTAGATGTTGTTAGAGGTTAGATGTTTTTAGAGGTTATATGTTAGATGTTGTTAGATGTTATTAAAGGTTAGATGTTGTTAGAGGTTAGATTTTTTATGTTAGATGTTTTTAGAGGTTAGATGTTGTTAGATGTTAGATGTCTGGAGGATTAGGAGACCTGAGCAAAAGAGGTGATAAACCCTTTCGTGCGGAATATTGTAAAACACAAGTCCTCCGGACAAATGAAAGATCTGCCCAGGAAGGAGTCCTCGAATTTCATTTTAACTTACACACCCTATGTCACTACATCCCTCGGGTAACCCCGAGAGCACGTGAAGTAAGCATGCTTCCTCCAGGGCAAGCTCCCAGGTGGTCAGAAAAGACATACAACACTTCAAGAATTTTGGTCAGACTGCGTGTTCAGACTCCGCCGGGGAGTATAGCTCTGTAGAGACAAGAAGGAACTATAAGCTCAGTTTACCTAAATCTCAGAGAAGTAAACAGAATATCCAATTGTTCCACATCCAGGCTGGGGCCAAGCAACACCCTGAAGTGTATTCATACTCCAACAAAACAAGGAAAGTTTCTACCTCAGGGAGCCCTCAACATTTGTTTTGAGGGTACACCCCCAACCCCCTCACGGCACAACGAAATCACAGAGCCATGGGAATCAGATTGTGTGCAGGTGTTTGTTAGAAATTACCGGGAGTTTGACAAAAACCAAACAAACTGCTTTTTATGAAAATTGACTGAAAAGGACGTTTTTTACTATGTCACTGTTGGGTTCCCGTAAAATTAAAAGTTGATCTGACGGCGAACTTTTAATAGAGAATACATCCTCATTTTTAAGAACAACAAAAAGAATAAATCAAAACTTGTGTTCATGGTCAACATTTAAAAATTTAGCAGTCAATATTTTATATTTATTATGTCCTCAATGCTTTATAATGGTTTCCACCATAAAATATGTATTAAGTTGACCACCAAATCGGAAAATGGTGTCCATTTATAACAATTTTAATTTCAAAAGGAAATACTTCCCTTTCAAATTTTACAGGCAGTTGTATAGTTTAAGATATCCCAATGTTAAAAAACACATATTATACCAATTTGTTCTTCCAATTCATATAAGAATATTCGCAGTAAGAACTACCTTCCCCAAATTATTTTCCAGTTTACATCAATAAGGTTAGAAAATAAGGGGTTTAAACAAGTTAAATAAAATAATTATTCAACATGTCATCTTTCATGGTGCTACCCCATGTGCAGTAAATATGGAAACCATTGCATATTCAATACAATACCATAGTTTGAACGATGTATAAAAGATCAATGCATCAGGTATTGGGTATGACACACTCAACATTTCAGCTTGAACGATTTATAAAAAAACAATGCAACAGGTATTGGGTATGACACACTCACCATTGCAGCTTGAACGATGTATAAAAGATCAATGCATCAGGTATTGGGTATGACAAACTCATCATCGCAGCTTGAACGATTTATAAAAAAACAATGCAACAGGTATTGGGTATGACACACTCACCATTGCAGCTTGAACGATTTATAAAAAAACAATGCATCAGGTATTGGGTATGACACACTCACCATTGCAGCTTGAACGATGTATAAAAGATCAATGCATCAGGTATTGGGTATGACAAACTCATCATCGCAGCTTGAACGATTTATAAAAGATCAAAGCATCAGGTATTGGGTATGACACACTCACCATTGCAGCTTGAACGATGTATAAAATAGCAATGCATCAGGTATTGGGTATGACACACTCACCATTGCAGCTTGAACGATGTATAAAATAGCAATGCATCAGGTATTGGGTATGACACACTCACCATTGCAGCTTGAACGATGTATAAAATAGCAATGCATCAGGTATTGGGTATGACACACTCACCATTGCAGCTTGAACGATGTATAAAATATCAATGTATCAATGCATCAGGTATTGGGTATGACACACTCACCATTGCAGCTTGAACGATGTATAAAATAGCAATGCATCAGGTATTGGGTATGACACACTCACCATTGCAGCTTGAACGATGTATAAAATAGCAATGCATCAGGTATTGGGTATGACACACTCACCATTGCAGCTTGAACGATGTATAAAATAGCAATGCATCAGGTATTGGGTATGACACACTCACCATTGCAGCTTGAACGATGTATAAAATAGCAATGCATCAGGTATTGGGTATGACACACTCACCATTGCAGCTTGAACGATGTATAAAATAGCAATGCATCAGGTATTGGGTATGACACACTCACCATTGCAGCTTGAACGATGTATAAAATAGCAATGCATCAGGTATTGGGTATGACACACTCACAATTGCAGCTTGAACGATGTATAAAATAGCAATGCATCAGGTTGGGGTAACACTTACCATTGCAGCTTGAGTATTATTGTTGATTTTGCGGCCAGCACGAACGACCAATGAAGCGACTGACGCCGCGCCCAGTCTGGAAACATAAGAAAAATAACTGAATTTTGCGGTTTCGTTGGTATCTGTTATTCGTTGTTAAAGATCAAGTAACGGTAAAGAACTCTTGACTTTTATTACTATCGATAGAAAATCCTGAGACTGAAAAAGCTAAAGTGAATGCAAAGCTCGTTTTAACATTGCAAAACAATAATACTGACGATTAATTTTGATCAAAAAGCAAAAGTTCAATTTTTTACGGAAGAAATTATTGACTAATATTCGGCTAGTACTTACTGGGAAGAGAATTTTCTGGCTAACTGAGTAAAATTTGCCAAGAATTTGACTGGGTTTCTGTCAGCCACTTTTTCTAGAGCGATCTGCATGTACGGCTTGAGCTGTTTAGATGCTACAGACATAGTGTTGCTCATCAATCTGCAATCAAACAGCATATTTGAGTTGAATAGGTGCCATAGACATAGTGTTGATCAATTTGTTCGAACAGTTTAGTACTTGAGCTGAATACTGTAGGTGCTATAGACATAGTGTTGCTTATCAATCGGCAATCAAACAGCATATTAAAGCTGAATAGGTGTTATAGACGTAGTGTTGATCAATCTGTAGTCGAACAGTACTTAAGCTGAATAGATGTTACAGACATAGTGTTGATCAATCTGTAGTCGAACAGTACTTAAGCTGAATAGATGTTATAGACATAATGTTGATCAATCTGTAGTCGAACAGTACTTAAGCTGAATAGATGTTACAGACATAGTGTTGATCAATCTGTAGTCGAACAGTACTTAAGCTGAATAGATGTTACAGAAATAGTGTTGATCAATCTGTAGTCGAACAGTACTTAAGCTGAATAGATGTTACAGAAATAGTGTTGATCAATCTGTAGTCGAACAGTACTTAAGCTGAATAGATGTTACAGACATAATGTTGATCAATCTGTAGTCGAACAGTACTTAAGCTGAATAGATGTTACAGACATAGTGTTGATCAATCTGTAGTCGAACAGTACTTAAGCTGAATAGATGTTACAGACATAGTGTTGATCAATCTGTAGTCGAACAGTACTTAAGCTGAATAGATGTTACAGACATAGTGTTGATCAATCTGTAGTCGAACAGTACTTAAGCTGAATAGATGTTACAGACATAGTGTTGATCAATCTGTAGTCGAACAGTACTTAAGCTGAATAGATGTTTTATACATAATGTTGATCAATCTGCAGTCGAACAGTACTTAAGCTGAATAGATGTTACAGACATAGTGTTGATCAATTTGTAGTCAAACAGTACTTAAGCTGAATAGATGTTATAGACATAATGTTGATCAATCTGTAGTCGAACAGTACTTAAGCTGAATAGATGTTATAGACATAGTGTTGATCAATTTGTAGTCAAACAGTACTTAAGCTGAATAGATGTTATAGACATAATGTTGATCAATCTGTAGTCGAACAGTACTTAAGCTGAATAGATGTTATAGACATAATGTTGATCAATCTGTAGTCGAACAGTACTTAAGCTGAATAGATGTTATAGACATAATGTTGATCAATCTGTCGTTCGTACTCACTGTGACACATCGGTGTAGTTGGATAGACACCCGAGGGCTATAGATGCATAGTGTCTTCTGTAGAAATCGAGAGTAGAGTCCGAAAGGATGTTCCACAAGTACTGAGCCTTGATGGTGGAGTTATAAGCACCACCACAACATGCCACGGATTCGTAGGCACTGCTCGGCACGCTACGCCAAAAAAGACGAATTAGATACGTTATGGTAAGTGACGAAATATTTGGTTATTAAAGAAACATATGTCTCAACTACTTCAAAAACCTCAGGTAAAGAGAAACAAAAATTTAGAAAATATTTATTTTGGTTTTCCCAGAACATTTAGTTTAAGTCCCCGAAAAAATCTTAGAAGATTATTCTAAAAAGATTTAAAATCTAAAATCTCATCCATATAATTTTTTGGTATTTTATAATTGAATTTTATGAATGATTTTTAATTATTAGATTATGAAGATAAGGTATTCCTTAAGGATGCAAAATAATCACCAATCGAGATTCAAAACTGCTGCCAGGAGTAAAATTTTTTCTTTGCATGGTAAGGGGCATACGCGGCTAAAGGGGGCTTGAGGGAGCCAAACACCTAAATTTTCTGTAATGACCTTTTCTCACAATCTTTGAAACATTTTTAATTTGGGCAAACAAAGTTTCTAGAGTGTAATCTTGAAGTCATGTGAGATAAGATTTCATATTTTTTGCAGAGGTTTTTCAAAAAGACGTAAAGGACGGCAATGGTTTTAGGACTCACTACACCGATCTGTCTACGTTGTTTCGGATTTTTAGTAATTGGTGTCATATCGTCAATGTTTAGGTAAGTCGACTATCCAACAGATCCGAATTGGAGTTCTGACATTAGCGTAAAATTAAGATCATCGATTCCTGTGGTCCCCAAAGACTCACGCTATCAGGTAGCCAACCTTTGAAAATTATGAAAAATTTAACACCACCACCACAAGGCGATCTACTATCAAGATGTACCATTCGGCTCTCATTTTCTAAAAGTACATGGAGAAACTATTAGCTTTTGTAAAGGATTCCTAATGTCATTGTAATGAAAATTTAACTTTTTTTAAATTTAAAAAACTTCAATTATTCGATCTTTCAAATGGCACCAAGTGCATGATTCTCTGGTAGAACAAACTACAGTGATTGTTTGAATTTAAATTTTTTAGAAGTTAGAATAAAGGCGCAGAGACTTAAATGCTTATACTTTATACTTTTAACTGAAATGGCGATCTACCCAGGTAGGTATTTTAAGCCAAGTATGATTGAGAAATGAATGTAGGATGATTGTGGCGCGATCTTGTAGTCTTGTTACTGACTAAGGCTGACATGTTCCTTAGAAAGTTTAGACAGTTTAGACATGTTCCTGGAACTACAGTTTAACGTGGAATCCGAACCACGGCCTCTGAATTACGAATTGGTCTAATTATGAGGATGGTCTTTGCAGATTAACGCAGTATTCAATAGTGCGGACGTTAATCCACACAAGAGAACACTACATCCAATGTTGTTTGATGATGACTATTCTGTGTTTATACTTACGTGTTCGGAAAATTCCCCTGCAGAAGAAGAGTCAAATTGGCAACGGCAGCAGTTCGATAGCCGGGCACATCGTTGTCACACATCTCCTCAAGGAACAGAGCTCGTATCCTAGCTGCTTCGAACGGGTCGATGGACGTGTTTCGCAGGAAGCCATCGAGGTTGTAGAAGTAGCCAGCGGCAAATTTCTGTAATTCCAGATTTCTGTAGTCTTGTAGAAAGTAAGGTGAACTCGCAGTAATAGAATGTTTATTTCAATAATGGATTAAAATACAAGTTTATTATTTAGGTTGCAATCAGAAAAAGGAGAATAAATTTAAATACTGAACATTTCATAGAGAATTTGGAGGCCGGGATCTTATCCCATCCACTTGAAAATTTAATGTGGTTGCACGTACACTGAGAGGTTATTGTGCTAGCCACTGGAAGGAAAGTGAACATTCCAACAATCACCAAGCGTCCAGTGTGCGTTCAGTACTATGACTGAGATAGAAAGAAAAATTATGGGTTAGTTGGCTATATGGGTTAGGTCTACTGACTATACAACGATGAGGAAAAGGTCTTCCATCCAACCAGGCTCCTAACCTCATTCATCTCCAGCTAGGCTATGAGCCCAAATCAGCTGAATTTTTTACGAGAAGTACTAACCTTGCCTTGTGGGAAAGACTAAATATATATACAGGGTGTTCATTAAAGTTGGGGACAAACTTCGAGGGGTGGTAGTACTCATCAAAATAAACAAAAAACTTCCCATAACCATATGTCGAAAAATCCTTTGTTTAGCCGCTAGCCGCCATTTTGTTTTTTATACAAAAACGTTTTATATCAAGAGCCATTTAAGATACAGAAACCAAACTTTGCTCACATATTTATTGGCCAAAAAGAGAAATATTCTAAAAGTATCATTTAGTTTGCTTTTATATTTTTATCTCATTTAAAAATTTATAAAGTTAATGGTTTTTTGCTATTTTAACTAAAAGATTTTCAACCGCCACCATTTTGAAAATATTACTAAAACTATTACTAAATATTACTAAAATATTGAAAATATTACTAAATATTATGGGTACGTCCTGTACCCATGACAAAATCGTTTAAAAATTTTGATTAGGATCGAACCGGTGGTCTTCAGATTATGAAGCGAGTATACCAGAATCCCGATAATCCGAACCCCGATAAAACGAATGTCCGGTTAATCCGAACTACCTTATGAGGAAAAGGTTACTGAGTTTAAATTTAAAACGAAGCAATGTAATCTGAACTATGGTATCCCTAATTGTACAGTTCTACGTACACGATGTTAATTTAATACAATAACTTACTTTTTGGAACGTAATTCAATTATCGTCTTTTTACGTAACGAAGAAATCATATTATCCAAAGCCTAGTTACACCATCGCCTAATAAAGACAAAATATTCGGATGTAGCAGTACACTGTTGTTCAAGATAGCGTATAGTGATGTCTAGCTACACTCACGGTAGTACATCACAATAGACTAGATTCTCAAGGTCAGACTCTCTAATCGCTTTTCTGGGAATTACTTTTCGAGCATTCCAGTTCATCTCCAGCAATATCCGCGATCGTGTAAAAAGGAGGCCTACAGATGGCACTGTTTTATCATTGTTCGGTATTATGTGTCAGTGTGTGTCGTGTTTTTTTATTTCTAATGATGAGTAACTGATAGAACGTCTCTGCAGGAACACTTGATGTCACTCAGGCAAAACATGTAGTGGACAAACCTATATGTGAACTGCTATAGTATACATTAATTGATCTAAATACAGAGTTAATTGGTATGTTTAGTACAGCTTTACTATACATTTACGGATAATCCGAACAGGGTTTGGTCCCAATCAGTTCGGATTATCGGGACCCCTGAACCACCAAGCCAGTTCTGTAATCGGAGACACCGTTCTTTGTTGTGTCCAATACCAGTTAGAATGTCATTTGTTTCCCATACCTGGTAAGATGCGTACGAGGAGAGGCCTAGCAAGTTGTTTTTGATGTCTCGAAGTCCGCGTTGTACAGGGATCCAATCTCTGTAATGGACACTGCCCAGGTTGGCGAGCGCGAGTCTGAGAGTGATGTTGAAGTTGAGGGGCTGAGACGAGCGGAGGGCGAGTGCGAAGGCATCGTCCAGCACCTGGGAACGGTCCACGAGGTTCATGTCGTTCGAGGACATAGCTGAAATGATGTGACCCCAGTTGTCGTCGTCGTAGGTGCTTCTGTAGTAACCTATGGCAAGACGAACAAGTCATGAGTCCTTTTGCAGTACTTTTCTGTAAACATCCCAAACAATCCCTCTTTATTGACTAATGACCGTAGAGACCGTAGAGTGTCCTGTAATAAAACTACTTGGAGGTCACGAATTGTGGATAGTTGTGAGCGAGTAGTGTTCTCTTGTGTGGATCAATATCCGCACTATTGAATCCGCCATTAGATATGCCATGGATTGTTGGGATATTAATTAAAAGTTCTGTCTAAGTGTTGTCAAATTAAAGACAACGTAGTAGAAGTTCAAGCAATTTGAATTGTTTCGCAAAATATAAATTACTAGATGACCACGTGACCTTTAATGGGAGACAACCCATCCATCTTTTTAGAACTATCGTGTGGTCAGTAAAACTGTCACAACGTTATCTTTATTCTTTTGGAACGACAACGAAAAATTCTGTACCTTTTTTGTACCAGAAAACCTTGTTTTTTTCATTTAGTGAGTGGATACGTGGTAAACTATTACTAAAAAATCATCTCAACGTGTAAATACTTCTTCCAAAATGCTTTATAATATCTTAATCACTTGTGAATGTATTTCATTTAAATATAATCTCATTTTAACCTAATACGATGTGTATATTGTTTAAAATTCACACACAGACATAAATCACATCGAGATCACGGATATCTGCTCAAAACGCAATTTTCAAGATTTTGACGAACTCAATACTTTTTCATCCTTGACGGACAATATGGTACTGACCTGTGGACTTGACATTGGCCACGACCCAATCATTAGCCTGAATGTCGATAGTGGCCTGGACCACGGAGTCGTTGGTGACCCAGAGGTCCTGGCGGGGCATGTAGTACCGGTTGTCAGTTTTGGATCCCACCGTGGCAGCCAGGTAGAAGTTCGCAGGCAACGTGGACGAACAAGTCGGGTTCAGAGCCGAACAGAATCCCGTCTACAAAATCCACATGGATCAAAAACACCCTTGTATTAGTAGACCTATATACTAAGCGAATTTCTGTTGATTTAGATACTAGCCAAAGTACCCGTTCTTCGCACGGGTTAAAAAGGCTGAAAGGTGTAGGCTCTACTGATACATTTAAGTTATTGTTAATTAATTCTTCATTGTTTACAAAACGACAAAACACGAGTGTCTACAACATTTCAAAGTAACATCTGTCAAATATTGGGAAAGGATAAGGATTAATGTAATAGAGACAGTCGTTGGAAAAAACTTAAAATCTACCATTCCACTATTTCAAATAATTCACTAATTTCGATCCAGCAGTTTATCTGAAAAATCAACTTTATTTCTCCTTCTTCCCGAACTGTCAAAATATAGTGCAAACGGATGTTGTCATTAGAAAATGTAAACATTGAAACCTAGGACGGTCACGGCAGCTCTTTCTTCTTCTTCTTCTTCCCGAACTGTCAAATTTTAGTGTTCACAGCTGTTGATATTCAAGTAATTTTATGTTTTCATTCTTTGAAAATGTAAACATTGAAATTTAGGACGTTCATGGGGCGTAGCCCGAGGGGATTTTAAGGGAACTAATATGCCTATGTGTTGCATGAGTTTAAGATCTACCTTTCTGTAAAATTTCAAACCGGTCGGTTCAGTATTTTTCGCATTTACTTGCCACAACAAACCCACAAACAAATATACAGAAACCACCTCTTCTTTATAATATTATAGATTAACTGTAATGATTACTATCACTTTCTTCGAGTCCTAGATTTATCCTCGCAGTAGTTGGCGTATGAAGCTCGGTGACCTTCGACGTTTCGCCCACCATAAGTTGGACGTCTTCAGGAGGTGAATTATAGACATGAAATATTTAAGACATAGTCACCTCCTACCTTAAGTACCTAAGGATCTACCTCCCTCGTATCTCCTACTACCTCAGGAGGTGGTCACCTCCTGTAACGCCAAACACATGGAAAAGTCGAAGGATACCGCCTAACATGTGAATGAATGAATGAATGAATGAAAATACTTTTTTATTGAGGCGAACATTAGGACCTCATGGTCCTTTCCTACAGCTAACCTCATTTACTATGAAAACTAAATTATTTTATAAATCAAACTTAAAGAAAATCTCATTTTAAAAGATAACAGAAAAGAAAAGAAATCTAAATAATTTAAAACTTGCAAGCACACACACATTCAAAACAACAGCTAGGCCTAGCGCACGCCATGAACTACATCATCGGTTAAAAAATAGTTTTTCAACGCCACCGTCAGCCGAGAACGGTTTTCAATAGATCTAATTTTATTTGGTAAGAGTTCCAGAGGCGGCAGGCTGTTACTAAAAAGGACTTGTTAAAAATGTGGTTTTGTGACGCGGAATACTAGTGTGACGAGCTAGAGCGAGTGTTTCTTACGCTCTTTCATTTATAAATTCAAATTGGTTCGCGAGATAATTTGAAGCCATGATTTTACAGAATGTGTTATTTGAATTATGCGCATTTCCCTTAAATCTGACAGTTTTAAACAAGAAATTGAATGTAAAAAGTGTAACCTTCGTCTCTTTGAAGATTAAATAAAACGGATGCAATAATTTTGACACGTTGTAATTTTGATGAAGGCCACAGTCAATCGTTAATTACAGTGTTGCAGTAGTTTATAAAATACAAGTGATTTTATCAAAACAGTTTTATATGATAACAAAAGTCCTTGCATTTTTTTCAATATGTGAATAGCTGCAAATTTTGCAGATGTTTACAATTTTAGTCCTGTATTATGTAATGTTAAGCCAAGGCTTTTAACCTTGTCGTGGTAAGGTAGAAGAGTGTTGTTGACAGTTATTTGTTGCATATTGTTAACATTAAATCTGCTAAGTAGCCGTGAATGTCCATGAATTATAGGTTTGGTTTTGTCAGGATTGAGTTTAAGTCCATTCTTTGTGCCAACTATGCGGAAAAATCCAGAAAACGAAGTAAGTGTTAGTGATTTTTAGTGCCGCGGAAGCTTACGTCATTATACACAGTGTCCCACGAAGAGGATAAAACGTTTAATTTTACGTTTAATTGTTGTTTACGTTTTACGTTTAATTTTTAATATTACGTGACCATTCATGCACCGAACGTTTTTTACACAGTTTACAAAGTAGGTTCTAAAAATATTCTGGGAAAATTTTAGCTCCCTAACCTTTGTAGAAACAAAATGGCGTCATAGGGAGCTAAAATTTTAACAGTGTAAAGTTTAATAAGGTTCGGTGCCTATATGTGTACGTAATATGAAATTAAACTTTTAAAACTCTTCGTGGGACACTGTGTATATTAAATGTGATAATTCAAACTAACATTAGTAAATAGGTTAAGACGCATAAGGTTTCATCAATTTACTTATTCTATATCAGAATAACTTGGGAAAAGTGTAAGTTAGTTTGGTGCCACAAAAAATAATAATCGAGAATACATTTTACATTTATCTATATGATTATCACTGGGACTCCGAATTTTTTTGCACAGAATTATAGCTTAGAATCTCCCCTTTCAGATAAATAACAATAAAACATGGTTTAATTCTAAATCTGGTTAAAAATAATTTTATAAGAGGATGTTGGTGATTTTCAACTGAAGTCAGCCTACTTACTTAAATGACGCGTTGCTTTGATATAGTATGATAATAATACTCTACAGCAGTTTAGTTAATGTATTACTGGATTAATCCTTGTTGTGTTGGCTAATTTGGTACAGGCTATTTTCAAATTACGTTTGTTGAAAAACAACTAAAAGTAGAAAATATAATAGTTGTTTACTGTTTACGAAGTATTCTTTTGTTTTTTATTTTTAGATGTATTTTTAGGACGTATGTTCATTTTTCTCAAAATTTATATTCTTCGAATTTTTCTTGTAGGTATAATTAAGATACATGGCCAGAATTTAAATTTAGCTAAAATTGTGAAATGGTAAAAAATAAAAAAGTATTAACTTTTTTAGCCAAAATTTAAAACGGCTTTCTGAAAAAATCATGCTACATTCAATAAATACCCGAAGTTAAATTTGACAGATTCCATATAAGGAGGACTGATATTTTAAATATGAAAAAACAGAAATAAGCTATTTTTAATTAAGGTTTGAAAAAAGGGAACATAGGTAACAACGTGTACAGGGATAGGGCGCACCGACCCCAATAATGGACAGAATTACAGCCACAACTTCCAAAATCACTTTACAAAAAAACTTAAAACCGTTTTTGTTGCAGAAACAATTGCAGTCGCTTTGCGGCTTCCTGCACTTAATAAATTATTGGATACACTGTTTAAAGCCGTTAGGTCTTAGATAGTCGTAGATGTTTGGTTCCTGTACCAAACGATCTATTTCAAACTGTAAATAATTGGTATAGAAAACGTAAAAAAAACAAGTTGCTTATGGGGTTTCTGCAAAAACGATTCAATTGAAAATTATAATATTAATCCATTTCGGAGTTTGAAACTGCGTTACAAAATTGGAGGACATCAACTAAACGAAAGCGAGATAAAAATTACTTATTGGTATTCAAGTCACGGACTTAATTGAAACTCTCTATACTAGGAATGGAACCGGATATGAAACAAATAAGCTAAATATCAAACCGGATGATCAAGTTACTCGTTTTAGCGGCCAGTGTAATTCGTCGACCATAATTTCACCTCCCATCCTGGTCTCGACATATGACCAGGGAAATCGCAGTTTATGTAGCAACACATGTTTTATGTTGTTTTGACTTTACATTCCAGCAGATTTATTTGTTGCCTTCGTGTGAATTCACTAACGAAACATTTTCACGAAAAACACGACTTACAACAAAAGCTAATGCAAAGTATTAAAATCCTCATAATTTTAATTATTTACTGGAATAATTAATCAATAATGTGTGATGTTAGAAATTCATTGTTCGTGATGGGGTTTAAGTTATTTAGATTTTTATTACGTGAATTTTCCATCACGAATAGTAAAAAGTTTCACGACGTTTCGGGATTTGGAATCTGATCCCGTCTTCAGGTGAGCTGGAACCTAGTCAAAAACTCAGTCAAAAAACTTACAAAGGATGCTTAGCAAAAAATAGACAATTTTAAGTCAGTGCTCCTCGACTTTTTATGAAGCGTGGACGAGCTTTGTTCATTGTGTTCTGGTTTTGTGTATGCGACTTTTATTCTCTTTGTGACTTGGTATATTTAGAAGTTTTTTGACAGTTTAAACATTTTTCTTTTAGCTTTTTACCGGCTTCGTCCGTATTTTGTACTATCTTGCAATGTTCCACATGACCTGAGGACGGGACCAGATTCCATAAACGGAAACGTTGTGAAACTTTTATTTTACTAATAGTGATGACAAATGTCAACAAATATGTATTTTGAGTTTTACAAGCCAATGACTAATAATGTATATATATGTGACACCCCTCTTCTTTGGGAAGATAAGAAAATAACTTTAATGCTACGTCTAACATAAATTGGGGTTAATAAAAAAATAGCATGTAAAATAAACTTTTTTAATTTCACGGCACACAATCTATGCCTATGTTGATTGTTAGTTAAGATTTTTATAAAAAGAAAAGAAGAAAACAGTCTATATACCATTACAATAAATTGAAAATTGTAATAGCTCAGTAGGGAACCAAAACTTGTAGCATTCGTAGTTGCAAGATTTGCCTAGGTGGTACGAGCAAAAAAATTTAATATATTAAAAAACCATAATTTCAACGTTTATTTGTTGATTGTATCATAAATATGCTTTGCCTTAATTTTTTCAAGTTTAATGATAATTTTTTGAGTTACAGGGTAATAAAATCGGAAATTTTGCGTTTTTCGTGCAAGAAGTAATATCAAGAAGGAAAACAAACGGGAAGAACTAAAAAATGATTATGTTTTTGAGTAAATTTTAAACGTTGATAAAAACTTTAATTTAGTGAAATTAAAAATAAAAAAAAAATTTATTTAGATAATTTTTCTTACCTAATTTTTGAAACAAATCGGTAAAAACCTAATTTAGTGAAATTAAACTTCAAATCGGTATAAAACCTTAACCTAATTTAGTGAAATTAAACTTCAAATCGGTAAAAAACCTTAACCTAATTTAGTGAAATTAAACTTCAAATCGGTATAAAACCTTAACCTAATTTAGTGAAATTAAACTTCAAATCGGTAAAAAACCTTAACCTAATTTAGTGAAATTAAACTTCAAATCGGTAAAAAACCTTAACCTAATTTAGTGAAATTAAACTTCAAATCGGTAAAAAACCTTAACCTAATTTAGTGAAATTAAACTTCAAATCGGTAAAAAACCTTAACCTAATTTAGTGAAATTAAACTTCAAATCGGTAAAAAACCTTAACCTAATTTAGTGAAATTAAACTTCAAATCGGTAAAAAACCTTAACCTAATTTAGTGAAATTAAACTTCAAATCGGTAAAAAGTACAACACATTGAATTTTATTTCGTTAGTTTTGGAAAGTTTGAACTGAACCCACCGTTGTAAAGTTGATTCGGCCCAAGGTGCCTTGGCCCGTGACGCTCGAGATTGTGATCGCCTCCAAGGGGTTGATCGTGCTGTTGAACCAGTAGTCGAGGGTCGTGCTGAGCGCTTTCTTGGCGGAAGGTGACGTCTGTGAGATGGATTTTAGCTGGGAGAGGAAGGTGCTACTGGTCACTGAACTGCAAAACATTTTAAGGATTAACTATTGTCATTGGTATTGACCAAAGTTGATCTTTCGATTTCTTTCAGATCATGGTCGGGCCACCTCTAGTTATCCCAAGTGACTCCCGTCACTTTTTGACATATCCGTGTTTTAGAGAATTTCCCATAGGGAAGAAGCTATTACCGTAGGTCTCATGGTAAGACTTAAGCCCGGGATCATGTTATTTTTTCTTCTTTAGGTGCCTAAAGACCAAAAACAATGGTCGTCAAAATTTATATATATATATGTGTGTGTGTGTGTGTGTGTGTGTCTGTGAACACGATAACTCTCGTAAAAATCGTCCGATCGAAACCAAATTTGGTAGAGACGTGTATTCCTGCATTTGCTCGGACGAGTTCGTAAACCAGACATATAGGTTAATCAGAACAGGTAGTTTGGGGGGTTTGTACCCCAAAATGGGGGTTTTTGCGTTTTTCATATGTAATTTTAAAATTTTTTTAATTTTATATTTCACCATTGAAATCAGCTTAAAAACTACACAGTTAAGTTACTCAAAGTTTTTCTCTTTCTCCAACGGTTACCGAGATATTAAAAAATCTAAACACAGTACGTTGTATTGTGGGGCTCCAATGTTAATCTTATGGAGGAATGGGAAAAATTAATATTTCCCATATTAATGAATATTTTTGGATAAAACTTGATATTTAGCTTCATGTGGTTGAGATCTATCCATTTATGCTTAAAAATCATAGTTTATGTGTTTATCATGGCAGCAAACCTGCATACTCTTTTCCCGTATTAATTATATAGGGAATAGGCAAACTCCTTTATTTATGGACAGATGTTGATGAAAGTTAGTATAAATGTTAAGATAAAAATTATTTATGGTAGAAATGACTACTTTCAGTGTTCCTCACAGCAGCTAACCTGCACACTCTTTCCCATGTTAATCTTATGGGGAATAGGCAAATAATTCTCATGTTTATGGACAGATTTTTATAAAACTTGTCACATATTATTATTATATTATTGATTTGGAAATTCGCTGAGTACGCAGGTCTGCTGCGAAGGGGGTATTTTTATGAGTACTATCACCCCTCGAAGTTTGTCCCCGACTTTAATGGACACCTTGTATACTCCAGTTTTTTCTTAACTGTCATCACCATGAGCCGGAGCGGTGAATCAAAGATTTAATTTGTGAATAAAAGCTTGGTCACATATGCTAGCCAGAGGTTCAAGATCTGACATGAGTCGCCGGTCAGCGGTTTTGACCCAAACTTTGATTTACTGGGCCAGAGCGTTTTAACCCTGAGCTACCGTCCCGATAACTGCCAGTTGAAACTACCAATAAGCGAATAACTTAAATTGATCCTCAATCAAACAAACCCTATATTTTGAAGAGTTGAATTAATTAATGATTTTTTGTTACAAATGTTGCATTAACTTTTTACCTAAAAATTCGTCAGACTCTAGTTCAGACTATTTTTTTCTATTACTATTTTTCTTTTTTCTTTACTATTCACTCAACTATTTTTCTTTACTATTGAGATCATAGTTCTTCAGACTATTTACACCAACCTAAATACTGATAAATATGTGAAGGTTAAGAGCATTGGTTGGAATCAGTTTGGGACTTCATCATCTACCTTATAGTCTTTTGGAGGAAACCATACACAAAATTCTCATGATTCGTATGATCAAACATTAATGGTAAAAATCTTTAGATAAAATTATTATTTTTTTGTGGGTCAATGTTATTTAGCTATAATTAAATGTTATGTTCTTAAAGACTATTGGTAATTCTTACGTTTTATAAGAAGATAAAAATGATTTTATTGTTTGGAAAACTGCCCCAGCTGGTAAAGACTGGTCAAGCATGTTTAGAATCGCAGCACCTAGAACATAAAAAATAATCTTTTTATTTAAAAACTGAAAAAAATGTTAACAGACTTAAATTTCTAGAATCAAAAACAATTTACTTCTAGAAAAAATAGGATAAAAGTAATATTCAGTAGTTCTTTTAAATATACAGAATGTTTCATAACTATACAAAGCTTCTGAGGTATCTTAACTGGATCAGTATAAAATATAAATATCAAATTAAATCCTTCTCAGTTAGTTGCTTCCAGAAACACCTATTTTTCTGGAAAATTTTATTTTTTGTCAAAACAATTAAATACTACATTTTGCATAAATTTTAATAGTAGTAACTTTACGATTATGAGGGAACAATATCTGAAAAGACTGGTAAAGAATGTAATTAATTTCAAAAAATACAAAATGTCACATTCCATTAAAAGAAAAATAGCATTATCTTAAACCATTAAAAGAATTTATATCAATCATAAACTTTTTTAGATAATTTGTTCCTTTGTAGTAACATTTGACGTTTTTATTTTACTGCTGAGCATAAATTGTAACGAAGTGAAACACGAAATACTAAGAGCTCACTATCTTTGATGAGTAAAATCCTTTATGCATCGATAGTGCAACTGGCAAAGTGGTGTTTCAATGACGAACATTGAGTTTGAAGAACTCACCCTTAATATTCTTCAGAGGGTCGTTCAGCATTGTTTGAACGGAAGCGACTGAGTCCGTGTTAACCGAGGTGTCCCAGAGAGGCTTGGTGTCTGGGAGAGAGTCGAGGGCCATGGCACTTTGTCGGTTTGCCACCTCCAGGTCCGTCGTGAAGTCAAACTTGGGCATAACCTGTAATCGAGGAAATAATTAGAAGTAGACAGTTGTAAACTTCTGCCAATTCTTACCAACTATTAAACTGTAGGTCCCTTAGATATGCCATTAACAGTCTAATGAGCATGTCAGCCTTAGACAGTAACAAGACTAAAATATCGCATGATGGTCGAGGAATGAGTGCTCACATTTTTATACACCTTGCAACGTTTTATTTTTCTCAAATTTTGAACAAATTATACCACACCACTTTTCTTAAACTATTTCTCTAACCTTTCATTACAAAAATAACTAATTTCACGATAAAAATAAAAACTCTCAAACTTTAAAATTGTTATAAGTTAATTTGACTTTTCTCAATTAATTATTTAGAAAAGCAAGATGCTATTAAAAAGACATTTTGATAATACTCTGTGTATTATAACAACTACAAAATAATAAATAGGTCTATACAAACCACATAATTTGCTACTTTTTTACTGAACTGTAACCCGTCACTTAACCTTCCCCACCGCCTCTCTTACTACTGACACCCCAAACAACAGGTATTCCGAGTTTCAGGCCGATATATTACAAACTCCATGTTTCGTGGAAACCAAAAATGAAGTGACCACGCTCATTCGCGGGTTTAGTAAAATTAACATATCCAATAATCACATTCTCATAAGGATAACTTGACTTACAGTGTTCAACAAGGTGTACTGCAAGTAGTTGGCAATTGTTGGCGAGATCCAGTAGTCTTCCCAAAGCTTGGGGTGAGTGCTGAACTCTGTGAACTGACGGAGGAACTGGTAGAACACAGGAACGACGTTGAGCTTGAACATCCCCTCCATCAGCGGGTTCCAGTACGCCTGCGCGTAGTTATCCTCCCTTACAACAGACATTGTCATTGTCAGAATAGAATATGAATGGTAGATCCAGAAAAGCTGGTCAGACACTGCGACCATTGTTGATCTTTTGAGCCATCGGAAATAAAGATTCGTAAGAATCGGAAAGGAAATAGAAGACAGTCTGGGATACCTGGGGAGGAAGAGGAAACAAACTCAAGCCTGTCCAGGCCCCAGGACCTGCTGTCATGCCCGAATGACGGGTTCCCGTACAAGCACGAAGCAGGAACAAATTCACCCTAGACTGAACCAACAACCTAGGAGATTCCCTGACTACCTAAGGATTCAGAGTATCCAAGTTCTAAGAGTAGCTTCCCAAAGGTTAGACAAGATCAAGAGACGAGGTGGAATGGCAGCCGTTCACTTAGGTTATCTAAAAGACTTACCAATGTTGTTAAAATTTAATTTGCTGTACCCTATTATAGCCCTTAAAGTGCTATAAAGTGTCATAGAAGCACTTAGAAACTTGCAACGATCACAAAATCAGGTACTAACAATATCGTTAGTATATTCCTTCTTCGATAACTTCAGCGCACGTTAATTTACTGGCCTGTTTATTGGCCCAAATAGTTAAATAATAACTTTCAAAATTATAAAATTGTTTAGAAGAAATAATAAGTGGAGTAAATCACTAGTTTTCTTTTTTTAACCCGGGACTTTGGGCACCGAAGTCTATTCACTAGTAACAGCTGTAGATATAGTAGGTTTGTATATCAAAATTGTGCGTTTGCTGAAAGCCAGTCAGCCAAGTGGCTTCAAGAAGCGTAATCCATAATAAGAGGTCTATTCCAGAATAATGACATAAGCTTTTTAAGAAAGAAGATATTGCTGAGCTCAAAACTGCCGTCAGAGTAGAAATTAGTTTTTTTCTTATGGTAGTAAAATGTGTCTTTGCTTCCCCAAAAGGACATTGTCATCCGTAAATTTTCTATAGATAGACACTATTCTACTTCAACAATACGTAAAAACCTTTTACTTGTCATTCCTAATAGATGGTTGCACAGTCTATACGTACCTTTTGTGATGTACGAATTCCAAAACATTAATTTCTAAAAGATATCAGCTTTGATTTTTTCCAATTATTTCTTGGACTTTACCTCAAAATAATGACATAGTTTCTCATTTATCTGATTTATTTTTTCTGTAATAAAATTAACTTTGACATATGTTGCTTTATTTGTGAATTCGAGTGAAATTAATGGAAAGTCGGAACTTTCCTTATTAAAGGGCCTCAAAACAACAATTGCATTGCAGCACTTTCTGTTGCGTTTCAGCTTTGTTTCCCCACTGTTACAGTCATTGCAGTGTTGCCAGACTGTCGATATTATAGTTACTATATTTACTTCCTGAAAGGGGATCGACCGTACAAGCTCCGGCACGTGAATCCAATGCGCTAGCACTGAGCTACGGCGTGTGCATTCATATCCTATGATTGTAAAAATGATGAAAGTAGCAAAAAGTATCATTCATAGCAGATTACCTTATGAAAATAACTCCATAACCAGCATAAGGTTCTTCCAGGCCCGGTACCATGACAACGTTGAGCTGCGTGATGACCGAAGAGAATCCCAGAAGGTCCTCTATGGAATAGTAGTACTCTGCGAGAAACTGGGCATTGGCGGAGAGTACGGCGGGGTCGAGACCTTTGCGGGCCCAAAACGAGAGTTTGGTGGTTGATCTGCTTACGGTGTAGTCCTCCTGACTCATGTTCGAGGCGAGGAAGAAGGCAAAGTTGTTGGGAGAAGTCGAGATGGCGTTGAAAACGGTCGTGTTAGTTCTGAAAACAAGAATTGTTTGAAGAAGGTGATACTATCACAAAGAAACCTAAAACTGAACTAGAAGTGGTGAAACGTTTGACTTAAAATCGTGATGTAAAACGTCCGTAATAAAAATCGAAATAACATAAATCCACCATCACCAATAATGAATTTCAAACAAAGTATCACAAAGATGGTCGTGTTAGTTCTAAAAAAGATTTGTTTTGAAGAAGGTTAGATTGTTGTGATGAGTTGAACGATGGCATTAAAATTAGGAGTATTCATTTTTTTCTTTGAAATTCATTATTGGTGATGGTGGATTTGTATTATTTAGATTTTTATTGCTGGCGGTTTTTAATTAAAGTTTGTCCAAACCTTTTTACATATATGACCTCACTGCACGAAGTGGCGATTATCCGAAAGTTGATTTTTTCGTTTTTGGGGCTTAAAATTGATATTCTAAGAGAACCGTTGAAGTTAGGTGGATGAAATTTTTGGTGCTTATATGTTTGGACATCTTGTGTTTTGAATGTTATTGGACTATTGGTTTTCTGCAAGTTAAATATTAAAAATATATATTTTTTGTTTGATCTTTAAATTACAACTTTTTTACGTTATTTTAAAAACACAACGATGAAAATGCATAAATTTTGAGTTTACCCAAATACATAAAGTTTGATTTAAAAATGGACACTTTTAAGTCAATAGTTAAAAATATATAAACATTCAAATTTAAAAACTTTTGAGAAAAATACACATTTTTTATGAAAAATGAAAAAATATCATTTTTATCATAATATTTTATAGGATACACAACTGCAAAAGATAATCAGAATATAAAAGAAATAAAAAATTGTTTTACGGGTAAAATTCCCCGTAAAAAGGATAAATATATTCTCCTGTAAAAATGCCTATGGTGTAGACATAACTAAACAAATGGTTAAAATCATGTAAAGGCGAATTCTAATGTCGAATAAGTAGTTTCTAACATCTGTTTCATTTCTTAAACCACTTTTTTGATGTCATAAAAGTAGCAGAAATGTAACCATCCATCTTATCTGTTTACTGGTATACATTCATTTATCATCCCTAAACGCGTACTTTGGTTTTGAGTAGGAGCCAAAATGACACACATCACTCTAAACGATCATCGACTTGTGTTTTATGCAATTAAAAATAATTCCTGCCAAATATTAACGTGAGTAGTTTTAATTTCAACAAAATTACACTCAGACATTTTTTTCTGTGTACTCAAATGACATATTTTTCGTAATTAAATACCCTCTTTTTGGGTTATTATGTAGGATATTCTTGAAAACAATAGCAATAGTCATGATTTTTTTAAGTAACTCCTCATTTCAATCCAAAGCATATTTTAAAGTATTTTCACAAAGCGACATTGGAAGGTTGATCCATGGGGTCTATGGGCAAGGCCCCAGTCCAGGTTTGGAAAAATTCAAAATACCGATTCCTAAATCGTCGTTTCAAGGTTTTTTATTTGGAAATATTCCCCTACAGATTTTTACTCGTATATATTAACAATAAATAACCATATATATGGAACAATACTAAATTAAGACTTTAAATAAATAATTTTATACCAATTTTATGTCTCATTGTTTTGCTAAAAAATCTTTCAATCGTTTTTACTGTATTTCTTTAACGAGTTTACTAACAAGAATTTAAAATACTTTTAGTATTAAAATAAATTTAACTAATATAAGTACAGTACTATGATTCCTGCACACTTTCTGAAAAGGTTAGTAAATTATTCTTTCTCATAAAAGCTCATATTACGTACTCAAATTGCATTTTGCTCTAGAGAATTCTGTATAGAAAACAAGAAAGAAACACAACTACAATTTTAAAATATCTAAGAAAAGTAGTTAATTTTGAAGAAAATGAGATGCTGGAGCTAAAAACTATTAAAGGAACGTTTTTAAATCCCGGTTTTTATATAAATTAAAATAAGTTGCCAGCTCCTTTAATAGCCACTGGGTCACAAAATCCCAACACTGGGCGAAATATTTTTACTTTCTCCCTTAAGGACGTACTGTATTGTTTTCGTCAAATTTTTTAAATTTAAGTTGAGAATGGATATAAATCCAATTCCTAAAAAGAAATCCAAAAAAGTGGTTATCAAACTAATGTCTGTCTGTCTGTGACCCCGAGACCACTATAGTACGATGTTTAAGAAATTAGGTACACAGGTGCACTTAGGCTGTATCTTTCAACTATTTTTTTATTGTTTTTGAAGTTTTGATTTTTAAGGGATTTTTATTTTTTTGTATCCCTTAAAACCCTTTAATAATCTAAACATATAAATTTCTTAAAGCCACTTTAACGAATTTGATTAAAACTTGATGATTTAAGCTATTAAGTCCCAAATAATATGACACAATTTTTGTCTGTAAAACGAATGGTTCAAAAGTTATCGACTTTTAAATGTAAAATACTTATTTTATATTCTGGAAAACGATAAATTTGTAAAATAGCTCAACTACATCCAATAAAACTGCTCAAAAGTTAAACAAATTAGTATTTTCAGTCGTTCGTATACGACTAACGATTCCAGAGAAAAGTCAAATTTACATTCTGTGATAAACGCAGTACGTTGTCTGTGAGCATCCGATGTTATTCGTATGGAGAATATTAAAAAATAATTTCTCCCTTATTTCCAAACCGTATTCAATGAAATTATGTATACAGTTTAGGGTCATATCACCCAACAAACCCTACTCAAAATGTTTGGTTTTACCTGTAAGAGGGAGAGGTTATGTCCTAAAAAGATTCCAACAATTATTTTATCCCGTTTTCTGTTGTTGTTAGTTTGAAAAATTGGATAATTATTTTGGATAATTAACTCTAGATTTTTAAATTACATTCAAATAAACATTGAAGATTTAGATAGTTCTATTAAAGGTTGTAGTTTTTAAATTTATTTAAGTGTGAAAGTACTAGTATGTAGATGTAACATGTAGATCCAGAAGTTTTTGCGTAAGCTCGTAACCACCCTGAATGACGTACCCATCTACGTTGCCAGCGGTGGTGGAGGAGGCGTTAGCGGAGGCTGCCACCGCCCATGACTGAGGGTAGGTCAGGCGGAGGGTGATGGGTGCGATGTACTGGGGCTCATCCAAACACGGGAATAGTTCCCTCGCAAACGTTGGCCACAAACTCGACAGGTATATGTTGCTGAAACAAATATTAACGCCATTCGTAAATGACTCTTGATAATTTAAGAAAACTCATTATGCGTTTTACCAGTTGAAACTAGCTTTGGAATAGAAATAAATGAGCACATTTTTCCCTCGTGCACAGTGGTGAAGTGCTAAAAAAATTTCTGTTTAGCGGTCCTTAGGAAGGATTACTCTTTTGTCTGATAATGGGTAGTCAAAGTCTGCAAGTTCCTGAGGCAGGTCATTGTGTGGTCAAACACGAGGAATTGTGTACAATGATTTTATCTATTTAAAAAAGAATTACATGACGAAGTTTAATTTTGCTAAAGCAGTGGCTCTGGGGTATCTGTTGTATTCATGCAAGTATTGCAGTCGAAGGCAAACGGTCTTTTTTAGTAAGTTCGCTTTCTGTTTCAACCAAATTTAAGTCAACGAAGTGTTTGTAATGATTTACCACCAAAATGGAGGAAAATCCTCAAATTTATTTTGTAAAAACAACCACATCGAAATTTATGCTGTATGTAGAGCGAGTGTTGTAATCTGTGGCGGAAAATGATTGTAAATTTGAGTCTGTACAAATAATCTCAACCACTATCAGCCTCAAGTTTGACGTGTGAAGCCAGAAGTGACGATGTTGTTAGGTTAGGGTTAATGTAAAACACCTAAAATTGCCTTGATATTGCATGTTGATAATGAAATGATGTGAGCGACTCGCTTACCTACAACCACTCTATATAATAAGACAAAGTACAAGTATATTGAGTTTCGGCGTGACAGCTAGCTGGATGTAAACACTGCTCGTGCAATCGCTCCGTATCGTATAAGTTCTTTCTTGATTTCTGATGGATTGTATAGGTTATGTCAGTGTTAGTTGTTACTATCGATAGCTCGATAATCGATATTGATTGATGCAGTTACTTTATCGATTATTTAAAATCGAATACTGACTTCAAATTAAAAGTACCATCAACAATGATCTTTTATGGCCTAGGACTCTCAATACACGTATCTAAAACAGATTTTTTTGAAGCAGTATGACGAAAAATAATTTATCCATGTTAGCAAGAGTCTTAACCTTCCTGAAGCGAATCATAAATTTTTCCTAATTTCAAGAAAACAATTTTACCACTCACTTTTTTAGATTGTTTTCTATAGCGTACTGACGGAAGAACAGCCCCTTGTTGTCAGTATTTAGTCCTGTTTGGAATTTGGCAATCACTGTGACCACATCCTGGGGCTTGAATGTGGTTGGCGTAGTGGCGGTGATGTTCAACTGGTTGAGGATGGCGTTGACCTGGGCACCGAACGTTACCGATGCTGGGTCTCCGCCATTGTAACTTATCGTTAGGTTTGAATCCGTAGGAAGACTAGGGATTAACGATGAACCCCAGTGCAGAAAAATGCTTGGCTGAAAAAAATACATTTTCATTAACCATTACATAATTTTTACCTGATTTTCTGTGATTGTATCTTTTCGAAGGTGGTACGACCGAATAAAATATGATTCAGTTTTAAAGGAGTTACAACTAGACAGTAAAACATCCCAGTGGCTATGTAATTTCAAAGGTGATTAGATTAGATTAGATTATTGAAATGGTGACCGTACCACAAGGTAGATATTTTAAGCCAAGTATGAATGAGAATTGAGTGTAAGATGATTGTGGCGCGATCTTGTAGTCTTGTTACTGACTATGCTGACATGATCCTTAGACAGGACTGTTAATTAATAGCCCAACAGCCGATGGCAACTAAGGGAGTCCGAACTACTGCCTCTGAATTACGAATTGGTCTAGTTATGAGGATGGTCTTTGTGGATTAACGTAGTATTCAATAGTTAATCCACACAAGAGAACACTACACCCACCGACCATCGCTCACAACTATCCACAATTCGTGACCTACAAGTAGGTGGATTACAGGACGTCGACACTGTCCCAGTCCCAGGTGGTAGACTGATTTTTGAACCATGTAAAAGTATGTACCGAAGCAAATCCCGCTAAAAGGTAGTATTCGGGGGTTGAAAATAGATTAATTTTCGCTGAAAATAACTACTGTGTATCGTCGACGTAGATTCGTTAGATTCGTAAGCTACTGAGTTTCAAACAGCTTATGTCAGTGTGAATGTCATTAAAGTTGGTACGTATAAAACATGCCCTTGTGATTGTGTTATTTCAAAGTTGGTATGTCTGAATATTAAAACATGTCTCTGTGAATGTATCATTTCAAAGTTGGTACGTCTGAATATTAAAACATGTCTCTGTGAATGTATCATTTTAAAGTTGGTACGTTTGAATATTAAAACATGTCTCTGTGAATGTATCATTTCAAAGTTGGTACGTCTGAATATTAAAACATGTCTCTTTGAATGTATCATTTTAAAGTTGGTACGTTTGAATATCAATATATGTCTCTGTGAATGTATCATTTCAAAGTTGGTACGTTTGAATATCAAAACATGTCTCTGTGAATGTATCATTTCAAAGTTGGTACGTTTGAATATCAAAACATGTCTCTGTGAATGTATCATTTCAAAGTTGGTACGTTTGAATATCAAAACATGTCTCTGTGAATGTATCATTTCAAAGTTGGTACGTTTGAATATCAAAACATGTCTCTGTGAATGTATCATTTCAAAGTTGGTACGTCTGAATATTAAAACATGTCTCTGTGAATGTATCATTTCAAAGTTGGTACGTTTGAATATCAAAACATGTCTCTGTGAATGTATCATTTCAAAGTTGGTACGTTTGAATATCAAAACTTATATGTGTGATTGTGCAATTATGAAGTTGGTACAACTTATTATTAGAGAGATTTTGCTACACACGGTAAAATCAAACCAGCTGATTATTTAGCGTTTACGTTCAATTTTACAGTTTGTTGCAAAACTCTCCATTATAAATATATCCCTTCAATGCACCACCTTTTTATAACTTTTTATAACATTTTACTAAACTAAAACAAATCGTAACTACATTATTTGTCAAAGTAATAGATTTAAAACTAAACATTTTATATATTTTGTCACTCAAACAAGAATGTTAGCAACGACTTTATGAACTAAAACATGTCACATAAAAGTAAAGTGACAATTAGTTGTTATTGTACTCACATGTACACATATAACCTCTGGTGTAACACAAAATATGGCCAGTAAAAGAAAGAAGTTTTCAAGATTTTTAAAAAACTTTCCATCCCCCGAGATCGAGGTCACATGTTACGCGGAGGGTCGAGGAGTGATATAATTTCGAACAAATTATATCATGCCACTTTAAAAACTATTTTCATAACCTTAAATTATATACAAAACTAAAAATAACTAATTTCACAATAAAAAACTCAACCTATAAACTTTTTATTAAATTAATTTAACTGTTTTTAATTAATTCTTTAATACATAGGAATTGTATTTTATGTTGAATGTATTTTAATAGGCTATTAAAATACATTTTGCTAGTAATCAGTGTATTATTAGACAAGACATTGCATAAGGCAGTTGCATCCCATCTTATGGATTAGAAATATCCATAACAAAACTAAGCACAGGATATTCAATACCATTGTAAGGAGTATAATGACTTATGGTGCAGAAGTATGGGTGACAAACAAGAAAACAAAAAGTAAAATAAAAGCTGTCGAAATGGAGTTTTGGAGAAGATGCTGTGCGTTGACAAGAATGGATAAAGTGAGGAATGAGGTGATCAGGGACAGGATGAAGGTGGAGTCGGATGTAATGAAATTCATAGAGGATAAAAGGTTGATATGGTATGGTCATGTCAGGAGAGCTAGTGCCAGTAAGTGGATTGGAATAGTGACGGATTGGAGCCCTCTGGGGCGGAGGAGAAGAGGGAGGCCGAGAAGGTCTTGGCGGGATGAAGTGGATGAGGCTATGGTAATGAGGAATTTGAGAGATGGTGAATGGGATGACAGACAAGGATGGAGGACTCGGCTAAGAGAAGGAAGACAGTAAAGTGCTGTAAAATCCTAAAATAATAATAATAAATCAGTGTATTATAGAAAAAAATTAATATACAAAAAACATAACTTATAGCTATATTGTGAGATCTCAAAGGCATTTTAGTTGTTCTTACTGCACTGTAACTCATCACAAAACACAGTGTGAGAAGGTCACTTAAACCCCCTCAACGTCTTCCTCTGACTGCTCACACCCCAAACAACAGGTAGGAAATTTAGGTTGATAAATTACAAACTCCATGTTTTCTAGAAACTTAAAATGAAAAGTGAGCGCACACCTCGACCATCCGCGGTCTCCACAGTCTATGGATGAAGCTTTAAAGTAAGCGTTCAAATGTAAACTGGATAGAGATGTGTATGAGTAGAGATTTACCGTTTCCGTTACACACGTCAGTGTTATGGTAACGGTTCCGTTGACTTTAGCGTTGAGATCTGATGGGATGCTGAGTGACAGATCGTAGGAGGTTGGGGTGAAGTTTGGCGGCAGATCACCTAGCGCACCTGCCAATAGCAGCGCCAGAAGAAAAAGTTTCTCCCTATAACAAGCGTATAGCAACGATTAGTCTACCTTGATTAAAGCTAATGCCTGGAGTCCAAACGCATTTATTATTATTTTTATTATTTCGAAAGTCTAGACACCTAGATAGTTATATAATTACTTACCAAATGAATGGCATCTGCCCTTCAGGTGTCAATTTTGTTAAAATTCCTTACAGGAACCGGTTTCGGTCTTTTAACAGACCATCATAATTTTAACAGCCAACGAAACAGGTATTATTTAGCTGCATACAATAGTTTCATACACCGTTTATTAAAACCCTTAATACGTCGCGCGGTATACAAAACTCCGCAGTAAATGCTTTTAGTATTGTATAAGACGCAATTCGGCAGCCTTGCCTCTCATCTCTCACATTATCATTCCTTCATTACCCCTCTACACGACTATGAAAGACAGAACCAGTTAACTGCAATCCGTTGTTAATTAATTTATCAATCAGTTTTTACTTTCTCACCCTATACGATAGTGTGAAGAAAAAGTATTGCTTTCGTCAGAATTTGAGTTTTTGGTGGATATATCCATTTTAATGATCCCTGAATCGAAATTTTTTTGAGTGATGTCTTCTTGTGTGTATGTACGTGTGTGTGGGGGACTAATTTTAACTATTTCAAAATAGCTATAGCAATTAAGTAGTTAAAAAATTAAGTCTAAAATATGAAGGAATAAAATTTAAAATTAAATATATTTAAATATAGACATAGTTACCATTACAACAAGTAATTGTATTGTTTCATAATAAACATTTTTTTGAATTTCACAGAGAAATTTTAATCAATTTCAGTTAATCAAGGGCATGTTGTTATAATTTGTTGTCAATAGAACATTACTTACAATTTAACACCTTAAAAGAATTTTTATGAACATGCCGTTGCTAGCAATGTTACAAAATTAACATTGTTTTATGGGGTAAAAGCCCAAACTAATAAAGATAATCACAACAAAATTTTATTATTTCTGCACGCTTTTACTCTTTGAATTTCTCATTTTCTAATCGTTTCATGTTTTAAACAGTAAACTAACTTATTGTGTTGTAACATGCATAACTGCCAATGTAAATATTGCCTACATAATAGCCTAACTATAAAAAATTTAAAATTAACTGTAATAAGTTCGTAACAATAAAAGTTTTAAAAAGAGTAAAAAACTTTATTTTAAAAACTTTCGAGGCATCAACTATGATGTTTCAAAAATATAAAGGATCTCCTTAAAATCAACTAGGATTGTCGATTTTAAGTATTGCATTACTGCTCTAAAGACAATTTAATTACTTTAGATTTTCCGAAAATATGCTAAAAGTACATATTCTATAATATATTTTAACTTTCCTACTTACACATACAGAATAAAACACCAGCTACTTGCCGTATTTTGTTTGAATTTATCCGTAGGTTTAACGTTCTTGGTTATTGTCAACAACCCTTCTGGGGTATTTAATACAATCACTGTCCCTATTCTCTTAATTTCTTAATTAATTTCCTTTTAACTTTACTAGAATATAATTTAATTAATGCTTTAACCCACTAGATGATCTGAGAATTAATGAGCTGCAATCAAATATTAACGTTTCCGTCAAATTAAACCCTCCGGAAGTAATGAACAGTGCAACAGCTGATCAGCTGATTTATAGCCAGTGCTGCCAACGTGTTTCACCCTTCCCCCTTTACATTGGTGAAAAATCACGAACATAAAAACATAAAACTAAATTCGCTAACAACATAAAAATGTTGCTAGCGAATTATCCATGTAAAACTGAGCTACTCAAATGACCCGCATGGTGACAGTTAAGCCCGGGACCATGATAGAAGTTCATAACTCAACTCCCTGAACACGTTTTTGGGGTGGGTCATTCAATATTGTCATGTATCGGCATGATAAGGGCCTCAATTCTTGTCCTATTATTTTAAAATTCGTTGGAGTTGTTCCTTTCTGTAATATCTTGGTCGAGTTTGTTGGGAAACACAATCTGTGCTTCCCCAATTAACTACACTTTTGGGGGGATTTTGTACCCTAAAAATGGGGTTTTCAGTTTATTTTAATTATTATTTTTGGATATATCTAACTTTCCTTTTTACCATTTGATTGAGCTCAAAATCATACAATTTAGTATTTTGGCTCATGACTCTAAGCCATTTAGTTACCGAGATATTCAAAATAATAAACACAGTACGTTGTGTAATGCTAATCTAATGGAGAAAAAATGCCCCTCAAAAAATTACAAATAAAATTTGCAAGTTGATTAAAATATATAAATAAAAAACCCTAAATTTAAATTTAATTTAATCCCATAACCAGAATATTATTAAATTATACATAACATAATACAAAATACATAATTTAAAACCTAGTCCTTAAAATAAGTACAAACATGTAAAACAAATCTTATTGCAGCAACCTATACTAGTACTATTCGAATACTATAAAATAATAATAAGTGCAGATTTAATTTACTAACTTTTTAAGTCTTAAAAAGTTTAAACCAAAAAAAAAAGTAATTTTAATATTTAAAAATAAAAAATAATAAAAAAAAATTAAATTTAAAAATAAAAAATAAATTTACATTTCAAATTTTGATAAAAAACAATCAATATGCTTCAAACTTCATTATAACTTTAAAATTGTTAAAGGTTATTGGCAAAAAATCAAATAATAATAGAAAATTTAAAAAAAAAATAAAAACATTATTAAAGAAGTATTTATGAAAATTGATGATCTAATATATGATATTTTTATATAAATAATAAATAACCCAACACTCTCCAATTCAAATACTTTATCAAATACATTATAACATATTCTAAATAATAAAATATTCTATAAAACAAAAAATAAAATACATTACTATAATATAAAAACAACCAATAAAAATATTCATACAATTAAATAATAAAATTTATAATAATATAATAAACACATCCCAAAATACAACATATTTAAATTTAAAAAAACAAAAATTAATTAAAAAAAGTAAAATATTAAAAAATTCACATACAAATTCAAAAAACAAAGTTTTTGGGTAAATTTCCGATAAAATTTAACCTAACTCGTCATAAATTGGATACAAAAATTCTCGATCCGTTTATGAAATTTAACATATATAATTTTTAACGACAAAAAACCTAAATGAAAAAGTAACATGGTCCAGGTTTAGGCCTTGCCATGAGACCTAAGGTAATAGCTTCTAATAAAAATTCTAAAATTAAAAATTATAAAAATTAAAATTAATTAAAATTCAAAATTTTGAAAAAATATTAAATTCGTAAAATAAAAATAATAATAAAAAAATAAATAAAACTTTTTAAAAAACAAACAATTTTTCTCTAAACCATACTAACGGTAGAAATATATGTAGAGATTTACGATCTGTTCTTTGAATGTAGCCCATGTAACCAACGGCAAGGATTAGCTTTAGTTTCTTTACTGCATTCAGATCGAAGGATTTTGCTTATGATGTTATCTGATAATTTACTGTGTTAAAAGATTACATAATTCTATATTTTTCCGAATTCCATATTCAAACTTTTGCTGTTACTGTAGTCGTCAAGACCATATTTTAAACCCTCGTAGGTAAGAGTCTAAATCAAATTATAAAAAAATGTAAAATTTGTTTGGTTACGTCCAAAAACCAGTCAATATACAGGGTGTTCATTAAAGCCGGGGACAAACTTCGAGGGGTGATAGTACTCATCAAAATAAACAAAAAATTTCCTATAAACATATGTCGAAAAATCCTTCGTTTAGCCGCTAGCCGCCATTTTGTATTTTATACAAAAAACGTTATATATAAATAATTATTTAAGATACAGAAACCAAACTTCGCACACATATTTTATAGCTAAAGAAAAAAATATTCCCAAATTATCATTAGGTTTGCTTTTATATTTTAAAAATGACGGCGGTTAAAAATATTGTAATTTAAATAACAAAAAACCATTAACTTTAAGAACCGCCGCCATTTTGAAAATATAAAAGCAAACTTAATGATACATTGAGAATATTTTTCTCTTTGGTCAATAAATGTGTGTGCAAAGTTTGGTTTCTGTATCTTAAATAGTTCTTTATATATAAAGTTTTTTGTATAAAATACAAAATGGCGGCTAGCGGCTAAACGAAGGATTTTTCGACATATGTTTATAGGAAATTTTTTGTTTATTTTGATGAGTACTATCACCCCTCGAAGTTTGTCCCCAACTTTAATGAACACCCTGTATATGCGAAGGTTTGCTCCAAAATTTGAAGAGAAATGAAATTTGAGTTGAATCGGTTGCTGATATATAGAAATTGGTAAATTTACGTTTTAGAGTCTCAATATCAAACAACAAACATATAAAGAAATTATAAAAATTGAAATATCGATGTTTAAAAAATGTTGAAAAAACTTTGTACACAGCTACACATAATTAAGCTCTGACTGTGTATGTTAATAAATATAGATCTTTTGCGTCTTAGGGTAGCAAATCTATTTACTCATTTACCATAAGTTGGTAATACTTCCTTTCTTACTAACACTGTTTTGCGAATATTTATGTGTGGTTTAATCTAAGATGAAACTTAGTTTGTAGAAACACCAATCAAAATTTTAATTTTTAGAAATCCACTGAGTACTTAATACTACGGGTGTATTTGATTTGTAAATTTTGTTTAAAAATTAATTATCATCAGCTCAAATTCACAACTTTTGAATCAACCTTTTAAAATTATGTCTAATCGTTCGCATTTCGCGAGGGACAAATTTTCAAATTTGTATTAAATATTTATATTTTTAGTCAGACAAAAGAGAAAATATGTTCTGAGTTTTATAGTTTAAAAAATGTAGAATGTAGACATAAATTGTGGAGAAATATTCTTAAAAATCAAACCTTTTTATTGTATAAAATATTAAGAGCTACATTCTTCTTTTTAAAACTTAACCTAGTTTATGAATTACAGCTCAGTTTACGTGGTATTCTCTATTTTAAAACGATTAAAACAAAAACACCTTTCTTAAAACTTTTAGCATAAAATAATTAACAACTAAGACATTAGGATTACAAATGTTTTGTTTCTATTGAAAACAAAACATGAACGCATCCCTTCAAAAGAGTTTCCTCATAAAACGATAACTATATAAACTGATGAGAGTTTTGGCCATGTGTGTATTTTCCAAAATCTCCATTTCATAATATGAACTCTTAAATTGTTTATTAAAAGGTGAAACTGCATCTATAAGTTTGAAATCCAGTGAATTCCTTCTAGAAAGATTTAAATTGCAACCGATTATTTGTATTAGGAAATTTCATTTAAGAGTCTGCATCAATGGTAGCCATCTTGAATTTTAGTCCCGTAAGAGCAATGTTAAATTCTGGCGGAACATACCTTCACTTTGGCGTCTGTAGAGGCGTTAATTATCAAAGTATCAATGTAAAACTTTGGAAGTACATTGATGAGATGTGGCTCAAGAGCACCAAATTTAAGTTGATATACAAACAAAAATCTAGGAATATTTTACAAAATAAATCATTATTATTTTTTATTGAGAGCGAAAATAAGAGGTTCTGTAAGGTGGTGCCCTGGAGGACTGTAATACCTTTAATTTGACACCTCTTCCGTTAATTTATGACAATAGGTCAAGGAGATATAGGCGCCAGAATTTAACATTGCTCTTACGGGACTAAAATCCAAGATGGCTACCACTGATGCAGACTCTTAACGTATAAAATATACAAGGTGGTAAAAATCATGTGATTCACTTGCTTTTGAAAACTTAACCTTACAAAATCATAACCAAATAAAATACTATTTCATTTTTATTCCATATTTCTTATTTACTAACGATTTTTTTATTTACTTTCAATTAATTCAGCGATATTTATATTAAATCCCACAAAAATCCTTGCTAAGGAAAAACTACATTTTTGAAGATGGAAGTTATGATAAAGATACACCAACATTTTTGGGGTAATCATGTGTAGCCTGTAACTACTCTAAATTAATATAATTTGACTAGATAGAGATCCACAACACGACATTGCCGTCCCATCTGCAGCGGTAATTAACAATAGTAATTTAATTTGTAAACAGCTGTGAGTTGTACCTAATCGTGTTTTTACTGTCTATTTGATGAAATTCAAGAACATTATACTATAAATCCACCAGTTGTATTTATCGTCACTGATTTATTAATATTTATGAAAATATACTATAGTTATATTATTTTGTATTAAATATTCGTGTAAAAAAGAAAAATAAAGGAGAAAAAGTCCTACCATATCCAAACTACACTTACATACATACATTGAGACTTTTTAATTATTGAAGTATCAATTCAATCACTTCAAATTTTATCATGCACTTAGGAATAAGTAACACTTGTACTTGTCTGTCAATTAAGTTTTTTTATTGTTTATGTTATGGGTCTAGAAAAAAATAAAATTTAACATCGGAATTTGTCAATCAATAAACTGGTTATGGAACCATTTTGACGATTCCTTACAAAAACGTACACATTACAAGTATGTCAAGTGTTTTTGTCTGTAATCATATTATGTAGCTGTGTTTTATCCTGGTATACTGTAGTAGACAGGTAAGATAGTTTTATTTTTTAAATATATGTTAATTGGTGAAGCATTTTCAATATTTTATGTCAGTTTGGGCACAACTTATTTTTAATTTATAACACACGAAAATAAACATAAAGAAGTTTTTCTGCACATATTTGTGTTTTTTGGGATTACTTTTGACAAGTTATAGTCAGAGTTGAAGCGAATATTGCAGAAAATACAGATGAGTTGGTATTTCTACTGCATTTTTAAAAAATAAACACAATATTGAAAATTAAATCAAAACTATAAACCACTTGTTTTATAAAATACTTTCTGTATCTTCTATCTGTCATTTTAATCATGTTCTGGAAAATAATATGGATTCCTAAAAAAATTATTTGTCCAAAAATACTTAAATAATTAAAGCATATTCTAAGCAAGCATAGTAAAGCATATTATTTTCTTTATTTAGACCGATTAATGGTTTACGGTGTTGATGTATCTTAAAATATACAACTTTTGTTTCATAAATAAAAAAATGTTTAATAAAATGTAAAATATGTTTAAGCAAAGACACAGATGCGTGTTTGTAATACTGTAGCTGTACTGTGATACAAGAGCTGTAGTTACAAAAAAACCTCGTAAAATGAGTAAGACTTGTGTAAATATTCTATACCATTTCTATGCTCAGCGTTTGAGTTTAGACTAAGCTCTCGTAAACATAAAATATATTTAAATTCTTATAAATCCTGATTCATCATTTGTGTCTATTTATAGAAACGCCATGTTTCTGAAGTGAAGATTGGTAAAGCTAGAAATAGTTAATGGAAAATTATTCCACCTCAAATAGAAATTCTGTATGTAAAAAATATTTTTTTACTTGTATCTTCTCATAACGTTTTTGTCTTTAATTGTTTGTATTTTTAAAGTATTTTTATTTGTTTTGTTTAAAATTAATTATACCAAGGAATGTATTTATTTATAGGTTTGTGTAATATATTTTTGTAGAGTTCTCTACTAGTCTATAATTAATGTGCTGAAACCTGGCGTTTGTGATTTGCACAATTTGGCAACGCAGCAAATATTTTTGGGGTCACCTGTGCGGCCATTCAAATATTAAAAATTGTGTCAGTCTCAATTTTGGACAAAGACTCGCACAATGGTAATTTTGAACATAGACTTGCAGTTTCAAAGATGTTAATTTTTAAAAAAGTTATCTGTTAAAGTCCAAAAAAATCTTATGATAAAAAATATGTTACGACAAATTATTTGATTTGAATTATTTTACATATTACTATCGGAAACATTTTATCAACCAGATTAAGAAAAGGGAATCCTAAAATATACTGTACTAATTAAAATTGTAGTTTCAAAATTAATCGCGCAAGGAGAAGACTGTGAAAAGAACCATCTCTGTATTGCCGAGTTGCCAATGTTAATTCCACTTGAAATCCTCGAGTAACAGGTTAAAAAGAGTTGACTATATAGGGTGGTTATTATGTCCCTCCCCCCTATTATTTTTTTATTTGTAAGAATAAATAAATAACCTTTAGGAAACTATACAAACTTAACCCAAAGTATCTTTTGAAGTTATCAAAAATTTAGTGTGCCCCCAAAAATGTGAGATTTTGGGGGCAACTCAAAATTTTCGAATGTAAAGCCTCATCGAGATGTACCTCATTTTCAGGGTATTCAAATTTAAAGATGATTGGCGAAAATTGGGGATCTCTACCTCAACTCAGTACAAAATGGAGGAATTTTAGAAAATTATGACCCTAGGGTTTTTAAAAGTCCCTTCCCCCTTGGTGTTTGCGACAACTTACATTTAAAGTGATTTTAAATTATGTGATTCATAGTAATAGGTACATATTCTAACTTTTGTAGTAACTAAAAATGTTGGGAGGTACCTAAGGTCTAAAATGAGTTAACTTTCGAATTCCTATGAGAAGCTAGTCATGTGACCTGTCAAATAGCATCCAAAAGGAAATTGGAAGTTTACTCCTACATCTTAGACCTGAGGTACCTCCCAACATTTTTAATTACTACAAAAGTTAGAATATGCACCTATTAAAATGAATCCTATCATTGAAAATCACTTTAAATTTAAATTGTAGCAAAAGCCAAGAGGGAAGGAACTTAACACCAGGGTCATAATGTTCAAAATGACGCCATTTTGCACTGGGTTGAGGTAGAGACTCCCAATTTTTGTCTATAAATTTCAAGACCTTTAAAATGAGGTACATCTCGATGGGGTTTTACATTTGAAAATTTTGAGTGCCCCCCCAAATCCCCCATTTTTGGGGGTCACTCAAGATTTTCGATAACTTCAAAAGATGCTTTGGGTTAAGTAAGTGTCTATGGTTTCCCAAAGGTCTTTATAACCACCCAGTATATTAGTATTATACAGTACACTCACAGCTTATAGCGTGAAATTAGTTATTCATTTATGTTTAATTTTTTACTATTTATATTTTAATTGTAAATGAGGATATTTATTCTAAGGCTTGTTAAGATACTTACATGACACAGGTCTAGGTGTGAATGTGTGTCTTCCTCTCACTATTGATTATTTGATAACTCCGATCCACTTGAGGACTTATATCTGTGAGTCACCGACATGGGCGTAAGTGATAACGCATTCCGGACAGTGATAACTCTGGTATTGTCATCGACACCGCCAATAATAACTGGCCTTCTTACAAGACTGGCAACTTTCCTAACAGACAATCCGGGTAATGTCTTAGGGCCTGCGGAAAACACTCTTGTTAAAACTAGAGGAGGTGGATGCTCTTTCAGTTCCAACGTCCGTATATACGGACGTCGGTAAAACGTGCAAGAAGAGCCAGCGTCCGACTATACGGACGTCGGCAAAACGTGCAAGAAGAGCCAGCGTCCGACTATACGGACGTCGGCAAAACGTGCAAGAAGAGCCAGCGTCCGACTATACGGTCGTCGGCAAAACGTGCAAGAAGAACCAGCGTCCGACTATACGGACGTCGGCAAACGTACAAGAAGAGCCAGCGTCCGACTATACGGACGTCGGCAAAACGTACAAGAAGAGCCAGCGTCCGACTATACGGACGTCGGCAAAACGTGCAAGAAGAGCCAGCGTCCGACTATACGGACGTCGGCAAAACGTACAAGAAGAGCCAGCGTCCGACTATACGGACGTCGGCAAAACGTACAAGAAGAGCCAGCGTCCGACTATACGGACGTCGGCAAAACGTACAAGAAGAGCCAGCGTCCGACTATACGGTCGTCGGCAAAACGTACAAGAAGAGCCAGCGTCCGACTATACGGACGTCGGCAAAACGTGCAAGAAGAGCCAGCGTCCGACTATACGGTCGTCGGCAAAACGTACAAGAAGAGCCAGCGTCCGACTATACGGACGTCGGCAAAACGTACAAGAAGAGCCAGCGTCCGACTATATGGACGTCGGCAAAACGTGCAAGAAGAGTCCACACTACTAAGCATTACTCCAAAAGAGGCATTACATTATAGCAGTAGAGTGTTTTAAGGGTCTGCATCAGTGGTAGGCATCTTGACTTAGTCCCGTAAGGGCAATGTTAAATTCTGGCGGAACATACCTTCACTTTGGCGTGTGTAGTGCCGTTAATTATCAAAGTATCAATGTAAAACTTTAGAAGTGCATTGATGAGATGTGGCTCAAGGGCATGACCTTTTCAATATGTTCAATATGTTCAAAAATTTAACTTGATATAAAAACAAAACAAAACAAACAAACAAAATATTCAAAAACAAAATATTCCTGGATTTTTGTTTTTACATCAAGTTAAATTCTTGAACATATTGAAAAAGTCATGCCCTTGAGCCACATCTCATCAATGTACTTCCAAAGTTTTACATCAAAACTTTGATAATTAACGCCACTACAGACGCCAACGTGAAGGTATGTTCCGCTAGAGTTTAACATTGCTCTTACGGGACTAAAATCCAAGATGGCTACCACTGATGCAGACTCTTGCAGAAGTCCCCGCAGCTGGGAGAGGTATCTCGACGAACGAACAAGGAGTTCTAGGGCTTTACTAGCCTGTCTCAACATGAGCTTTGTCATTCAAGGATGGCAACAATTCTACTCCAAGATCCCGAACAGACACAGGTAGAACCTCTCCTAATCTTCCTGTCTAGGGGCTGAGGCATATTTTGTGGGGGTTAGATAGCTGCCTTAAAGATATTTAACCTAATTTATCAAAGGCAACAAATAAACATTTATGACTTTTAAAGACTACCATAAAAAATATAAAAGTAACATGATGCATGAAGAATGATTGTTCAAGTGGACAACAGAGGACTTGAGATAAAGGTATCATTAAGATGATTTTAATGTAATTTAAGAGTGCTATCTCCAAGTGCCAAACACATTACCTTTCCTTATTGTGAGGTCACATTTTCAGAGGCATGTAAACATTAAATATTATTTTATGTATATAGTGCTTAAAGTTTTGTTTACAAAATGTGCAATGACTTTCACAGTATAAATATATAAACGAGATCGCTCGCAGCACGCTGGCGTGAGAAAAGCGAATTTCTCATCTAATTACTGAGTATGCAGGTTTGCTGCAACATGGTAGTTTTTTTGTTTTAAATGGTATTATGTTTTATAAATAAAGCAATCTAATATTAAGGCCGTTCACTATGTAAAAACACATACCAAATTTGATTAAACTATGTCAATAACTAAGTGAGTTGTACCAATTTATCTATAAAAATATGTCTATAAATATATTTATCTCCATAAAAATAATATGGGCAACGAATACGTAGGTTTGCTGCCATAAGACACATTAAGTTTGGGAGAGACTTGAATTAATATTGCACAATGTACTGTGTTTACCATTTTGAATATCTGAGTAAATGTATCAAAATGCAAAATTGCATATTTTTAAGCTGAATCCAATGGCAAAAAGGAAAATTAGTTTTTTTTTATTAACTTGTATTACTACATGTAGAAACTGTATTAAATCCAAACGAGCTAGCGTACCTATTATGTAACACAATTGGCATTGTATAATGCAACAACATGCAATGAGATTAATATTAAACTGTCCTGCTGAATGAGGCCATTATTGGAGTTTTCCAATGATTGCCTATTGTTGGAGTTGAGTTTATTGCAGTTCTCTTTATTATGTGCTTTAGTTTGATTAAAGACTTTATATGCTTGAAAGTCTTCATCTGCAGCATATTGAAATAGTAAAATAATCATTTACCTCCAATAAAAATAGTATAGTTTAAATGTTCTTATTTGAAATGAGAAATTAAAGATATTTATTAAAAATCGTTTATCAGACTTTTTAATGTGTCTGTGTTTGTTGAACTACACAACGTTTCTGGAGGTGGAGAAACTCCTACCGTTTTCAAGTGATTAACTAATAATTTACATTAAACATTGTATGTTTAAGTTACAGATACTAAGTATAACATGATGTCAACAATACTATACTTATCTATCTTGTATAATACAAAAAACTGTAACATTTAATAAGGTAACAAATAACCACAAAACTCGGGGTGCGGGGCTTTTGTGCCCAAGGTCCCGGGTTCAAATCCCGCCAATCACCAATGGCTTTTCGCTATGTGATAATGCCGCAACCCACACAGGGGTGCGCAAAAAGCCGCTACGGCTGAAGTCTTGGGAGTAATCCGCCCCTTCCAATAAAAAAATAAAAAAAACCACAACAATCCGCCTCCGAGCTAGTGGAGCGACACAAAACAGCGTGCGCACAGAAAGTTGGAACTCTACAGCCCCCTAGCTAACTAACTTACTAATTTAAAATAAATATAACCCCTTATTATATAGATTCTATATTATTAAACTATCAAAGATTAGTCCAAATTTTCACATTATTTTTTAAATCTGAAAACCGGTCTACCTAATTATTTTCAAGATAACTTCAGTTTTTTTCTCGTATCTCAAAATTTTTCTAGGATGTCAAGCTTTTCATCCTCAATGCTAAGAATACCTCAACATAAGACTATAGTGTGCACCAGAACCTTTGTTGTTACTGGCTATCACCGTTGGAATAGCTTACCGCTTCCAAACATGGTCTATAACAACCGTATCTAGTTTGTGGCAGCACTAAAAACTGGTATTTTGAACGGATGACTTCGGCTGGCTTGTCCTAGTGGGACAAGAGATATTTGATATTTGAGATATTTGTATTTGATAGGATCACTGTTCTCGTATGTTGGATGTATTTTTGATCCTGACGATGTTTTGTCGAAGCGGCGTTCAGCTGGCACGGCCGCGCCGCGGTGGCGCAAGGGCTCTGTAAGCTGACATTAAAAGTGCATTCTCTTACTTATCCGTAGACGGATTTCGTTCAACAAATTATCGTTCGATTTTTAATTAAAATTTCAATCTTTTTTATATCTTGTAAAAATTTTATGAATTTAATGGTTTTGTTGTTATTTAAATTAAAAACCCTTTTAACCACCGCCATTTTAGAAATATAAAAGCCAACTAAATTATGCTTTGAAAATATTTTTCTCTATATCCAATAACGATGTGTGCAAAGTTTGGTTTCTGTAATGTAAATAGTTCGTGAGATATAACTATTTTTGTAAAAATTCCAAAATGGCGGCTAGTGGTTAAACAAAAGATTTTTCGACACACGTTTACAGTACATTTTTTGTTTATTTCGATGAGTACAATCATTTCATTTCATCATTATTGTTCATTTCGTTTGATTTATTTTTCAAATTCGTTACATTAGTAAAATATATAAAATATTTAAATAAAAATAGTAGTAAATAGATTTTTTGAGGGGGTTTAAATGCTTACTGCTTGCAGGCAGCTACCGAGAGTGTGGGACTCGCCCCCACTAAATACACCCTCTCAACTCCGAGAGAATAGCCTGAAACAATTCATTACATTATCAAGGCTAAACCTCAGTTAATCCGATCCAAATAGGACTTCTTGGCCTCCAAGGTATGCTCAACGAAGCTGGTGATTTGGTTTCAGTTCTCTTCAGAGAGTATGACTGTTTCTACGAAGGACTCAGGGCTGAGAGACAGCGTCGGACACCAAAGATACTCGGCTGTTTATTTATTTATTTATTTGACGGAAAACCCTTTTTTTACAAAGACATAGCCAAATATGAATAAAAATAAAAATAAAAGAATATAAATATATAAATATAAGAATTAATAAATATAATATATAAGTAATGAAAAGAATAAATAAATATAAGAATACAAAAAGACATAGTGAACATTACTTAGCATATACAGATAATTATTACAAAACAATGGGACTGAACAGTAACATTAAATAAACTATATGGAAAAACAACAACAACAACCTATAAACTATTAAAAAATATTATAACAAATAAATAAGCAGCAGCATTAACACATAAAGTTATTTAGATAAATAATAAGAATAATTATAAAAGGTAGTATGAATAACAAGAAAGAAGTTGTCCTAAACACTAGTGTAGGCCCTCAGGAGACTTCTTCTGAGAGCTGATGCAGTGGAAAAGAAGAAATCAACTTCGGGAGGGAGCAAATTGGCCTTCCTCTGAATACGAGCCATTAGACCATTCTGTTCATATCCAGCGCCATGATGATGTCTAGCGAACAGCTCAACAGATCTGGTACGTGAGGGTACACGGAAGTCGACTTGCTCCAGGATAGCAGGGCAGTCAATGAACCCATTAACAACTGGGTACAACCTGTCGCAGGAGAAGATGGTATACTCTGCAGTATAGGTGAAATCTGAGCAATAGAGTGTGGACTGTCCTCCTTGCTAATTGTGAAAAAAAGTCCAGATGTTTTTCAACACAGGTTTTTATAAGGTTTTAAGTTTTATGATAAAGTTAGTTTAGATTTTTTGTGAATAAGCCCGAAACAGTTAATCCAACAATAGTGTTAAAATTTTTTTATAATATCTATATATATAAGTTATAGTAATAAATAATAAAATATTTATATATGTGTCTGTTAGCACGATAAATTCAAAAATGGTGATACCAAATTTGGTAGAGATTAATACAAATGCTCACGACTAACAGACATATTCAATAAACTAGTTTAGTTTTGTACAAAATTTTTTTGCGTTTTTCACATGTATTTTTAAAAATTTCTTTTATATTTCACCATTAGAAAGCTTAATAAACTAACAATATTTTAAGTTTTTTTTCTCTATCTGGTTAGAATATTAAAAAATCTAAAACATTACGTTGTATTGTCTATGTTAAATTATTAGGGAAAAATTAATATTTCATATAATGAATATTTTGGATAAAACTTGAAATAGCTTCATGTGTTTGAATCTAAACCATTATGCTTAAAATCATAATGTGTTTTATCATTCAGCAAACGCATACTCTTTTCAAAATTTATGGAATAAAACTCCTTTTATGACAATGTTGATGAAAGTTGTATAAAATGTTTGAAAAAAAATGATTTTATGCCTAATTTATGTTCCTCACATATATGTATTTGCCATGTTAATCTTAGGAATAATAATAATTATTTTTTGACATATTTTAAAAAAACTTATAATATAATTTTTAATATTATGATTTGGAATTTATAAGGTTTTAAGTTTTATGATAAAGTTAGTTTAGATTTTTTGTGAATAATCTGAAAAAACTGCGAATACAGAAAAAGTTGGTCAGTTAGGTAACCCAAATGTGTGTTTTTTTAAATTTCTGTATATATTAATTCGTTATAGTAATAAATAATGAAAGATTGTGTGATAGTACTGTAAAAGACAATCCTACCAATTAGATTGATTTTGGTAAAAATTATTTTTTTTAGAATTGTGGATACAATAGTTGGAGTTAGATAGGAGATAGATCTCCTCCCTGCAAGACCCCTTGACTTCTAGGGAGTCAGGAGTCTCTAATTAGGCCTTGAGCTTTTAACTTTGTACTCCTTCACCAACCTACCATATATGGTTTTTACGTGGAGTATATTCCATTTTACCCTAGTATCGTATAGCTGTATAGGGCTAAAACTCTTTAGGGAAAATTTATATTCCTTGTCCTTGTTTTAGATTGTTATATTTGTGTGTGGAATCAATTTATTTTTTATACTTGCATTACATTACATCTATGAAGTTTAAAATTTATAATAAAACAAATTGTTTCAATATGAAATATAACTGTACGTAAATATTTTGTGGTATCAGGTATGTGGTAAATAAAGAATTTTTGGAAAAAAAATTATTAATTTTTTATTTTTTCGACCCATATAGCCTTTTTCCTAGAGTTTGACACAAAAGGGACACTCTGTACAAGGGATACACGAAAGCCATGAAGGGATCTACAAGTAACACCTAGATATGATAGTGATCTACGGGTAGTTTTGGAATGATAAAAATGAAGTAAAAACTCACGTCTTCCAAAACTACTTAATATATTTACACTTATACTGTAATTATATACAACGGTAAATATATACAAAAGTTGTTAAATTAGCAATCGATTCCATCCAGTTACACCGAACATTATCAGACCCAAATGGAGACTGGAAGAAATAAAATGGCGCTGCTTAAATACTACTGGCTACCGGAAGTTCCTGTCATGGCGTCAGAGGTAGCATTTATTGGCTGGCTGAGTTCCGGAAATAGATTATTATACGTTCTTTCTGAATCAAAATGTATTTGTTCATTTATTAATTTTGTTTTATCTTTGCATTTTTCTTTATAAATAAATAACTCTTCCCATGCATTAATTCGATTTCCTTTTTTACAAGTTGTTTCTCTTGTTTCTTTCAGTCTCCATTTGGGCCTGATGTTCGGTGTAACTGGACAAAATCGATCGCCAATTTAACAACTTTTGTATATATTTACCGTTCTATATAATTACAATATAAGTGTAAATATATTAAGTAGTGTTGGAAGACGCGAGTTTTTACTTCATCCTATAATATAACCAACACGTATAATGCTAATCAAGAAGTTATTCAATGATAGAAAATAATAGTACGGAGAATATAATACTTCTTTTTTTGTTACAGGTAACGGATGAGGTGAAAGCAATCAAGAAAAACGAAGCAAAAAGACCGAGATTGGCAATTCACGGCCATCGATTGTTCGCCTGTCAGCAGACATGGCGCGACTGCTCCCGCCAATCATTATTTGCTAAAAAACCTTATATGTTTTACGTATAAGGTTGTTTTAACGAATTTCTTATAGGAAATTAACTAAGGTATTACCGTAGTTCATATGGTAGGACTTAAGCCTGGGACCAGTTTCGTTTTTGGGTCACCAGAAGCAAGAAATACAATTCATTTGTAACTTTACAGGATGAAAATTAAGTAAAAGTCTGCTCTGTATGCATGGTGTTGGACGTCACCTATGGAAGAGTAAGTAGAAAAGGTAAGTATAGGTAGACTGGGATGGTGGCGTCATCCTTTAATCCAGCTGGTCGGTGGATGTAGTGTTCTCTTGTGTGAATTAACGTCCGCACTGTTGAATACTACGTTAATCCACAAAGACCATCCTCATAATTAGACCAATTCGTAATTCAGATGCTGTGGTTCGGATTCCACGTTAAACTGTAGGTACCTTAGTTGCCATCGGCTGTTGGGCTATTAATGAACAGTCCTGTCTAAGGAACATGTCAGCCTTAGTCAGTAAAAAGACTACAAGATCTCACCACAATCATCTTACATTCAATCCTCATTCATACTTGGCTTAAAATACCTACCTTGTAGTATGGTCGCCATTTCAATAATCTAATCTAATCTAGATATGTAGAAAGAATTAAAGGTCTTGTTTAACTAAACAAACAACCAACAAACAATGCCGCAAACCTTAAAAGGTTGATGAAAAACAAAATTGTGGTGATTTGAAAATAGAAAGTTATGAAATTTTAAACCACCACCAATTTAATTTGGATCGACCTTTTGAGAACCGGCTACACACATAGAAACATTACACGTCCACTAGTCACGGACACTCGTCTTTGAGTAATGTTTCTTATGTGTGTAATGAATAGGGAATGCTTTGTTTGTAAGTTTTTTGACTGCTTTTGTTTTCAGATTTATACCGGCTTAGTCCTGATTATGTGTTAATTTTGTTATGTTTTAGATATTAGTTCACCTGAGGACGGGATCAGATTACAGATCCCGAAACGTGGTGAAACTTTCGATTTTACATAAAATCGTGATGGAAAATGTCCGCAATAGAAATAAAAATCTTTTTGAAATGCCTACATAAAATTTTCAGTTCCTGTCAATTATCTAATGAAAATTGAATACTGTTGGGAAAATGCCAATAGCGTAGCAGAAGCTCAATAGAAAGACACTAAGGAGTGAGGTGGCCGTTGCTCGAGTAATTGAACGCCGGAGTCTGAGGTTAAGGCAATTTTCGTTCTCGCTTCCAAAGCACCTCATAATGAGACTCTCATCCCACTTGATGAAATACCAAACGAAGATGCTCTAAGCTTTTGATAGAAGTGTATCTAGTTTTAGTTTATTTTATTGATAGTCTTTCCCATATTAAAATTAAGGTTTTAATGAAAATGACATAGAAAGATATAGATCCGGGATACATTTACAAAACAATAACTCAAACAAATAAGATCAGATCATAGTATTGTTTATCACATATACAGGGTGTTCATTAAAGTCGGGGACAAACTTCAAGGGGTGATATTACTCATCAAAATAAACAAAAAATTTCCCATAAACACATGTCGGAAAATCCTTTGTTTAGCCGCTAGCCGCCATTTTGTATTTTATACAAAAAACGTTATATATCAAGAACTATTTAAGATACAAAAACCAAACTTTGCACACATGTTTATGAGCGAAGGAGAATAATTTTCTCACAGTATCATGAACTTTGCTTTTATATTTTCAAAATGGCGGCGGTTGAAAATCTTTTAATGTAAATAACAAAAACCCTTTAATTTTATTCAATTTTTACAAGAAATAAAAAATCTTGCAATTTTAATTTCAAACCGAACGGTTTTTTAGTGAACGAAATCCGTCCACGGATAAGCGAGAAAATGCACTTTTAAAGTTAGCTTACAGAGCCTATGCGCCGCCGCGGCGCGGCCGTGGCGAAAAAGCGGCTGGCACAACAATTAATTCTTCGCCGCTGCCGCTCCGCGGTGGCGTGTGGGCCCTGTAATCTAACATTAAAAGTGCATTTTCTCGCTTATCCTTGGACGGATTTCGTTCACCAAAGTACCGTTCGATTTAAAATTAAAATTTAAATCTTTTTTATGTCTTGTAAAATTGTATAAAGTTAAAGGGTTTTTTGTTATTTAAATTAAAAGATTTTCAACCGCCGCCATTTTGAAAATATAAAAGCAAAGTTCATGATACTGTGAGAAAATTATTCTCCCTGGCCCATAAACATGTGTGCAAAGTTTGGTTTTTGTATCTTAAATAGTTCTTGATATATAACGTTTTTTGTATATAATACAAAATGGCGGCTAGCGGCTAAACGAAGGATTTTCCGATATATGTTTATAGGACATTTTTTGTTTATTTTGATGAGTACTATCACCCCTTGAAGTTTGTCCCCGACTTTAATGAACACCCTGTATATGTATACTATACTGTCAAGTTTCAAAGATAGGCAGATGTAAAATAATTAAAACCCTCTAGGATGGAAGTTTAGGGGGAATTTGAACCCGGATATTTGGATTTGATAAGATTATGTAGTTGGATCACATGCTCACAGAACTTTGTTGTAGACAATTATATACTCAAAAGCTTTGTGGTAGGTGAATCACCAGTCTCAGAACTTTGTTGTAGACACAGTACATGCTCAAACGCTTTGTGGTAGGTGAATCACCAGTCTCAGAACTTTGTTGTAGACACAGTACATGCTTAGACACTTTGTGGTAGGTGAATCACCAGTCTCAGAACTTTGTTGTAGACACAGTACATGCTCAAACGCTTTGTGGTAGGTGAATCACCAGTCTCAGAACTTTGTTGTAGACACAGTACATGCTCAAACGCTTTGTGGTAGGTGAATCACCAGTCTCAGAACTTTGTTGTAGACACAGTACATGCTCAAACGCTTTGTGGTAGGTGAATCACCAGTCTCAGAACTTTGTTGTAGACACAGTACATGCTCAAACGCTTTGTGGTAGGTGAATCACCAGTCTCAGAACTTTGTTGTAGACACAGTACATGCTCAAACGCTTTGTGGTAGGTGAATCACCAGTCTCAGAACTTTGTTGTAGATACATCACATGCTCAAAGCCTTGTGGTAGGTGAATCACCAGTCTCAGAACTTTGTTGTAGACACAGTACATGCTCAAACGCTTTGTGGTAGGTGAATCACCAGTCTCAGAACTTTGTTGTAGACACAGTACATGCTCAAACGCTTTGTGGTAGGTGAATCACCAGTCTCAGAACTTTGTTGTAGACACAGTACATGCTCAAACGCTTTGTGGTAGGTGAATCACCAGTGTCAGAACTTTGTTGTAGACACAGTACATGCTCAAACGCTTTGTGGTAGGTGAATCACCAGTGTCAGAACTTTGTTGTAGACACAGTACATGCTCAAACGCTTTGTGGTAGGTGAATCACCAGTCTCAGAACTTTGTTGTAGACACAGTACATGCTCAAACGCTTTGTGGTAGGTGAATCACCAGTCTCAGAACTTTGTTGTAGACACAGTACATGCTCAAACGCTTTGTGGTAGGTGAATCACCAGTGTCAGAACTTTGTTGTAGACACAGTACATGCTCAAACGCTTTGTGGTAGGTGAATCACCAGTCTCAGAACTTTGTTGTAGACACAGTACATGCTCAAACGCTTTGTGGTAGGTGAATCACCAGTGTCAGAACTTTGTTGTAGACACAGTACATGCTCAAACGCTTTGTGGTAGGTGAATCACCAGTCTCAGAACTTTGTTGTAGACACAGTACATGCTCAAACGCTTTGTGGTAGGTGAATCACCAGTCTCAGAACTTTGTTGTAGACACAGTACATGCTTAGAAACTTTGTGGTAGGTGAATCACCAGTCTCAGAACTTTGTTGTAGACACAGTACATGCTCAAACGCTTTGTGGTAGGTGAATCACCAGTCTCAGAACTTTGTTGTAGACACAGTACATGCTCAAACGCTTTGTGGTAGGTGAATCACCAGTCTCAGAACTTTGTTGTAGACACAGTACATGCTCAAACGCTTTGTGGTAGGTGAATCACCAGTCTCAGAACTTTGTTGTAGATACAGTACATGCTTAGAAACTTTGTGGTAGGTGAATCACCACTCTCAGAACTTTGTTGTAGATACAGTACATGCTTAGAAACTTTGTGGTAGGTGAATCACCACTCTCAGAACTTTGTTGTAGACACAGTACATGCTCAAACGCTTTGTGGTAGGTGAATCACCAGTCTCAGAACTTTGTTGTAGACACAGTACATGCTTAGAAACTTTGTGGTAGGTGAATACCATTCAGAACTTTGTTGTAGACACAGTATGCTCAAACGCTTTGTTAGAATCACCAGTCTCAGAACTTGTTATCAGTAAATGCTTAATTTGTGGTATAATCACCAGTCTCAGAACTTTGTTTAGACAAGTACATGCTCAAACGCTGTGGTAGGTGAATCACCAGTCTCAAAACAGTAGACAAAGTACATGCTAACGCTTTGTATAATCACCATAAGAACTTTGTTGTAGACACAGTACATGCTTAGAAACTTTGTGGTAGGTGACACAAGAGTGCTTGAGTTTTTTTTAAATCATGAATCTCATCAACGTCATTTTAGTGTTTTCCGTTATTTTTTCAAATCCAACTGATATGCTCTGTTGAAACGTATTGTGATTTGCTTATCAGCTGATTAAGGACGTTAAAATTTTTAAAAAAATTGTAAAAAAACTATCCTTAACAATATATATCACATTATTAATATGAATATATTGATTATATAGATACATATTGATATTTTCTTGAACAAACTATTTGCTTCAAGCAATGTCTTTCCCAAAAAACAACAAACGAAAACCGAATTCAGTAAAATCACTACATAAGAAAGATTTGGGTAATTGTAAGCACAAATTACGGCATACGTATACTTTCTGTTTTTTAAATATGATCTGCAAATTTCAAAGCAAACTAATATAATGTTTTTTTTGTATTTTGCATTTCTAATTTAAAATTTTTAAATTTTATCTTTAACCATTAGAATAAGCTGAAAAAACTACACAAATAATTTCCTTAAAGTTTTGTTCTATATCTAATGGTTACCGAGATATTAAAAAATCTAAACACAGTACGTTGTATTTTGGGGCTCCAATGATAACATTGGATAATATTACACTTATCCATCTATATCTTTGGATGAAACTTGATATTTAGCTTATTGTGGTTGAGATCAATCCATTTATGCTTAAAAATCATAGTTTATGTGTTTATCATCGCAGCTAACGTGCATACTCTTTTCCTATGTTAATCATGTAGGGAATAGGCAAACTCCTGTTTTTATGGACAGTTTTTTTATGAAAGTTGGTATAAATGGTCAAAATAAAAATAATAAAAATTGTTTATGGTAGAAATGTCTACATTAAGTGTTCCTCACAGCAGCAACCCTGCACACTCCTTCCCATGTTAATCCTATAGAGAATAGACAAATAATTCTCATATTTATCGACAGATATTGATAAAACTTGTCATATATTATTATTATTGTATTATTGCTTTGGAAATTTGCTGAGTACGCAGGTCTGCTGTGACGGGGTATTTTCTTGTATTTATCAAAAATTCCTTTCAACAAGGGAATATTCCATTCCCCCAGACCCCCCCGGATGTTATGCACCCAAAACAAATGACCTCAAACTCCACCCATGTTCTTGGATAAGGTAGAGATAACTAGTTCCCAAGTACTTGGATGTCATATTTCTAACCTCGAGCACCAACCACACAACGAACTTATACTTACACCAATTTCATAGAACTTATATTAATGTATTCGCATCATAGTAATCGAATAGTACTGAGTACGCAGGTTAGCTTTAATAAGTGTTATTTTACACAGTAATGTACTTATACTAAGTAAAACACATAACATTTTATCAAATTATGTCAATAACTATGCTAGTTATTTCAATTTATATATCATCCGTAAGAACTGCATGGGTAATGTATACGTAGGTTTACTGTCATAACTAGATGGATTTGCGTACCAAATTAGTTAATTAATTAATATTAGCATTGCACAATGTACAATGTGTTTACCATTTTGAATATCTCAGTAACCAATTTACAAGAGTAAGTCTCTATATATTAAAATGTGTGTTTTTTTAGCTGAATCCAATGGTAAAAAGGAAAATTAGAATTTCTTTTTAATTATACATAAATTAATTGAAACCACCATTTTCGGGTACAAAACCCCTCCAAAAGTTTAGTTAATGTAGTCCGATTGCATTATCCAACGAACTTGTTCAAGATACCGTATTACTGTAAAGAACAACTTTATAATAGTCAGACAATAACTGTGGCTGTTATCACGTCGTCACATATTGGTTGACATGGGCTTGACTGTCAACATACGGGGTCATGTTAATATCTTAGTTTTCCATAGGAAATTCGCCAATAGCATGAAAGACAAATATTACCCAAAGACATTCGATCAGGATATTACAGAAAGGAACTACTACACCGAATTTTATATTAATCTATAATATAATAAAGAAGAGGTGGTTTCTGTATGTTTGTTTGTGGGTTTGTGAGTTTGTTGTGGCAAGTAAATGCGAAAAATACTGAACCGACCGGTTTGAAATTTTACACAAAGGTAGATCTTAAACTCATGCAACACATAGGCATATTAGTTCCCTTAAAATCCCCTCGGGCTACGCCCCATGAACGTCCTAAATTTCAATGTTTACATTTTCAAAGAATGAAAACATAAAATTACATGAATGTCAACAGCTGTGAACACTAAAATTTGAAGAAGAAGAAGAAAGAGCTGCCGTGACCGTCCTAGGTTTCAATGTTTACATTTTCTAATGACAACATCCGTTACTATATTTTGACAGTTCGGGAAGAAGAAGAAATAAAGTTGATTTTTCAGAAAACTGCTGGATCGAAATTAGTGAATTATTTGAAATAGCGGAATGGTAGATTTTAAGTTTTTTCCGACGACTGTTACATTACAGTCTATTACATTAATCCTTATCCTCTCCCGATGTTTAACAGATGTTACTTTGAAATGTTGTAGACACTCGTGTTTTGTCATTTTGTAAACAATGAAGAATTAATTAACAAGAACTTAAATGTATCAGTAGAGCCTACACCTTTCAGCCTTTTTAACCCGTGCGAAGAACGGGTACTTTGGCTAGTCATACAATAATTGCGGCTCATGTGAATAGCTTACTTTCCATAGAAAACGGTGCTAGGGATTGCAATCAAACCGGTGACCCTCGGTATATGAGGTGACCGCGTTGGCCCTGAGGTACACAGCTGTTACATTTTACGAAGAAGAAGAATAAAGCTAGTTAAGCCAAACTCCAGTTGAAGTATTTCATAGCATAGCTTTAGATATCATGTTTTCCGTAATTGGAACTCGAACAATTCAATGACATAGTCGATTATCGGTATTCCGACGGTACACAGATAACGTGATATAAGTTATCTGTGGGAGGGTGCGGCAAAACCCGTCAGTCCTCAGATATATCCTCTGTCACCTCAATACCAGCCGCCGATCCGTCAAGGTCAAGAGTGCTGCAACTTCACCCGGGGGCAGAGGAACGAAAGGGCGGGGTTTGTAGCTCACAGGTGGCGGAACTATGTTTTGTAATTTTGCATATGTTTGGAGAAGTAATCGAAATAGTTTATAACTGCGCCTATGGGCCGGGAACCAAGCGAAGGGGTTTTAACTTTGCCTATAGGCATGGGAACTACCGGGAAAGGGTTTATAACCGCAACTACGGTTGGAGAACTAATCTAAATAGTTTATAACTGCACCTATGGGTGGGGGAACTAAGGTAATCAGTTTATAACTGTGCCTATGGGTGGGGAACTAAGTGACGGGTTTGTAGCTTTGCCTATAGCCATGGTAACTAAACTGTAAGGGATTTAAAACTTCTTGTATGGGCGGGGAACTAAACGACGGGTGCACATATTGGAGGGGGAATAAGGGAATCGATTTATAACTGTACAATGGTCGGGGGATCTTAGTGACGGGTTTGTAACTTTGCCTATAGCCATGGTAACTAAACTGTAAGGGATTTAAAACTTCTTGTATGGTCGGGGAACTAAACGACGGGTGCACATATTGGAGGGGGAATAAGGGAATCGATTTATAACTGTACAATGGTCGGGGGATCTTAGTGACGGGTTTGTAACTTTGCCTATAGCCATGGTAACTAAACTGTAAGGGATTTAAAACTTCTTGTATGGTCGGGGAACTAAACGACGGGTGCACATATTGGAGGGGGAATAAGGGAATCGATTTATAACTGTACAATGGTCGGGGGATCTTAGTGACGGGTTTGTAACTTTGCCTATAGCCATGGTAACTGAACTGTAAGGGATTTATAACTTCATGTATGGGCGGGGAACTAAACGACGGGTGCACATATTGGAGGGGGAATAAGGGAATCGATTTATAACTGTACAATGGTCGGGGGATCTTAGTGACGGGTTTGTAACTTTGCCTATAGCCATGGTAACTAAACTGTAAGGGATTTAAAACTTCTTGTATGGTTGGGGAACTAAACGACGGGAGCACATATAGGTGGGGATCTAAGGTAATCAGTTTATAACTGTGACTATGGTTGGGGGAACTAAGTGACGGGCTTGTAGCTTTGCCTATAGCCATGGTAACTAAACTGTAAGGGATTTAAAACTTCTTGTATGGTCGGGGAACTAAACGACGGGTGCACATATTGGAGGGGGAATAAGGGAATCGATTTATAACTGTACAATGGTCGGGGGATCTTAGTGACGGGTTTGTAACTTTGCCTATAGCCATGGTAACTAAACTGTAAGGGATTTAAAACTTCATGTATGGGCGGGGAACTAAACGACGGGTTTATAACTGTACAATGGTCGGGGGATCTTAGTGACGGGTTTGTAACTTTGCCTATAGCCATGGTAACTAAACTGTAAGGGATTTAAAACTTCATGTATGGGCGGGGAACTAAGGTAATCAGTTTATAACTGCACCTATGGGTGGGGGAACTAAGCGACGGGTTTGTAACTTTGCCTATAGCCATGGTAACTAAACTTTAAGGGATTTAAAACTTCTTGTATGGTTGGGGAACTAAACAACGGGAGCACATATAGGTGGGGATCTAAGGTAATCAGTTTATAACTGTGACTATCGTTGGGGGAACTAAGTGACGGGTTTGTAGCTTTGCCTATAGCCATGGTAACTAAACTGTAAGGGATTTAAAACTTCTAGTATGGGCGGGGAACTAAACGACGGGTGCCCATATGGGTAGGGAACTAAGGTAATCAGTTTATAACTGTACCTATGGATGGGGGATGTTTTGACTTTTGTGGGGGAACTGAAGGGAAGTGTTTTGACTTTTCAATGGATGCGGTACTTAGTGAAGGGTCATATAACTGGTTTTCAGTGGTATTAAACACTTGTTACTTGTGCCAGCTTACTCTAAACATATTATTCCTATATTAAATAACATGGTTATGGTATTTTAAATTCTGTTAGTTGATATTTTGATACATAACCTTATACTAAGTTACTAAAACTCAACTAACATTTTTACCTGACTTCAACTGTATGTACCACAGGATGTTCTGGCATAGTTTACGCTATTATGAGCATTTAATTCTCACTCTCTTTAAATGTCTTTAAAAGTCTTTAATTCGCCACACAGACCCTCTTGGAAATGGGCAATTGATGTTTAAACAAAAGAATCTAAACGTTCTTCGCTTATAAAAGAATTTGACTTAGTAATTTAAGAAACGTTTCGTTCAAGGTTAAATACGAAATGAATAGATTCTTTGGATGCTGGCATTTCTGCAAAGAATAACTTTACTCGTGTTTATTTTCTATATTAGCCTGGATTTTTTTGATTAGCAATATATGAATTTGGCATTACGAAATTGTAAAAAAGTTACATAACTTGGGTTTGAACATTTTACATAACGACTACAAACAGAACACGACAATTAGGCAGTTGGCACCCAGCTATATGGAAGCTGCGTCAGAAGCCAACGTCCTCATAACGTTCACCAAACACCTAGAGGTGGTTCGTATTTCATTTTTTTTATCACGTATGCAGTTTTATACATTTTCAGTACTTTTCTCACTGTCACTTGAAATAAGTATAGCACACAGTCGTACAATATTGAGGGTGGTTTTGATTTTTATGACTAAACTAAAGATTTTTCTCTCTTAGGAACTTAGTAGGACCATTTTCTCAATTTTGTTTAACAATAAGCAGCGTTGATAATCACAAAACCGTTCTAGAAATTTCATCAATAAGAATTATTTATTTTCTCTTTTCAAATACACACAAAAAACTATAACAGTAACAAACACATATATTTTTTGAATTAATATTTCACTTAAAATTAAAATTTGTTCCTTCTCATAGCTGACTGAAAATAGCTGAGTTAAAGCGAACAAAAAAACATGCACGGTTTACATAATCAAAGAGCAAATATAGGGCCTCCTTGGCATAGCCTGTTTGGAGGTTCTTTCTCTAATCTTAACCATAATCTAAAAAAAATAACAGGGAACAAATAAAGATATATAACTAAAATAACATAATTTGTCTCTTCAAAATAAGGAGATATCGTAGTAACATTTGTGAAATTATTTTTTTAAATTGATTGTTGGTAATGGTGGTTTATGTTACTTAGATTGTTATTGCAGAAATTTTCTATCGCAACGCAAAACCAATCTAAATAACATTTGCGAAATTAGATTAGATTAGATTATTACGTGACCGTACCACAAGGTATCTAAGCCAAGTATGAATGAGAAACGAGTGTAAAATGATTGTGGCGTGATCTTGTAGTCTTGCTACTGACTAAGACTGACCTTTCAATAGATATAACTGTTAATAATAGCCCTCTAACTACAGCAAACTACTAAATAACAGCACTCCAAATAGTTGGATTAAAGGACGACGCCATTGTCCCAGTCAAAATGTATAGTTCGTTTAGGTAAAAAGATTTATTTAAGGATAAATTTTAATGTAATTTATTTTATATTCAGATAATCCTAAATAATAAATCATGTTAACCAACAAAATGTGTAAAATTTATAAAAATTAAAAACTAAAAATTGTATTTTTTTACTTTTTTGGTTACACAGACCCTTTAAATCAGCTTTTCTAACATGTTTAACACGTTAGGTATATCACTCCGTTACAGAAAAATCTCAGAGAGGGACCTAAAAGTCTATTGTCACAAAAGATCTGAATACTCAATGGTTATGCCATTGGACTATTAACAGTTCTGTCTAAGGACGTATCAGCCTTAGTCAGTAACAAGATTACAAAATCGCGCCACAATAATCTTACACTCATTTCTCATTCACACTTGGCTTAAAACACCTGGACAAGTTGCCTTTTCAGTAACTAACTATTGCTACTCATGGTAAAACAGCTTTAAAACATTGATAACAAACTAGTATTAATATAAGAACTACTTTTCAAGCAATTTTACAGCTTTTAACAGTTGTAAACAATCTTTTGTAACATAACCGCAAATAAAACAGCCGCGACAGACGACGACGAAACCATTACAGTAAAAACAAAGAGTATAAAAACTAAAAAACAGACGGAAGGCAAAATAAACATCATAAATTAATTGCCGATGGTTTTTGGAACAAAACTACGCAAAAAGTAAGCCAGTACATTAAATAATAACTTTGTTATAACCGATTTACGAAGAGTCGCTCTGAGCGACGCGGTGGCACTAAAAGGGTTAAAATAAAATAGCTATATATTTAATCTCCTAAAACGTTTTGCTGAGTAATGGCCATAATTAATTAAAACACGGTCTTACAGTTACGCAACAATCCTAACAACACAGCAGAAAAACGTCACAGAAATGGTTCATTTGACGTAGTCTTTTAATTGTATCATAATCATTCATATAAAAACCTTTATATGAACCCTTTATATGAGCCTTTATAAAAACGAATGTTATTTAGTAAAGATAAACTAAATAAATAAATTTTAAAAGTTAAAATTAATTTATTAATACCGTATATATCTTCCTACTATTGTAGATTGCTTTAAAACAAAGAATACTTTTACGAACATTTTTCTTAATTATTTAAAAGATTTTTGAGAATGATCGCTGATTGTTTTACTGCCAAAATGTTTCCAAAAATTCATCATCAATTTTTGTATTCATTTTTATAAAATTCAATTGTTGAACTATAAATTTGGATTCTTTCAATGTCCACTTCTTCTGGCTGTTTTTCGCTAGATTCTAAACGAATCGTTGGATCAATTATGAAGCTCTTGTTATTTTTATAGTCCAACACAATAATGTCCCTTCGTCGGATTGAATCATTTGTAGCTATTTCTGTAATTTCTTCATGAACTTTTTATAACTTTTATCAAATTTCATCTGTAATCAGCGTTCTTAGTTTATAGTGCCGGATATTCCTCAAAAGACCAAAGGACCAAAGGCAAAAGGAACCAACTCGTATTCGAATGATTAACTAAGTTAGGTACTGGATGAAAATTCAAAATTCTATGACATTTTGGACGGTTGGAAGGAATGGGTAAAACTTCGTTGTCATCACAGAAGAGGAAAAACAATGGCACAAAAGGGGGACAGCACTGCTTAGCGACGAGCGAAGCGAATGACAACAGTATCGGTGTGATTCGATTTCAGTTTATACAAATCGATTTTCAGCCAAATGCCTGAATATTCGCATTCCCTCCGACGCTGCTGTGGTCTGGAGGTCAAAGTGCTCGCTGACGAGTGAAGAGTTTGAAGCCAATGGGAAGTACGCGGGTTCAAATCTCAACCATGAGCAATACATATTTGGTTTGTAAAAATATAGTACAGTGGTGAGAGGGCCCACTTAAAAATTAACGTTGGCCGCATTTAGTTCACGAGCCTGACTCGTGATGCCGAGTGTGGACTGAATGCCACGTCACGAGACCAACTCGTGTTTGGTAAATACGCAGTATTTCTCCACGTAGTTCAACATTTTCCCAACAGATAGTGTTGCTTTGGCTTTAAAAACCTTATATATATATATTGTTTTGCTAGTTTGGTCAGCTTTTTGAGATTTCAATGTTTTGATTTGTCAACTGACCTTGCCAGGCATAGGACCAGTCAAATTTCCTACGATTCTTCAGTATTTCTTTGTAGGCACATCTAATTGATGCTGTCATCCTGTCAGTATCAGAAGCAGTAGGCAGAGGAGGAAAAAAATGACAATGATTAAGTTGGATTATATTGAGTCCGATGTAGTCAGGCTTATTTTCAAATAATTTGAGATTATGGGAAACAGAGGGATTAAAGTATCCATTTCTAGGGTTGTATGAATGCTGATGAGCTCTAACAAGATTATGTTCTTTAACATAACTAATTACTTCTAACATATAAATGCTAGGAACTGTTAAAATTTGCAATTCTTTAATATAATTAAAACATGAATCTATAGGCCTGAGTTTCAAAATACAACTAATAGCTCTTTTTTGAAGTACGAAAATTCTATTTTAGTTGCCTTTGCTTTATGATCCCCAGAGGATAATGGAAAAATATATTCATATTTGTATTTTCTATGTAAAAATACTTTGAAGTTTAAGAAATTGTATGGTTGACATAGTTAAAAAATAATAATTAAAAAAATTACCCCTACTTTGAAAAATTAAACAGTTTTATAAACTTTGATCATTTTTTAAATTTAGTAAATAGGTTTATGGAAAATGAAAATAAAATAATACTATTTCTTAATATATTACTAGAAAATCAGAAAAAATATTAACTTATCTTATATATGAGCGATTCTATGACACATCTCTAAAATACTACAAATTAAGTTACATATTTTTAATTGCTACCCTAGATGATCGATACAACTACTACTTCAATGGTACACCTAAGAGTTTTCTGACTAATTAACACAAAATCAATAAAACGCACCATATTTTATTTGTACTACACCTAGAAATTATATTGTTTCAGAAATCTTCATCCAAGATGTTTGCCGGGCTAATTGCGTTCACTGCCTGCGTTTTGGTTGCTTCTGCCTTAGAAGGACCCGATCGGTGCAAATCTGACAACCAAATAATCAATGATTACAAGAGAAGTAACAATATAGGAGTGTCTCCAGTCCAGGTGAGAGATCAGGAGAATGTGCACGCCTGGTCGGTTGTGACGGTCTGGGTACATTCCGTCAAATTAGGAAGCTTTTCATATACAGTGGTGGCCAAATTACTAGACTAAAGACCATTATTTATCTTCTAAGGGTTCAATTACAGTTATATACATTTCCTTATTTTATTAACTTATACTGCTATAACACATACTGAGGACGGAATAAATTGCAATAAAAAAGTCTAAAAATATTTTTCTTCCTATATGAATGTATTTAGAGCCTAATATCAGAATCAGACAACCTTTATATCACATGTACATGATCAGAATGGCGTCACATTTAATATAAAATATAAATTAATATAAAATAAAGTTTAGTTTCTACCATGATAAATCAATTGAATATTCATCAAACGAATAAAACGCTTTACTAATTATGTAATTTTTCAATTTTCTTTTGAATATATTGATTTCATTGATCTGTTTTATGACCCTGGTTAATTTGTGTAGAAATTTGACTCCAGCGGTTGGTTTTTTATCATAAAACTCCAGATTATGTATATTTATGGCTGGGTAATTTTCGTGTCGCGTATTATAGTCATGGTGTGTGCCTAATTGAGGAAGCGTATCTTCGGAAGCCTTTGCACACATAATTGTTTGAAAAATGTATTTTCCATAAACTGTCACAATATTTTATTGAGAAAAATGTTCTTTTACAGATTTTTTACTGTCAAAATTTAAAATAATTCTTATGGCCTTTTTTAAGGGTTAAAATACTTTTTAAATTTTGTTTTTGATATGAGAATCAATGGGCATAATAAACTTTCAACAAGATTTCTTGTGAACAAAACTTGGATAAGTTTCTTAAAACGAATAAACCAGATGAAATTTTACGTCTTAACCTATCTGTATGTGGAGTCCAGGATAAATTCTCATCAAGTAGTAGGCCCAAAAATTTGGTTTGATTCATTTTTAGAATAGTATGATTGTTAATAGTTATAGAAGGGTCTAAAATCTTCCTTCGTGCTGTCTTAAAATTTATAAAATTAGTTTTATCAAAATTGAGGAATATGTTGTAGGAATTAAGGAATATTTTTATTGATGAAAGATTGTTTTGTTTATATAAGATTTGTTTATCTTTATCGCCATAAGTATCGACTGAAATCCTTTCTCCTAGGTCTGAAAACACTAAACCTAACGAAATGTATATCCAATACTATAATACGAGCAAGGTTTGTATATATATATATATATATATATATATTATATATATATATATTTGCACACGGATCTCGAAAACGGCACCGAGGATTTTCTTTAAATTTTGGAAATAACTAATTTCCGAGTAGAAAATAAGTTCTGGATAGGTCTAATGTCCAGGAAAATTCGTGTTTTCTTGTAATATTAAGTTTAAAATCTAAAAATTTAACATTACGCTTATGGAGAATAAAATGTAAACAATACAAACCAAAACAGCTGTTTATAACCGTTTGACAGTTCTTGATTGAAGACTATGGGGAACAATATAGAGGTTATGCATTAATATTTATTTTATGAATTAAATAAATGCAAAATTATCAGGTTACTAAACAATTCGTAAAAACTAAAGGATAACATAGCTGTGCGAAATAAAAGCAGAAAAAAGTATTTCCAAAATCTTCCGTGTTTTGATAGAAAACGTATTCGTTGTATTGCTTGAAGCCACTGTAACAAACCAATTAATTGATGTAAATTAAATTTCTCTTTTCATAAATCAGTTGATCACAGGCTAATAATAACGGTATGGATAATTAAACAGTAAATGATCGGCTTTGGCTAAAAGACGTTAAACGGCATCGCTCAATTGACTAACGTCGTAGCCGAGTTGTAGCGTGTCGGCCTCAAGAACTATAGGCCGCGAGTTCCATACCCACCAGGGGCGATATTTTTGTTCAGTGCTATATTAATTATGGTGTATTAAATCGGTTTTATTTCAACCACATAAATGTTTTCATTAAGTAATAGATGTGTTTTAATTTTTCTAATTAATTTTTCTAATACATGTCTTATTCTATACGAGCAAAGCTCGGTCACCAGGTACTTATGATACTAAATCCAAACACAATATGATAATAAGTTACTCAACAATCCTGTTTGTCACGAGGATAAAAAACATAGCCCACGTGACTGGGATGGTGGTACATGTTCAGAAAATAGATATTTGCAAAATAATATGCTATAGGAAATATTAGTCTTTTCTAGTTTTTTGGTCAACGTTAAAATACATTTAGAATAGGAATTAAGAGTCGTTTAGTCCCGTAAGGGCAATGTTAAATTTTGGCGGAACATACCTTCACTTTGGCGTGTGTAGTGGCGTTAATTATCAAAGTATCAATGTAAAACTTTGGAAGTACATTGATGAGATGTGGCTCAAGGGCCTTTTAATATGTTCAAAAATTTAACTTGATATAAAAACAAAAATCCAGGAATATTTTACAAAATGATTCATGATTATTTTTTTATTGAGAGCGAAAATAAGAAGTTCTGTAAGGTGGTGCCCTGAAGGAGTGTAATACCTTTAATTTAACACCTCTTCATGACAATATGTCAAGGAGATATAGGCGCCAGAATTTAACATTGCTCTTACGGGAATAAAATCCAAGATGGCTACCACTGATGCAGACTCTTAACAATGTATTTGACCTTAGTTTTGTCCCAAACACACTAATTTAATAAAACTCTTCGGTTGCAATTTTATAGTCACTGTTTTGCATCCACCCCCCCCAAAATGGGGGATTTTTTGGAGAAACCGAAATTTTAAATTGAAGCCCCATTGTGTTGCAGTGTCTTTAAAATATCCATAGGTCTAGGATAAAAGAGGTCAACATAATCGTTTTCATGACATGCCCTGATGGGAACATTTTTGATTATTTTGACCCAATGAACCCCATCATGAAGTTTGGTAAGGACATAATAGACACCTAAATCGAATCAAATTATAATTTTTCCTATCATAAAATAAAATTTAGACTTATTTTTTGACCAAACACTTTTTAACCTTCTTTAAAGCATGACAGAGGTATACAGAATTCGATTATCTATATATATATATAATTGAATGTGTGTATGTGTATGTATGTATGTATGTCCTTTATGCGTTGCCAAACTACGTACTCAACCGATCGCCATGAACTTTTAGGAAGTTGCTCTATATGTGTCCGGGAAGGTTTTAGTGAAAAAATATTTTCGAAAACCCCATAAGTTTCCATTTTATGGCGTTTTAAATTTCTAATGTTAACCTTATGGAGAGTAAGTTTGTTCACAAATTTTCTACAATGAAAATATTTGATTTCTTAGCTACAGCTGATTGGTTTATTTTCCATTAGCAATATGCTTTACTACCCAATGCCATCATCATTAATGTAAAACTATGAAGTAAATATGTGCTGTACAAAATGAACAGCTTTATTCGCCACGTTAATAGTTTACGGCTTTGGTATACATACAATAGTCGTAACTAATAATGTTATGTATGTATATTTCCATTTTTTTCTGATTAAAAGTCACGTATTTATATGTTGGCCAAATAAAAATAATTACAATTTTTATATATATTACGTTTATTACAATCATCAGCTGATGTATGTCTTTCCTATAAAAGTCGTATTACAGTTAGGTTTGGTTTGGGTTTGGATTGGATTTGAAAATTGTGAGTGAATCCACTCAGATTTATTTGTTTTTTTGGGAATGTTTTTAATACGTCTTATCGTTTCAGTATTGATACTCACTATGCCGCGACCCAGAATATATAACCTTTCACAATGAAGCCGTAATACTATTCGACTTCAGAACATGGCCAAGCTTAAGAGTCTGCATCAGTGGTAGCCATCTTGGATTTTAGTCCCGTAAGAGCGATGTTAAATTCTGGCGCCTATATCTCCTTGATCTATTGTCATAAATTAACGGAAGAGGGGTCAAATTAAAGGTATTACAGTCCTTCAGGGCACCACCTTACAGAACTTCTTATTTTCGCTCTCAATAAAAAAATAATAATGATTTATTTTGTAAAATATTCCTGGATTTTTGTTTTTATATCAAGTTAAATTTTTGAACATATTAAAAGGCCCTTGAGCCATGTCTCATCAATGTACTTCCAAAGTTTTACGTTAATACTTTGATAATTAACGCCACTACAGACGCCAAAGTGAAGGTATGTTCCGCCAGAAT